>CM051244.1:169312023-169334260 GCA_027917425.1 Gastrophryne carolinensis | reverse complement strand
CGTTCCTGCAGAGATGATGCAAAGAAAAAAGCCCCTCCCTGATCCACAAATACCTGGGACCTCCCACTCATTACCCAGTTGTCCATCTCTGCAAGACGGCGAGCAAGTCAGAAGATGATGTCTCCTCCTCGCTCAAGGGGGAGTTAAGGTAGCCGGGGTGGCCCCCGGCCCATTTGGTTCATATTTCCGCTCGGCTTTTTGTTCCCCTAGGGATCCCCTGTTTTCTCTTATGTATGCCTCCTCAGCTTAAGCTGCGGGCCGAGCGAGGGTATAGGAGCACTCACTGTGCTGCGGAGCTGCGCTCCCCCCCCCCGTGAGACCCTGTTACAGAGGGTAGGCGGCGGTCCGGGTTGGTGATCCCGGTTTGGGATGCCCCGTCCCTGTACATTAGCCTATAGTCTCCCTTGGGGTTGGGGTTGTAGGGTCCTCTGTTCCCCTCCCCCCTCCCTCCTCTCCCTTCCCACCCTCCTCTCCCTTTCCCCCACTTTGCTTGTGTGTGTGTGTGTGTGTTTTGTGGCTTACTTTGCGCAGCGCGGGGCGCTGGTCTTTGGCGCCAGGCGTGAGGTCCGTTACCTCACGCCTGTGCCTGCTTTATTGATGGGGGGCGGGGCCTAGCGGCGGCGCGTGCCGCGGCCCGACTGCCCGTTTTTTGTGGGGGTTGCCCAGGGGGTGCCCCGCTGGGCATAAGGTGATTCTTCTCCCTACTCATGGCGGCGGGGGGGCGGGGCCAGCTCGCGGCGCGTCATCGCCGCGACCCCGCCCCTCTCCTTCCTCAGCGCTGGCGCGCTTTCGGCTGTGTGTGTGTACGATTGGGGGGGGGGGGGGGGAGCACGAGCGTCATATGACGCGGACGCTGAGCGCGCCTTTTCTCTTTGCCACTGTGCTTCCTCCTCCTCCCTGGCCTCTGAGGTTCTTCCCGCGCTTTCCAGGCTGCCTGCAAACTGTGAGTGGCCCTATGGGCCCCGCTTTATTGTCTTTGCTGCATGTAATAGTGCCATTACTCATAAGGGTCACTTGTGTCTTTCAGGGCTTCTTCTCCTTCCGGGATTATTGGGCCCTTCCCTGTCCTAAATTCATGGGTTCCTTCCATTTTTATCCTCCCACCTGGGACATTAAAAGGGGCATCCCGGGTTGCTTACTGGCGTAATTCCCAGGGTCTTAGGGACCACACAAAATCACCTTTATGGAGGCATCCCCTGATACGGGGGCGGGCACCCCTTCGGGGCATCCCAAGAAGTGCATATTGTGCGGTGTGTCCGTTTCGGGGGGACGATGTACTGCTATGTATTCCCTGTGCACAGCTAACCATTACCCGGCAGTCAGGATCCCAGACTTCGGGATCAGCACCGTCGGCTGCGTCGTCTCCACCTCCCACCCTGACGCAGGCTACGGGCGTTGCGGTCGAGGGCAGGGATTCGCAGGCTGATATGTGCGCCAGATTGGCAGCTCTGGAAAAGATTGTTTTCCTCGTTGGCCGCCCGCAAGGCCCCGGCCAAGTGGAAACATTTGTCCCCGGCCCCGCCGGGGGATGACGGAGACGATAATTAATTTTTCTTGGACTGGTCTGATTTGTCTGTCCCGGAGGACGGAGAGGTGTCCGATGGGTCAGAGGTTACTGACGATGAGTATTCTGCTAGTGCCGATGCCGAGTTTAGTGAGCTGGGAAGATCAGCGGACTCCCTTCAAGCTCTTGCCTTGATGTTGGAGGTTCTGAACATCTCTCCTCCTGAAACGGCATCGCAGCAGGATGGTGAGCTGTTTGAGGAATCCAGGCCGCGCTTGGAATCCCTACGCAGCGGCATTTTGACAAAATCATTGTCAAGGATTGGGACAGGCCGGCCCGGCTCCCGGGCATCCCGCAAGGGTGGGATAGGAAATATCCCTTCCCTGCTGAGGTGGTCAAGCGCGGGGCTTCCCCGCCCGAGGCCGACGCCCCGGTTTCTGGGGTTATCAAACTCCTCGGTCCTAAATAGACCTGATTGTTCCACCCTCAAGGACGGGGAGGATAAGCGTATTGATCAGATGACTTGCCATGGTTTTATTAGCGTCGGGTCGGCCATGCGGCCTGTCTGTGCCTCTGAGCTTATGGTGTTGGCGGCCTGATCCTTGGTTAGGGAACTGTTGACGTCTTCCGGACTTCGTCCGGGGAGTAATGAGTTCCTTAGTCTCAAACGCTGTGAGCTGTTTTTTATCCTTTGTATTGACAGCCCTGGATGACACCTTAATGATGTGTGGTAGGACGTCGGCCTTACTGGTGACCCATTCGGCGGTCGGTATGGCTGCGCCAGTGGGCGGCAGACTTTATGTCCAAAGAGTCTCTGACGGCCCTACCCTTCGTGGGGTTGAGGCTCTTCGGTGAGACTTTGGACTCAGTCACCCAGGGTGGTAGGTTACCGCAGCGAAAGAAGCAGCGTCGCTCCTTTCGGGGGGCGACCTCTACTGCCCCTTCCTTTCGGGGGGCCAGATCTGGAAGAGGATCTACATTTCGTTCCTCCAGAAGTGACTCGGGGAGCAGGGGGCAGAGGACGTGCCCGCTCAGGATACAACTGGGGTTCGAAGCCCAAGCCGGCTATTAAGCCTGCTCAGCAATGAGGGGGCGCCCTCACCCTTGCGGGTGGGGGGATGGCTCAAGCACTTCTCCCAGGTTTGGGATCAAGAAGTCTCGGACAGGTGGATTCGTGAGGTTGTGTCTTCCGGCTACGAGCTAGAGTTCGAGCTCCGCCCCCCTCCAGATTTCTGAGGTCTCGGATGCCTTCAGAGCCCTGGCGGGCTCAGGGGCTCATGGGGGCAGTATGGAGTCTTTTGGACATGGATGTCATTCGTCCCGTGCCTGTCTCGGAACGGGGCGAGGGCTTCTATTCCAATCTGTTCACGGTTCCCAAGAAGGACGGGTCGATCCGTCCTATCCTGGACCTCAAGCTTCTCAACAGGTTTATCAGGTCGCGCAAATTCTGCATGGAGACCTTGCGCTCGGCCATTCAGTCTCTCCGTCAGGGAGATTTTCTGACGTCCATAGATATCAAGGATGCTTATCTGCACATTCCGATTTTTCCAGCACACCAGAGGTTCCTCAGGTTTGTAGTGGAGGACCGTCACTTTCAGTTTGTGGCTCTTCCTTTCGGCCTCACCTCGGCGCCCCGGGTGTTCACTAAGGTGCTGGCGGGGGTGATGGCACTGCTCAGAGTCCGGGGCATTCGCTTTGTACCCTATCTGGACGATCTGCTGATCATGGCGTTGTCATTCAGCCAAGCGGAGTTGGACACCGGTGTGGTGGTGTCCGCTCTGGAGAGGTTCGGTTGGGTGATCAATCACCCCAAGTCTTCCCTTTGTCCATCCAGGATTGTGACTTTTCTGGGGATGTCTCTGGACTCCTCGCAGGCCGGGGTCTTTCTGCCCCAGGCCAAGATACTTTTGATCCAGGAGTTAGTGCGGCTACTCTTGACAGCTCCTCACCCGTCCATCCGGATAGGGATGAGGCTGGTGGGATTAATGGTGGCCTCATTCGAGGCAGTTCCCTTTGCCCAATTCCATACGAGGATGCTTCAGCTTCATCTGCTGAAGGTTTGGGACAAGTCGCCACTGTCGTTGGACCGGTCCTTTCGGTTGACCCCTCAAGTTCATCGATCCCTACAATGGTGGATGGGGTCTGTCAATCTGGGGAAGGGCAAATCCTTCCTGGCCCCTTGCTGGGAAATGGTCACCACGGACGCCAGCCTATCGGGCTGGGGGGGGTGTTTGGAAGGATTGCCAGTTTCAGGGGCTATGGAGTCCGCAGGAGGCTCACGAGCCCATCAACATTCTGGAATTGAGAGCCATCAGGTTGGTTCTGTTTCGCTTGACGCATCAGTTGCGGGGCCGGCCGGTTCAGGTCCGGTCGGACAACCGGACGGCGGTTGCTTACATCAATCACCAAGGGGGGACTCGCAGCAGGAGTGCCCTCAGGGAGGTGTCTTTGATTCTGGACTGGGCGGAGACCTACGTCCCGTGTATCTCAGCGGTCTACTTTCCGGGAGTGGAAACTACGGAGGCGGACTTGCTGAGCAGGGCCTTCTCTCGTCAGGGGGAGTGGTCTCTCAGTCTCAAGGTGTTTCGTTTGATTTGTCTCAGGTGGGGGTCCCCAGGGTGGACCTCTTTGCCTCTCGCCACAATCACAAGCTTCCGGTCTTTGTGTCGTTCTCGCAGGATCCTCTGGCTCTGGCAGTGGATGCCATGTCTCTGAACTGGAGGGAGCTGGGCCTACTTTACCTGTTCTCTCCGTTCCCGCTGCTGGCCAGGGTGGTGCGCAAACTGGCGTTGGATGGGGCTTCTGCGATCCTGGTGGCCCCCAGGTGGCCAAGGTGCGTTTGGTTCGCATATTTAGTAAGGCTGGCAAAAGACTAGTTCGTGTTGCCGCTAGGTCCGGACCTGCTCACTCAGGGTCGGCTGCGTCGTCCCAGTTTACAATCGCTGGCTTTGACGGTGTGGCTGCTGAGTCCACAATCTTGAGAGAGGAAGGTCTTTCTGATGCAGTTATTCAGACACTTATCAGTGCCAGGAAGCGGTCTTCATCTGCTATTTATTATAGGTCTTGGATGTCCTATATTGACTGGTGTGAGGGTAGGTCCCTTTCTTGCCGGGAGTTTTCTATTCCCAGGCTCTTGGAGTTTCTTCAACATGGTTTGGATCTGGGGCTCCAGGTTAGTACCTTAAGGGGGCAGTTTTCTGCCCTGGCGGTTTTCTTTCAAAGGTCCTTTGCGCTTCATCCCTTAGTCAAGACGTTCTTCTAGGGAGTTATGCATGTACGGCCTCCTAGGAAGCCTTTTGTTCCGTTTGGGATTTGAATTTGGTTTTTTCTGCTCTTCAGGGGTCTCCGTTTGAGCCCTTGCATGGGCTGCCTTGTCGTCCCTTACTCAGAAGGTGGCTTTTCTGGTGGCCATTACTTCTGTGAGACGTGTTTCTTAGTTGGCTGCTTTATCCATTAAAGCTCCGTATTTTGAAAGGCAGTCAGGATAAGGTTGTGTTTCGTTTCAAGCCAGACTTCCTTCCTAAGGTGGTTTCGGCTTTCCATTTGAATCGGGACGTTGTCCTGCCCTCTCTCTGTCCTAATCCTAGGAATGAGAAGGAGAGGGCGTTGCATTCCTTGGACGTTGTCCGCGCTGTGAAATATTACCTGGTGGCTACGTCTTCTTTTCGTAGGACGGCCGCCTTCTTTGTGGTGCCCTCTGGGCCTAGGAAGGGTTTGGCTCCTGCCAAATCTTCTGTCAGTAAATGGATTCGTCAGGCCATTTTGGGGCCTATGCTGCCAAGGGGAGGAGTTCCCCTTTTCGTGTTACTGCTCATTCTACTCGCGCTCTTGGAGCGTCCTGGGCTTTCCAGCACCAGGCCTCTGTTGAGCAGGTTTGTAAGGCCGCTACTTGGTCCTCTGTTCACACTTTTTCCAAGTTTTACAAGGTTGAGGTTCGGGCCTCAGCGGATGCTGGTTTTGGCCGTCTGGTTCTGCAAACTGTTGTGGCATAGGTTGTGCCTTGTTACCTTGTTTTGGTTTCCCGCCCTTTTATGGACACTGCTGTTGGATGTCCCATGTGTTATGGATATCTGAAGCGGGGTGTGTGACATACTTAGAATAATACCATTTTGTGAAATACTCACCTGTAAAATGGGTATTATAAGTATGTCACACACCCCGCTTCACCCGCCCTTGTTTGGTACTCTGGATACTCTATATTGGGCATTTTGCGTGGTTCTTGGTTTTATTGTTGCCTCTTCCTGGTCCCTTACTTACTGCTTCTGTATACTGGGTAATGAGTGGGAGGTCCCAGGTATTTGTGGAGCAGGGAGGGGCTTTTTTCTTTGCATCATCTCTGCAGGAACGCCTCTTAAGGTGGTATTACCCACGTGTTATGGATATCTGAAGCGGGGTGTGTGACATACTTATAATACCCATTTTACAGGTGAGTATTTCACAAAATGGTATTATATATATATATAATTATAATTTTTTTTTTTTTAAAGATTTTTAGTCACTTATTATTTTTCCCGCTGGGCTGCAACTCTGTTCAGGACTCTAGGATACGGGCGCCGCCATCTTTCCTCATAAGCATCACATACTGAGGAGAGGAGGGCGGGTAAAGTGCAGGGGGCGGGGTCATAGCTGTGCTTTGCACAGACAGAGCAGGGCTGGGGTCAGGAAAAGGACAGCAATCCCAGCATGCAGAGCGGCACAGTCAGAAGACGCTTCCTGATTGCAGGCTGCCTGATGCTCCATGAGCCGCCATCTTGGATATTTAAAGGCTCGTGACATTCAGTAGGTGCAGGTAGGGTCATTTTCAATGTGAGTAATACAGGCGGGGGGGGTGAACGTCACATAAGTTCTTATTCAGGGTGAGGGTCCGCTTTAATCACAGTCATGTGACTCGCGTTGCTTGTGCGGCAGGTATCCAAGGAGGAGGGCGCGTCGCTGGCGCGGGAGTTCGGTTGCCCGTTCTTCGAGACGTCGGCCGCTTTCCGTTATTACATAGACGACGTGTTCCAGGCGCTGGTGCGCGAGATCCGGAGAAAGGAGCGCGAGGCGGCGCTGGCGAGCGAGAGGAAGACGAAGCCCCGCCCCTCCCTGTGGCTCCGCCTCAAATCTCCCTTCAGGAAGAGGAAGAAGAAGTCCATGACCTGAGCGCCCCACACGCTCGCTGCCGATGCATCCTCAGGCGGGGAGTGCGCTGGATGTATATATGTATGTGTGCATGAGGCTCCGCCTCCCGGGGGCGGGGCCACTTACTAACCGCACAGTAACACAGGAGCGGCCGCCTCCCCCCCAATGCTGTCTTCTTACTAACTCGTGTCTTTGTCCCCGGGTGAGGGGGGTGTGGCCACCCCGGCGTGGACCAATGAGAGAGTGCGTACTAACACTCTGCTGCGCGGCGGTATAGGACGGCGCCATCGTCTGGAGCGAATCCGGGACACGCCCCCCGTCGGCTTCAGATTTGCACAGTTTTGTACATTTTTTTTTATGTCTGACAATAACAATGTTTCCAAAAAAACTTCCTGTGTGTTTTTTGTCCCGGCGGCCATTTTGTGGGCGGGGCTAGGTCTTGGTGGGTGGGGTCACTTTAAATCCCGCCTTCAGTGCTGAGTCATGCCAATAAGAGCCTAGTGGTGACCTCATAGAGTGCAGATGACTCCTCCCCCTTATCAGTGGGAGGAGCACTTATATCAGGGTGTTGCAAGGGGAGGTGCTTATCTTACAGGGTTTACCTGTTCCATGGGTCACCTGTCTGGAGGGGGAGGAGCCCCTTGTGTCAAAGATCACCTGTTCCATGGGTCACCTGTCTGGAGGGGGAGGAGCCCCCTTGTGTCAGAGATCACCTGTTCCATGGGTCACCTCTTTGGAGGGGAGGAGCCCCTTGTGTCAGTGATCACCTGTTCCATGGGTCACCTGTCTGGAGGGGGAGGAGCCCCTTGTGTCACAGGAATCACCTGTTCCATGGGTTCCCTTAAAAATCCCCCCAAAAATGGCGTGAGGTCCCCCTTACCCAGCATAACCAGCCCAGGCACCAGCTATGGGGGCTTGTAGAACAAGACGCAGGCTAAAGCTGGCCCCTGGCCCTGCAGGCTACTAGCCGGCATAGCCTAATGGCCCTGGGCCCTTCTGTTGCCCTCTTCTGGGTTTTGGGGAGGCAGGTAATGGGGGGGCTGGGGGTTAATAGCAAGTCACCCGCCAGCCGCAGATGACTTGCCAGACCCAGAGCCTTGTGAACTGGTTTAGGTGTCACATAAGTCCCTTACTGCAGGCTGCAAGCCGGCATAGCCTAATGGCCCCGGGCCATTTTGCCCCCCTCTTCTGGGCTTTGGGTGGGCTGGGGGTTAATGGCAGGTCACCCGCTAGCTGCAGGTGACTTACCAGACCCAGAGCCTTGTGAACTGATATAGCGGTCACATAGATCCCTTACTGCAGGCTACAAGCCGGCATAGCCTAATGGCCCCGAGCCCTTCTTTTGCCCCACCCACTAGCTGCAGGTGACTTACCAGACCCAGAGCCTTGTGAACTGGTATAGGGGTCACATAGATGTCTTACCAGTTCACAAAGGGCTAACAGTAAAATCTATAAAATCCCCCCCGGGCATCCAGAATCGGGATGCCCCGCTGTGTGATACCCCCCAGGTCACCCTATACACTTACCTTGTTTCCTGGTTTTCCCTCTACCAGGACGCGTGCCTACACCAGGCATTTGTGAATGGCCCGGCATGGGCACGTTGCCTGTTACAGGGAAGCAGGGGATGTTAGACGGTGTGACGTCAGCGTCTCCGGCCGTGCTGATTGGACGAGCGGCCGCGCATCCGCCGTAGGACTGGAAAGAGGTGAGTTGGCATCGGAGATCTGGGGGGGGGGGGCGGTCCACACCTCAGGGCATCCCCTATCAGGGACCAAAACCCAGGATAGTCAACTTTAAAGTGGACCAACACCCAGGATTTTGACTATCCTGGGTCTTGGTCCACTTCGGTGGGGCACCCCCGATCGGGGTGCCCCGCTGTGTGAAACCCCCCCAATCACCCGAAAAACTCACCTCTCCCCGCGCCGACGGACAAGCGGCTCCTCCGCCGCCGCCTCCCGCGCGTCACTCATGACGCGCCCGCGCCGACCGTCTGTGAACGGGCGCGCGCACGTCTAGAGGGGCGCGAGGGAGGCGACGCCGGCCGCCGCCGAAGACAAGGTAAGGGGATTTGGGGTGTTTGGGGGGGGGGGGGTTTCACCCCGCGGGACATCCCGATCTCGGATGTCACGCGGGGAGGGAGGTGATCGGCCCGGGAATCTTATAGATTCCCGGGCCGATCACGGGAGGGTGACGGTCCACTTTAAGGATAAAAGGTAATTTGATAATATAAAAGTCATGTAAAATCATTATTATTAGTTGTTTTTCACACACCGAGGGATTTTCTAATGTTCATATAAATAAGTTAAAGAGGCTAAAAAATCCTAAAGCGACAACATCTCCCTAAATAACATTGATGCCTATGGGATGTTTAATAACATTGATGCCTATGGGATGTTAAATAACATTGATGCCTATGGGATGTTATGTCATATAACATTGATTCCTATGGGATGTTATGTCATATAACATTGATTCCTATGGGATGTTATGTCATATAACATTGATTCCTATGGGATGTTATGTCATATAACATTGATTCCTATGGGATGTTATGTCATATAACATTGATGCCTATCGGATGTCATATAAAGTTGATGTTTATGGGATGTTAAATAACATTGATGCCTATGGGATGTTTAATAACATTGATGCCTATGGGATGTTTAATAACATTGATGCCTATGGGATGTTTAATAACATTGATGCCTATGGGATGTTTAATAACATTGATGCCTATGGGATGTTAAATAACATTGATGCCTATGGGATGTTAAATAACATTGATGCCTATGGGATGTTAAATAACATTGATGCCTATGGGATGTTAAATAACACTGATGCCTATGGGATGTTAAATAACTAAATAACATAGTTTCCTATGGGATGTTAAATAACATTGATGCCTATGGGATGTTAAATAACATTGATGCCTATGGGATGTTAAATAACATTGATGCCTATGGGATGTTAAATAACATTGATGCCTATGGGATGTTAAATAACATTGATGCCTATGGGATGTTAAATAACATTGATGCCTATGGGATGTTAAATAACATTGATGCCTATGGGATGTAAATAAATAAAAAACATTGTTTCCTATGGGATGTTAAATAACATTGATTCCTATGGGATGAGCCACTAAAGAGTGGTGACTGCAAAAGTGCTCGCCCGCAATTGCCAAGTTGCAGCCGGTTCGGCCATGTGGGCTCCCGCACAGAAGCTGTCCCAAAATTGCCGCTGTGACGAGGTGCAGTCGGGTTCTCCATGTGGGCCCCGCACAGAAGCTTCCAGGGTCCGACCCCGCGGGTTTTCATCCGCTTTAGACGCCTGGAAGTCGATTAGCGTGTTAAAAACATCTCAAAACCCGTTTGATTCGCAGAAAGGAGCTGACGAGGGGTTAATCCTCGGCCACATTAACATTCCAGGCGTCCGCACTGTTGGTTTTTGGGATTCCTGTGGATACTTTAGTCACAAGATCCTTTGTAGCCCCGAAGTGTGTTCCAGACCTTTAATCAAGAAGCTCCCAGAAGAGTTTCCTCCCTGGTAACGCAAAGCTTGACACAACGGCCTTATAAGCTTCTGGGGCACATCTGCTGGGAAGCAACCTGGTTCTCTTTGGTGTTGGGCCCCTCTTACAAAATTGCATTTCAGTGGAACTACGGGGCAGTTATGGCCTAGAGATAGGGAAGCGGCTTGTGACCAGAATGTGGCAGGTTTAGTGGCCATGGGACATAACTGAAATGCTTAGGGCTGCCCTATATATACTTGGCCTATGTAGAAATTCCATAGGTCTCACATTATTATTGTTCCTTTATTCAAGGAGCAGATTGGGTGGAAGAGAAGGAGTCTTGTTATGTTGCGGTGGCCACTAATTTTTGTTTCTAACAATTGAATAAGAGGCATTGGCCTGTTTTGTGAGTGTGGGGGGGGGGCTTCTTTCACAGCCTGGTCCTGTGGATATGTTGTTCTAGGTTTGGAGAAAAACCTTCTCCAGGCTGTGGCTCTGCCCTTAGGTTTGTGGATCTTGCTACCTGATCACCAGTAACTATCCCCAGAAGCTGTTTGGTGTTGGGCCCTGTGAGGAATAGGGCAAATATTACATTGCATTTTATCGCTGATGCCCAGCATCACCCTTTAAGATTCTCCCTTCTTAGCAAATGTCTGCCATTACAAGGCCAGCAGGAAAAGGAAGTCCATATATGGGCATGAGGTTCTGACACTCCGGAAAGGTAGTTTGAGCCCCCCCCCCCCCCCCCGCTGCTCACCTTGCTGCTGATTCTCACACCTCCACCTGGGGAGATTCCAGTGGGTCTGCAGCTAGCTGGACCCCTGGCTGTGAATTTGTCACATCAAAAGTTGGGGCCGCAGACAAGCACAACCAACACAAATCGGACCATAGCGGCGCCACCATGTGTCCCAGCACCGAGCCAGGTACAGAATCAGAACCGGCCCACAAAACCGCACCCGGAGGTAGGTTTCACTGAGCTTGGCAATAAAGGAAAACCAGGAAAATAGAGATCTAAGGTTCTGACCCACTTAGGGACCCCATTTCTGGACTCATCGGATGCCCGGCATCCAGCCCAATCGTTTGGTGCCGTATCCAAAGCCATACGACCCCCCCTGCCCAAAGTTATAACCCCTAAAAGGTTTTAGGAGCTAAAGCACGCTCCGAGGTGACAACCCGTCCCACAGATGGGAGGGGGTGGAGGGTAGACACCTGCTTAAAAGTAGGCCAAGGGGATGAGAACATGGTCACTTCTCTGGAGGGGTCTCGCTGCAGCGTGCTGGAGGTGTCCAAATCATCTGTAAGCTCTTCACTTACCTCTTGTGGGAGCTCTCCATCACCACTACTCTGCAAACTGCATATTAAGGTAACTGACCATTGTCTCTTTGTGTAACTCACTGTAACCTTCTCAGAACAGCATTTGTATCATTTCATATTCCATCATAGCCAAATGTTATCACGGCCTAGTGTGCGCTCATTGCATTAAACTTAAATTTAACTTGAGCGATCTGTTTGCCTTAAGCCAAGAATCTGTGTGTGCGCAGGCTTCGGGCCTGGTATTCCTGATAGGAGGGACTCGGACAAGGGTTATTGGGGAACTCGGTCTGTGTGTCCGCAGGCTTCGGGCCTGGTATTCCTGATAGGAGGGACTCGGACAAGGGTTATTGGGGAACGCGGTCTGTGTGTCCGCAGGCTTCGGGCCTGGTATTCCTGATAGGAGGGACTCGAACAAGGGTTTCTTGGGAACGCGGTCTGTGTGTCCGGAGGTCCCTGTTTTACGTGGATCACGTGACCTGCGGTTCCCTGACAGGCCCCTGTTACAAAATGGGTTTCTGCTGCATGCAGGGGAACTGTGGGGCAGTTATGGCCTGGAGGTAGGGAAGCGGGCTTGTGACCGGAAGGCAGGTTGGATTACCGGTCATGGGACATGACTGACGTGCTCTTGAGCAAGGCACCTAACCCCCAATTGCTCCCTGGGCGCGGAGTTTAGGGCAGCCCACCGCTCCAGACACGTGTGCTCTTCACTGCCCCTTAGTGTGTTATTCACCTGTGTGTAGCCACTAATATGTTGTTTATTCACTGGTGCGTCCACTGTGTGTAATTCGCTTGTGTGTAGTCACTAATATAGTGTGTATTCACTGGCGTTTTCGCGTAAAATGTGTTGTTTGCAAGTGCGCGGATGGCAAAATGCGGAGGAAAAATTCAATGTGTGCGTTAGCACACTATGGCCACTATTTGCACTACCGTTGCCGAACACCCTCGTGCCCGCTGATCGTCCTCCGGTTCTTGCGCCTACCAGGTGGAATCCTGGTTAATGCCAACACTGATCGCACTCTGGTCCTTGACGCCGCTTCTGCCGCGCGACCCCGCTGTCTGGAGCTGCCACGTGGACCGAGGGGCAATTGCCAAGCTGGACCCAGAGGTGGCTGAGCGGATTCATAGAGCTCCGATAAGGAGAGACTAAACCACGTCGCAGGTAAGTCTTTTCGCGCCTTGCTGGAGTAGACAGAGACAGGCCACCATTTATCCAGGCCCCCCCCCACCTACCAGGGGGCCCCCCAGAGGCAGGGTCAGATCAGTGGCAACTTTTTGTTTAAAAAGAGAAATAAATAACGGCTATGGGGGGGGGGGGGGGGGGCTGCGGTAAGTGATTGGGGCGTGTAACACAATGCAGAGTGTGCGGCCAATAGGAAGCCACTGTACACTGATGTGAGCCGACTGCTGCTGCAGAATCAGCGCGCTCAGCTCCATTCAGTGATGCGAGATGCTGTGACATCACACACAGAGGTGGAAGGGTCGATTACATCACTGCAGCTACTGCAGAATCAGCGCACTCAGCTCCATTCAGTGATGCAAGACGCTGTGACAACACACAGAGGTGGGAGGGTCTATGACATCACAATAGCTGAAGAATCAGCGTGCTCAGCTCCATTCAGTTATAAAAGATGCTGTCACATCACACACAGGGGTGGGAGGGTATATGACATCACACACAGAGGTGGGAGGGTCTATGACATCACAGCAGCTGCTGAAGAATCAGCACACTCAGCTCCATTCAGTTATATAAGATGCTGTGACATCACACACGGGTGGGAGGGTCTATGACATCACAGCAGCTGCTGCAGAATCAGCGCGCTTAGCTCCATTCAGTGATGGAAGATGCTGTGACATCACACAGGGGTGGGAGGGTCTATGACATCACAGCAGCTGCTGCAGAATCAGTGCGCTCAGCTCCATTCAGTGATGTAAGATGCTGTGACATCACACACAGGGGTGGGAGGGTCTATGACATCACAGCAGCTGCTGCTGCAGAATCAGCGCGTTCAGCTCCATTCACTTATAAAAGATGCTGTGACATCACACACGGGTGGGAGGGTCTATGACATCACAGCAGCTGCTGCAGAATCAGCTCGCTCAGCTCCATTCAGTTATACAAGATGCTGTGACATCACACACAGGGGTGGGAGGGTATATGACATCACACACAGAGGTGGGAGGGTCTATGACATCACAGCAGCTGCTGAAGAATCAGCACACTCAGCTCCATTCAGTGATGCAAGATGCTGTGACATCACACACGGGTGGGAGGGTCTATGACATCACAGCAGCTGCTGTAGAATCAGCGCGCTCAGCTCCATTCAGTGATGGAAGATGCTGTGACATCACACACAGGGGTGGGAGGGTCTATGACATCACAGCAGCTGCTGCAGAATCAGCGCGCTCAGCTCCATTCAGTGATGTAAGATGCTGTGACATCACACACAGGGGTGGGAGGGTCTATGACATCACAGCAGCTGCTGCTGCAGAATCAGCGCGTTCAGCTCCATTCACTTATAAAAGATGCTGTGACATCACACACAGGGGTGGGAGGGTCTATGACATCACAGCAGCTGCTGCAGAATCAGCTCGCTCAGCTCCATTCAGTGATGCGAGATGCTGTGACATCACACGCAGAGGTGGGAGGGTCTATGACATCACAGCAGCTGCTGCAGAATCAGTGCGCTCAGCTCCATTCAGTGATGTAAGATGCTGTGACATCACACACAGGGGTGGGAGGGTCTATGACATCACAGCAGCTGCTGCAGAATCAGCGCGCTCAGCTCCATTTAGTGATGCGAGATGCTGTGACATCACACACAGAGGTGGGAGGGTCTATGACATCACAGCAGCTGCTGCAGAATCAGTGCGCTCAGCTCCATTCAGTGATGTAAGATGCTGTGACATCACACACAGGGGTGGGAGGGTCTATGACATCACAGCAGCTGCTGCATAATCAGCGCGTTCAGCTCCATTCAGTTATAAAAGATGCTGTGACATCACACACAGGGGTGGGAGGGTCTATGACATCACAGCAGCTGCTGCAGAATCAGCTCGCTCAGCTCCATTCAGTGATGCGAGATGCTGTGACATCACACACGGAGGTGGGAGGGTCTATGACATCACAGCAGCTGCTGCAGAGTCAACGCGTTCAGCTCCATTCAGTTGTACAAGATGCTGTGACATCACACACAGGGGTGGGAGGGTCTATGACATCACAGCAGCTGCTGCAGAATCAGCGCGCTTAGCTCCATTCAGTGATACAAGATGCTGTGACATCACACACAGGGGTGGGAGGGTCTATGACATCACAGCAGCTGCTGCAGAATCAGCGCGCTCAGCTCCATTCAGTGATGCAAGATGCTGTGACATCACACACAGGGGTAGGAGAGTCTATGACATCACAGCAGCTGCTGCTAAGCCCCGCCCCCGACCACAGGGGATTTTTTTCTCACAATGACGTAGCTCTAGCCCCGCCCACTGACACTCCCAGCCCAGCCATACATTCCCAGTCCCGCCCTCCCATACCTTTCAGCCACGCCCACCTTCTGACGTTCATTCAAAAAACGGCACGAGAGAGAGGGAGGGGAGTGTGGGCGGGGCATAACCGCAGACAGCCACGCCCGCTGGGTTGCCATAGAAACCCTTTCGGTAGGTTATGATAAAAGAGATCGTTAACCGAACGAGCTTCCCGGCTAGCGAAGAGGGAGAAGGGAAAAGTGCCGCCAACGCGAAGGGGGCGGAGTCATTTCAGAGAGACACGCCCACTCTCCGCTGCTTGGCTCTCATGCAGGCCCCGCCCCCTTAACTGCTCGGCTCTGATGTGGGCCCCGCCCCTAGCACTCCCTGGCCTGTACACAGAGGTGGTAGGCGTGTCGCCAACGCGAGGGGGCGGAGTCACGTTAGAGACATACCCACTCGCCGCTACTTGGGTCTGTGTGGACCCCGCCCCCTCCGCTACTTGACTCTCGTGTTGGTCCCGCCTCCCGGCACTCCCTGGCCGGTACATAGAGGAGGTGGGCGTGTCGCCAACGCGAGGGGGCGGGGTCACTTCAGAGAGACACTCTTCGCTGCTTGGCTCTGATGTGGACCCCGCCCCCTCCGCTACTTGATTCTCGTGTGTCCGCTAATTGGCTCTCGTGCAGGCCCCGCCCACCCTCCGCTACTTGGCTCTCATTCAGGCCCCGCCCACTCTCCGCTAATTGGCTCTTGTGTAGGCCCCGCCCCCCGGCACTCCCTGGCTGGTACAGAGAGGAGGTGGGCGTGTCCAGCGCTGAGGTAAAGGAGAAGAATGGCGGTTGCCCGCTCGCTGCTCGGCCGTCTCCTCGTGCTGTGTGTCCCAGGTACCCGCCGCCATGTCTCCGTGTGTTTATATCACTGTGGGGAATGTCTCTGTAATATATATAGAGGGGGATTGGTTGCTGTGGGCAACGTGGCCACGCCCCTTCCATGCGGGCACCTCAAGCGTCATTTCGGCCTCGTGTGCAAAAAAAATAAAAAAAATCTCCCTGTTGCCATGGCGACCGCGAAAAGCGGGAAAAGGGGGCGGCGTTGCCCATAGCAACCATAAAAATAAATTTTTCCTGTTGCCATGGCGACCCCCTCAGATCACGAAAAGCGGGAAAAAAGGGGTGGCGTTGCCCATAGCAACCATAAAAATTCTGTTGCCATGGCAACCACGAAGATCGGGAAAAAGGGTCGCGTTGCCCATAGCAATTATAAAAAAAAAATCTCCCTGTTGCCATGGCGACCCCTCAGACCACAAAGAGCGGGAAAAAAGGGCCGCGTTGCCCATAGCAACCATAAGACTTCTCCCTGTTGCCATGGCAATCCCTCAGACCATGAAGTTCGGGAAAACAGGATGGCATTGCCCACAGCAACAAGAGCGGGAAAAGGGGGCGGCGTTACCCATAGCAACCAGCCCGCAGCGATCTTTTCTCTCGCCTCCGCAGCGAATTGGTTGCCATAGGCAACCTCCGGAGCCCTGTGTGTGTGTGTGTTAATGGTGTCTTTGTTGCCTTGGTAACCAAGGCAAAGAGGGAGCTGTCCCAGTGCTGTCTTCTGATTGGCTGCGGCCATTGTAAGCTCCAGTCAGAAACGGCTTTAAAGTGGACCAAAACCCACTGCGATTGATTCCTTCCCCCGGGGCATCCCAATTTTGCTGTGTGTCAATGGTGTCCTTGTTGCCTTGGTAACCAAGGCAAAGAGAGCTGTCACAGTTCTGTCTTCTGATTGGCTGCAGCCATTGTAAGCTCCAGTCAGAAACAGCTTTAAAGTGGACCAAAACCCACGGCGATCGGCCCGGGAATCTTTAAGATCCATTTACTCCCCCCATCGGGGGCATCCATTATCGGGTGGCCCCATAATTTACCCTGTTTCCCGGTGCAACGGCGCATGTGCGAGCCGTGGCCGCATCCCCGCTATCCCTCTAGCAGGGCCAACGCCAGTCATTTACGCGGGCACGCTCTCTGTTAGAGGGAAGCGGGGGATGCGGCCATCAGCGCTCTGCCTTAGACGACGTGACATCAGCGGCTCCAAGCGCGCTGATTGGACGAGCGGCCGCACATGCGCCATAGGCCCGGGAACAGGTGAGTTGCGCTCAGCGATCTGGGGGGGGGGGGGGGTTAGGCGCGGGGAACCAAAACCCAGGATAGTCAAAATGGCGGGTTTCGGTCCGCTTCAGATAGGCCGGGGACGCGGCATCGCGTGTCCCACATTGAATCCAATCAGAGCCCTTTGCTGAAGAAAGTAAACGGGGCAAAGGGCTCTGATTGGACGAGAGCCCGCACATGCATCCTGATTCGGGATGCTGCAGGTAAAAGTCAGCGACCAGCCCTGGAATCTTTTTGGATTGATTCCACGACGGCCGCTGATGGGTTTTGTTCTGCTTTAAAGCGGCCCTCCAGTAAGAAATGACTTTAAAGCGGACCACAAGCCAGGATTTTCACCCTTTTCTCCGCGTGGCTTGGGGGGTTTGTTCCAGCCTTAGGATGTCCCGACAGTGAAAGGGGAATCCAGGGAGGCCAATTTGGGTACAAGGTTATATTATGGGTGATCCCCCGGGGGGAGGGGGGGTGTTTCACAATATGTATGCCTCTGGGGAGGGGGAGGGGGGGCATTCACCCAGCCCTAGATTCTTTTAGACTATGGTTGGGCCGCTTGGGTTTTGGTCTGCTTTAAAGTGGCCCGAAACCCAGAATTTTGATCCCGATTCTGGATGGAGGGAATCTGGCAGCCCTGGAATCTTTTAGATGATGTGAGTTTTGGTCCACTTTAAGTCCCTTTTAACAATGAGGTGAGTATCTCTCTAATGTAGGGTCACTGATGGTGTGAGGGGGAGGTGCAGTAGTTTCCTGTCCCCCATCAGATGGAGCTCTGCTAGGAAGAGGTGAGTATCTCTCTAATGCAGGGTCCCTGATGGTGTGAGGGGGGAGGTGCAGTAGTTTCCTGTCCCCCATCAGATGGAGCTCTGCTAGGAGAAGGTGAGTATCTCTCTAATGCAGGGTCACTGATGGTGTGAGGGGGAGGTGCAGTAGTTTCCTGTCCCCCATCAGATGGAGCTCTGCTAGGAAGAGGTGAGTATCTCTCTAATGCAGGGTCACTGATGGTGTGAGGGGGGAGAGGAGGGCGTGGCTTAGGTCCATTTTAAGACATAGATAACAGCGCCACACCTGCTTTCTCCAGGTCATGTGACCCGGCGTCACGTGACCTTTGCCTGCTGAGTAGGGGAGGGGAGAGGGGGGGATAAGTGCAGCGGGCGTGTCATTCTCTCCAAACTCTCTCAGGTCTGCTGGTGTCACATGACCTTTGCCTCCTGGGGAGGGGAGAGGGGGGGATAAGTGCAGTGGGCGTGTCATTCTCTCCGCTCTCTCCCGCAGGTCTGCTGGTGTCACATGACTTTTCCTCCTGGGGAGGGGAGAGGGGGGGATAAGTGCAGTGGGCGTGTCACAATCTCTGCCCTCTCCCTCTCTCTCTCTGCTGGTGTGGGCGTGTTCTGTGGTGTGGGCGTGTCCTGTGGTGTGGGCGTGTCACAATCTCTGCCCTCTCCCTCTCTGCTGGTGTGGGCGTGTTCTGTGGTGTGGGCGTGTCCTGTGATGTGGGTGTGTCACTATCTCCCCCCCCCCCCCCCCCGCAGGTCTGCTGGTGTCACATGACCTTTGAGGGGGGATAAGTGCAGTGGGCGTGTCACAATCTCTGCCCTCTCTCTGCTGGTGTGGGCGTGTCCTGTGATGTGGGTGTGTTCTGTGGTGTGGGCGTGTCCTGTGATGTGGGTGTGTCACTATCTCCGCCCCCTCTCTCTCCCCCGCAGGTCTGCTGGTGTCACCTGACCTTTGCCTCCTGGGGAGGGGAGAGGGGGGATAAGTGCAGTGGGCGTGTCACAATCTCTGCCCTCTCCCTCTCTCTCTGCTGGTGTGGTGTGGGTGTGTCCTGTGATGTGGGCGTGTCCTGTGATGTGGGTGTGTCACTATCTCCGCCCCCTTCTCTCTCCCCCGCAGGCCTGCTGTTGGGGCGCGAGGTCCGCGTTCAGCCGGGGCCGCTGTACCGCGCGCTGGGGAACGCCGCCGCCATCCGCTGCAACGTCAGCGACTACGAGGGCACGCCCACGCAGAACTTCGAGTGGTTCGTGTACCGCCCGTCGGCGCCCGACATCTCCATCGCCATCGCCAGCACCAAGGACCCGGACTTCTCGTACGCCGTCTACGCCCAGCGGGTGAAGCGGGGCGAGGTGGGCGTGCGGCGCCTGAGCGGCGACAGCGCCGAGCTGCACATCAAGTCGCTGCGCGCCGACGACGAGGGTGTCTACGAGTGCTACACCCCCACCACCGACTCGCAATACCGCGGCAGCTACAGCGCCAAGGTGGCCCTGAAAGGTACGCGCTGCGCCTCTAGCGTGCATGTGAGCCTGAAAATGGGCAAAAATACTCACCTACTCCTGCAATACTCACCCACCAGATACAGGGGGCGATTGTACCGTGATTGTTGTGTGTGTGGCCAGGGGCGGAGCCTAAAGGAAAAGCTTTGTAATATGTCCCTTAATGAGAATCTAGATTTGCCCAACACCTGCCTGAAAATGGGCTAAAATACTCACCTACTCCTGCAATACTCACCCACCAGATCAGCATATTACAGGGTGTGACTGCGCAGTGTGGTCAGGTTATAGCTAAACTATAAGGTAACTGATAGGTGCCCCAAGAGGCATCCGGATTTACCCAACGGGTTAAAATAAATAAAAAAATGGGGCTAAAATACTCACCCAAATCCTGCATTACTCACCCACCAGATACAGGGTGTGGTTGTTGTGTGTGGCCCGGGGCAACCCTAAAGGAAAGGACTTTGTATTGTGTCCCTTAATGAGCATCTAGATTTGCCCAACAGTGTTAAAAAAAAAAAACTGCCTGAAAATGGGCCAAAATACTTACCTACTCCTGCAATACTCACCCACCAGATACAGGGGGCGATTGTGCCGTGATTGTTATGTGTGTGTGTGGCCAGGGGCGGAGCCTAAAGGAAAAGGCTTTGTATTATGTCCCATAATGAGCATCTAGATTTGCCCAACACCTGCCTGAAAATGGGCTAAAATACTCACCCACTCCTGCAATACTCACCCACAGATCAGCATATTACAGGGTGTGACTGTGCAGTGTGGTCAGGTTATAGCAAAACTATAGGTAATCGAAAAGTGCCCCGAGAGGCATCCGATTTACCCAACAGGGTTATAATTAATAAATAAACTGCCCAAAATGGGCTAAAATACTCACCTAATCCTGCAATACTCACCCCCAGATCGACACTTTATAGGATGTGATTGTTATGTGTGTGGCCAGGGGTGACCCTAAAGGAAAGGACTTTGTATTGTGTCCCTCCAGATTTGCCCAACACCTGCCTGAAAATGGCTAAAATACTCACCTACTCCTGCAATACTCACCCACCAGATCAGGACTTTACAGGGTGTGACTGTGCAGTGTGATCAGGTTAAAGCTAAACTATAAGGTAACCGAAAATGCCCCAAGAGGCATCCGGATTTACCCAACAGGGTTATAATTAATAAATAAACTGTCCAAAATGGGCAAAATACTCACCCGCTCCTGCAATACTCACCTACCAGATCAGGGCTTTACAGGGTGCGATTGTGCCAAGATTTATATGTGTGGCCAGGGGCAAGCTTAAAGGAAAGGACTTTGTATTGTGTCCCTTAATGAGCCTCCACATTTGCCCAACACCTGCTGAAAATGGGCCAAAATACTCACCCACCAGATCAGCACTTTACAGGGTGTAATTGTGCAGTGTGGTCAGGTTATAGCTAAACTATAAGGTAACGGAAAGGTGCCGCCAGGGGCATCTAGATTCACCCAACTGGGTTATAATAAATAAAAAAAACTGCCTGATAATGGACTAAATACTCACCTACTCCTGCAATACTCACCCACCAGATCAGCACTTGGTGTTATTGTGCCATGATTTATATGTGTGGCCAGGGCGGAGCCCTAAAGGAAAAGCTTTGTATTATGTCCCATAATGAGCATCTAGATTTGCCCAACACCTGCATGAAAATGGGCTAAAATACTCACCTACTCCTGCAATACTCACCCACCAGATCAGGACTTTACAGGATGTAACTGTGCAGTGTGGTCAGGTTAAATGCTAAACTATAAGGTAACAGAAAAGTGCCCCAAGGGGCATCTAGATTTACCAAACAGGTTATAATAAATAAAAAAACTGCCCAAAATGGGCTAAAATACTTACCTACTCCTGCAATACTCACCCACCAGATCAGCACTTGGTGTTATTGTGCCATGATTTAGATGTGTGGCCAGGGTAGAGCCTAAAGGAAAGAACTCTGTATAGTGTCCCTTAATGAGCATCGAGAAAAAAAAAAAACTGCCTGAAAATGGGCCAAAATACTCACCTATTCCTGCAATACTCACCAACCAGATCAGCATATTACAGGTGTTATTGTGCAGTGTGGTCGGTTTATAGCTAAACTATAAGGTAACTGAAAAGTGCCCCGAGGGGCATCCAGATTTACCCAACAGGGTTATAATAAATAAAAAAAGCTGCCCAAAATGGGCTAAAATAATTACCTACTCCTGCAATACTCACCTACCAGATCAGGCTTTACAGGGTGCGATTGTGCCATGATTTATATGTGTGGCCAGGGCAAGCTTAAAGGAAAGGACTTTGTATTGTGTCCCTTAATGAGCCTCCACATTTGCCCAACAGTGTTAAAAAAAAAACTGCCTGAAAATGGGCCAAAATACTCACCCACCAGATCATAACTACAGGATGTTATTGTGCAGTGTGGTCGGTTTATAGCTAAACTATAAGGTAACTGAAAAGTGCCCCCAGGAGCATCCAGATTTACCCAACACGGTTATTATAAATAAAAAAACTGCCTGAAAATGGGCTAAAATACTCACCTTTTCCTGCAATACTCACCCACCAGATCAGGACTTTACAGGGTGTTATTGTGCCGTGCGGTCAGGTTACAGCTAAATTATAAGATAACTGAAAAGTGCCCCGAGGGGCATCTAGATTTACCCAATTAATAAATAAACTGCCCAAAATGGGCTAAAATACTTACCCACTCCTGCAATACTCACCTACCAGATCAGGGCTTTACAGGGTGCGATTGTGCCAAGATTTATATGTGTGGCCAGGGGCAAGCTTAAAGGAAAGGACTTTGTATTGTGTCCCTTAATGAGCCTCCACATTTGCCCAACACCAGCCTGAAAATGGGCTAAAATACTCACCCACCAGATCAGCACTTTACAGGGTGTAATTGTGCA
>CM051244.1:169085536-169311823 GCA_027917425.1 Gastrophryne carolinensis | reverse complement strand
GCCCACATATTCACCTCTGACCCCGCCCACATATTCATCACTGACCCCGCCCACACATTCATCACTGACCGAGACCTGCAGCGCGTCCTCCATCACTGCAACACAGACATAGCATCAGGCCCCGCCCACATATTCACCTCTGACCCCGCCCACACATTCATAGCTGACCCCACCCACACATTCATCACTGACCGAGACCTGCAGCGCGTCCTCCATCACTGCAACACAGACATAGCATCAGGCCCCGCCCACATATTCACCTCTGACCCCGCCCACACATTCATAGCTGACCCCACCCACACATTAGTCACTGACCCCGCCCACACAGTCATCACTGACCGAGACCTGCAGCGCGTCCTCCATCACTGCAACACAGACATAGCATCAGGCCCCGCCCACATATTCACCTCTGGCCCCGCCCACATATTCACCTCTGGCCCCGCCCACACATTCATCACTGACCGAGACCTGCAGCGCGTCCTCCATCACTGCAACACAGACATAGCATCAGGCCCCGCCCACATATTCACCTCTGACCCCGCCCACACATTCATAGCTGACCCCACCCACACATTAGTCACTGACCCCGCCCACACAGTCATCACTGACCGAGACCTGCAGCGCGTCCTCCATCACTGCAACACAGACATAGCATCAGGCCCCGCCCACATATTCACCTCTGGCCCCGCCCACATATTCACCTCTGGCCCCGCCCACACATTCACCTCTGGCCCCGCCCACACATTCATCACTGACCGAGACCTGCAGCGCGTCCTCCATCACTGCAACACAGACATAGCATCAGGCCCCGCCCACATATTCACCTCTGACCCCGCCCCCACATATTCATCACTGACCCCGCCCACACCTTCACCTCTGGCCCCAAACCCCTCACCTCTAATCCCTGCAACACAGACATAGCAGTCACTCGCCACTGTGTGAGGATGGCGCCGGCATCAGGCCCCGCCCCTATATTCACCTCTAACCTCGCCCCCACATTCACCACTGACCCCCAAACCCTCGCCTCTAACCGGCCCCCACATTCACCTCTGACTCCGCCCCCCCACATTCACTACTGACCCCACCCCACATTCACCACTGACCCCGCCCCCACATTCACCACTGACCCCGCCCCCACATTCACCACTGACCCCGCCCCCACATTCACCCTCTGACCCGGCCCCCACATTCACCCTCTGACCCGGCCCCCACATTCACCCTCTGACACATTCACCCTCTGACCCCGCCTCCACATTTACCAATGATCCCGCCCCCACATTCACCACTGACCCCCAAACCCCTCGCCTCTAACCGGCCCCCACATTCACCTCTGACTCCGCCCCCCCCCCCACATTCACTACTGACCCCGCCTCCACATTGACCGCTAATCCTGCTCCCACATTCACCCACTGAACCCGCCCCCACATTCACCCCAAACCCCTCGCCTCTAACCTGCCCCCACATTCACCCTCTGACCCCGCCCCCACATTCACCCTCTGGTCCCGCCTCCACATTCACCCCCTGGTCCCGCCTCCACATTCACCCCCTGGTCCCGCCTCCACATTCACCCCCTGGTCCCGCCCCCACATTCACCCCCTGGTCCCGCCTCCACATTTAACACGGACCCCGCCGCCCTCGCCTCTAATCCTTTAGCTTGTGTGCACTTTAAAGTCTATGAGACTCCAGGGCAGGAATACTCACCACCCCCGCTGTGTGACACCCCCCAGGTCGCCCAATAAACTTCCCTTCATTTCGGCATGCGTGAGCCCCACCCCCGCTGTGTGACACCCCCCAGGTCGCCCAATAAACTTCCCTTCATTTCGGCATGCGTGAGCCCCACCCCCGCTGTGTGACACCCCCCAGGTCGCCCAATAAACTTCCCTTCATTTCGGCATGCGTGAGCCCCACCCCCGCTGTGTGACACCCCCCAGGTCGCCCAATAAACTTCCCTTCATTTCGGCATGCGCGAGCCCCACCCCCGCTGTGTGACACCCCCCAGGTCGCCCAATAAACTTCCCTTCATTGCGGCATGCGTGAGCCCCACCCCCGCTGTGTGACACCCCCCAGGTCGCCCAATAAACTTCCCTTCATTTCGGCATGCGTGAGCCCCACCCCCGCTGTGTGACACCCCCCAGGTCGCCCAATAAACTTCCCTTCATTTCGGCATGCGTGAGCCCCACCCCCGCTGTTATCCCTCAGGGCCGGGCATCTGATGACTCGCGCCCTGTAGGGAAGCAGGGGGGAGGGGCTCAGCATGCCGAAGATCGACGGGAAGTCTTCTTGCGGCGACCTGTCACACAGCGGGGCTGGGGCTCACGCATGCCGAATGAGGCGAGTTTCCATGGGGAACCTGGGGGGCGTCACACAGCGAGGCATCGCCCGATCGGGGACCAAAACCCAGGATAAGTCAAAATCATAAAGTGCACCGTGCTGCAAATAAAGTGAAGCCTGAAATCTGGCAGAAATACTTACCGCTGCTTTCGCACCCCATGTGATTACTGCGACCAATCAGCTTCCCCATAGTCATGCCTGTCCAGAGCTAAATCTGGGGACATTTAAGACTTTAGATACACTTTAACCTGGCCACACACATAACGGTCATGGCACAGGGACACCCTGTAATATGCTGATCTGGTGGGTGAGTATTGCAGGAGTAGGTGAGTATTTTAGCCCAATTTCAGGCAGTTTATTTTTAATAACCCTGTTGGGTAAATCTAGATGCCCCTTGAGGCACTTTTCAGTTACCTAATAATTTAGCTATAACCTGACCACACTGCACAGTTACACCCTGTAAAGTGCTGATCTGGTGGGTGAGTATTTTAGCCCATTTTCAGGCAGGTGTTGGGCAAATTTGGAGGCTCATTAAGGGACACAATACAAAGTCCTTTCCTTTAAGCTTGCCCCTGGCCACACATATAAATCTTGGCACAATCGCACCCTGTAAAGCCCTGATCTGGTAGGTGAGTATTGCAGGAGTGGGTAAGTATTTAGCCCATTTTGGGCAGTTTATTTATTAATTATAACCCTGTTGGGTAAATCTAGATGCCCCTCGGGGCACTTTTCAGTTACCTTATAATTTAGCTGTAACCTGACCACACTGCACAGTTACACCCTGTAAAGTCCTCATCTGGTGGGTGAGTATTGCAGGAGTGGGTAAGTATTTAGCCCATTTTGGGCAGTTTTTTTTATTCATTATAACCCTGTTGGGCAAACCTGGATGCCCCTGGGGCACTTTTCAGTTACCTTATAGTTTAGCTATAAACCGACCACACTGCACAATAACACCCTGTAATATGCTGATCTGGTGGGTGAGTATTGCAGGAATAGGTGAGTATTTTGGCCCATTTTCAGACAGTTTTTTTTTTTTTTTCTCGATGCTCATTAAGGGACACTATACAGAGTTCTTTCCTTTAGGCTCTCCCCTGGCCACACATCTAAATCATGGCACAATAACACCAAGTGCTGATCTGGTGGGTGAGTATTGCAGGAGTAGGTAAGTATTTTAGCCCATTTTGGGCAGTTTTTTTTTATTTATTATAACCCAGTTGGGTGAATCTAGATGCCCCTTGGGGCACTTTTCTGTTACCTTATAGTTTAGCGTTTAACCTGACCACACTGCACAGTTACATCCTGTAAAGTCCTGATCTGGTGGGCGAGTATTGTAGGAGTAGGTGAGTATTTTAGCCCATTTTCAGGCAGGTGTTGGGCAAATCTAGATGCTCATTATGGGACATAATACAAAGCCTTTTCCTTTAGGCTCCGCCCCTGGCCACACATATAAATCATGGCACAATAACACCAAGTGCTGATCTGGTGGGTGAGTATTGCAGGAGTAGGTGAGTATTTTAGCCCATTATCAGGCAGTTTTTTTTTTATTTATTATAACCCTGTTGGGTGAATCTAGATGCCCCTGGGGGCACCTTTCCGTTACCTTATAGTTTAGCTATAAACTGACCACACTGCACAATTACACCCTGTAAAGTGCTGATCTGGTAGGTGAGTATTTTAGCCCATTTTCAGGCAGGTGTTGGGCAAATTTGGAGGCTCATACAATGCAATACAAAGTCCTTTCCTTTAAGCTTGCCCCTGGCCACACATATAAATCTTGGCACAATCGCACCCTGTAAAGCCCTGATCTGGTAGGTGAGTATTGCAGGAGCGGGTGAGTATTTTGCCCCATTTTGGACAGTTTATTTATTAATTATAACCCTGTTGGTTAAATCCGTATGCCTCTTGGGGCATTTTCGGTTACCTTATAGTTTAGCTTTAACCTGACCACACTGCACAGTCACACCCTGTAAAGTCCTGATCTGGTGGGTGAGTATTGTAGGAGTAGGTGAGTATTTTAGCCCATTTTCAGGCAGGTGTTGGGCAAATCTGGAGGGACACAATACAAAGTCCTTTCCTTTAGGGTCACCCCTGGCCACACACATAACAATCACATCCTATAAAGTGTCGATCTGGGGGTGAGTATTGCAGGATTAGGTGAGTATTTTAGCCCATTTTGGGCAGTTTATTTATTAATTATAACCCTGTTGGGTAAATCCGGATGCCTCTCGGGACACTTTTCGATTACCTTATAGTTTTGCTATAACCTGACCACACTGCACAGTCACACCCTGTAATATGCTGATCTGGTGGGTGAGTATTGCAGGAGTGGGTGAGTATTTTAGCCCATTTTCAGGCAGGTGTTGGGCAAATCTAGATTCTCATTAAGGGACATATTACAAAGCCTTTTCCTTTAGGCTCCGCCCCTGGCCACACACACACACAACAATCACGGTACAATCGCCCCCTGTATCTGGTGGGTGAGTATTGCAGGAGTAGGTGAGTATTTTTGCCCATTTTCAGGCTTCACACATGCATGCTAGAGGGCGCAGCGCGTACCTTTCAGGGCCACCTTGGCGCTGTAGCTGCCGCGGTACTGCGAGTCGGTGGTGGGGGTGTAGCACTCGTAGACGCCCTCGTCGTCGGCGCGCAGCGACTTGATGTGCAGCTCGGCGCTGTCGCCGCTCAGCCGCCGCACGCCCACCTCGCCCCGCTGCACCCGCTGGGCGTAGACGGCGTACGAGAAGTCCGGGTCCTTGGTGCTGGCGATGGCGATGGAGATGTCGGGCGCCGACGGGCGGTACACGAACCACTCGAAGTTCTGCGTGGGCGTGCCCTCGTAGTCGCTGACGTTGCAGCGGATGGTGGCGGCGTTTCCCAGCGCGCGGTACAGCGGCCCCGGCTGAACGCGGACCTCGCGCCCCAACAGCAGGCCTGCGGGGGAGAGAGAAGGGGGCGGAGATAGTGACACACCCACATCACAGGACACGCCCACATCAGCAGAGAGAGAGCGAGAGGGCAGAGATTGTGACACGCCCACATCACAGGACACGCCCACACCACAGAACACACCCACACCAGCAGAGAGAGAGAGGGAGAGGGCAGAGATTGTGACACGCCCAAGGCACTTATCCCCCCTCTCCCCTCCCCAGGAGGCAAAGGTCATGTGACACCAGCAGACCTGCGGGGGAGAGAGGGGGGGCGGAGATAGTGACACCCCCACATCACAGGACACGCCCACATCACAGAACACACCCACATCACAGAACACGCCCACACCAGCAGAGAGAGGGCAGAGATTGTGACACGCCCACTGCACTTATCCCCCCTCTCCCCTCCCCAGGAGGCAAAGGTCATGTGACACCAGCAGACCTGCGGGGGGGGGCGGAGATAGTGACACACCCACATCACAGGACACGCCCACATCAGCAGAGAGAGAGCGAGAGGGCAGAGATTGTGACACGCCCACATCACAGGACACGCCCACACCACAGAACACACCCACACCAGCAGAGAGAGAGAGGGAGAGGGCAGAGATTGTGACACGCCCAAGGCACTTATCCCCCCTCTCCCCTCCCCAGGAGGCAAAGGTCATGTGACACCAGCAGACCTGCGGGGGAGAGAGGGGGGGCGGAGATAGTGACACCCCCACATCACAGGACACGCCCACATCACAGAACACACCCACATCACAGAACACGCCCACACCAGCAGAGAGAGGGCAGAGATTGTGACACGCCCACTGCACTTATCCCCCCTCTCCCCTCCCCAGGAGGCAAAGGTCATGTGACACCAGCAGACCTGCGGGGGGGGGGGGGGGCGGAGATAGTGACACACCCACATCACAGGACACACCCACATCACAGAACACGCCCACACCAGCAGAGAGAGGGCAGAGATTGTGACACGCCCACTGCACTTATCTCCCCTCCCCAGGAGGCAAAGGTCATGTGACACCAGCAGACCTGCGGGGGGGGGGGGGGGGGGGGCGGAGATAGTGACACACCCACATCACAGGACACGCCCACACCACAGAACACGCCCACACCAGCAGAGAGAGAGAGGGAGAGGGCAGAGATTGTGACACGGCCACTGCACTTATCCCCCCCTCTCCCCTCCCCAGGAGGAAAAGTCATGTGACACCAGCAGACCTGCGGGAGAGAGCGGAGAGAATGACACGCCCACTGCACTTATCCCCCCCTCTCCCCTCCCCTACTCAGCAGGCAAAGGTCACGTGACGCCGGGTCACATGACCTGGAGAAAGCAGGTGTGGCGCTGTTATCTATGTCTTAAAATGGACCTAAGCCACGCCCTCCTCTCTCCCCTCACACCATCAGTGACCCTGCATTAGAGAGATACTCACCTTCTCCTAGCAGAGCTCCATCTGATGGGGGACAGGAAACTACTGCACCCCCCCCTTCACACCATCAGTGACCCTGCATTAGAGAGATACTCACCTTCTCCTAGCAGAGCTCCATCTGATGGGGGACAGGAAACTACTGCACCTCCCCCCTCACACCATCAGTGACCCTGCATTAGAGAGATACTCACCTTCTCCTAGCAGAGCTCCATCTGATGGGGGACAGGAAACTACTGCACCTCCCCCCTCACACCATCAGTGACCCTGCATTAGAGAGATACTCACCTCATTGTTAAAAGGGACTTAAAGTGGACCAAAACTCACATCATCTAAAGGATTCCAGGGCTGCCAGATTCCCTCCATCCAGAATCGGGATCAAAATTCTGGGTTTCGGTCCACTTTAAAGCAGACCAAAACCCAAGCGGCACAACCATAGTGTAAAAGAATCTAGGGCTGGGTGAATGCCCCCCTCCCCAGAGGCATACATATTTGGGATGCCCCGCTGAGTGACCCCCCCCCCCCCCGGGGATCACCCATAAGCCTCCCTGGATTCCCCTTTCACTGTCGGGACATCCTAAGGCTGGAACAAACCCCCCCCCCAAGCCACGCGGAGAAAAGGGTGAAAATCCTGGCTTGTGGTCCGCTTTAAAGTCATTTCTTACTGGAGGGCCGCTTTAAAGCAGAACAAAACCCATCAGCGGCCGTCGTGGAATCAATCCAAAAAGATTCCAGGGCTGGTCGCTGACTTTTACCTGCAGCATCCCGAATCAGGATGCATGTGCGGGCTCTCGTCCAATCAGAGCCCTTTGCCCCGTTTACATTCTTCAGCAAAGGGCTGTGATTGGATTCAATGTGGGACACGCGATGCCGCGTCCCCGGCCTATCTGAAGCGGACCGAAACCCGGCATTTTGACTGTCCTGGGTTTTGGTTCCCCGCTGTGTGACCCCCCCCCCCCCCCCCAGATCGCTGAGCGCAACTCACCTGTTCCCGGGCCTATGGCGCATGTGCGGCCGCTCGTCCAATCAGCGCACTTGGAGCCGCTGATGTCACGTCGTCTAAGGCCGAGCGCTGATGGCCGCATCCCCCGCTTCCCTCTAACAGGGAGCGTGCCCGCGCCGGCCACTCACAAATGACTGGCGTGGGCCCTGCTAGAGGGATAGCGGGGATGCGGCCGCAGCTCGCACATGCGCAGTGGCTAAGCGCGCTGATTCTGCAGCAGCTGCTGTGATGTCATAGACCCTCCCACCCCTGTGTGTGATGTCACAGCATCTTTTATAACTGAATGGAGCTGAGCGTGCTAATTCTGCAGCAGCTGCTGTGATGTCATAGACCATCCCACCCCTGTGTGTGATGTCACAGCATCTTTTATAACTGAATGGAGCTGAGCGCGCTGCACCCGGAAACAGGGTAAATTATGGGGCCACCCGATAATGGATGCCCTGATGGGGGGAGTAAATGGATCTTAAAGATTCCTGGGCCGATGGCCGTGGGTTTTGGTCCACTTTAAAGCCGTTTCTGACTGGAGCTTACAATGGCTGCAGCCAATCAGAAGACAGAACTGTGACAGCTCTCTTTGCCTTGGTTACCAAGGCAACAAGGACACCATTGACACACAGCAAAATTGGGATGCCCCGGGGGGAAGGCATTAAGACACCATTAACACACACACAGGGCTCCGGGGGTTGCCTATGGCAACCAATTCGCTGCGGAGGCGAGAGAAAAGATCGCTGCGGGCTGGTTGCTATGGGTAACGCCGCCCCCCTTTTCCCGCTCTTGTTGCTGTGGGCAACGCCATCCCGTTTTCCCGAACTTCATGGTCTGAGGGATTGCCATGGCAACAGGGAGATGTCTTATGGTTGCTATGGGCAACGCGGCCCTTTTTTCCCGCTCTTTGTGGTCTGAGGGGTCGCCATGGCAACAGGGAGATTTTTTTTTTTTATAATTGCTATGGGCAACGCGACCCTTTTTCCCGATCTTCGTGGTTACCATGGCAACAGAAAGAATTTTTATGGTTGCTATGGGCAACGCCACCCCTTTTTTCCCGCTTTTCGTGATCTGAGGGGGTCGCCATGGCAACAGGAAGAATTTTTTTTAATGGTTGCTATGGGCAACGCCGCCCCTTTTTCCCGCTTTTCGCGGTCGCCATGGCAACAGGGAGATTTTTTTTATTTTTTTTTGCACACGAGGCCGAAATGACGCTTGAGGTGCCCGCATGGAAGGGGCGTGGCCACGTTGCCCACAGCAACCAATCCCCCCCTATATATATTACAGAGACATTCCCCACAGTGATATAAACACACGGAGACATGGCGGCGGGTACCTGGGACACACAGCACGAGGAGACGGCCGAGCAGCGAGCGGGTAACCGCCATTCTTCTCCTTTACCTCAGCGCTGGACACGCCCACCTCCTCTCTGTACCAGCCAGGGAGTGCCGGGGGGCGGGGCCTACACGAGAGCCAATTAGCGGGGAGTGGGCGGGGCCTGCATGAGAGCCAAGTAGCGGAGGGTGGGCGGGGCCTGCACGAGAGCCAATTAGCGGACACACGAGAATCAAGTAGCGGAGGGGGCGGGGCCCACATCAGAGCCAAGCAGCGAAGAGTGTCTCTCTGAAGTGACCCCGCCCCCTCGCGTTGGCGACACGCCCACCTCCTCTATGTACCGGCCAGGGAGTGCCGGGAGGCGGGACCAACACGAGAGTCAAGTAGCGGAGGGGGCGGGGTCCACACCAGACCCAAGTAGCGGCGAGTGGGTATGTCTCTAACGTGACTCCGCCCCCTCGCGTTGGCGACACGCCTACCACCTCTGTGTACAGGCCAGGGAGTGCTAGGGGGGCGGGGCCCACATCAGAGCCGCGCAGTTAAGGGGGCGGGGCCTGCATCAGAGCCAAGCAGCGGAGAGTGGGCGTGTCTCTCTGAAATGACTCCGCCCCCTTCGCGTTGGCGGCACTTTTCCCTTCTCCCTCTTCGCTAGCCGGGAAGCTTGTTCGGTTAACGGTCTCTTTTATTATAACCTACCGAAAGGGTTTCTATGGCAACCCAGCGGGCGTGGCTGTCTGCGGTTATGCCCCGCCCACACTCCCCTCCCTCTCTCGTGCCGTTTTTTGAATGAACGTCAGAAGGCGGGCGTGGCTGAAAGGTATCGGAGGGCGGGACTGGGAATGTATGGCTGGGCTGGGAGTGTCAGTGGGCGGGGCTAGAGCTACGTCATTGTGAGAAAAAAATCCCCTGTGGTCGGGGGCGGGGCTTAGCAGCAGCTGCTGTGATGTCATAGACCCTCCTACCCCATGTGTGTGATGTCACAGCATCTTGCATCACTGAATGGAGCTGAGCGCGCTTATTCTGCAGCAGCTGCTGTGATGTCATAGACCCTCCCACCCGTGTGTGATGTCACAGCATCTTGTACAACTGAATGGAGCTGAACGCGCTGACTCTGCAGCAGCTGCTGTGATGTCATAGACCCTCCCACCTCCGTGTGTGATGTCACAGCATCTCGCATCACTGAATGGAGCTGAGTGAGCTGATTCTGCAGCAGCTGCTGTGATGTCATAGACCCTCCCACCCCTGTGTGTGATGTCACAGCATCTTTTATAACTGAATGGAGCTGAACGCGCTGATTATGCAGCAGCTGCTGTGATATCATAGACCCTCCCACCCCTGTGTGTGATGTCACAGCATCTTCCATCACAAAATGGAGCTGAGCGCACTGATTCTGCAGCAGCTGCTGTGATGTCATAGACCCTCCCACCTCTGTGTGTGATGTCACAGCATCTTGTACAACTGAATGGAGCTGAACACGCTGACTCTGCAGCAGCTGCTGTGATGTCATAGACCCTCCCACCTCTGTGTGTGATGTCACAGCATCTCGCATCACTGAATGGAGCTGAGCGCGCTGATTCTGCAGCAGCTGCTGTGATGTCATAGACCCTCCCACCCGTGTGTGATGTCACAGCATCTTGCATCACTGAATGGAGCTGAGCGCGCTGATTCTGCAGCAGCTGCTGTGATGTCATAGACCCTCCCACCCGTGTGTGATGTCACAGCATCTTGTACAACTGAATGGAGCTGAACGCGCTGACTCTGCAGCAGCTGCTGTGATGTCATAGACCCTCCCACCCGTGTGTGATGTCACAGCATCTTGCATCACTGAATGGAGCTGAGCGCGCTGATTCTGCAGCAGCTGCTGTGATGTCATAGACCCTCCCACCCCTGTGTGTGATGTCACAGCATCTTTTATAACTGAATGGAGCTGAGTGTGCTGATTCTTCAGCAGCTATTGTGATGTCATAGACCCTCCCACCCCTGTGTGTGATGTCACAGCATCTTTTATAACTGAAGGGAGCTGAGTGCGCTGATTCTGCAGCAGCTGCTGTGATGTCATAGACCCTCCCACCTCTGTGTGTGATGTCACAGCGTCTTGTATCACTGAATGGAGCTGAGCGTGCTGATTCTGCAGCATCTGCTGTGATGTCATAGACCCTCCCACCCCTGTGTGTGATGTCACAGCATCTTTCATCACTTTATGAAGCTGAGCGCGCTGATTCTGCAGCAGCTGCTGTGATGTCATAGACCCTCCCACCTCTGTGTGTGATGTCACAGCATCTCGCATCACTGAATGGAGCTGAGTGCGCTGATTCTGCAGCAGCAGTCGGCTCACATCAGTGTACAGTGGCTTCCTATTGGCCGCACACTCTGCATTGTGTTACACACCCCAATCACTTACCGCAGCCCCCCCCCCCCCCCCCCCATAGCCGTTATTTATTTCTCTTTTTAAACAAAAAGTTGCCACTGATCTGACCCTGCCTCTGGGGGGCCCCTGGTAGGTGGCGGGCCTGGATAAATGGTGGCCTGTCTCTGTCTACTCCAGCAAGGCGCGAAAGACTTACCTGCGACGTGGTTTAGTCTCTCCTTATCGGAGCTCTATGAATCCGCTCAGCCACCTCTGGGTCCAGCTTGGCAATTGCCCCTCGGTCCACGTGGCAGCTCCAGACAGCGGGGTCGCGCGGCAGAAGCGGCGTCGAGGACCAGAGTGCGATCAGTGTTGGCATTAACCAGGATTCCACCTGGTAGGCGCAAGAACCGGAGGACGATCAGCGGGCAAGAGGGTGTTCGGCAACGGTAGTTCAAATAGTGGCCATAGTGTGCTAACGCACACATTGAATTTTTCCTCCGCATTTTGCCATCCGCGCACTTGCAAACAACACATTTACGCGAAAACGCCAGTGAATAAACACTATATTAGTGACTACACACAAGCGAATTACACACAGTGGACACACCAGTGAATAAACAACATATTAGTGGCTACACACAGGTGAATAACACACTAAGGGGCAGTGAAGTGCACACGTGTCTGGAGCGGTGGGCTGCCCTAAACTCCGCGCCCAGGGAGCAATTGGGGGTTAGGTGCCTTGCTCAAGAGCACGTCAGTCGTGTCCCATGACCGGTAATCCAACCTGCCTTCCCTACCTCCAGGCCATAACTGCCCCACAGTTCCCCTGCATGCAGCAGAAACCCATTTTGTAAGAGGGGCCTGTCAGGGAACCACGGGTCACGTGATCCAACTATAAACCAGGGACCTCCGGACACACAGACCGCGTTCCCAAGAAACCCTTGTCCGAGTCCCTCCTATCAGGAATACCAGGCCCAAAGCCTGCGGACACACAGACCGCGTTCCCCAATAATCCTTGTCCGAGTCCCTCCTATCAGGAATACCAGGCCCGAAGCCTGCGGACACACAGACCGCGTTCCCCTAAACTCTTTGTCCGAGTCCCTCCTATCAGGAATACCAGGCCCAAAGCCTGCGGACACACAGACCGCGTTCCCCAATAACCCTTGTCCGAGTCCCTCCTATCAGGAATACCAGGCCCAAAGCCTGCGGACACACAGACCGCGTTCCCCAATAACCCTTGTCCGAGTCCCTCCTATCAGGAATACCAGGCCCGAAGCCTGCGGACACACAGACCGCGTTCCCCAATAACCCTTGTCCGAGTCCCTCCTATCAGGAATATCAGGCCCAAAGCCTGCGGACACACAGACCGCGTTCCCCAATAACCCTTGTCCGAGTCCCTCCTATCAGGAATACCAGGCCCAAAGCCTGCACACACACAGACCGCGTTCCCCAAAACCCTTGTCCTAGTCCTCCTATCAGGAATACCAGGCCCAAAGCCTGCGCACACACAGACCGCGTTCCCCAATAACCCTTGTCCGAGTCCCTCCTATCAGGAATACCAGGCCCGAAGCCTGCGGACACACAGACCGCGTTCCCCAATAACCCTTGTCCGAGTCCCTCCTATCAGGAATACCAGGCCCGAAGCCTGCGCACACACAGATTCTTGGCTTAAGGCAAACAGATCGCTCAAGTTAAATTTAAGTTTAATGAAATGAGCGCACACTAGGCCGTGATAACCAACATTTGGCTATGATGGAATATGAAATGATACAAATGCTGTTCTGAGAAGGTTACAGTGAGTTACACAGAGAGACAATGGTCAGTTACCTTAATATGCAGTTTGCAGAGTAGTGAAGATGGAGAGCTCCCACAAGAGGTAAGTGAAGAGCTTACAGATGATTTGGACACCTCCAGCACGCTGCAGCGAGACCCCTCCAGAGAAGTGACCATGTTCTCATCCCCTTGGCCTACTTTTAAGCAGGTCTCTCCCCTCCACCCCCTCCCATCTGTGGGATGGGTTGTCACCTCCCACTGTTCTGGAGCGTGCTTTAGTCCCTAAAACTTTGGGCAGGGGGGGTCGTATGGCTTTGGATACGGCACCAAACGATTGGGCTGCATGCCGAGTCCAGAAATGGGGTCCCTAAGTGGGTCAGAACCTTAGATCTCTATTTTCCTGGTTTTCCTTTATTGCCGAGCTCGGTGAAACCTACCTCCGGGTTTGGTTTTGTGAGCCGGTTCTGATTCTGTACCAGGCTTGGTGCTGGGACACATGGTGGCGCCGCTATGGTCCGATTTGTGTTGGTTGTGCTTGTCTGCGGCCCCAACTTTTGATGTGACAAATTCACAGCCAGGGGTCCAGCTAGCTGCAGACCCACTGGAGCCTCCCCAGGCTGGAGGTGTGAGAATCAGCAGTATGGAGAGCAGCGGGGGGGGGGGGGGGGGGGGGGGGGGCTTTGAAGCTCAAACTACCTTTCCGGAGTGTCAGAACCCCATGCCCATCTATGGACTTCCTTTTCCTGCTGGCCTTGTAATGGCAGACATTTGCTAAGAAGGGAGAATCTTAAAGGGTGATGCTGGGCATCAGCGATAAAATGCAATGTAATATTTGCCCTATTCCTCACAGGGTCCAACACCAAACAGCTTCTGGGGATAGTTACTGGTGATCAGGTAGCAAGATCCACAAACCTAAGGGCAGAGCCACAGACTGGAGAAGGTTTTTCTCCAAACCTAGAACAACATATCCACAGGACCAGGCTGTGAAAGAAGCCCCCCACACTCACAAAACAGGCCAATGCCTCTTATTCAATTGTTAGAAACAAAAATTAGTGGCCACCGCAACATAACAAGACTCCTTCTCTTCCACCCAATCTGCTCCTTGAATAAAGGAACAATAATAATGTGAGACCTATGGAATTTCTACATAGGCCAAGTATATATAGGGCAGCCCTAAGCATTTCAGTTATGTCCCATGGCCACTAAACCTGCCACATTCTGGTCACAAGCCGCTTCCCTATCTCTAGGCCATAACTGCCCCGTAGTTCCACTGAAATGCAATTTTGTAAGAGGGGCCCAACACCAAAGAGAACCAGGTTGCTTCCCAGCAGATGTGCCCCAGAAGCTTATAAGGCCGTTGTGTGTCAAGCTTTGCGTTACCAGGGAGGAAACTCTTCTGGGAGCTTCTTGATTAAAGGTCTGGAACACACTTCGGGGCTACAAAGGATCTTGTGACTAAAGTATCCACAGGAATCCCAAAAACCAACAGTGCGGACGCCTGGAATGTTAATGTGGCTGAGGATTAACCCCTCGTCAGCTCCTTTCTGCGAATCAAACGGTTTTGAGATGTTTTTAACACGCTAATCGACTTCCAGGCGTCTAAAGCGGATGAAAACCCGCGGGGTCGGGCCCTGGAAGCTTCTATGCGGGAGCCCACATGGCCGAACCGGCTGCACCTTGTCACAGCGGCAATTTTGGGACAGCCTCTGTGCGGGAGCCCACATGGCCGAACCGGCTGCAACTTGGCAATTGCGGGCGAGCACTTTTGCAGTCACCACTCTTTAGTGGCTCATCCCATAGGAATCAATGTTATTTAACATCCCATAGGAATCAATGTTATATTCTTAGTATGTCACACACCCCGCTTCAAGAATCCATAACGTGGGTAATATCGTCCTGAAGAGGCGTTCCTGCAGAGATGATAGCAAAAGAAAGCCCCTCCCCGATCCATAAATACCTGGGACCTCCCACTCACCACCCAGTTTTCCATCTCTGCAGACGGCGAGCAAGTCAGAAGATGATGGCTCCTCCTTGCACAGGGGGATTTAAGGTAGCCGGGATGTTTCCCGGCCCGTTATGTATTTTTTCCGTTTGGACCTCTTTTTCCCCTTAATATATATGCCTCCCAGCCGTGGCTGCAGGTCCAGGCGAGGGTATATTGGCACCTCTGGTGCTTAGGAGCAACGCTCCGCCGTGAGACCCTATAAGAGAGGGTAGGCGGCTTTACCGGGTTGGTGACCCCGGTTTGGGATGCCCTGTCCCTTAGCCTTAATATGGGAATGGCCCTCCCAGGATCTCCTTTGTTCCACTATGGAGATGGGGGGAGTGGGTTCTCCTTTTTATTTCACTTACTCCTGCACTGTCTTTTAACTTTTTGTTATGTGTGTGTTTCTTTAATTTTATCTGCACCGCGGCCGTCTATATTATGGGCCTCCGTGCTGTGCTGCGGTTCCCTGCTCAAAATGGAGGTATTTTACCTCAGGATCTCTCTTGTGAGGTATAGGAGGGGGCGGGGCCGGCCCTTCGGCGCGGGGCCGAGGTCCGTTCCTCCCGGCCTTCTTTTATTGCTTAAGTTTACACTGGCCAAGCACCGCAGCTGTACATTAGCTGCGGCGCCGGCCGGTTTGGCGCTCTTTTCATGAGGGGATTTTTTCCCCTCACGATTCTTATGGGGGCGGGGCCCGCCCACTACCTTCCCAGCGCCGCTGAGTTGCGTCTTGTCTGTGACTGTTGCTAGGCATAGGAGGGGGGGGGCGTGACCTTAACAACGCGCGCGTCCCGCGCTGGCCACGCCCCCTCCTCCTCTTCTTTCTGTCAGAAATGATTTCTCCTCACGATCGGGTGGCCGTGTGACGTCCCGGCGGTGCTGTGAGTGGCCTGTGGCCTTTCTCTTTTTTACTCTGCTTCTTGTTGCTACTTTTTCTCATGGTTCTTTCTTTCTTCTTCTTTCAGAACGGAGGCTTGTAATTCTGATCTTCTATAGTATTAGAGGTTCTTTCCTGGTCCTCATCCCTGGGTTCATTTTATTTGTTCACAAATCGTCCCACTCGGGACATTAAAGGGGCATCCCGGGTTGTCTAATTGGCGTAATTCCCTGGAATTTCAAAGTTCACCTTATGGAGGCATCCCCTGATACTGGGACCCCTTCGGGGCATCCCAAAAAGTGTATGTTGTGTGGGGTTTCCATCGCTGGGGATGATGTGTTACTCTGTATACCATGTGCACAGCAAACTATTATGCGGCAGTCCGAACCCCAAGCATCGGGGTCAGCACAGCCGGTCGCCTCAACTCCCCCTCCCGCCTTGACTCGTGCCCCGTGTGACGTTGTCATGGGCAGGGACCTGCAATCTGAAATGTGCGCCAGATTGGCTAGCCTTGAAAAAATGCTCTCTAGCTCGGTCGCCCGTAAGGCTCCGTCCAAGAGAAAGCATTTGTCGCCGGCTCCGCCGGTGGATGATCTTGATGACAGAGATAATCTGGATTGGTCCGATTATCCCCAGCTAGAGGACGGGGAGGTTGATGAGGGTTCAGAATTTTCAGACGATGAGCAGTCTGCTGGCGCTGATGCCGAGCTTTCTGACTTAGGGAGATCCTTGGACTCTCCTCAAGCTCTGTCTCTGATGCTGGAAGTTCTGAACATTTCCCCTCCAGAGGAGGTGTCACACCAGAAGGGTGAATTGTTTGAGGAATCCAGGCCGCGCCTGGAGTTTCCTACGCAGCGGCATTTTGATAGAATCATTGACAAGGAATGGGATAGGCCGGCTCGGCTCCCTGGCATCCCTCAGGGGTGGGATAGGAAATATCCCTTTCCTCCTGAGGCGGTCAAGCGCTGGGCGTCTCCCCCCGAGGTAGATGCTCCGGTTTTGGGGTTATCCAACTCCTCGGTTTTAAACAGACCTGATTGCTCCATTCTCAAAGATGGAGAGGATAAACGTATTGATCAGATGGCTTGTCATGGCTTTACCAGTATTGGGTCGGCCATCCGGCCTGTGTGTGCTTCGGAACTAATGGTTTTGGCTGCCAGGTCTGTGGTCAGGGACCTGTTGTCTTCTTCTGGGCTTCGTCCTGGTAGTAACGAGTTCCTTAGCCTTAAACGATGTGAGTTGTTTTTATCCTTTGTGTTGACTGCCTTAGATGACACCTTGATGATGTGTGGTAGGACGTCGGCTCTGCTTGTGGCTATCCGGCGGTCGGTGTGGCTGCGCCAGTGGGCGGCCGATTTCATGTCCAAAAAGTCACTGACGGCTTTACCCTTTGTGGGTCTACGGCTCTTTGGAGAGACATTGGACTCTGTCACCAAGGGTGGTAGGTTACCTCAACGTAAGAAACAACGCCGCTCCTTTCGGGGGGCGCCTGCCTTTAACCCCTCCTTTCGGGGAGCCAGATCTGGCAGGGGTTCTGCATTTCCCTCTTCCAGAGGAGATTCTGGAAGCAGGGGTAGAGGTCGTGCCCGTGCTGGATACAGTTGGGGCTCTAAGCCCAAACCGGCGGCTAAGCCGGCTCAGCAATGAGGGGGCGCCCTCACCCATGCGGGTGGGGGGACGGCTGCAGCACTTCTCTCAGATCTGGGATCAAGAGGTCTCGGACAGATGGATCCGGGAAGTGGTGTCTTCCGGTTACAAGCTGGAGTTCGAGCTCCGCCCCCCTTCCAGGTTTGTCAGGTCTCGGATGCCGCCGGAGCCTCTGGCAGCGCAGGGGCTCCTGTTGGCAGTGGAGAATCTTCTGGACATGGCTGTCATTTGCCCAGTGCCCCCTTCAGATCGGGGCAGGGGCTTTTATTCCAATCTGTTCACAGTACCCAAGAAGGACGGGCTGGTCCGACCCATCTTGGATCTGAAGTTCCTCAACAGGTTCATCCGGCCGAGGAAATTCCGCATGGAAACGCTGCGTTCGGCCATTCATTCTCTTCCTCAGGGAGATTTTCTGACGTCCATAGACTTCAAGGATGCTTATTTACACGTTCCGGTTTTTCCAGCTCACCAGAGGTTTCTCAGGTTCGTGGTGGAGGATCGGCACTTTCAGTTTGTGGCACTTCCTTTCGGTCTCACCTCAGCCCCTCGGGTGTTCACCAAGGTGCTAGCGGGAGTGATGGCTCTGCTAAGGGTTCAAGGTATCCGCATCGTGCCCTATTTGGACGATCTACTGATCATGGCCTCTTCCTTCAACCAAGCGGAGTTGGACACCAGAGCGGTGGTGTCTACTCTGGAGAGGTTCGGTTGGGTGATCAACTACCCCAAGTCTTCTCTATCTCCGTCCAGAATTCTGACATTTCTGGGAATGTCTCTGGACACTTCACAGGCCAGGGTGTTTCTGCCCCAGGCCAAGATTCTTTTGATTCAGGAGTTAGTTCGGCTTCTCTTGTCAACCCTTCATCCGACCATCCGGCTAGGGATGAGGCTGGTGGGGCTAATGGTGGCCTCATTCGAGGCAGTCCCCTTTGCGCAGTTTCACACAAGGACGCTTCAGCTTCATCTTTTGAAGGCTTGGGACAAGTCTCCTCTTTCGTTGGATCAGTCCTTCCTGATGACCCGAGTTCGTCGATCCCTGCAGTGGTGGCTGGGGTCGGTCAATCTGTTGAAGGGCAGATCTTTTCTGGCTCCGTGTTGGGAAACAGTCACCACGGATGCCAGTCTGTCAGGTTGGGGGGGTGTTTGGAAGGACCTCCAGTTTCAGGGTCTGTGGGGCCCGCAGGAGGCTCACGAACCCATCAATGTTCTGGAGTTGAGAGCCATCAGGCTGGTTCTGTTTCACTTGACTCATCAGTTGAGAGGCCTGCCAGTTCAGGTCCGGTCGGACAACAGGACGGCGGTGGCTTACATCAATCACCAAGGAGGGACTCGCAGCAGGAGTGCCCTCAGGGAAGTATCTTTGATTCTGGACTGGGCAGAGACCCACGTCCCGTGTATCTCAGCAGTCTACATTCCGGGGGTGGAGAACACGGAAGCGGACTTGCTGAGCAGGGCCTCCTCTCGTCAGGGGGAGTGGTCTCTCAGTCCCAAGGTGTTTCGTTCAATATGTCTCAGGTGGGGGGTCCCAGCGGTGGACCTCTTTGCTTCTCGTCACAATCACAAGCTCCCAGTCTTTGTGTCTCTCTCGCAGGATCCTCTGGCTCTGGCAGTGGATGCCATGTCTCTGAACTGGAGGGATCTGGGGTTCCTTTACCTGTTTCCTCCGTTCCCAATGCTAGCCAGAGTGGTGCGCAAACTGGCCTTGGACGGCGCGTCGGCAATTCTGGTGGCCCCAAGGTGGCCAAGGCGAGTTTGGTTCGCAGACCTTGTAAGACTGGCAGAGGATCAGTTTGCCCTGCCTCTGCTGCCGGACCTGCTCACCCAGGGTCGGCTACGCTATCCCAATTTACCATCGCTGGCTTTGACGGCATGGCTGCTGAAACCGCCATCTTGAAGGAAGAAGGTCTTTCTGACGCGGTGATTCATACTCTTATCTGTGCCAGAAAGCGCTCTTCCTCTTCTATTTACTACAGGACTTGGAGGGCCTATATTGATTGGTGTGAAAGTAGGTCTTTCTCTTGTCGAGAGTTCTCCATACCTAGAATTTTGGATTTTCTTCAACATGGTCTAGATCTGGGGCTCCAGCTTAGTACATTGAAAGGGCAGGTTTCTGCCCTGGCGGTGTTCTTCCAAAGGTCCTTTGCACTTCATCCCTTAGTCAAGACCTTTTTCCAGGGTGTTACGCATGTTCGGCCTCCTAGGAAGCCTTTTGTTCCAGTTTGGGATTTGAACCTGGTTCTTTCTGCTCTCCAGGGCCCTCCGTTTGAGCCCTTGAATGAGGTAGATTTGTCTTCTCTTACGCAAAAGGTGGCCTTTTTGGTGGCGATCACTTCGGTTAGGCGTGTTTCTGAGTTGGCAGCTTTATCCATTAAAGCTCCGTACTTCGAGAAACATCAGGACAAGGTTGTCTTTCGTTTCAAGCAGGATTTTCTTCCTAAAGTGGTCTCGGAGTTTCATTTGAATCAGGACATTGTTTTGCCTTCTCTATGCCCAAATCCCAGTGACGATAGGGAAAGGGCTTTGCATTCCTTGGATGTAGTTCGTGTTGTGGAACATTATCTGGAGGTTACGTCTTCCTTTCGTAAGACTGATGCTTTCTTTGTGGTGCCCTGCGGGCCTAGGAAAGGTTTGGCTCCTGCCAAATCTTCCATTAGTAAATGGATTCGTCAGGCCATCATTGGGGCCTATTCTGCCAAGGGGAGGAGTCCCCCTTTTCGTGTTACTGCTCATTCTACACGTGCAGTTGGTGCGTCCTGGGCTTTTCAGCACCAGGCTTCTGTTGAGCAAGTTTGTAAGGCCGCTACCTGGTCTTCTGTTCACACCTTTTCCAAGTTTTACAAGGTTGATGTTCGGGCTTCAGCGGATGCTGTTTTTGGCCGCAAAGTTTTGCAAGCTGTTGTGGTTTAGGGTTGTGCATTGTTGCCTAGTTTTGGATCCCCGCCCTTGTTATGGACACTGCTGTTGGATGTCCCACATGTTATGGATTCTTGAAGCGGGGTGTGTGACATACTAAGAATAATACCATTTTGTGAATACTCACCTTGTAAAATGGGTATTATAAGTATGTCACACACCCCGCTTCAACCCGCCCTTTTGTATTTAGGATCCTCTTTATTGCGAACTTTGCGTGGTTGTGTTTATATTTGCCTCTTCCTGGTCCCTTACCTTACTGCTTCTGTATACTGGGTGGTGAGTGGGAGGTCCCAGGTATTTATGGATCGGGGAGGGGCTTTCTTTTGCTATCATCTCTGCAGGAACGCCTCTTCAGGACGATATTACCCACATGTTATGGATTCTTGAAGCGGGGTGTGTGACATACTTATAATACCCATTTTACAAGGTGAGTATTCACAAAATGGTATTTTAACATCCCATAGGAATCAATGTTATTTAACATCCCATAGGAATCAATGTTTTTTAGTTATTTAACATCCCATAGGAATCAATGTTTTTTAGTTATTTAACATCCCATAGGAATCAGTGTTATTTAGTTATTTAACAACATCCCATAGGCATCAATGTTATTTAACATCCCATAGGCATCAATGTTATTTAACATCCCATAGGCATCAATGTTATATAACATCCCATAGGCATCAATGTTATTTAACATCCCATAGGCATCAATGTTATTTAACATCCCATAGGCATCAATGTTATTTAACATCCCATAGGCATCAATGTTATTTAACATCCCATAGGCATCAATGTTATTTAACATCCCATAGGCATCAATGTTATTTAACATCCCATAGGCATCAATGTTATTTAACATCCCATAGGCATCAATGTTATTTAACATCCCATAGGAATCAATGTTATTTAACATCCTATAGGAATCAATGTTATTTAGGGAGATGTTGTCGCTTTAGGATTTTTTAGCCTCTTTAAGTTATTTATATGAACATTAGAAAATCCCTCGGTGTGTGAAAAACAACTAATAATAATGATTTTACATGACTTTTATATTATCAAATTACCTTTTATCCTTAAAGTTGACTATCCTGGGTTTTGGTCCCTGATAGGGGATGCCCTGAGGTGTGGACCCCCCCCCCCAGATCTCCGATGCCAACTCGCCTCTTTCCAGTCCTACGGGGCATGCGCAGCCACTCGTCCAATCAGCACGGCCGGAGACGCTGACGTCACACCGTCTAACATCCCTTGCTTCCCTGTAACAGGCAACGTGCCCATGCCGGGCCATTCACAAATGCCTGGTGTAGGCACGCGTCCTGGTAGAGGGAAAACCAGGAAACAAGGTAAGTGTATAGGGTGACCTGGGGGGGGTATCACACAGCGGGGCATCCCGATTCTGGATGCCCGGGGGGGGGGGGGGATCTTATAGATTTATAGATTTTACTGTTAGCCCTTTGTGAACTGGTAAGACATCTATGTGACCCCTATACCAGTTCACAAGGCTCTGGGTCTGGCAAGTCACCTGTGGCTAGCGGGTAACTTGCTATTAACCCCAAGCCCACCCATTACCTGCCTCCCCAAAACCCAGAAGAGGGCGACAGAAGGGCCGGGGGCCATTAGGCTATGCCGGCTTGTAGCCTGCAGTAAGGGATCTATGTGACCGCTATATCAGTTCAAAAGGCTCTGGGTCTGGTAAGTCACCTGCAGCTAGCGGGTGACCTGCCATTAACCCCCACCCCCCCCAAAGCCCAGAAGAGGGGGGCAAAAGGGCCCGGGGCCATTAGGCTATGCCGGCTTGCAGCCTGTAGTAAGGGACTTATGTGACACCTAAACCAGTTCACAAGGCTCTGGGTCTGGCAAGTCATCTGCGGCTGGCGGGTGACTTGCTATTAACCCCCAGCCCCCCCATTACCTGCCTCCCCAAAACCCAGAAGAGGGCGACAGAAGGGCCCGGGGCTATTAGGCTATGCCGGCTTGTAGCCTGCAGGGCCAGGGGCCAGCTTTAGCCTGCGTCTTGTTCTACAAGCCCCCATAGCTGGTGCCTGGGCTGGTTATGCTGGGTAAGGGGGACCTCACGCCATTTTTTGGGGGATTTTTAAGGGAACCCATGGAACAGGTGATTCCTGTGACACAAGGGGCTCCTCCCCCTCCAGACAGGTGACCCATGGAACAGGTGATCTCTGACACAAGGGGGCTCCTCCCCCTCCAGACAGGTGACCCATGGAACAGGTAAACCCTGTAAGATAAGCACCTCCCCTTGCAACACCCTGATATAAGTGCTCCTCCCACTGATAAGGGGGAGGAGTCATCTGCACTCTATGAGGTCACCACTAGGCTCTTATTGGCATGACTCAGCACTGAAGGCGGGATTTAAAGTGACCCCACCCACCAAGGCCTAGCCCCGCCCACAAAATGGCCGCCGGAACAAAAAACACACAGGAAGTTTTTTTGGAAACATTGTTATTGTCAGACATAAAAAAAATGTACAAAACTGTGCAAATCTGAAGCCGACGGGGGCGTGTCCCGGATTCGCTCCAGACGATGGCGCCGTCCTATACCGCCGCGCAGCAGAGTGTTAGTACGCACTCTCTCATTGGTCCACGCCGGGGTGGCCACACCCCTCTCACCCGGGGACAAAGACACGAGTTAGTAAGAAGACAGCATTGGGGAGGGAGGCGGCCGCTCCTGTGTTACTGTGCGGTTAGTAAGTGGCCCCGCCCCCGGGAGGCGGAGCCTCATGCACACATACATATATACATCCAGCGCACTCCCCGCCTGAGGATGCATCGGCAGCGAGCGTGTGGGGCGCTCAGGTCATGGACTTCTTCTTCCTCTTCCTGAAGGGAGATTTGAGGCGGAGCCACAGGGAGGGGCGGGGCTTCGTCTTCCTCTCGCTCGCCAGCGCCGCCTCGCGCTCCTTTCTCCGAATCTCGCGCACCAGCGCCTGGAACACGTCGTCTATGTAATAACGGAAAGCGGCCGATGTCTCGAAGAACGGGCAACCGAACTCCCGCGCCAGCGACGCGCCCTCCTCCTTGGATACCTGCCGCACAAGCAACGCGAGTCACATGACTGTGATTAAAGCGGACCCTCACCCTGAATAAGAACTTATGTGACGTTCAACCCCCCCCCGCCTGTATTACTCACATTGAAAATGACCCTACCTGCACCTACTGAATGTCACGAGCCTTTAAATATCCAAGATGGCGGCTCATGGAGCATCAGGCAGCCTGCAAACAGGAAGCGTCTTCTGACTGTGCCGCTCTGCATTCTGGGATTGCTGTCCTTTTTCTGACCCCAGCTCTGCTCTGTCTATGACCCCGCCCCCTGCACTTTACCCCGCCCTCCTCTCCTCAGTATGTGATGCTTATGAGGAAAGATGGCGGCGCCCGTATCCTAGAGTCCTGAACAGAGTTGCAGCCCAGCGGGAAAAATAATAAGTGACTAAAAATCTTTAAAAAAAAATAATAATAAATATATATATATATATATATATATATATATATATATATATATATATTAATTATATATTATAAAATAAAATATAAAATCTATAATGAAATAATAATATAAAATAAAATCTATAATGAAATAATAATATAAAATCTATAATAAAATATAAAATAAAATCTATAATGAAATAATAAAATAAAATAGTAATATAAAATAATAAAATCTATAATAAATATTAAAATAAAATAATATAAAATATATAATAAAATAAAATAATATAAAATATATAATGAAATAATAATAATATAAAATATATATATATATATATATATATATATATATATATATATATATATAAAATATATTAAATGTTAGATGCTTGGGAATAGTTTAAGGGTTTGGGCTTCACATTGATGCTGAAGGTCCGCTTTAAAGTAAGCCAAGCCCTAATCAGCCCTTATAAGACAGATATGAACGAACTAAACTCCCTGAGCTCCTGAGCCTCCGTGAAAGCTGACCTAAACCCAGCATTTTGCCCAGTCGGGTTTTGATCCGCTTAACAGTGGCATCACGATTTCGGGTGCTTCGGTGTTTGAAACCCCCAGATCCCCTGGAGAGAGGAAATCAGCCAGCCCTGGAGACTTGTATAGGCCAGGGCCAGCCCGCAAGGGTTTTGGTCCACTTTAAGCTGGACCAAAACCTACGGCCATCGGCCTGGGAATCTATAAGATTCTCGAGCCAATCAATTCCCTCCCCCCGGGGCATCCAGAATCGGGATGCCGCTGTGTGATACCCTCTAGCAGGACGCCCCATACACTTACCGTGCTTCCAGGTCCAACTGAGCATGTGCGAGCTGCATCACACCGATATCACACAGCGGCATCCCGATTCTGGATGCCCCGGGGGGAGGGAAACGATCAAGATTCCCTGGCTGATTACGGTGGGTTTTGGTCCACTTTAAGGAGTGCACATGACATCTGCTGCTGTGGGGATAGGCAGTCATTTTGGCCTGGGCTCCATTAGTAAGAAGAGACCACTTTAAAGAGGACCAAAACTCACACCAGGGCTCCATTAGTGGGAAGAGGCCACTTTAAAGAGGACCTAGACTCCATTAGTGGAATCCTGGAGTGAAACCCTGTGGCCTGTGCTGAATACTCACCTAGTCCCAGCGCCCTGACGTGTGGCAATAACAAAAGCAGTCAGCACAGTGGTTTCCCCGCTTCGTCGGCGTTTTGGTCTCTTTAAAGCAGAACTTAAAGTGGCCCAAAACCCAGATGTTTTACTATCCTGGGTTTTGGTCCCTGCCCCTGTTCGGGATGTAAAACCCCCCAGATCGCCGAGCCCAACTCACCTTTTCCCGGTCCTATGGTGCGTGTGCAGCCTCTCGTCCAATCAGCACGCTCGGAGCCGATGACATCACCTCATCTAAGGCCAGCAGCTCTGAATTGATCAGCCTGGGAATCTTATCCCGGGCCGACCGCTGTAGGTTTAGGTCCACTTTAATATTCATATTTAGAGAGGGGTGAGGAGTGGGTGCGCTTGTTTCCCATCCGGGATGCCCCCGTCCTCACTTCCTGTCCCCACACCGTCTCCTTATAATCCTCCCAAGCAGCAGTGTCTCCAGAGCCCCAACTGTCATCGCCATGGAGACGCAGCGCGCCCCGGTGGTGGGGGGAGGGGCCTGGTACTTACCTGGCGGAGGCGGGACAGGTCGGATTTGTTTCCCACCAGCACCACGGGGGTGTCGTCTGTGCGCCGCACGCGGTAGATGAGCTGCTTGAATTCTCGCACCTCGTGGAAGCTGCGGCGCTCGGTGATGGAGTAACAGATGACGAAGCCCTCGCCCGCCCGCATGTACTGGTCCCGCATGGCGGTGAACTCCGCCTGCAGGGGGGAGACAGAGGAACATTCTGATTGGAGGAGGAAAAAAAAGGCGGGCAAAATTGGTGCGGTTGCCATGAGCAACCAAAGGAGGAAAGAGCATTCATAGGCAAAAGTGATGTGGTTGCCCGGGGCAACCAACGGGGAGGAAAGAGCATTCATAGGCAAAAGTGTTGCAGTTGCCCGGGGCAACCAAAGGAGGAAAGAGCATTCATAGGCAAAACTGATGCGGTTGCCCGGGGCAACCAACGGGGGGAAGTCACACACTGAGGAAAGAGCATTCATCGGCAAAATTGATGCGGTTGCCCGGGGCAACCAATGGGGGGAAGTCACACAGTGAGGAAAGAGCTTTCATAGGCAAAACTGATGCGGTTGCCCGGGGCAACCAACGGGGGGAAGTCACACACTGAGGAAAGAGCATTCATAGGTAAAATTGATGCGGTTGCCCGGGGCAACCAATGGGGGGGAAGCCACACACTGAGGAAAGAGCATTCATAGGTAAAATTGATGCGGTTGCCCGGGGCAACCAAACGGGGGAAAGACGCACAATGAGGAAAGAGCATTCATAGGTAAAATTGATGCGGTTGCCCGGGGCAACCAATGGGGGAAAGACGCACAATGAGGAAAGAGCAGCCATTCCCCCCCCCCCCCCCCCCCCTCTGCTGCTTCAGCTGCTCACCTCTTCCCAGCACCAACTTATATTTCACTTAAAGTGGACCAAAACCCAAGGCGATTGGCCTGTGAATCTATGATTCCCGGGCTGATCGATTCCTTCCCCCCCGGGGCATCCATAATCGGGATGCCCGCTGTGTGAAACCCCGCAGATAGCCCCATACACTTACCTTGTTTCCCGGTCCAACAGCGCATGCGCAAGCCGCATCCCCGCTATCCCTCTAACAGGGAGCGTGCCCGCGCTGGCCATGTGCCCTGCTGGAGGGATAGCGGGGATGCGGCTCACACCTGCACCATTGGACCGGGAAACAAGGTAAGTTGGGTGATCTGGGAAGTTTCACACAGTGGGGCATCCCGATTTTGGATGCCCCGAGGGGGGGGGGGGGGGAGGAATATAGCAGCCCAGAAACCTTACGGATTCCAAAGCAGTCAGACTGTGGCTTTTGGTCCACTTTAAGGTCCCTAGAAAACCACCCTGCATTAGAGAGATACTTACCCTTTCCCATCAGAGCTCCTTCCAGTGGGGAACAGGAAGCTGACAGACTGGAGCTGTGCTTGGAAAAGGTGAGTATGTCTCCTGAGCAGGGTCCCTAACGCATGAGGGGGGGAGGCGAGTTTAGGGTCCCTGTAAACCAAGGTCCTCCATGACAAGGAGGGTTTAGGTCTGCTCACCTGGCCGGCTGTGTCCAGGATGTCCAGGTTGGCCGGCTCGTCATCGATGCGTATGCGGATCTTGTAGGCGTCCTCTGCATGTATAGAAACAAAAGGGTCGTCACCGAGGCTGCGGAGACACAGGCGGAGTGCCGCCATAACTTACTGATGGTGGGGTCATCACACACACACTCAGGCGGAGTGCCGCCATAACTCACCGATGGTGGGGTCATCACACACACAGGCGGAGTGCCGCCATAACTCACCGATGGTGGGGTCATCACACACACAGGCGGAGTGCCGCCATAACTCACCGATGGTGGGGTCATCACACACACACACAGGCGGAGTGCCGCCATAACTCACCGATGGTGGGGTCATCACACACACACACAGGCGGAGTGCCGCCATAACTCACCGATGGTGGGGTCATCACACACACAGGCGGAGTGCCGCCATAACTCACCGATGGTGGGGTCATCACACACACAGGCGGAGTGCTGCCATAACTCACCGATGGTGGGGTCATCACACACACAGGCGGAGTGCCGCCATAACTCACCGATGGTGCGGTCATCACACACACAGGCGGAGTGCCGCCATAACTCACCGATTGTGGGGTCATCACACACACACAGGCGGAGTGCCGCCATAACTCACCGATGGTGGGGTCATCACACACACACACAGGCGGAGTGCCGCCATAACTCACCGATGGTGGGGTCATCACACACACACAGGCGGAGTGCCGCCATAACTCACCGATGGTGGGGTCATCACACACACAGGCGGAGTGCCACCATAACTCACCGATGGTGGGGTCATCACACACACACAGGCGGAGTGCCACCATAACTCACCGATGGTGGGGTCATCACACACACACACAGGCGGAGTGCCACCATAACTCACCGATGGTGGGGTCATCACACACACAGGCGGAGTGCTGCCATAACTCACCGATGGTGGGGTCATCACACACACAGGCGGAGTGCCACCATAACTCACCGATGGTGGGGTCATCACACACACAGGCGGAGTGCCACCATAACTCACTGATGGTGGGGTCATCACACACACAGGCGGAGTGCCGCCATAACTCACCGATGGTGGGGTCATCACACACACACACAGGCGGAGTGCCACCATAACTCACCGATGGTGGGGTCATCACACACACACACAGGCGGAGTGCCACCATAACTCACTGATGGTGGGGTCATCACACACACAGGCGGAGTGCCGCCATAACTCACCGATGGTGAGGTCATCACACACACACAGGCGGAGTGCCGCCATAACTCACCGATGGTGGGGTCATCACACACACACACAGGCGGAGTGCCACCATAACTCACCGATGGTGGGGTCATCACACACACAGGCGGAGTGCTGCCATAACTCACCGATGGTGGGGTCATCACACACACAGGCGGAGTGCCACCATAACTCACCGATGGTGGGGTCATCACACACACAGGCGGAGTGCCACCATAACTCACTGATGGTGGGGTCATCACACACACAGGCGGAGTGCCGCCATAACTCACCGATGGTGGGGTCATCACACACACACACAGGCGGAGTGCCGCCATAACTCACCGATGGTGAGGTCATCACACACACACAGGCGGAGTGCCGCCATAACTCACCGATGGTGGGGTCATCACACACACACACAGGCGGAGTGCCGCCATAACTCACCGATGGTGGGGTCATCACACACACACAGGCGGAGTGCCGCCATAACTCACCGATGGTGGGGTCGTGGTCCTCCGGGAAGCGATGGCTGATGAACTGCATGGTCATGGCTGCAGGGAGACAAGAGGCACATCAGTCATGTGACTGGCCGGTTGCCAAGGGCAACAGAGGGATGCGGCTCACCTACTTCCTGTCTGGTTACCATCGGCAACCATCACATGGTTACACAGGTAGCGGGAGGCTCACCTACTTCCTGTCTAGTTACCATCGGCGACCATCACATGGTTACACAGGTAGCGGGAGGCTCACCTACTTCCTGTCTGGTTACCATCGGCGACCATCACATGGTTACACAGGCAGCGGGAGGCTCACCTACTTCCTGTCTGGTTACCATCGGCGACCATCACATGGTTACACAGGCAGCGGGAGGCCCACCTACTTCCTGTCTGGTTACCATTGGCGACCATCACATGGTTACACAGGTAGCGGGAGGCTCACCTACTTCCTGTCTGGTTACCATTGGCGACCATCACATGGTTACACAGGCAGAGGGAGGCTCACCTACTTCCTGTCTGGTTACCATTGGCGACCATCACATGGTTACACAGGCAAAGAAAGGCTCACTTACTTCCTGTCTGGTTACCATTGGCGACCATCACATGGTTACACAGGTAGTGGGAGGCTCACCTACTTCCTGTCTGGTTACCATTGGCGACCATCACATGGTTACACAGGCAGAGGGAGGCTCACCTACTTCCTGTCTGGTTACCATTGGCAACCATCACATGGTTACACAGGCACCTACTTCCTGTTTGGTTACCATTGGCGACCATCACATGGTTACACAGGCAGCGGGAGGCTCAGCTGTCTGGTTACCATTGGCAACCATCACATGGTTACACAGGCACCTACTTCCTGTTTGGTTACCATTGACAACCATCACATGGTTACACAGGTAGCGGGAGGCGCACATACGTCCTGTTAGGTTACCATTGGCAACCATCACATGGTTACACAGGTAGCGGGAGGCTCACATACTTCCTGTCTGGTTACCATTGGCAACAGGCAGCGGGCGTGACCTCTGGGCTAAGGGGCATGGCCAACATAAAAGGTGGGGCCGGAAAAAGTTGTAGGTCACTAGGAGTGGGCGGGGTCAGCGCACTTACCGCTCTTGCCCACTCCCCCGGCTCCGAGCATCACCAGCTTATACTCCCGGGAACCAGCGGGGCCTCCGGCACCTCCTCCTCCGCCGCCGCCGCCAGCTGACGGCCGGCCGCCCGGCTCCATAACGCGGCCCCGCTTCCTTCTCCGGCACGGCAAGATGGCCACCGCTCGCTTCCTGATGGGCTGATACCGCACGACGTCACGGATGGGGGCGGGGTTTCCAGAAGGCGGGGAAGCTTTGTGTGTGTGAGAAGGCGGCTGCGAGTCGCTATGGCAACGGGCGGCCTCAGCCTGACGTCGCGGATGTGGGCGGGGTTTCTGGAAGGCGGGACGCTCTGTGTGTGAGGAGTCGCTATGGCAACGGGCGGCCTCAGCCTGACGTCGCGGATGTAGGCGGGGTTTCTGGAAGGCGGGACGCCCTGTGTGTGAGGAGTCGCTATGGCAACGGGCGGCCTCAGCTGTTATATTAGCGCGCACCCTAATGCGTCACTTCTAGGTGCGGCCGAGTCGAATTGCGTCACTTTGTTGCAATATTTTTACTCGCGTTTAGGTGCAATTGAATCGGATTGCGTCACTTTGTTACAATATTTTTACTCATGTTTAGGTGCAATTTTAACACACCCCCAATGCGTCACTATTAAGTGCGTACGAATCTCCTTCAAGTACGTCAAATTGCACCACTTTTAGATGCGTCCGAATGCGTCTTTTTCAGGTGCGTTAAATTGCGCCACATTTAGGTGCGTCCAAATGCGTCTCCTTTAGGTACGTCAAATTGCACCACTTTTAGGTGCGTTCAAATGCGTCTCCTTCAGGTGCGTTAAATTGCGCCACTTTTAGGTGCGTTCAAATGCGTCTCCTTTAGGTGCATTAAATTGCGCCACTTTTAGGTGCGTTCAAATGCGTCTCCTTTAGGTACGTCAAATTGCACCACTTTTAGGTGCGTTCAAATGCGTCTCCTTCAGGTGCGTTAAATTGCGCCACTTTTAGGTGCGTTCGAATGCGTCACATTGTGCCACATTTAGGTGCGTCCAAATGCGTCTCCTTTAGGTACGTCAAATTGCACCACTTTTAGGTGCGTTCAAATGCGTCTCCTTCAGGTGCATTAAATTGCGCCACTTTTAGGTGCAATTGAATCGGATTGCGTCAGTTTGTTACAGTATTGTTACTCGTGTTTGGGTGCAATTTTAACACCCCCCCAATGCGTCACTATTAAATGCGTACGAATTTCCTTCAGGTACGTCAAATTGCACCACTTTTAGATGCGTCCGAATGCGTCTTTTTTCAGGTGTGTCACATTGAGCCACATTTAGGTGCATCCAAATGTTCCACTTTCAGGTGCGTACAAATGCGTTTCCTTCAGATGCGGCCGATTGCGCCAATTTTAGGTGCATTCAAATGCGTCTCCTTCAGGTGCATCATATTGCGCCACTTTTAGGTGCGTCCATATGCATCTCCTTCAGATGTGTCCGATTGCCCCACTTTTAGGTGCGTTCGAATGTGTCACATTGCGCCACCTTTAGGTGCATCCAAATGCGTCTCCTTTAAGTACGTCTGATTGCGCTACTTTCAGGTGTGTCCAAATGCGTCTCCTTCAGATGCATCCGATTGCGCCACTTTTAGGTGCATCTGAATGCGTCTTTTTCAGCTATATGTCTGATTGCGCCACTTTTTGGTCCGTTCGAATGTGTCACATTGCGCCAACTTTAGGTGCGTCCAAATGCGTCTCCTTTAAGTACGTCTGATTGCGCTACTTTCAGGTGTGTCCAAATGCGTCTCCTTCAGATGCATCCGATTGCGCCACTTTTAGGTGCATCTGAATGCGTCTTTTTCAGCTATATGTCTGATTGCGCCACTTTTTGGTCCGTTCGAATGTGTCACATTGCGCCAACTTTAGGTGCGTCCAAATGCGTCTCCTTTAAGTACGTCTGATTGCGCTACTTTCAGGTGCGTCCAAATGCGTCTCCTTCTGATGCATCCAATTGCGCCACTTTTAGGTGCATCTGAATGCGTCTATTCTAAGTATGTCACACACCCCGCTTCAGATATTAAATCATTAGTCATGGGTTATACTCACCGCTAGGTGGCAGTGTTGCAGAGAAGTCCAGAAAACAACAAGCCCCTCCCGGTCTATACATACCTGGTACCTCCCACTTATCTCCCAGTGTTGCGACAAGACAGAAGAAAGAAGTCTCCTGCTTGCAGGTAGCGGGGTAACACCCCGCCCCCCCCCCCCCCCCCCCCCATGGTCTATTTCTGCCCGGCTCTGTTGTTTTTAATCCCCTGGTTTGATTGGTAGCCTCCCAGCTTAGGCTGTAGGCTGGGCAAGGGTAGATGGCACTTAAGGTGCCCAGGAGATTAGCTCCTCCGCTCGACCCCATATTATGGGGCATAGCGGTGATCCGGACATGGGATGCCCCAGCCCTCATTTGTCTTTAGGTTGTGATTGGTGTGACTGGTGTGTGTGAGGGACGGGTGGCTTGTGCTGTGTTGGCCCGTACGTTCTGTGGGATCCATTTCTGCTATGGGGTCTCCTAGCTCTGCCTTTATTCACTGGTATGGGCGGGTCGGGCGAGGGTTTGCCGGCCCGCCGCTTTGGGTACACTTGGGCGGGCGCCATGCCTTGGCGCCCGTCTTTTGAGGTGATTCTGCTTGACGGTGGGCGGAGCCGGGAGGCGCGCTGGATGTGAGCGTCGAGGACCATCTCGGCGCTCGCAGCGGTTTCCTTTTGCTTGGCGGGGGGACCGGGCGGCACATGTGCCGCCAGTCCGCCTGTTGGTTATGCGGGCGCCATCCCTGCCCGGCTCGGCGTCGGAGGTGGGCGGGGCTGGCCGGATGGGGAGGGGCGGGGCCGCTGCGGCTCCCGCGTTTCTGTGGGCCCGCCCCTCGTCTCTCCTTCGCTCCTTGGCGGTGCGTTGTCTTGTGCCTGGCTGGGGCCGCCATTTCGCTGCGGGGAAAAGGTTTTTCAAGGTAGGCTTTTCTTGTGCACTTTCTGCAGGGTTTTGGATTATGCAGGGGGTTTTAAGGTTAGCCCAGCAGATTATTATTATTACTCCCCCCCCCCCCCCTCGTTGGGGGTGATGGCAGGGTTATTTAGCCAGTTCTTCTGGGCATGTTGGCTAATTTTTCTTTATATGTACTGTATTTTTTTCTGTGTGCGTTGTGCCTGGAATGATTGTTGTCTTTTGTTTTTCAGATCCTGGGATCCCATCCTACAGGGCTCTCTTGGTCTTATATACCTGGCTAGTTGGGGTTTTTTGGCCATTACATTCCTTATTGGGTTTTTTGTGTTAAAATTCCTATGGTCAGGACTTTTAAATATATATATATATTGAATTATAAAGGGGCATCCCGGGTCGCTTACTGCGTAAATCCCTGGGTTCTGCAAATACCATAAATTCACCATATGGAGGCTACCTCAGATACCGGAAATGGTCCTTCGGGGCAGTCCAAGTTGTGCGGGGGGTGCGGGACTCCCAGGGGATGATGTCATTATTTGTATTCCATGTGCTCGGCGGAACATTGAGCGCCAGTCCGGCACCCCGGTGCCCGGTACTTCTTCGGCCGCGCCATCTCCCTCACCTCCTCGCCTGTTCTGGACCCCGTGTGACGTTGTCGTTGGGGGTGATTCGCAATCGGAAGTATGCGCCCGATTGGCCAGCCTCGAGAAGATGTTTTCCGCTGTGGTCGCTCAGAAGGCTCCGGCTAAGCGGAAACACCTGTCCCCGCCTCCGCCGGACTCAGATGAGGAGGTTATTGAGGATCTGGATTGGCCAGATCGTCCCCTTGAAGAAGGTGAGCTTGTTGAAGAATTTGAGGATCCTGAGGTCCAGCAGTTGCTGGGCGCTGAGGGTGACCTGGCTGAGGGGCCCGTTCCTGATACGCCCTCCATTCTGACCCAGATGTTTGAGGTTTTGGATTTGGATCCTCCTGAAGCTGCTCCTCGACCTAAGGGTCAGCTTTTTGGGGTGTCCAAGCCGCGCTTGGAGTTTCCTAGTCAACAGCATTTTGAGGATGTTGTTCTTAAGCAGTGGGAGCAACCTACGCGTCTTGTTGGGGTGCCGCCTAACTGGGATAAGAAGTATCCTTTTCCGGTGGACTTGGTGAAGCGTTGGTCTGTCCCTCCTGAGGTTGATGCTCCGGTCTTGGGACTGTCTAATTCGGCGGTTGTACATTCCCCTGACACGACTTCTCTCAAGGACGGCGAGGATCGCTGGATTGATCAGCTGGCCCGTCATGGTTTTGTCTGTGCGGGTTCGGTTCTGAGGCCCGTTTGTGCTTCGGCACTTTTGCTGCTGGCGGTTAGGTCTATCGTCAGGGATTTATGTACGGATCTTGATCCTACTTGTGCTGAGTTTCTTGCTCTTAAGTGTTGTGATTCCTTCTTGTCATTCATTCTGGCCGCTCAGGATGATGCCATGTTGATGTCTGGCAGGGCTACGGCTCTGTTGGTTGCCATTCGCCATTCAGTGTGGTTGAGGCAGTGGACGGCTGATTTTAATTCCAAGAGACCGCTCACGGCTCTTCCCTTTCTGGGTCTGAGGCTTTTCGGTGAAAAGCTGGATTCTGTTGCCAGGGGAGGTAAGTTACCTCAGCGCAAGAATTTTCGTCGTTCCTTTCGGGGGGCGGCCCCCTTCAATCCTTCCTTTCGGGGAGCCAGAGCTGGCAGGGGTGCGGGCTTCTCGGCTTCCAGGGGTGCCAGCTGGAACAGAGGTAGAGGCCGTGGCCGTCCCGTTCACGTCTGGGCGGCGCCAAACCCAAGCCTGCTGCCAAGCCCGCTCAGCAATGAGGGGGCGCCCTCACCCTTACGGGTGGGGGGACGGTTGCGACTCTTCTCCCGGGTATGGGACCAGGAGGTCTCGGACAGGTGGATCCGGGAGGTGGTGTCGGCCGGCTACAAGCTGGAGTTCGAGTCCCGCCCTCCTCCAAGGTTTTTCAGGTCTCGTGTCCCTTCAGATCCTTTGGCCGCGCAGGGGCTCCTGGCGGCGGTAAGGAATCTTATGGAATTGGCAGTCATCTGTCCGGTCCCGCCTTCGGAGGTGGGGCGCGGGTATTATTCCAATCTCTTCACTGTTCCCAAAAAGGATGGGTCGTTCCGTCCCATCCTGGATTTGAAGTTTCTCAACCGGTTTATTTGTCCCCGGAAGTTTCGCATGGAAACCCTTCGGTCTGCGATCGCTTCACTTCGGCAGGGGGACTTTATGACGTCCATAGACATCAAGGATGCATACCTTCACATTCCGATTTTTCCGGCTCATCAGAGGTTCCTTCGCTTTGTGGTGGAGGACCTGCATTCCTAGTTTGTAGCTCTTCCATTCGGCCTCAACTCGGCTCCGAGAGTGTTCACCAAGGTGTTGGCGGGAGTTATGGCCCTGCTCAGAGTTTAGGGGATTTGCATTGTGCCTTACCTGGACGATCTTCTCATCATGGCACCTTCCTTCAGTCAAGCGGAAGGGGACACCAGCATGGTGGTGTCTATGCTGGAGAGGTTCGGCTGGGTGATCAACTACCCCAAGTCCTCGCTGGTTCCGGGCAGGGTGGTGACCTTTCTGGGGATGTCGTTGGACTCTTGCCAGCACAGAGTTTTTCTCCCTCAGGCCAAGGTTCTTTTGATTCAGGAATTGGCTCAGCTTCTTCTTTCCAATCCTCGGCCGTCCATCCGTCTAGGGATGAGACTGGTGGGGCTGATGGTAGCTTCTTTCGAGGCAGTTCCCTTTGCGCAATTTCACACGCGGACGCTTCAGCTTCATCTGTTGGCGTCTTGGGACCGGCGACCGCGGTCGTTGGATCGGTCCTTCCGGATGTCCCCCCGGGTTCGGCAGTCTCTACTGTGGTGGATGGTCTCGGACAATCTCCTGAAGGGCAGGTCATTTCTGACCCCGCTTTGGGAAACTGTCACCACGGACGCCAGTTTGTCAGGATGGGGAGGTTTCTGGAAGGATCTTCGGTTCCAGGGACGGTGGGGTCCTCAGGAAGCTCACTTACCCATCAATGTTCTGGAGCTGAGAGCCATCAGGTTGGTTCTGTCTCACTTGACGCAGCATTTACAGGGCCTGCCGGTTCAGGTTCGATCGGACAATCGGGCGGCGGTTGCGTACATCAATCACCAAGGAGGGACTCGCAGTCTGGGTGCCCTCAGGGAGGTGTCTCTGATTCTAGTTTGGGCAGAGACTCATGTCCCTTGCATTTCGGCAGTGTACATTCCGGGAGTGGAAAACACGGAGGCGGACTTTCTGAGCCGGTGTTCGTCCCGCCGGGGGGAGTGGTCTCTCCATTCCCAGGTGTTTGGGTCGCTTTGTCTCCGGTGGGGGACGCCGGAGGTGGATCTGTTTGCCTCTCGTCACAATCACAAGCTTCCGACATTCGTGTAGCTTTCTCAGGATCCTCTGGCTTTGGCGGCGGATGCCATGGCCCTGAGCTGGAGGGACCTGGGGTTTCTTTATCTGTTTCCTCCGATTCCCATGCTAGGCAGGGTGCTGCGAAAGTTGGTTCTGGAAGGAGTTCCCGCCATTCTCGTGGCTCCAAGGTGGCCAAGGCGGGTGTGGTTCGCAGACATCGTTCGTCTGGCAGTGGATCAGTTCGATCTGCCTCTTCGGCCGGATCTTCTCAGGGTCAACTGTGTTACCCCAGTTTACCAACGCTGGCTTTGACGGCTTGGCTGCTGAAACCTCCATCTTAAAGGAGGAGGGCCTTTCGGATTCGGTCATTCGGACTCTTATTAGTGCCAGGAAGAGATCCTCTTCTTCCATCTATTATAGGGCTTGGAGATCTTATACTGATTGGTGTGAGGCTAGATCTTTGCCCTGCCGGGTCTTTTCTATTTCTAGGATTTTGAAATTTCTTCAATCTGGGCTGGACTCTGGTCTTCAGCTGAGTACTTTGAAGGGGCAGGTTTCTGCCTTATCTATCTTTTTTCAGAGGTCATTTGCTCTCCATTCTTTGGTCAAGACTTTTTTCCAGGGGGTTTCGCATCTGCGGCCTCCTAGGAAGCCTTTGCTCCCTGTTTGGGATTTGAATTTGGTCCTTTCTGCTCTTCAGGCTCCTCCTTTTGAGCCTTTGCAGGATATTGCTCTCTCTATGTTGACTCAGAAGGTTGTCTTTTTGTTGGCCATCACTTCGGTTCGGCGTGTTTCGGAGTTGGCAGCCTTGTCTATTCAGGCTCCTTATTTTGAGAAACATCAGGACAAAGTGGTTTTTCGCTTCAAACCAGACTTTCTCCCTAAAGTGGTCTCGGCGTTTCATCTTAATCAGGACATTGTTCTTCCCTCTTTGTGTCCTAAGCCTGGGAATGACAAGGAGAGGGCGTTGCATTGTTTGCATGTGGCACGTTGTGTCAAGTACTATCTGCGTACTACGTCTTCCTTTCGTAAGACTGATGTCTTTTTCGTGGTGCCCTGTGGGCCTAGGAAGGGCTTGGCTCCGGCTAAGTCTTCCATTAGCAAATGGATTCGTCAGGCGGTTGTTGGGGCCTACTCTGCCAAAGGGAAGGATCCCCCTTTGTGTTACTGCTCATTCTACTCGTGCGGTTGGAGCGTCCTGGGCTTTTCAGCACCAGGCTTCTGTTGATCAAGTTTGTAAGGCTGCTACTTGGTCTTCGGTTCACACTTTTTCTAAGTTTTACAAGGTTGATGTGCGGGCCTCAGCGGATGCTGTTTTTGGCCGCAAGGTTCTGCAGGCTGCAGACCCAATTGCCTAAATTGGTCTCTCCATCCCCAGGTGTTTCGGTCGCTTTGTCTCCGGTGGGGGACGCCGGAGGTGGATCTGTTTGCCTCTCGTCACAATCACAAGCTTCCGACATTCGTGTCGCTGTCTCAGGATTCTCTGGCTCTGGCGGCGGATGCCATGGCCCTGAGCTAGAGGGACCTGGGGTTTCTTTATCTGTTTCCTCTGATTCCCATGCTAGGCAGGGTGCTGCGAAAGTTGGTTCTGGAAGGAGTTCCCGCCATTCTCGTGGCTCCAAGGTGGCCAAGGCGGGTGTGGTTCGCAGACATCGTTCGTCTGGCAGTGGATCAGTTCGATCTGCCTCTTCGGCCAGATCTTCTCACTCAGGGCCAACTGTGTTACCCCAGTTTACCAACGCTGGCTTTGACTGCTTGGCTGCTGAGACCTCCATCTTAAAGGAGGAGGGTCATTCGGACTCTTATTAGTGCCAGGAAGAGATCCTCTTCTTCCATCTATTATAGGTCTTGGGAGATCTTATATTGATTGGTGTGAGGCTAGATCTTTGCCCTGCCGGGTCTTTTCTATTTCTAGGATTTTGGAATTTCTTCAATCAGGGCTGGACTCTGGTCTTCAGCTGAGTACTTTGAAGGGGCAGGTTTCTGCTTTGTCTATCTTTGTCTATTTTCAGAGGTCTTTTGCAAGCCATCCTTTGGTCAAGACTTTTTTCCAGGGGGTTTCGCATCTGCGGCCTCCTAGGAAGCCGTTGCTCCCTGTTTGGGATTTGAATTTGGTTCTCTCTGCTCTTCAGGCTCCTCCTTTTGAGCCTTTGCGGGATATTGCTCTGTCCACTCTGACTCAGAAGGTTGCCTTGCTGGTGGCCATCACTTCGGTTCGGCGTGTTTCGGAGTTGGCAGCCTTGTCGTTTCAGGCTCCTTATTTTGAGGAACATCAGGACAAAGTGGTTTTTCGCTTCAAGTCAGACTTTCTCCCTAAAGTGGTCTCTGCCTTTCATCTTAATCAGGACATTGTTCTTCCTTCTTTGTGTCCTAAGCCTAGGAATGTCAAGGAGAGTGCGTTGCATTGCTTGGATGTTGTACGTTGTGTCAAGTACTATCTACGTACTACGTCTTCTTTTCGTAAGACTGATGCCTTTTTCGTGGTGCCCTGTGGGCCTAGGAAGGGCTTGGCTCCGGCTAAGTCTTCCATTAGCAAATGGATTCGTCAGGCGATTGTTGGAGCCTATTCTGCCAAGGGGAAGGATCCCCCCTTTTCGTGTTACTGCTCATTCTACTCGTGCGGTTGGTGCGTCCTGGGCTTTTCAGCACCAGGCTTCTGTTGAACAAGTTTGTAAGGCTGCTACTTGGTCTTCGGTTCACACTTTTTCCAAGTTTTATAAGGTTGATGTGCGGGCCTCAGCGGTTGCTGTTTTTGGCCGCAAGGTTCTGCAGGCTGCAGTGGTTTGGGTTTGGCATTATTGCCTGGTTGGATACCCGCCCTTTTCTGGAGACTGCTGTTGGATGTCCCAAGTGTAATAATTAATTATTGAAGTGGGGTGTGTGACATACTTAGAATAATACCATTTTGTGAATACTCACATGTAAAATGGGTATTATAAGTATGTCACACACCCCACTTCACCCGCCCTTTTGGTATCCCGGATTCCTTTTAGGGTGAAGTTTTCGTTTACAGTTTGAGGGTTTTTTCCTGGTACCTTGTCTTTACTGCTGTTTGAATACTGGGGAATGAGTGAGAGGTACCAGGAATGTATAGACCAGGAGGGGCTTGTTTTTTCATGACTTCTCTGCACGTCGCCACCTGCTGGTGGAGTTACCCAAGTGTAATAATTAATGATTGAAGTGGGGTGTGTGACATACTTATAATACCCATTTTACAGGTGAGTATTCACAAAATGGTATTTTTATGCAGCGTCTGCTTGGATCCCAGTTGCCATGGGTTACAAAGCCCCTTCCTGTCGCCCATAGCGACCCAGTTATTTTCTGTGATGTCTATGAACGATGTCTGGATCCTGGTTGCCATGGGTTACAGAGCCCCCTCCTGTTGCCCGTAGTGACCCAGTTATTTTCTGTGATGTCTATGAACGATGTCTGGATCCCAGTTGCCATGGGTTACAAAGCCCATTGGTATTGTTGCCCATAGCGACCCAGTTATTTTCTGTGATGTCTTTGAACGATGTCTGGATCCCGGTTGCCATGGGTTACAGAGCCTCCTCCTGTTGCCCGTAGCGACCCAGTTATTTTCTGTGATGTCTATGAACGATGTCTGGATCCCGGTTGCCATGGGTTACAAAGCCCATTGGTATTGTTGCCCATAGCGACCCAGTTATTTTCTGTGATGTCTTTGAACGATGTCTGGATCCCGGTTGCCATGGGTTACAAAGCCCATTGGTATTGTTGCCCATAGCGACCCAGTTATTTTCTGTGATGTCTTTGAACGATGTCTGGATCCCGGTTGCCATGGGTTACAAAGCCCATTGGTATGGTTGCCCATAGCGACCCAGTTATTTTCTGTGATGTCTTTGAACGATGTCTGGATCCCGGTTGCCATGGGTTACAAAGCCCATTGGTATGGTTGCCCATAGCGACCCACCCCCGGGGACACGCACAGGTACAGCCGACACGACACCACGGGAGTCAATCAAACTTTATTGGTGAGTGAACAAATCTGAGAAAGGTGAGTAAGCATTACAGTGAGCGCTAAGGGACTGACGGGGGCGAGATCCCGTACGAGGACCCTCCCGCTACCGGCAAATAGAAGGACTTAAGGGGGCGAGATCCCATAAGAGGACCCTCCTCCCGCTACCGGCAAATAGAAGGACTGACGGGGGGCGAGATCTCGTATGAGGACCTTCCCGCTACCGGCAAATAGAAGGACTTAAGGGGGCGGGATCCTGTATGAGGACCCTCCCACTACCGGCAAATAGAAGGACTGACGGGCGAGATCCCATAAGAGGACCCTCCCGCTACCGGCAAATAGAAGGACTGACGGGGGGTGAGATCTCGCATGAGGACCCTCCCCCTACCGGCAAATAGAAGGACTGACGGGGGGCGAGATCTCGCACGAGGACCCTCCCGCTACCGGCAAATAGAAGGACTGACGGGGGGGCGAGATCTCGCACGAGGACCCTCCCGCTACCGGCCAATCCCTTAGTTGCTAGATACAGGGACGCGCATACGCTGCCAGCTGCCCCTCCCCCTCCCTACCTACCTGTATACTACTCAGTCACCCCTAACAAGTTACCCAGTGGTCTAACCTATGGGCAATCATTACAAAAGGGAGCCGCCCAAAGATGACCCCGACCCCATCACCACTACTCCCCTCCCCCCATCTTTACCTACAAAGGACCTTCTTTATAATGGATTCCATAGATCCAGGGGTGGTAATGGGCCTTCTTTATAATGGATTCCATAGACCCAGGGGTGGTAATGGGCCTTCTTTATAATGGATTCCATAGATCCAGGGGTGGTAATGGGCCTTCTTTATAATGGATTTCATAGATCCAGGGGTGGGATGGACCTTCTTTATAATGGATTTCATAGATCCAGGGGTGGGATGGGCCTTCTTTATAATGGATTCCAAAGATCCAGGGGTGGGATGGGCCTTCTTTATAATGGATTCCAAAGATCCAGGGGTGGGATGGGCCTTCTTTATAATGGATTCCATAGATCCAGGGGTGGGATGGGCCTTCTTTATAATGGATTCCATAGATCCAGGGGTGGGATGGGCCTTCTTTATAATGGATTCCAAAGATCCAGGGGTGCTAATGGGCCTTCTTTATAATGGATTCCAAAGATCCAGGGGTGGGATAGGCCTTCTTTATAATGGATTTCATAGATCCAGGGGTGGTAATGGGCCTTCTTTATAATGGATTCCATAGATCCATCCAGGGGTGGGGACGGGCCTTCTTTATAATGGATTTCATAGATCCAGGGGTGGGATGGACCTTCTTTATAATGGATTCCAAAGATCCAGGGGTGGTAATGGGCCTTCTTTATAATGGATTTCATAGATCCAGGGGTGGGATGGGCCTTCTTTATAATGGATTTCATAGATCCAGGGGTGGTAATGGGCCTTCTTTATAATGGATTCCAAAGATCCAGGGGTGGTAATGGGCCTTCTTTATAATGGATTCCAAAGATCCAGGGGTGGTAATGGGCCTTCTTTATAATGGATTTCATAGATCCAGGGGTGGGATGGGCTTTCTTTATAATGGATTTCATAGATCCAGGGGTGGTAATGGGCCTTCTTTATAAAGGATTCCATAGATCCAGGGGTGGCATAGGCCTTCTTTATAATGGATTCCAAAGATCCAGGGGTGGGATGGGCTTTCGTTACAATGGATTCCAAAGATCCAGGGGTGGAATGGACCTTCTTTATAATGGATTCCATAGATCCAGGGGTGGGATGGGCCTTCTTTATAATGGATTTCATAGATCCAGGGGTGGGATGGGCCTTCTTTATAATTGATTTGATAGATCCAGGGGTGGGATAGGCTTTCTTTACAATGGATTCCAAAGATCCAGGGGTGGGATAGGCCTTCTTTATAATGGATTCCATAGATCCAGGGGTGGGATGGGCCTTCTTTACAATGGATTCCATAGATCCAGGGGTGGGATGGGCCTTCTTTATAATTGATTTCATAGATCCATGGGTGGGATAGGCTTTCTTTACAATGGATTCCAAAGATCCAGGGGTGGGGATGGGCCTTCTTTATAATGGATTCCAAAGATCCAGGGGTGGGATGGGCCTTCTTTATAATGGATTCCATAGATCCAGGGGTGGGATGGGCCTTCTTTATAATGGATTCCATAGATCCAGGGGTGGGATGGGCCTTCTTTACAATGGATTCCATAGAGCCAGGGGTGGGATGGGCCTTCTTTATAATTGATTTCATAGATCCAGGGGTGGGATAGGCTTTCTTTACAATGGATTCCAAAGATCCAGGGGTGGGATGGGCCTTCTTTATAGTGGATTCCATAGATCCAGGGGTGGGATGGGCCTTCTTTATAATTGATTTCATAGATCCAGGGGTGGGATGGGCCGCCTTTATAATGGATTCCATAGGTCAGGGGTGGGATAGGCCTTCTTTATAGTGGATTCCATAGATCCAGGGGTGGAATGGGCCTTCTTTATAATGGATTTCATAGATCCAGGGGTGGGATAGGCCTTCTTTATAATGGATTCCATAGATCCAGGGGTGGGATGGGCTTTCTTTACAATGGATTCCAAAGATCCAGGGGTGGGATGGGCCTTCTTTATAATGGATTCCATAGATCCAGGGGTGGGATGGGCCTTCTTTATAATGGATTCTATTGATCCAGGGGTGGGATGGGCCTTCTTTATAATGGATTCCATAGATCCAGGGGTGGGGATTGGGGATGGGCCTTCTTTATAAAGGATTCTATAGATCCAGGGGTGAGATGGGCCTTCTTTATAATGGATTCCATAGATCCAGGGGTGGGGATTGGGGATGGGCCTTCTTTATAAAGGATTCCATAGATCCAGGGGTGGGGTGGGCCACATCCACACATTTAAAGTGTGTGATTAATGCACACAAATGGTTCCCATCCCCCTTTTGGAGCAGTTTTGTATTTGTGGTAGCAGATTAGTTTGGGGTATAGGTCAATCTGCAGCCTCGTATATACAGGTACCACTGATTGGGCAGCCTTGTATATACAGGTACCACTGATTGGGAACCCCCCGCCATAGATCATTGGAAGGATCTAGCTTTATAATAGATTCTATAGATCACAGGGGCCTTGGATTTCCAATGTATTCCAAAGATCATGAGGGCCTTGGCTTTACATTGGATTCTATAGATCCCAAGAGCCTTGATTTTACATAGGCTTCCCTAGATCACAAGAGCCTTGGCTTTACAATGGAATCTATGGATCACAGGGGTCTTGGCTTTACATTGAATTCTATAGATCTCGAGGGCCTTGGCCTCACTTTGGATTCTATAGATCACAAGAGCATTTGCTTTACCATGGATTCTATAGATCACGAGGCCTTGGCTTTACATAGGCTTCCCTATATCACAAGAGCCTTGGCTTTAAAATGGAATCCATAGATCATGAGGTCCTTAGCTTTATAATAGATTCTATAGATCACAAGGGCCTTGGCTTTACAATGGATTCCAAAGATCTGGAGGGCCTTAGTTTTACATTGCATTCTATAGATCTTGGGGGCCCTGGCTTTACATTGGATTCTGTGGATCTCGAGGGCCTTGGCTTTACATTGGATTCTATAGATCTCGAGGGCCTTGGCTTTACATTGGATTCTATAGATCTCGAGGGCCTTGGCTTTACATTGGATTCTATAGATCTCGAGGATCTTGGCTGTACATTGGGTTCTATGGATCTCGAGGGCCTTGGCTTTACATTGGATTCTATGGATCTCGAGGGCCTTGGCTTTACATTGGATTCTATGGATCTCGAGGGCCTTGGCTTTACATTGGATTCTATAGATCTCAAGGGCCTTGGCTTTACATTGGATTCTATAGATCTCGAGGGCTTTGGCTTTACGTTGGGTTCTATAGATCTCGAGGGCCTTGGCTTTACATTGGATTCTATAGATCTCAAGGGCCTTGGCTTTACATTGGATTCTATAGATCTCAAGGGCCTTGGCTTTACATTGGATTCTAAAGATCTCAAGGGCTTTGGCTTTACGTTGGGTTCTATAGATCTCGAGGGCCTTGGCCTCACTTTGGATTCTATAGATCACAAGAGCATTTGCTTTACCATGGATTCTATAGATCACGAGGCCTTGGCTTTACATAGGCTTCCCTATATCACTAGAGCCTTGGCTTTACAATGGAATCCATAGATCATGAGGTCCTTAGCTTTATAATAGATTCTATAGATCACAAGGGCCTTGGCTTTACAATGGATTCCAAAGATCTGGAGGGCCTTAGCTTTACATTGCATTCTATAGATCTTGGGGGCCCTGGCTTTACATTGGATTCTGTGGATCTGGAGGGCCTTGGCTTTACATTGGATTCCAAAGATCTGGAGGGCCTTAGCTTTACATTGCATTCTATAGATCTTGGGGGCCCTGGCTTTACATTGGATTCTGTGGATCTCGAGGGCCTTGGCTTTACATTGGATTCTATAGATCTCGAGGGCCTTGGCTTTACATTGGGTTCTATGGATCTCGAGGGCCTTGGCTTTACATTGGATTCCAAAGATCTGGAGGGCCTTAGCTTTACATTGTATTCTATAGATCTTGGGGGCCCTGGCTTTACATTGGATTCTGTGGATCTCGAGGGCCTTGGCTTTACATTGGATTCTATAGATCTCGAGAGCCTTGGCTTTACATTGGGTTCTATGGATCTCGAGGGCCTTGGCTTTACATTGGATTCTATGGATCTCGAGGGCCTTGGCTTTACATTGGATTCTATGGATCTCGAGGGCCTTGGCTTTACATTGGATTCTATGGATCTCGAGGGCCTTGGCTTTACATTGGATTCTATAGATCTCGAGGGCCTTGGCTTTACATTGGATTCTATAGATCTCGAGGGCCTTGGCTTTACATTGGATTCTATGGATCTCGAGGGCCTTGGCTTTACATTGGATTCTATGGATCTCGAGGGCCTTGGCTTTACATTGGATTCTATAGAGCTTGAGGGCCTTGGCCTCATATTTTATTCTACAGATCACCAGGGCTTTGGCTTTCCATTGGATTCTATAGGTCACATGATTTCTAGTCTGTTAATAGATTATAAATACAAGGTATAAAAAGGAAGGGCCTAATGCTATAGGGGAAGAGGCTGCCTTTCTGGGGGCGGGGTCACAGCGGGATCTTGGTAGTCATAGTACAACGAGGACTCCCAGGTTGGCAACAGACAAGCCATCCAACGCGGGTCACTCTTTTAAAGCTAATAAAGTTGGAGTAAAAGTAGAGGAAGCCTGTGTATAGGGGAGGGGGTAGTGGGTGAAGCCTGTGTCTGGTACTGGGTGGTAGTGAGAAACGCCTGTGTCTTGTACCGGGGTTAGTGGGAGAAGCCTGTGTCTGGTGTGTAGAGTAGAGGGTAAAGCCTATTCCTGGTTTAGGGGATTAGTGGGATGAGCCTATTTCTAGTTTAGGGAATAAGTGGGAGGAGTCTGTTTCTGAAGGCGGGGTTTCTCTCTTGCCCACGTACAATGCAAGGTAAGTTAGGGCAGTTAGTCTAACTGACACATCTGTTGCCCAGGTTACAACTTCAATGGTCCTACAAAGACAGGAAGTGATGGCGCCATGGTCCTACAAAGACAGGAAGTGATGGCGCCATGGTCCTACAAAGACAGGAAGTGATGGCGCCATGGTCCTACAAAGACAGGAAGTGATGGCGCCATGGTCCTACAAAGACAGGAAGTGATAGTGCCATGGCCCCACAAAGACAGGAAGTGATGGCACCATAGCCCCACAAAGACAGGAAGTGATGGCGCCATAGCTCCACAAAGACGGGAAGTGATGGCGCCATAGCCCCACAAAGACAGGAAGTGATGGCGCCATAGCTCCACAAAGACAGGAAGTGATAGTGCCATAGCCCCACAAAGACAGGAAGTGATGGCACCATAGCCCCACAAAGACAGGAAGTGATGGCGCCATAGCTCCACAAAGACAGGAAGTGATGGCGCTATAGCTCCACAAAGACGGGAAGTGATGGCGCCATGGTCCTACAAAGACGAGAAGTGATGGCGCCATAGCCCCACAAAGACAGGATGTGATGGCGCCATAGCTCCGCAAAGACAGGAAGTGATGGCACCATAGCCCCACAAAGACAGGAAGTGATGGCGCCATAGCTCCACAAAGACAGGAAGTGATAGTGCCATAGCCCCACAAAGACAGGAAGTGATGGCACCATAGCCCCACAAAGACAGGAAGTGATGGCGCCATAGCTCCACAAAGACAGGAAGTGATGGCGCTATAGCTCCACAAAGACGGGAAGTGATGGCGCCATGGTCCTACAAAGACGAGAAGTGATGGCGCCATAGCCCCACAAAGACAGGATGTGATGGCGCCATAGCTCCGCAAAGACAGGAAGTGATGGCACCATAGCTCCACAAAGACAGGATGTGATGGCGCCATAGCCCCGCAAAGACAGGAAGTGATGGCGCCATAGCTCCGCAAAGACGGGAAGTGATGGCGCCATAGCCCCACAAAGAGGGGAAGTGATGGCGCCATCGCTCCGCAAAGACGGGAACTGATGGTGCCATCGCTCCGCAAAGACGGGAAGTGATGGCGCCATCGCTCCGCAAAGACGGGAAGTGATGGCGCCATAGCTCCGCAAAGACGGGAAGTGATGGCGCCATAGCTCCGCAAAGACGGGAAGTGATGGCGCCATCACTCCGCAAAGACGGGAAGCGATGGCGCCATCACTCCGCAAAGACGGGAAGCGATGGCGCCATCACTCCGCAAAGACGAGAAGCGATGGCGCCATCACTCCGCAAAGACGAGAAGCGATGGCGCCATCACTCCGCAAAGACGAGAAGCGATGGCGCCATCACTCCGCAAAGACGAGAAGCGATGGCGCCATCACTCCGCAAAGACGGGAAGCGATGGCGCCATCACTCCGCAAAGACGGGAAGCGATGGCGCCATCACTCCGCAAAGACGGGAAGCGATGGCGCCATCACTCCGCAAAGACGGGAAGCGATGGCGCCATCACTCCGCAAAGACGGGAAGCGATGGCGCCATCACTCCGCAAAGACGGGAAGCGATGGCGCCATCACTCCACAAAGACGGGAAGCGATGGCGCCATCACTCCACAAAGACGGGAAGCGATGGTGCCATAGCCCCACAAAGACAGGAAGTGATGGACCACAAAGACAGGAAATGATGGCGCCATATCTCCACAAAGACCGGAAGTGATGGCACCATAGCTCCGCAAAAACGGGAAGTGATGGCGCCATAGCTCCACAAAGACAGGAAGTGATGGCGCCATAGCTCCACAAAGACAGGAAGCGATGGCGCCATAGCTCCACAAAGACAGGAAGTGATGGCGCCATAGCTCCACAAAGACAGGATGTGATGGCGCCATAGCCCCACAAAGACAGGAAGTGATGGCGCCATGGTCCTACAAAGACAGGAAGTGATGGCGCCATAGCTCCACAAAGACAGGAAGTGATGGCGCCATGGTCCTACAAAGACAGGAAGTGATGGCGCCATAGCTCCACAAAGACAGGATGTGATGGCGCCATAGCCCCACAAAGACAGGAAGTGATGGCGCCATAGCCCCATAAAGACAGGAAGTGCTGCCTTAGCCAGCGTCCAACTACCAGAAAGAATGAGGGGAGGGGTTGGTACCCCATTATTAGGGAGGGGGAAAGGTGCACACCGTCCTCCGCCGGGACCAGGTAGGTGACATGCACGGGGGGGTCCTCCGGACTGACGGACACATGCAAATACGTACACGGAGAGTTACTGGTGGTTAGTCGGTGTCAGAGTGTCCGGCAGAGATACAGAAAAGTCTAGAAGAGTTTCATCTACCACTAAGACGATGGGGGGCGGTCCCAGCACCTGAGCCACGGCAGCCGCAGGGTTAAACGGGGGGTTACACGAATCTGGACACGCACCTGCGCCCTCCCTTCCTTCCAACTTGGCTCCGCCCCCCCTCCTCCTCCGCTAGTACTCGCTCAGGCTGTGCCACTTGGCGACCAGCTTGCGGGGATTGTCGCACACCTCCCGCCAATGTTCCACGCCCCCGGCGGTGACGCTGTGCGCGCCCAGGATCAGCCGCCCCACCACCTGGTTCTTGGTGGTTCGGTCAAAGTCGATGACCAGGAACTCGATGCTGATGTCCGGCAGCAGCTCCCGCGGGATGTCGTAGATGAAGGACTCGTTGAAGACGGGGCTGAGCGTGCACTTCTTCACGTGCGTCTTCTTCTTGGCGATTCGCTTGCGCCCGTAGTAGACGTTCACCTTGACGTACGGATCTGCGGGGGCGAGAAGAAGCCGCGCATTAGACTGTTCCTTGGCGTAGGGGGCGGGGCTAATGAGACTCTGAGGGACAGGAGGTCATGTGACTGCTTCTATGTACAGCGCTGTGGTATATGTCAGCGCTATATAATGTATAATAACAGTGTGTGAGTGTGGGGGAGACATTAGAGTGTGAGCTCTGAGGGACAGGAGGTCATGTGACTGCTTCTATGTACAGCACTGTGGTATATGTCAGCGCTATATAATGTATAATAACCGTGTGTGAGTGCGGAGGAGACATTAGAGGGTGAGCTCTGAGGGACAGGAGGTCATGTGACTGCTTCTATGTACAGCGCTGTGGTATATGTCAGCGCTATATAATGTATAATAACTGTGTGAGTGTGGAGGGGACATTAGAGTGTGAGCTCTGAGGGACAGGAGGTCATGTGACTGCTTCTATGTACAGCGCTGTGGTATATGTCAGCGCTATATAAATGTATAATAACAGTGTGTGAGTGTGGGGGAGACATTAGAGTGTGAGCTCTGAGGGACAGGGGGTCATGTGACTGCTTCTATTTACAGCGCTGTGGTATATGTCGCACTATATATAAAGGTAGAGCAGTGCATTATGGGAGGCTGTGATTGGCTGGAGGCCGGGCAGATAGCTGCTACCTGAGAGTCCGGTGATGTCCATCCTCGGGAGGTGTTTGGCTTTCAGCACCACGACCGTCATCCTTTGCGCCACAGGTTGGTAGGAGAGCGACACCTGCAGCTCGCCGCGCGTAACGCACTTCTGCCAGGGGAGAAAAAAAATACCATTTTGTGAATACTCACCTGTAAAATGGGTATTGTAAGTATGTCACACACCCCGCTTCAACTTTAATAATTACACTTGGGTTACTCCACCAGCAGGTGGCGATGTTGCAGAGAAGTCTAGAAAAAACGAGCCCCTCCCGGTCTATAATACCTGGGACCTCCCACTCATCTCCCAGTTTTCAAACAGCAGTAAAGACAAGGTACCAGGAAAAACCATTGGTAACCCTCAAACTGTAAACGAAGCTTCACCCTATAAAGAATCCAGGATACCAAAAAGGGCGGGTGAAGCGGGGTGTGTGTGACATACTTACAATACCCATTTTACAGGTGAGTATTCACAAAATGGTATTATTCTAAGTATGTCACACACCCCGCTTCAACTTTAATAATTACACTTGGGACATCCAAAAGCAGTGTCCAGAAAGGGCGGGTATCCACAAGGCAAAAAAGCATAACTCAAACCACTGCAGCCTGCAGAACTTTGCGGCCAAACACAGCATCCGCTGAAGCCCGCACATCAACCTTGTAAAAACTTGGAAAAAGTGTGAACAGAAGACCAAGTAGCAGCCTTACAAACTCGTTCAACAGAAGCCTGGTGCTGAAAAGTCCAGGACGCTCCAACAGCACGAGTAGAATGAGCAGTGATACGAAAAGGAGGATCCTTCCCCTTGGCAGAATAGGCCCCAACAACAGCCTGATGAATCCATTTGCTGATGGAAGACTTAGCTGGAGCCAAACCTTTCCTAGGCCCACAAGGCACCACAAACAGAGCATCAGTCTTACGAAAAGAAGAAGTAGCAAGCAAATATTACTTCACACAGCGTACCACATCCAAACAATGCAAAACCCTCTCCTTGTCGTTCCTAGGCCTAGGACACAAGGATGGAAGAACAACGTCCTGATTAAGGTGAAGGGCAGAAACAACCTTAGGAAGAAAGTCTGGTTTGAAACGAAAAACCACCTTGTCCTGATGTCTCTCAAAGTAAGGAGCCTGAATTGACAAAGCCGCCAACTCCGAGACACGCCGAACCGAAGTGATGGCCGCCAAAAAGGCAACCTTCTGAGTCAGAGTAGAAAGAGCAATATCCTGTAAAGGCTCAAAGGGAAGACCCTGAAGAGCAGACAGGACCAGATTCAAATCCCACACGGGGAGCAAAGGTTTTCTGGGAGGTCGCACATGCGTAACCCCCTGGAAAAAAGTCTTAACCAAAGGATGAAACGCAAAAGCCTTTTGAAAAAAGACAGAGCAGAAACCTGCCCTTTCAAGGTACTCAGCTGGAGACCAGAGTCCAGCCCTGATTGCAGAAAATCCAAAATTCTGGAAACAGAAAAGACCCTACAGGGCAAAGACCTAACCTCACACCAGTCAATATAAGACCTCCAAGTCCTATAGTAGATGGTAGAAGAAGACCTCTTCCTAGCACTAATAAGACTAATAAGTCTGAATAACAGAATCAGAAAGCCCTTCTTTCTTTGAGATGGAGGTTTCAGCAGCCAGGCCGTCAAAGCCAGCGTTGGTAAATTGGGGTAACGCAGTGGACCCTGAGTGAGCAGGTCCGGCCGAAGAGGCAGATCGAACTGATCCACCGCCAGCCGACTGATGTCTGCGAACCACACCCGTCTTGGCCACCTTGGAGCCACGAGAATGGCGGGAGCCCCTTCCAGGGCCAGTTTTCGCAACACCTTGCCCAGCATGGGAATCGGAGGAAACAGATAAAGGAACCCCAGGTCCACCCAGCTCAGGGACATGACATCCACTGCCAGAGCCAGAGGATCCTGAGAGAGCGACACGAATTGTGACCAGAGGCAAACAGGTCCACCTCCGGTGTCCCCCACCGGAGACAAAGAGACTGAAACACCTTGGGATCGAGAGACCATTCCCCCCGGCGGAAAGAGCACCTGCTCAGAGAGTCCGCCTCCGTGTTTTCCACTCCCGGAATGTACACCGCCGAGATGCAAGGGACATGGATCTCTGCCCAGGCCAGAATCAGGGACACCTCCCTGAAGGCACCCAGACTGCGAGTCCCTCCCTGGTGATTGATGTAAGCAACCGCCGTCCGATTGTCTGACCGAACCTGAACCGGAAAGCCCTGTAACTGCTGTGTCAAGTGAGACAGAACCAAACTGATGGCTCTCAGCTCCAGAACATTGATGGGCAAGTGGGCCTCCTGAGGCCCCCACAGCCCCTGGAACTGAAGATCCTTCCAGAAGCCTCCCCATCCCGAAAGACTGGCATCCGTGGTGACAGTTTCCCAAGGAGGCGTCAGAAAAGACCTGCCCCTCAAGAGATTGGCCAAGACCATCCACCACTGAAGAGACTGCCGAACCCAGGAGGACATCCGGAAGGGCAGATCCAACGACCTCGGGCACCGGTCCCAAGACGCCAACAGAAGAAGCTGAAGCGTCCTCGTGTGAAACTGAGCAAAGGGAACTGCCTCGAAAGAAGCTACCATCAACCCCACCAGTCTCATCCCTAGCCGGATGGACGGGCAAGGATTGGAAAGAAGAAGCTGCACCAATTCCTGAATCAAGAGAACCTTGGAATGAGGCAGAAACACTCTGTGTTGAAAAGAATCCAGAGACATTCCCAGGAAGAATACCACCCTGGCCGGAGAGAAAGAGGACTTGGGATAGTTGATCACCCAGCCGAAATCCTCCAGAGTGGACACCACTGTCCTGGTGTCCGTCTCCGACTGACTGAACGAGGAAGCCATGTTGAGAAGGTCGTCCAAATAAGGAACGATGCAAATCCCCTGGACTCTGAGAAGGGCATCAACCTGAGCGGCAAGCACAAACGACAAGAAGGACTCACAACGCTTGAGAGCCACAAACTCCTCACAAGCTGGATCAAGGTCCAACAACAAATCCCTGACAATGGACCTGGAAGCCAACAACAAAAGTGCCGAAGCACAGACAGGCCTCAATGCCGAACCAACACTGGCAAAGCCGTGGCGAGCCAGCTGGTCAATCCGTCGATCCTCACCATCCTTGATGGTAGTACAGTCAGGGGAGTGCAACACAGCCGTGTTAGACAGCCCCAAAACCGGGGCATCAACCTCAGGAGGAGAAGACCATCGCTTAACCAGGTCCGCCAGGAAAGGGTACCTCTTATCCCAACCCGGCGGAACACCAGCAAGACGAGTAGGCTGCTCCAGTTCTTTAAGGATGACATCATCAAAATGCCTTTGATTGGGAAACACCATGCGCGGCTTGGCCACCTCAAATAACTCACCCTTAGGCGGGGGAGCCACCTCAGGAGGGTCCAATGCCAAGACCTCAAACATTTGAGCCAGGATCGAAGGAGTGTCAAAGACCTCCCCCGTAGCCTGCTCACCAGCAGCGCTAAACAGTTGCTGGTCATCAGGCTCATCCGATTCCTCAAGGAACTCCCCCTCCTCAAGCGGGGGGCAATCGGACCAGTCTAAGGACTCAAAAACATCAACATCACAGACCGGCGGAGCCGGGGAAAGATGTTTCCGCTTAGCCGGAGCCTTTTGGGCAACCACAGAGGAAAACATTTTCTCAAGACTGGCCAACCTGGCGCACACCTCAGATTGCGAATCCCCTCCCATGACAACGTCACATGGGGTCCGGAACAGGCGGGGAGGGGTAGGGGACTGCCGCGCAATGTTCCGCTGCGCACAAGGAATGCAGATTATGACATAATCCCCTGGGAGAGGAGTCCCACAACCCCCACATAGCCTGGATTGCCCCGAAGGGTAGTCTCCAGTATCGCTGGAAGCCTCCATATGGTGAAATTGTGGTATTCGCAATTACCCAGGCATTTATGCAAGAAGCGACCCGGGATGCCCCTTTTAAAGTCCCGTGTGGGAGGATTAGTATGGTAAAATTATGCACCAGGTATCTAAGACCGGGAGACCTTTTCAGCATGGGATCCCGGGATCTGCAATAGAAGGACAAACAGTCACTCCATAGGCCATATACAAAGATCAAGCATGCAGCAAGGCACAGTAAAACAAACACATGTACAGGCAGATATAGACGAAATATATATATATATACATGAATATGATCTTAGCCATCCACATGCAAGCAGCTACAAAAGGTAAAGCATGAAACGAACTCAAAATGGCGCGCAGTCAGCAGCGGCAGCAGCAGCACAACACACCACAGAAACGAGGAGGAAGGAAAGAAGGGCGGGCCGCCCCAGACGCGCCCCCCTCCAAGGACACAGTACAGCGCGGGCCGCGCGAGACGCAACCCCGCCCCCCCGCCAAGAAGGCGAAAGAGTACACCACTTACAGTGCGGAACACGGCCGCCTGACGCACGTGGCGTCCGGCCCCGCCGCTTACACACACATAGACAGGGAGCCCGGCCAAAGCCCCGGACTCCCAAATCGGCGCCAAGCGGGAGCGGGCGGGACGCGCGAAGCGCCTGAGACCGGCCCCGCCCCCCGCCAACAGCAAACCCTACCCAGGCACGGCGCAGCATAACCGTCGCTAGCCTGAGGTGGGGAAGCTCTCCAGCACCTACGCGCTCCACTGCAATGCCGCTACACATGGAGTACAATGACAAACATACAAAGTAAACCACAAGCACTCAAACAAGCATGGAGGCCCCCCCCCCCCCTCCCTCAAGCGCAGGGAGAAAAGGGGACCTAGCGGGGGACAGTGCCATCACCCATAGGGTGGAAACGGGACGGGGCATCCCAAATCCGGGATCACCAGACCGGATATCCGCTTTGCCCCACAGTCTGCGGAGGAGTTCCTAGGCACCTTAGGGTGCCGTCTACCATCGGCCCAGCAGCCTAGGCTGGGAGGCTTCACAAGGGGCATATCAAAAAGAGCCGGGCAGAAATAGACCATGGGGGGGGGGGGCCGGGGTGATACCCCGCTACCTGCAAGCAGGAGACTTCATTCTTCCGTCTTGTCGCCATCTTGCAGAGAAGAAACACTGGGAGATAAGTGGGAGGTACCAGGTATATATAGATCAGGAGGGGCTCGTTTTTTTTCAAGACTTCTCTGCAACGTCGCCACCTGCTGGTGGAATAACCCAAGTGTAATTATTAATGTTTGAAGCGGGGTGTGTGACATACTTAGAATAACATTATAGCCACGCCCACTGCCGCCGATCCCTCCCCCTGCGCCGCATGTCCCTGCGCCCTCCTCTGTGGGCCCCGGAGCCTGAGATTTAAACCCGGACCTTCACCATGATTTATTGAAAAGCCCAAACCCATATAAAACGATTCCCCAGCATCTAAAGTTAATATATTTTAAGTTTTAATCACTTATTATTCTTTCCCCCACTGGGCTGCAACTCTGTTCAGGACTTTAGGATACGGGCGGCGCCATCTTAACTCAGTAGCATCACACTTACTGAGGAGAGGAGAGTGGGATAAAGTACAGGGGGCGGGGTTATAGCTGTGCTTTGCTCAGACAGAGCAGAAATGGGGTCAGGTAAAGATCAGCAATCCCAGAATGCAGAGCAGCACAGTCAGAAGACACTTCCTGTTTGCAGGCTGCCTGATGTTCCATGAGCCGCCATCTTGGGTGTTTAAAGGCTCATTAGATGCAGGTAGGATGATTTATGTGGGCAATCTGTATGTACAGGGGGAAACATATAAGATAGGCTCTTATTCAGGGTGAAGGTCCGGATTAATGTGAGCAATCTGTATGTACAGGGGGGAACATATAAGATAGGCTCTTATTCAAGGTGAAGGTCCGGATTAAGAGACAAGGCCGGCCAATGACAAGCTTTGTTTTAGCAGTCATGTGACATTCCAGGTTGATTTTAAAGCAGACCAAAACCCACCCTGGAGTCTATAAGAACTGTGTGAACCCCCCCCCCCCCTCTGCGCTATTTAAAGTGAACCAAAACCAGGGCAGGCTTACTCCTTGCGGCTTGGGAGCACACCAAACCGGGATGCCCCGCTGTGTGACACCCCCCCCCAGATCGCCAATGTCAACTCGCCTCTTCCCGGTCCTACGGAGCATGTGCGGCCGTTCATCCAATCAGCACGCTCAGAGCCGCTGACATCACGTCGTCTAAGGCCAGCGGCTCCGAGTGCGCTGACGGCCGCATCCCCCGCTTCCCTCTAACAGAGCGCGCCCACGCCGGCCATTCACAAATGCCTGACCCTGCTGGAGGGATGCGGCCCGCACCAGCGCCATTGGACCGAGAAGCAAGGTAAGTGTATGGGGCGACCTGGGGGGGGGGGTATCATACAGCGGGGCATCACAATATTGGATGCCCCAGAGGGGGTTATCGATCGGCCCGGCCACTTGGGACCCACATTCTGGTGAAGGGCACTTACCTTACCCCATAAGGAGGGAGACAACCGGCCCTAGAGACTCTACCTGGGATTTACCTAGGTTCTACTTGGGACCCACTTTCTGGTGAAGGGCACTTACCTTACCCCATAAAGAGGGAGACAACCGGCCCTAAAGACTCTACTTGGGACTTACTTGGGACCCACTTTCTGGTTAAGGGCACTTACCTTACCCTATAAAAAGGGAGACGACCAGCCCTAGAGTGTTGTAGGCCGGTGGATGCTCCTCTCTAAAGCAACAGGGACTCTACTTGGGACTTACCTAGGTTCTACTTGGGACCCACTTTCTAGTGAAGGGCACTTACCTTACCCCATAAAGAGAGAGACCAGAGTGTTGCTCCTCTCTAAGGCGAGAGGTGTTCAGAGACTCTACCTGGTACTTACCTAGGTTCTACTTGGGACCCACTTGAAGGGCACTTACCTTACCCCATAAAGAGAGAGACGACCGGTCCTAGAGTGTTGTAGGTCGGTGGATGTTCCTCTCTAAGGCAACAGAGACTCTACTTGGGGCCCACTTTCTAGTCAAAGGCACTTACCTTACCCCATAAAGAGAGAGACGACGGCCCTAGAGTGTAGATTCTAGGTAGGTGGATGCTCCTCTCTAAGGCACCAGAGGTTCAGAGACTCACCTTGGGACTTACCTAGGTTCTACTTGGGACCGACTTTCTGGACTTGCTGGAGGGAACTTACCTTACCCCGTAAAGAGGTTGCAGATTCTACGCAGGTAGAGGTTCAGAACCTCTACCCGGGACTAACCTGGATGTTCCTCTTGATGACCTGGCGGGTGAGCTGCACCCTCCCAATGCTGGGACCCATTTTCTGGTGAAGGGCACTTACCTTACCCCATAAAGAGAGACACCAGAGTGTTGTAGGTTGGTGGATGCTCCTCTAAGGCAACAAAGACTCTACTTGGGACTTACCTAGGTCCTACTTAGGTGGATGTTCCTCTCTATGGCAACAGAGACTGGGGGCACTTACCTTACCCCATAAAGATGGAGACCGGAGTGTTGCAGATTCTACGCTGCTGGAGGTTCAGAGACTCTGCTTGGGACCCACTTTCTGGTTGGGGCACTTACCTTACCCCATAAAGATGGAGACCGGAGTGTTGCAGATTCTACGCTGCTGGAGGTTCAGAGACTCGACTTGGGACCCACTTTCTGGTTGGGGCACTTACCTTACCCCATAAAGATGGAGACCGGAGTGTTGCAGATTCTACGCTGCTGGAGGTTCAGAGACTCGACTTGGGATCCACTTTCTGGTTGGGGGCACTTACCTTACCCCATAAAGATGGAGACCGGAGTGTTGCAGATTCTACGCTGCTGGAGGTTCAGGGACTTACCTGGATGTTCCTCTTGATGACCTGGCGGGTGAGCTGCACCCTCCCGGTACTGGGGTCCACCCCGGCCAGCGGCACTATGACCTCGCCGATGACATCATCGCGGGAGAAGCGGTCGAAGCTGAGGACCAGGAAGTGGAGGAGCAGGTCCTGGAGCTGACTGTAGGGGACGCCGTAGAAGGTGAAGGTCTCGTCGAATACGGGGTCCAGGGTCTTGCGCAGGACGCGGGTCTTGACGCGATGCTTCTTATCCGGGAGGATGGTCATCTTGATGTAGGGGTCGGAGGCGTGGGCGTGCTCGTCCATGGCGGGAAGCCCGTGCGCCTCTTGTATGGTGACCACCAGGGCTTTCTTGGGGAAGTTATAGTCCACGGAGAGGGTCAGGGTGCCCAGAGGGACGTCGGCCCCGCCCCCGTCATTGTCCGGGGAGCAGGGGGAGGAGCTCTTGCTGGCGCTGGAGGCGGGGCTCGGGCTCGGACTCACCTCTTTGCCGTAGGCCGCCGTGATTGGCAGCTGGCTGAAGGCCGCGGCGGTCGCGAGGCCGTTGGGACCTTTGTCGATGAGGCCGGCCTCCAGCAGGGCGTGCCCCCGCGGGTCGGAGGAGGGGGCGGAGTCAGGAGGGGGTTTCTCCCTCCGGACGCTGACGGGCTTCTTCTTGTTGCTCAGGGTCTCGGGGTAGATGCTGATGCCCTTCAGCATGTGGATGAACTTGTACGGCGGGTTCGCGTGCTTCTTCTCCCCGCGACGGACGCAGCAGATCCAGAGGAACGCCGCCACCGACACCGCCACAACCAAGATGGCCGCCCCGAGGAAGCCCGCCGCGATGGGCGACATATCTGCCAGAGAAGGGAAGAGGGGTTACTAGCACCCGGGACCTGCCACAAATGAAGCCTGTGCCAGGCTGGATGTATAACCTGAAGGGATGAGGGATGAAGCCTGTGCCAGGCTGGATGTATAACCTGAAGGGATGGGGGATGAAGCCTGTACCAGGCTGGATGAATAACCTGAAGGGATGGATGGGGGATGAAGCCTGTGCCAGGCTGGATGTATAACCTGGAGGGATGGATGGGGGATGAAGCCTGTGCCAGGCTGGATGAATAACCTGGAGGGATGGGGGATGAAGCCTGTGCCAGGCTGGATGAATAACCTGAAGGGATGGGGGATGAAGCCTGTACCAGGCTGGATGAATAACCTGGAGGGATGGGGGATGAAGCCTGTGCCAGGCTGGATGAATAACCTGAAGGGATGGATGGGGGATGAAGCCTGTGCCAGGCTGGATGTATAACCTGGAGGGATGGATGGGGGATGAAGCCTGTGCCAGGCTGGATGAATAACCTGGAGGGATGGATGGGGGATGAAGCCTGTGCCAGGCTGGATGAATAACCTGAAGGGATGGATGAGGGATGAAGCCTGTGCCAGGCTGGATGAATAACCTGAAGGGATGGATGGGGGATGAAGCCTGTGCCAGGCTGGATGTATAACCTGAAGGGATGAGGGATGAAGCCTGTGCCAGGCTGGATGTATAACCTGAAGGGATGGGGGATGAAGCCTGTGCCAGGCTGGATGTATAACCTGAAGGGATGAGGGATGAAGCCTGTGCCAGGCTGGATGTATAACCTGAAGGGATGAGGGATGAAGCCTGTGCCAGGCTGGATGAATAACCTGAAGGGATGGGGGATGAAGCCTGTGCCAGGCTGGATGTATAACCTGAAGGGATGAGGGATGAAGCCTGTGCCAGGCTGGATGAATAACCTGAAGGGATGGGGGATGAAGCCTGTGCCTGGGGGTCCCCAGGGATTGTTTATGGCACCTGGAGGGATGAGGGATGAAGCCTGTACCAGGCTGGATGAATAACCTGGAGGGATGGAGGATGAAGCCTGTACCAGGCTGGATGAATAACCTGGAGGGATGGGGGATGAAGCCTGTACCAGGCTGGATGAATAACCTGGAGGGATGGAGGATGAAGCCTGTGCCAGGCTGGATGAATAACCTGGGGGTGGATGGGGATCCCCAGGGGTTGTTTATGGCACAGGGGCACCTGGATCTTCCTTGGTAGGGGTCCCCAGGGATTGTTTATGGCACAGGGGCACCTGGATCTTCCTTGGTAGGGGTCCCCAGGGATTGTTTATGGCACCTGGAGGGATGAGGGATGAAGCCTGTACCAGGCCGGATGAATAACCTGGAGGGATGGGGGATGAAGCCTGTACCAGGCTGGATGTATAACCTGGAGGGATCGGGGGTGAAGCCTGTACCAGGCATGGTGGATGGGTCATGTGATCATACTGAGGAGGCCTGGGCATAGGTAGGGGTTCCCAGGGGTTGTTTATGGCACAGGGGCACCTGGATCTTCCTTGGTAGGGGTCCCCAGGGATTGTTTATGGCACGGGGCACCTGGATCTTCCTTGGTAGGGGTCCCCAGGGATTGTTTATGGCACAGGGGCACCTGGATCTCCCTTGGTAGGGGTCCCCAGGGGTTGTTTATGGCACAAGGGCACCTGGATCTCCCTTGGTAGGGGTCCCCAGGGATTGTTTATGGCACAGGGGCACCTGGATCTCCCTTGGTAGGGGTCCCCAGGGATTGTTTATGGCACAGGGGCACCTGGATCTCCCTTGGTAGGGGTCCCCAGGGGTTGTTTATGGCACAAGGGCACCTGGATCTCCCTTGGTAGGGGTCCCCAGGGATTGTTTATGGCACAGGGGCACCTGGATCTCCCTTGGTAGGGGTCCCCAGGGATTGTTTATGGCACAGGGGCACCTGGATCTCCCTTGGTAGGGGTCCCCAGGGATTGTTTATGGCACAGGGGCACCTGGATCTCTCTTGGTAGGGGTCCCCAATGTTTGTTTATGGCACAGGGGCACCTGGATCTCCCTTGGTAGGGGTCCCCAGGGATTGTTTATGGCACAGGGGCACCTGGATCTCCCTTGGGAGGGGTTCCCATGGGTTGTTTATGGCACAGGGGCACCTGGATCTCCCTTGGTAGGGGTCCCCAGGGGTTGTTTATGGCACAGGGGCACCTGGATCTTCCTTGGTAGGGGTCCCCAGGGATTGTTTATGGCACAGGGGCACCTGGATCTTCCTTGGTAGGGGTCCCCAGGGATTGTTTATGGCACAGGGGCACCTGGATCTTCCTTGGTAGGGGTCCCCAGGGGTTGTTTATGGCACAGGGGCACCTGGATCTCCCTTGGTAGGGGTCCCTGGGGATTGTTTATGGCACAGGGGCACCTGGATCTTCCTTGGTAGGGGTCCCCAGGGATTGTTTATGGCACAGGGGCACCTGGATCTCCCTTGGTAGGGGTCCCCAGGGATTGTTTATGGCACAGGGGCACCTGGATCTCTCTTGGTAGGGGTCCCCAATGTTTGTTTATGGCACAGGGGCACCTGGATCTCCCTTGGTAGGGGTCCCCAGGGATTGTTTATGGCACAGGGGCACCTGGATCTCCCTTGGGAGGGGTTCCCATGGGTTGTTTATGGCACAGGGGCACCTGGATCTCCCTTGGTAGGGGTCCCCAGGGGTTGTTTATGGCACAGGGGCACCTGGATCTTCCTTGGTAGGGGTCCCCAGGGATTGTTTATGGCACAGGGGCACCTGGATCTTCCTTGGTAGGGGTCCCCAGGGATTGTTTATGGCACAGGGGCACCTGGATCTTCCTTGGTAGGGGTCCCCAGGGGTTGTTTATGGCACAGGGGCACCTGGATCTCCCTTGGTAGGGGTCCCTGGGGATTGTTTATGGCACAGGGGCACCTGGATCTTCCTTGGTAGGGGTCCCCAGGGATTGTTTATGGCACAGGGGCACCTGGATCTCCCTTGGTAGGGGTCCCCAGGGATTGTTTATGGCACAGGGGCGCCTGGATCTCCCTTGGTAGGGGTCCCCAGGGGTTGTTTATGACACAGGGGCACCTGGATCTTCCTTGGTAGGGGTCCCCAGGGATTGTTTATGGCACAGGGGCACCTGGATCTCCCTTGGTAGGGGTCCCCAGGGGTTGTTTATGACACAGGGGCACCTGGATCTTCCTTGGTAGGGGTCCCCAGGGATTGTTTATGGCACAGGGGCACCTGGATCTCCCTTGGTAGGGGTCCCCAGGGATTCTTTATGGCACAGGGGCACCTGGATCTCCCTTGGTAGGGGTCCCCAGGGGTTGTTTATGGCACGGGGCACCTGGATCTTCCTTGGTAGGGGTCCCCAGGGGTTGTTTATGGCACAGGGGCGCCTGGATCTCCCTTGGTAGGGGTCCCCAGGGGTTGTTTATGACACAGGGGCACCTGGATCTTCCTTGGTAGGGGTCCCCAGGGGTTGTTTATGACACAGGGGCACCTGGATCTTCCTTGGTAGGGGTCCCCAGGGATTGTTTATGGCACAGGGGCACCTGGATCTTCCTTGGTAGGGGTCCCCAGGGATTCTTTATGGCACAGGGGCACCTGGATCTCCCTTGGTAGGGGTCCCCAGGGATTGTTTATGGCACAGGGGCGCCTGGATCTCCCTTGGTAGGGGTCCCCAGGGATTGTTTATGACACAGGGGCACCTGGATCTTCCTTGGTAGGGGTCCCCAGGGATTGTTTATGGCACAGGGGCACCTGGATCTCCCTTGGTAGGGGTCCCCAGGGGTTGTTTATGACACAGGGGCACCTGGATCTTCCTTGGTAGGGGTCCCCAGGGATTGTTTATGGCACAGGGGCACCTGGATTTTCCTTGGTAGGGGTCCCCAGGGATTGTTTATGGCACAGGGGCACCTGGATCTCCCTTGGTAGGGGTCCCCAGGGGTTGTTTATGACACAGGGGCACCTGGATCTTCCTTGGTAGGGGTCCCCAGGGATTGTTTATGGCACAGGGGCACCTGGATTTTCCTTGGTAGGGGTCCCCAGGGATTGTTTATGGCACAGGGGCACCTGGATTTTCCTTGGTAGGGGTCCCCAGGGATTGTTTATGGCACAGGGGCACCTGGATCTTCCTTGGTAGGGGTCCCCAGGGATTGTTTATGACACAGGGGCACTTGGATCTTCCTTGGTAGGGGTCCCCAGGGATTGTTTATGGCACAGGGGCACCTGGATCTTCCTTGGTAGGGGTCCCCAGGGATTGTTTATGACACAGGGGCACCTGGATCTTCCTTGGTAGGGGTCCCCAGGGATTGTTTATGGCACAGGGGCACCTGGATCTCCCTTGGTAGGGGTCCCCAGGGATTGTTTATGGCACAGGGGCACCTGGATCTCCCTTGGTAGGGGTCCCCAGGGATTGTTTATGACACAGGGGCACCTGGATCTTCCTTGGTAGGGGTCCCCAGGGATTGTTTATGGCACAGGGGCACCTGGATCTTCCTTGGTAGGGGTCCCCAGGGATTGTTTATGACACAGGGGCACCTGGATCTTCCTTGGTAGGGGTCCCCAGGGATTGTTTATGGCACAGGGGCACCTGGATCTCCCTTGGTAGGGGTCCCCAGGGATTGTTTATGGCACAGGGGCACCTGGATCTCCCTTGGTAGGGGTCCCCAGGGATTGTTTATGACACAGGGGCACCTGGATCTCCCTTGGTAGGGGTCCCCAGGGATTGTTTATGGCACAGGGGCACCTGGATCTCCCTTGGTAGGGGTCCCCAGGGATAGTTTATGGCACAGGGGCCCCAGATATAAAGGGGACCGCAGGATCTTGATACGACACCAGGGCCCATTGCTTATGGGGTCCCTAAATATTGTTTATGACATGGTGGCCTCAGATCTCCTTGGGTAAGGGGCCCCAGAAACTGTTTACGAATCGGGGGCCTCAGGGTAAGGGTCTCCGGGCTTTCCTTACGATAATGGGGCCCCTGGATCGGTGACACAATGACACCGGGGCCCGCCCTGTGGATTTGTTTATGACACAGGTGTAACGGGGAGCGGGTGGGACTCGGGTGTCGGCTCTTACCGAAGCTGGGGGCGAGGCTGGTGATCTCCGCCATGCTGGGCCCCGCTTTGCTCTCACTTCATAGCCGCTGATGATGCTGCAGATGATGCCGATCCGGGCGCTGGTCCTGATGCGAGCCCTGGCCCCGCCCATCCAGCCATCCGCCTATCAGCGGTCCTGATGCAAGCCTTGGCCCCGCCCACCCAGCCATCCGCCTAACACTGGTCCTGATGCAAGCCTTGGCCCCGCCCACCCAGCCATCCGCCTAACACTGGTCCTGATGCAAGCCTTGGCCCCGCCCACCCAGCCATCCGCCTAACACTGGTCCTGGTGCAAGTCTTGGCCCCGCCCACCCAGCCATCCGCCTAACAGCGGCCCGGATGCAAGCTGGCCCCGCCCACACAGCCATCCAACGAACAACGGCCCCGCCCACCCTGCCATCCGCCTAACAGTGGTCCTAATGCAAGCATTGGCCCCGCCCACACAGCCATCCGCCTATCAGTTAACCTGAGCCTTGGCCCCGCCCACCCAGCCATCCGCTTAACAGCGGCGCCGCCCACCCAGCCATCCGCCTAACAGCGGCCCTGATGCAAGCCCTGGCCCCGCCCACCCAACCATCCGCCTAACAGCGGCCCTGATGAAGCGCTGGCCCCGCCCACACAGCCATCCACCGATGAACGGCCCCGCCTACCCTGCCATCCGCCTAACAGCGGCCCCTCCCACCCACCCATCCGCCTATCAGCGGTCCTGATGCAAGCCTTGGCCCCGCCTAACACTGGTCCTGATGCAAGCCTTGGCCCCGCCCACCCAGCCATCCGCCTAACACTGGTCCTGATGCAAGCCTTGGCCCCGCCCACACAGCCATCCGCCTATCAGGTAACCTGATGCAAGCCTTGGCCCCGCCCACCCATCCGCCTAACAGCGGCCCCGCCCACCCAGACATCAGCCTAACAGTGGTCCTGATGCAAGCCTTGGCCCCGCCCACACAGCCATCCGCCTATCAGTTAACCTGATGCAAGCCTTGGCCCCGCCCACCCATGCGCCTAACAGTGGCCCCGCCCATCCAGCCATCCGCCTAACAGCGGCCCCACCCAGCCATCAGCCTAATAGTGGTCCTGCTGCAAACCTTAGCCCCGCCCACCCAACCATCCGCCGAGCAGCGGCCCCACCCAGCCTCCGGAAACTGCCGAACGCACGAAGCCCGTCCGCCATCTTGCTACACCCAACTGGCGAATAGACAGCGTCGTCACAGCCCGTGGGGGTGTACACACATGGCGGCGGTTTTATCCAATCGGAGCGATCCTTGTATGTCATCCTGGGTCGAAACAAAATAATGAGTGGACGTCACCTAAACCACAGCTTCCTGAAATGAGGAGCACCAACCACATGTAATATGCAAATATTTTATTAAATAAAATTATACACACAAAGATATGTTAAACTGGACCAACAGCCAGGATTCTCACTTTGGTCCACTTCTGCGGGGCACCGCGATCGCCCGAAATAACTCACCTCACCCCGCTCCTACGCGAGCGCTCGTCCAATCAGAGTGCTCAGAGCCGCTAGGGACAAGCGACAGACAACCACAGCGGCTCTGAGTGCGCTGGAGGCCGCGTCTCGCGCTTCCCTCTAACAGGAAATCTTATAGATTCCAGGGCTGACCCCCCTGGGTGTTGGTCCACTTTAAAGTAGACCTTCACCCTGAATAAGAGCCTATCTTATATGTCCCCCCCTGTACATACAGATTGCTCACATTAATCCGGACCTTCACCCTGAATAAGAGCCTATCTTATATGTTTCCCACACCCTGTACATACAGATTGCTCACATTAATCCTGACCCTCACCCTGAATAAGAGCCTATCTTATATGTTTCCCCCCTGTACATACAGATTGCCCACATTAATCCGGATCTTCACCCTGAATAAGAGCCTTTCTTATATGTTCCCCCCCTGTACATACAGATTGCCCACATTAATCGGGACCCTCACCCTGAATAAGAGCCTATCTTATATGTTCACCCCCCCTGTACATACAGATTGCCCACATTAATCCGGACCCTCACCCTGAATAAGAGCCTATCTTATATGTTCACCCCCCCTGTACATACAGATTGCCCACATTAATCCGGACCCTCACCCTGAATAAGAGCCGATCTTATACATACCTCCCAACTGTCCCGATTTTCCCGGGATTGTCCCGATTTTTGAGAAGGATCCCGCGGTCCCGGAACATTACCAAATGTCCCGGGACGCCCTGCGCTGTGACAGCCCAGGGCCGCAATGACGCCGGCGCGAAGCTAACTTCCTGGCGCGTGGGGTGAGAGAGTGGGGCGGGCGCACGGGGGTGGGGGGGCGGGCGCACGGGGGTGGGGGGGCGGGCGGTATGCTGGTTTGGGGATAATACGTACCGCATGCAGGGGTGAAGGCAGCCGACATTGCTGGAGCTGGAGAGCGTGGCCGGGGCGTGACGGGGGCGTGGCCGGGGCGTGACGGGGGTGTGGCCGGGGCGTGACGGGGGTGTGGCCGGGGCGTGACGGGGGTGTGGCCTGGGACATGGCTTGTCCCGCTTTGACGTTTTCAGAAGTTGGGAGGTATGCTTATATGTTCCCCCCCCGTACATACAGATTGCCCACATTAATCTGGACCTTCACCCTGAATAAGAGCCTATCTTATATGTTTCCCACACCCTGTACATACAGATTGCCCACATTAATCCGGACCATCACCCTGAATAAGAGCCTATCTTATATGTTTCCCACACCCTGTACATACAGATTGCTCACATTAATCCGGACCTTCACCCTGAATAAGAGCCTATCTTATAAGTTTCCCCCCTGTACATACAGATTGCCCACATTAATCCGGACCTTCACCCTGAATAAGAGCCTATCTTATATGTTTCCCACACCCTGTACATACAGATTGCCCACATTAATCTGGACCTTCACCCTGAATAAGAGCCTATCTTATATGTTTCCCACACCCTGTACATACAGATTGCCCACATTAATCCGGACCCTCACCCTGAATAAGAGCCTATCTTATATGTTTCCCACACCCTGTACATACAGATTGCACACATTAATCCGGACCTTTACCCTGAATAAGAGCCTATTTTATATATTTCCTACACCCTGTACATACAGATTGCTCACATTAATCCGGACCCTCACCCTGAATAAGAGCCTATCTTATATGTTCCCCCCCCGTACATACAGATTGCCCACATTAATCTGGACCTTCACCCTGAATAAGAGCCTATCTTATATGTTTCCCACACCCTGTACATACAGATTGCCCACATTAATCCGGACCCTCACCCTGAATAAGAGCCTATCTTATATGTTTCCCACACCCTGTACATACAGATTGCCCACATTAATCCGGACCCTCACCCTGAATAAGAGCCTATCTTATATGTTTCCCACACCCTGTACATACAGATTGCCCACATTAATCCGGACCCTCACCCTGAATAAGAGCCTATCTTATATGTTTCCCACACCCTGTACATACAGATTGCACACATTAATCCGGACCTTTACCCTGAATAAGAGCCTATTTTATATATTTCCTACACCCTGTACATACAGATTGCTCACATTAATCCGGACCTTTACCCTGAATAAGAGCCTATTTTATATATTTCCTACACCCTGTACATACAGATTGCTCACATTAATCCGGACCTTTACCCTGAATAAGAACCTATTTTATATATTTCCCACACCCCGTACATACAGATTGCCCACATTAAAAATCATCCTACCTGCATCTACTGCATATTATGAGCCTTTAAACATCCAAGATGGCGGCTCATGGAACATCAGGCAGCCTGCAATCAGGAAGTGCCTTCTGACTGTGCTGCTCTGCATTGTGGGATTGCTGACCTTTTCCTGACCCCAGCTCTGCTCTGTCTGAGCAAAGCACAGCTATAACCCTGCCCCCTGTACTTTATCCCACTCTCCTCTCCTCAGTAAGTGTGATGCTTCTGAGACAAGATGGCGGCGCCCGTATCCTAGAGTCCTGAACAGAGTTGCAGCCCAGTGGGGGAAAGAATAATAAGTGACTAAAAACTTAAAATATATTAGTTTTAGATGCTGGGGAATCGTTTTCTAGGGGCTTGGGCTTTTCAATAAATCACAGTGAAGGTTCCGGGTCTAAGACGCAGATAATGAACTGATCTCACTGATTGGATGGGATCTTCCGATGCCGTGTGGCTAATGCTGCTCACATACCTTCGAACTTTTCGAAGGTGGGAAAGAGGGAGAATTGTTAAATCAGGCCACGCCCCTTATTGAGGGATGATGAAGCCACACCCCCTCATTGAGGGATGGATGAAGCCACGCCCTCTCGTTGAGGGATGGATGAAGCCACGCCCCCTCGTTGAGGGATGGATGAAGCCACGCCCTCTCGTTGAGGGATGGATGAAGCCACGCCCCCTCGTTGAGGCATGGATGAAGCCACGCCCCCCTTTTGAGGGATGGATGAAGCCACGCCCCCTTGTTGAGGGATGGATGAAGCCACGCCCCCCCCCATTGAGGGATGGATAGGAGATACATTGTAACAGTTACAACAATAGAAACACTTTGAATAGGCAAATGAATCATTTATTGCTGCAGATCTGCATGTTACACCTCACAGAGGGACAAATGGGAGGGACATGGACTAAAAACAGGGACAGTCCCTCCAAATCAGGGCGGTATACTAATTCAAACAATAAACAGCCTACATTTAAAGTGGACCAAAATCCACAGACAATGGCCCTGGAATCTTATATCCAGGGCCTGCTTGATTCCCCCCCCAGGGCATCCCGACACCCTACTCAGGGGCGGGGCTTATCATTTCCGGGGTCCCATGCAGAGTTGTGTCTGGGGGCCCCTAATTAAAGACAAATTTTGTTTAGAGAAATACAATATTAATGCACCTTGTCAGGGATGTGGCTGCGGCTGCTCATGTGCTGCGGGAGCGCGATGGAACCCAGAGGGTGTCACACAGAGGGGCTCCCAGCATTGCCCATCCATGGTACAGGGAATTGCCCCATGTGGGCGTCTACTCCCCGTGGCCTCCCAAACTAGGACGCCCCACTGTGTGACACCCCATTATATTGCCGCACCCCTCACCTAACCTCCTTCCAGTGACACATGCGCAGGTCACGGCCTTGCTATACCTTTAGCTAGAGGTATACCCGGGGACAGCCATTTGTGATTGGCCGGCCGGGGCACGCCCCCAGCTAGAGGTGATGCAACCAGTGGCCCGCTCTGCACCATACAGCTCACTAACTGCTGTGATGTCATAGACCCACCCCTCTGTGTGATGTCACAGCATCTTCTGTCACTGAATGGAGCTGAGAGCACTGATTCTGCAGCAGCTGCTGTGATGTCACAGCCCCTCCCACCCCTCTGTGTGATGTACACAGTACTGAGCACTGGGCACCCGATCTGAGTACTGAGCACTGGGCACCCAGGCCGTGACTGACCCCTCTTACCTCATACCCCGGCCGTGACTGACCCCTCTTACCTCATACCCCGGCCGTGACTGACCCCTCTTACATCATACCCCGGCCGTGACTGACCCCTCTTACCTCATACCCAGGCCGTGACTGACCCCTCTTACCTCATACCCCGGCCGTGACTGACCCCTCTTACCTCATACCCCGGCCGTGACTGACCCCTCTTACATCATACCCCGGCCGTGACTGACCCCTCTTACCTCATACCCCGGCCGTGACTGACCCCTCTTACCTCATACCCCGGCCGTGACTGACCCCTCTTACCTCATACCCCGGCCGTGACTGACCCCTCTTACCTCATACCCCGGCCGTGACTGACCCCTCTTACCTCATACCCCGGCCGTGACTGACCCCTCTTACCTCATACCCCGGCCGTGACTGACCCCTCTTACCTCATACCCCGGCCGTGACTGACCCCTCTTACCTCATACCCCGGCCGTGACTGACCCCTCTTACCTCATACCCCGGCCGTGACTGACCCCTCTTACCTCATACCCCGGCCGTGACTGACCCCTCTTACATCATACCCCGGCCGTGACTGACCCCTCTTACCTCATACCCCGGCCGTGACTGACCCCTCTTACCTCATACCCCGGCCGTGACTGACCCCTCTTACCTCATACCCCGGCCGTGACTGACCCCTCTTACCTCATACCCCGGCCGTGACTGACCCCTCTTACCTCATACCCCGGCCGTGACTGACCCCTCTTACCTCATACCCCGGCCGTGACTGACCCCTCTTACCTCATACCCCGGCCGTGACTGACCCCTCTTACCTCATACCCCGGCCGTGACTGACCCCTCTTACCTCATACCCCGGCCGTGACTGACCCCTCTTACCTCATACCCCGGCCGTGACTGACCCCTCTTACCTCATACCCCGGCCGTGACTGACCCCTCTTACCTCATACCCCGGCCGTGACTGACCCCTCTTACCTCATACCCCGGCCGTGACTGACCCCTCTTACCTCATACCCCGGCCGTGACTGACCCCTCTTACATCATACCCCGGCCGTGACTGACCCCTCTTACCTCATACCCCGGCCGTGACTGACCCCTCTTACCTCATACCCCGGCCGTGACTGACCCCTCTTACCTCATACCCCGGCCGTGACTGACCCCTCTTACCTCATACCCCGGCCGTGACTGACCCCTCTTACCTCATACCCCGGCCGTGACTGACCCCTCTTACCTCATACCCCGGCCGTGACTGACCCCTCTTACCTCATACCCCGGCCGTGACTGACCCCTCTTACCTCATACCCCGGCCGTGACTGACCCCTCTTACCTCATACCCCGGCCGTGACTGACCCCTCTTACCTCATACCCCGGCCGTGACTGACCCCTCTTACCTCATACCCCGGCCGTGACTGACCCCTCTTACCTCATACCCCGGCCGTGACTGACCCCTCTTACCTCATACCCCGGCCGTGACTGACCCCTCTTACCTCATACCCCGGCCGTGACTGACCCCTCTTACCTCATACCCCGGCCGTGACTGACCCCTCTTACCTCATACCCCGGCCGTGACTGACCCCTCTTACCTCATACCCCGGCCGTGACTGACCCCTCTTACCTCATACCCCGGCCGTGACTGACCCCTCTTACCTCATACCCCGGCCGTGACTGACCCCTCTTACATCATACCCCGGCCGTGACTGACCCCTCTTACCTCATACCCCGGCCGTGACTGACCCCTCTTACCTCATACCCCGGCCGTGACTGACCCCTCTTACCTCATACCCCGGCTGTGACTGACCCCTCTTACCTCATACCCCGGCCCTGACTGACCCCTCTTACCTCATACACCGGAAGTGACTGACCCCGCGTCCCTCATACCCCGGCCGTGACTGACCCCTCTTACCCCGGCCGTGACTGACCCCTCTTACCTCATACCCCGGCCCTGACTGACCCCTCTTACCTCATACCCCGGCCCTGACTGACCCCTCTTACCTCATACCCCGGCCCTGACTGACCCCTCTTACCTCATACCCTGGCCGTGACTGACCCCTCTTACCTCATACCCCGGCCCTTACTGACCCCTCTTACCTCATACCCCGGCCGTGACTGACCCCTCTTACCTCATACCCCGGCCGTGACTGACCCCTCTTACCTCATACCCCGGCCGTGACTGACCCCTCTTACCTCATACCCCGGCCGTGACTGACCCCTCTTACCTCATACCCCGGCCGTGACTGACCCCTCTTACCTCATACCCCGGCTGTGACTGACCCCTCTTACCTCATACCCCGGCCCTGACTGACCCCTCTTACCTCATACACCGGAAGTGACTGACCCCGCGTCCCTCATACCCCGGCCGTGACTGACCCCTCTTACCCCGGCCGTGACTGACCCCTCTTACCTCATACCCCGGCCCTGACTGACCCCTCTTACCTCATACCCCGGCCCTGACTGACCCCTCTTACCTCATACCCCGGCCGTGACTGACCCCTCTTACCTCATACCCCGGCCGTGACTGACCCCTCTTACCTCATACCCCGGCCCTGACTGACCCCTCTTACCTCATACCCCGGCCCTGACTGACCCCTCTTACCTCATACCCCGGCCGTGACTGACCCCTCTTACCTCATACCCCGGCCCTGACTGACCACTCTTACCCCGGCCGTGACTGACCCCCGCGTCCCTCATACCCCAGCCGTGACTGACCCCGCGTCCCTCATACCCTGGCCGTGACTGACCCCTCTTACCCCGAAAGTGACTGACACCCGCATCCCTCATACTCCGGCTGTGACTGACCCCCGTCCCTCATACCCCGGCTGTGACTGACCCCTCTTACCTTATACCCCCGTCCCTCATACCCCGGCTGTGACTGACCCCGCTTACCTCATACCCCGGCCGTGACTGACCCCTCTTACCTCATACCCTGAGGGATGTATGAAGCCACGCCCCCTCAATGGGATATGGACGAAGCCACACCCCCCTCATAGGTTAATGGATAGGAGATACATTGTAAAAGTTACAATAGAAACACTTTGAATAGGCAAATGAATCATTTATTGCTGCAGATCTGCATGTTACACCTCAAAGGGGAACAGAGGAGAACAACGAGGGAGATAGACTAAAAAGAGGGACAGTCCCTCTAAATGAGGGACACATGGAGCCATGTAACTGTGACTGAACCACAACACGTCATTGAGTCTCCACTGTCCAAGCCCTCAGCGAGCTTCAGGCTGCCCTCAGTGCGCAGGCGCGGATCTTGTCTGAGAGAGGGGGGCGTGTCCCGCTCTGTGTTGCTTCGGGCTGCTCTCCGTGAACGCGCAGGGGCTCAGTGCGCAGGCGCGGACCTCGTCTGAGAGGGGGGGCGTGTCCCGCATTGTGTTGCTTCGGGCTACTCTCCGTGAACGCGCAGGGGCTCAGTGCGCAGGCGTGGACCTTGTCTGAGAGGGGGGCGTGTCCCGCACTGTGTTGTTCCCTGTAACAAGATGGCGGCCGCCGTGAAGCGGGAAACCCGGAGATAGGAGCGGAGCCGCGTGGAAGGTAACGTGGAAGCCGTGACCGTGTGCTAAAAAGAGTGGGGCGGGGTCCTCGTCATTTCTCCGCCAGGCCCCGTTACCCCGAGCAACTGTCATTATGGCGGGAAAATGGGACTAGCTTGGAAGTTGCCAGGGGCAACAGCTGCCGCCGCCGCCGCCGCCGCTTCATTTCCTCCTCCCACCTCAGGCGTCGTCATGGTGACACCGAGGTGAACTACCAGACCCAGCATGCCCAGACTCTACTGACCACCAAGCGGGACTACTAGACTCAGCATGCCCGTCCTGTAGCTGAGGAACTACCAGACCCAGCATGCCCGGCCTGTAACTGAGGAACTACCAGACCCAGCATGCCCGGCCTGTAGCTGAGGAACTACCAGACCCAGCATGCCCGGCCTGTAGCTGAGGAACTACCAGACCCAGCATGCCCGGCCTGTAGCTGAGGAACTACCAGACCCAGCATGCCCGGCCTGTAACTGAGGAACTACCAGACCCAGCATGCCCGGCCTGTAGCTGAGGAACTACCAGACCCAGCATGCCTGGCCTGTAGCTGAGGAACTACCAGACCCAGCATGCCCGGCCTGTAGCTGAGGAACTACCAGACCCAGCATGCCCGGCCTGTAGCTGAGGAACTACCAGACCCAGCATGCCCAGCCTGTAGCTGAGGAACTACCAGACCCAGCATGCTCGGCCTGGCCTGTAACTGAGGAACTACCAGACCCAGCATGCCCGGCCTGTAACTGAGGAACTACCAGACCCAGCATGCCCGGCCTGTAACTGAGGAACTACCAGACCCAGCATGCCCGGCCTGTAACTGAGGAACTACCAGACCCAGCATGCCCAGCCTGTAGCTGAGGAACTACCAGACCCAGCATGCCCAGCCTGTAGCTGAGGAACTACCAGACCCAGCATGCCCAGCCTGTAGCTGAGGAACTACCAGACCCAGCATGCCCAGCCTGTAGCTGAGGAACTACCAGACCCAGCATGCCCGGCCTGTAACTGAGGAACTACCAGACCCAGCATGCCCAGCCTGTAGCTGAGGAACTACCAGACCCAGCATGCTCGGCCTGGCCTGTAACTGAGGAACTACCAGACCCAGCATGCCCGACCTGTAACTGAGGAACTACCAGACCCAGCATGCCCGGCCTGTAGCTGAGGAACTACCAGACCCAGCATGCCCGGCCTGTAACTGAGGAACTACCAGACCCAGCATGCCTGGCCAGTAACTGAGGAACTACCAGACCCAGCATGCCTGGCCTGTAACTGAAGAACTACCAGACCCAGCATGCCCGGCCTGTAACTGAGGAACTACCAGACCCAGCATGCCAAGACTCTACTGACCACCAAGCGGGACTACTAGACCCAGCATGCCCGGCCTGTAACTGAGGAACTACCAGACCCAGCATGCCCGGCCTGTAGCTGAGGAACTACCAGACCCAGCATGCCTGGCCTGTAGCTGAGGAACTACCAGACCCAGCATGCCCGGCCTGTAGCTGAGGAACTACCAGACCCAGCATGCCCGGCCTGTAGCTGAGGAACTACCAGACCCAGCATGCCCAGCCTGTAGCTGAGGAACTACCAGACCCAGCATGCTCGGCCTGGCCTGTAACTGAGGAACTACCAGACCCAGCATGCCCGGCCTGTAACTGAGGAACTACCAGACCCAGCATGCCCAGCCTGTAGCTGAGGAACTACCAGACCCAGCATGCCCAGCCTGTAGCTGAGGAACTACCAGACCCAGCATGCCCAGCCTGTAGCTGAGGAACTACCAGACCCAGCATGCCCAGCCTGCTGCTGAGGAACTACCAGACCCAGCATGCCCGGCCTGTAACTGAGGAACTACCAGACCCAGCATGCCTGGCCTGTAACTGAGGAACTACCAGACCCAGCATGCCCAGCCTGTAGCTGAGGAACTACCAGACCCAGCATGCTCGGCCTGGCCTGTAACTGAGGAACTACCAGACCCAGCATGCCCGACCTGTAACTGAGGAACTACCAGACCCAGCATGCCCGGCCTGTAGCTGAGGAACTACCAGACCCAGCATGCCCGGCCTGTAACTGAGGAACTACCAGACCCAGCATGCCTGGCCAGTAACTGAGGAACTACCAGACCCAGCATGCCTGGCCAGTAACTGAGGAACTACCAGACCCAGCATGCCTGGCCTGTAACTGAAGAACTACCAGACCCAGCATGCCCGGCCTGTAACTGAGGAACTACCAGACCCAGCATGCCAAGACTCTACTGACCACCAAGCGGGACTACTAGACCCAGCATGCCCGGCCTGTAGCTGAGGAACCACCAGACCCAGCATGCCAAGACTCTACTGACCACCAAGCGGGACTACTAGACCCAGCATGCCCGGCCTGTAGCTGAGGAACCACCAGACCCAGCATGTAACTGACCACCCAGAGGAACCACCAGACCCAGCGTGTAACTGACTACCAGACCCAGCATGCCTGGGTTACAGATTGTGTGCTAGTTTATCACAGATGGGGCAGGTGGTCCCATCTGTCACTGGTTGGTCCTTTTTGGGTGTAACTGGTATAACAATAAATATTAAAAAAACATATAAAGACTTGATAAAAACTGACACCTATCGCATTGGTTTGGCATTCTGGTTGGAAGTAATCCAGTCAGAGACCTAAATTTTGTCTAATGGGGATGAATAAGTACATGTGTCCAATAAATAAATAAATAAATAAATAAATAAATATATATATATATATATATATATATATATATATATAAAAAATATATATATATTTATTCTGGACACATGTACATATTCATCCCCATTACCCATTAGACAAAAATTAGGTCTCTGACTGGATTTACTTCCAACCAGAACCTTTGGGCAATGCAATAGGTGTCAGTTTTTATCTTTGTCTTTATATGTTTTTTATTGCTTGGAACCCAATAAAGAAAGTTGTATTTTGATTATATTGTGAGCTGTGCCCTTGTTTGGGACCTTTTGTGCCTTTGTGAAGTAGCAGAGTTTGAGTGGCACGGGCCTTGGTGCACGCTTGTGGAATTAATTTATTTAGGCCGTGCCTGTTGGTTGTTAGTTTCTGGTGTAACAATAAATGTTGTTGGGAAATAATGGGGTACATTATAAAAGCGGGGTAACTAGATGTGTTTTTGTTCTGTGTGCAGGCAGATGAGCCCCAGCGTCCCTTCTGCATGCATCGTGCCTCCTCCTAGAGCCGCCAGCTCATGGAGAGACCACCCAGGATAGAGGCAGCCGCCATTAATGAGCTCCACGCTGCACCACAGGGTCCCCGACCAACTGTGCTGGTTACCCCCAGACCGGAGCCACCGCCTCTCCAAAGGGATCCAAAATCTCTGCCGGCTTGTGTAAAGGGTCCACCAGGATCTGAGCCACCTGCCACCCTACCAGTCACACACAGGAAAGCTCCTCTTGTGACCATGCATGGGCCGACAAAGTCTCGTCCCCCGGCCCAGAGCAAAGAACTGGATGGTTCTGTAAATACTCCTGAACCCCAAAACTCTCCCGTGGAGGCGGACCCCTCACAAAGACTAACAGCTCCTCGTGCGTGTGCGGTCAATAAAGGACAGCAATCCAATGGGCGGAGGTTTACCACCACATCTTCCTCGAGGACTGAGAGCGTGCACCCCAGGTCTCCTGCAGGAACTGTGAATGCTCACCCCAGGCCCCGTCACCCGTTTCCAACAGGAACTGATAGTGCTCACCACAGGACCTTCAACCCATATCCAACAGGAACTGAGGATGCTCACCCCAGGTCTCCCGCAGGAACTGAGAGCGGTCACCCCAGGCCCCGTCACCCGTTTCCAACAGGAACTGATAGTGCTCACCACAGGACCTTCAACCCATATCCAACAGGAACTGAGGATGCTCACCCCAGGTCTCCCGCAGGAACTGTGAATGCTCACCCCAGGTCTCCCGCAGGAACTGTGAATGCTCACCCCAGGCCCCGTCACCCGTTTCCAACAGGAACTGATAGTGCTCACCACAGGACCTTCAACCCATATCCAACAGGAACTGAGAATGCTCACCCCAGGTCCCCCGCAGGAACTGAGAGCGGTCACCCCAGGCCCCGTCACCCGTTTCCAACAGGAACTGATAGTGCTCACCACAGGACCTTCAACCCATATCCAACAGGAACTGAGGATGCTCACCCCATGTCTCCCGCAGGAACTGTGAATGCTCACCCCAGGCCCCGTCACCCGTTTCCAACAGGAACTGATAGTGCTCACCACAGGACCTTCAACCCATATCCAACAGGAACTGAGAATGTTCACCCCAGGTCTCCCGCAGGAACTGAGAATGCTCACCCCAGGCCCCATCACCCGTTTCCAACAGGAACTGATAGTGCTCACCACAGGACCTTCAACCCATATCCAACAGGAACTGAGAATGTTCACCCCAGGTCTCCCGCAGGAACTGAGAATGCTCATCCCTGGTCTCCCGCAGGAACTGAGAGCGGTCACCCCAGGCCCCATCACCCGTTTCCAACAGGAACTGATAGTGCTCACCACAGGACCTTCAACCCATATCCAACAGGAACTGAGAATGTTCACCCCAGGTCTCCCGCAGGAACTGAGAATGCTCATCCCAGGTCCCCCGCAGGAACTGAGAGCGGTCACCCCAGGCCCCGTCACCCGTTTCCAACAGGAACTGATAGTGCTCACGACAGGACCTCCAACCCATATCCAACAGGAACTGAGAATGCTCACCCGATGTCTCCCGCAGGAACTGTGAATGCTCACCCCAGGTCCCCCGCAGGAACTGAGAGCGGTCACCCCAGGCCCCGTCACCCGTTTCCAACAGGAACTGATAGTGCTCACGACAGGACCTCCAACCCATATCCAACAGGAACTGAGAATGCTCACCCCAGCTCTCCCGCAGGACCTGAGAGCGCTCACCCCAGGTCTTCCACAGAAACTGCGAATGCTCAGTCCAGGCCCCCCAACCCATCTCCTACAGGAACTGAGAGCGCTCACCCCAGGTCCCCCGCAGGAACTGCGAATGCTCATCCCTGGTCTCCTGCAGGAACTGCAAATGCTCACCCCAGGCCCTCCAACCCATATTCAACAGGAATTGAGAGTGCTCCCTCCAGGTCCCCCGTCCCGTCTCCAACAGGAATTGAGAGTGCTCCCTCCAGGTCCCCCGTCCCGTCTCCAACAGGAACTGAGATCGCTCACCCCAAGTCCCCTGCAGGAACTGAGAGAACTCCATCCAAAATCTGCAGCAAAGCTAAAAACAATGAATGTAGGAATCATGGGGGGAAATCCCCTCCAGACACCCCGAGGAAACCCCAGACCCAGTGTGATCCCAGTGCAGAGTGGGGTGACAAGGAAAGGACCGTGCAGCCGCGCAGCCATTTCTCCCAGCCGGACTGGAAGCGGGAGAGAGCAGAGGGTAAGGGCAGAGCTAACAGGTGAGTATTGTTTACTCTCGCCCAGTTCTGCCTGGGTATAATAATATTGTCTGTGTGATTTTAGATGGCGGTCAGAACCGTGCAACTCCTCAGACCCCGTCATGTGACCTCCCGAAGGAAGACGATCCCAAGGAAGAGTCGGAGCTCTTCATCACTTTAGGTAAGTGCGGCCACGCCCCATCTAATGCTGGTCAGCCATGATTCCTGTCGGCTTGTTATACACTGACCGACCTCATGCCTGTTACTTCGGATATGTGGACGGTGGGCATGCGAGGGGCGCTGGGCCACGCGGTTGGGTTACTCTGTTTTAAGTGAACCTAAGACGGACCTAGTGTCTATAATGAAATCATAATACTTCCCTGAAGTATTTTTAATCCATCGTTGCTGGCCGTTACACTTGATGGAAGAATTATTGAGGTGCTGTGCACAGGAATCTAGTCCTATAGGCTGTATTGGAAGGTTGAGAGCTGATCTTTATGTTGTCCGCCAGCTCTGGTTAGACCACCCCTAGGGGATCCCGCTTTGTTATACCCCGCCAGCCACCCGCTTTTCTTAACCTAAGTAACGAGCCCTCGATTCATGTGTGGCTGGCGATGGCGGCATCTATCGCATCATTTTCGGGCTATGCTCGACCTCGCCCATGTAACTGAGTGGCTGACATTGCCGTGTGCAGATGTCAGATTTCCCGGCTACAACCAAGGTAAAGGTAGACTTCTGGCAAGAAGTGAGGGCTGGGCGGAGCTCCAGATGTAGGGTGAAGCATGGAAATAAAGTTCAGTAAGACAGAAACAGAATTTAGGGGTTTATTAAAGACCGATAACGGATACAAATTCCAGGGCTGGCGGCAGACAGGAAAAGTCTATAAACAAACCATGTTCAGAGGCTGGCGACAATCCAAATACAGATTCCAGGGTTGGCGGCAGACAGGCAAAGTCCATTAAACAATCCGAGATCATGGGCTGGCAGCGAACAAGCAAAGTCCAATAAACAAACCGAAATACTAACCCTGTGATCCGTGCAAGGGTTAATCCAATAGGGAAGCAGTCCAGGTCAATCCAGTATCACAGTCAGGAGTTGCAGGTACCAGGAATCACAGCTTTCAGGAGCTGAGCTGATAACACAGCAATGAATACAGGCCAGATGTCCATTTAAATAGGGCTGTCAATTAGGGAGGAATGTGTCAGAGTCTGGGTGAGGTCACTTCCTGTCCAATCAGAGCCAGGAAGTAAAATACAAGCCCAAGAGCTTACGTTCTAGGCTTCGTGCAGTTAAAGTGAGCCGAACACCAGGTGGAGCTGTTGAGCAGTGCAATGGATGAATAGCCAGGTCTAGAACAAAACACCCAAAGCACTTCTGCGGCTGCGTGCAGAGATCAATGGAAGACGCCCAAAAGGGGGCGGAGCGTGACAGCAGATGAGGGATGCAGGGAGTGTCGTGCGGCTAGGATTCCTTTCCGCTCCCCAGCCGCACATTAATATGCACGGCTGCAGGAGAGACGCGCCTGCGCTGTGGGCTTGTCGCAGAGGTAAGAAAAGCATGCAAATGGTTGGGTTTTACCAAGGGGGGGGCGTCCCACTTCGGGATTGGCCTAAACCCAGGCTACTGAAAATCAGGATTCCCCAGGGGGACGAACCAAAAACATGGGATAGTGAAAAACCACATATTTTCCAAGTCATCCTTCAGCTTGACCACGTGGAAAAGTGTGAAGAACCAGCACGCCAAACGTTAGTATCATCAAAAAGATATATTGTGAATCCCAAAATGCAAATCATGCAGAAAAAATCCAAAGGTCGCAGGTTAACGTTTCGGCGTGCACACAGGCCCCCTTCTTCAGGACCAACACAATGGCAAAGCAGTGTATTCACAGCATAACAGTATAAGCACGGCAAAAAAGTCAAACCTATGGCATAGGAGCATGTGCCTTTAAATACCACTATGGGGCAGGGATGCCCCAGGAAGTGGGAAATCAATGACGTCATTGGCGCTATGGTAACGAAGTAACATAATCGGTGGCATTGTTGCCATCAACATAAAAGTGCAGCATTTGTAATTGATACGACACAAATGTAAAAATAAAAAAAGATGCCGGCGTGGTACTTGCCCTGTGTTGGACGCTCCCGATCGTGCAGGGGAAAGCTGACCCACCTCCACCCGAGCAAGTCTGCCCGGCAACGCATGATGCATCCCCCAGGCGCCTTCTGATTGGCTCGTGTCTGGTGCGGCACTGTCAACGCGCCCACTGGCAGGGTCGGCCTGACTACTATTAAAGTACCTGGGGAAAAGGGGGTAAGGGGGAGGGAATTGAAGGCCAGGGAGCGGTGACAATACGTACTAAAAGAAGGGGACGTTCTGCATGATTTGCATTTTGGGATTCACAATATATCCTTTTGATGATACTAACGTTTGGAGTGCTGGTTCTTCACACGGAACTCAGATTGTGCGGCGTCTCCGCGAACCGTGCACCCACCCACAAAAACTAGGTAAGAGTGCGGCAGTCCCTCCCAAAAAACACGTGGATAAACGTGGATAAATGGTCAAGCTGAAGGATGAATTGGATGTTCTAGGAATCCTTCAGCTTGACCTATTATCCACGCGGTGAAGCTGAAGGATGAATTGGATGTTTTAGGAATCCTTCAGCTTGACCTACTATCCACGCGGTGAAGCTGAAGGATGAATTGGATGTTTTAGGAATCCTTCAGCTTGACCTATTATCCACGCGGTGAAGCTGAAGGATGAATTGGGTGTTTTAGGAATCCTTCAGCTTGACCTATTATCCACGCGGTGAAGCTGAAGGATGAATTGGATGTTTTAGGAATCCTTCAGCTTGACCTATTATCCACGCGGTGAAGCTGAAGGATGAATTGGATGTTTTAGGAATCCTTCAGCTTGACCTATTATCCACGCGGTGAAGCTGAAGGATGAATTGGATGTTCTAGGAATCCTTCAGCTTGACCTATTATCCACGCGGTGAAGCTGAAGGATGACTTGGAAAAATCCACTTTCATCTTTCGGCAGACGAGCCGCAATCGGAAAATGAAAACAAAAGGAAAAGGCGGCTTCCGGCAAAACGTAAGAGAGACAACAAGCCGGAGGACGACGTCCCGCCCGTGCCATGTGACCTAGACCAGGACCTGGACCGCGCTCTGGAGGACAGAGCTACGCAGCATAACCTCACCGCCGTGAACGTCCGGAATATTCTTCATGTGAGTGACCCTATCGGAACGCTTCACGGCTTTGGGTTCTGGGGGAAGCTTTAGTGAGCAGTTTATTGGAGGAGGGGATTGTGAGCAGTTTATTGGAGGAGGGGATTGTGAGCAGTTGATTGGAGGAGGGGATTGTGAGCAGTTTATTGGAGGAGGGGATTGTGAGCAGTTTATTGGAGGAGGGGATTGTGAGCAGTTTATTGGAGGAGGGGATTGGGAGCAGTTTATTGGAGGAGGGGATTGTGAGCAGTTGATTGGAGGAGGGGATTGTGAGCAGTTTATTGGAGGAGGGGATTGTGAGCAGTTGATTGGAGGAGGGGATTGTGAGCAGTTTATTGGAGGAGGGGATTGTGAGCAGTTTATTGGAGGAGGGGATTGTGAGCAGTTTATTGGAGGAGGGGATTGTGAGCAGTTGATTGGAGGAGGGGATTGTGAGCAGTTGATTGGAGGAGGGGATTGTGAGCAGTTGATTGGAGGAGGGGATTGTGAGCAGTTGATTGGAGGAGGGGATTGTGAGCAGTTGATTGGAGGAGGGGATTGTGAGCAGTTGATTGGAGGAGGGGATTGTGAGCAGTTGATTGGAGGAGGGGATTGTGAGCAGTTGATTGGAGGAGGGGATTGTGAGCAGTTGATTGGAGGAGGGGATTGTGAGCAGTTGATTGGAGGAGGGGATTGTGAGCAGTTGATTGGAGGAGGGGATTGTGAGCAGTTGATTGGAGGAGGGGATTGTGAGCAGTTGATTGGAGGAGGGGATTGTGAGCAGTTGATTGGAGGAGGGGATTGTGAGCAGTTGATTGGAGGAGGGGATTGTGAGCAGTTGATTGGAGGAGGGGATTGTGAGCAGTTGATTGGAGGAGGGGATTGTGAGCAGTTGATTGGAGGAGGGGATTGTGAGCAGTTGATTGGAGGAGGGGATTGTGAGCAGTTTATTGGAGGAGGGGATTGTGAGCAGTTTATTGGAGGAGGGGATTGTGAGCAGTTGATTGGAGGAGGGGATTGTGAGCAGTTGATTGGAGGAGGGGATTGTGAGCAGTTGATTGGAGGAGGGGATTGTGAGCAGTTGATTGGAGGAAAGAATTGTGAGCAGTTGATTGGAGGAGGGGATTGTGAGCAGTTGATTGGAGGAGGGGATTGTGAGCAGTTTATTGGAGGAAAGGATTGTGAGCAGTTGATTGGAGGAAAGGATTGTGAGCAGTTGATTGGAGGAGGGGATTGTGAGCAGTTGATTGGAGGAGGGGATTGTGAGCAGTTGATTGGAGGAGGGGATTGTGAGCAGTTGATTGGAGGAGGGGATTGTGAGCAGTTGATTGGAGGAGGGGATTGTGAGCAGTTGATTGGAGGAGGGGATTGTGAGCAGTTGATTGGAGGAGGGGATTGTGAGCAGTTTATTGGAGGAGGGGATTGTGAGCAGTTTATTGGAGGAGGGGATTGGGAGCAGTTGATTGGAGGAGGGGATTGGGAGCAGTTTATTGGAGGAGGGGATTGGGAGCAGTTTATTGGAGGAGGGGATTGGGAGCAGTTGATTGGAGGAGGGGATTGGGAGCAGTTGATTGGAGGAGGGGATTGTGAGCAGTTTATTGGAGGAGAGGATTGTGAGCAGTTGATTGGAGGAAAGGATTGTGAGCAGTTGATTGGAGGAGGGGATTGTGAGCAGTTGATTGGAGGAGGGGATTGTGAGCAGTTGATTGGAGGAGGGGATTGTGAGCAGTTGATTGGAGGAGGGGATTGTGAGCAGTTGATTGGAGGAGGGGATTGTGAGCAGTTGATTGGAGGAGGGGATTGTGAGCAGTTGATTGGAGGAGGGGATTGTGAGCAGTTGATTGGAGGAGGGGATTGTGAGCAGTTTATTGGAGGAGGGGATTGTGAGCAGTTGATTGGAGGAGGGGATTGGGAGCAGTTGATTGGAGGAGGGGATTGGGAGCAGTTGATTGGAGGAGGGGATTGGGAGCAGTTGATTGGAGGAGGGGATTGGGAGCAGTTTATTGGAGGAGGGGATTGGGAGCAGTTGATTGGAGGAGGGGATTGTGAGCAGTTGATTGGAGGAGGGGATTGTGAGCAGTTTATTGGAGGAGAGGATTGTGAGCAGTTGATTGGAGGAAAGGATTGTGAGCAGTTGATTGGAGGAGGGGATTGTGAGCAGTTGATTGGAGGAGGGGATTGGGAGCAGTTGATTGGAGGAGGGGATTGGGAGCAGTTTATTGGAGGAGAGGATTGTGAGCAGTTGATTGGAGGAGGGGATTGGGAGCAGTTGATTGGAGGAGGGGATTGGGAGCAGTTTATTGGAGGAGAGGATTGTGAGCAGTTGATTGGAGGAGGGGATTGTGAGCAGTTTATTGGAGGAGGGGATTGTGAGCAGTTTATTGGAGGAGGGGATTGGGAGCAGTTTATTGGAGGAGAGGATTGTGAGCAGTTGATTGGAGGAGGGGATTGTGAGCAGTTGATTGGAGGAGGGGATTGTGAGCAGTTGATTGGAGGAGGGGATTGGGAGCAGTTGATTGGAGGAGGGGATTGGGAGCAGTTTATTGGAGGAGAGGATTGTGAGCAGTTGATTGGAGGAGGGGATTGTGAGCAGTTGATTGGAGGAGGGGATTGTGAGCAGTTGATTGGAGGAGGGGATTGTGAGCAGTTGATTGGAGGAGGGGATTGTGAGCAGTTGATTGGAGGAAAGAATTGTGAGCAGTTGATTGGAGGAGGGGATTGTGAGCAGTTGATTGGAGGAGGGGATTGTGAGCAGTTGATTGGAGGAGGGGATTGTGAGCAGTTGATTGGAGGAGGGGATTGTGAGCAGTTTATTGGAGGAGGGGATTGTGAGCAGTTTATTGGAGGAGGGGATTGTGAGCAGTTGATTGGAGGAGGGGATTGTGAGCAGTTGATTGGAGGAAAGAATTGTGAGCAGTTGATTGGAGGAGGGGATTGTGAGCAGTTGATTGGAGGAGGGGATTGGGAGCAGTTTATTGGAGGAGGGGATTGTGAGCAGTTGATTGGAGGAGGGGATTGTGAGCAGTTGATTGGAGGAGGGGATTGTGAGCAGTTGATTGGAGGAAAGAATTGTGAGCAGTTGATTGGAGGAGGGGATTGTGAGCAGTTGATTGGAGGAGGGGATTGTGAGCAGTTGATTGGAGGAGGGGATTGTGAGCAGTTGATTGGAGGAGGGGATTGGGAGCAGTTGATTGGAGGAAAGGATTGTGAGCAGTTGATTGGAGGAGGGGATTGTGAGCAGTTGATTGGAGGAGGGGATTGTGAGCAGTTGATTGGAGGAGGGGATTGTGAGCAGTTGATTGGAGGAGGGGATTGTGAGCAGTTGATTGGAGGAGGGGATTGTGAGCAGTTGATTGGAGGAGGGGATTGTGAGCAGTTGATTGGAGGAGGGGATTGTGAGCAGTTGATTGGAGGAGGGGATTGTGAGCAGTTGATTGGAGGAGGGGATTGTGAGCAGTTGATTGGAGGAGGGGATTGTGAGCAGTTTATTGGAGGAGGGGATTGTGAGCAGTTTATTGGAGGAGGGGATTGTGAGCAGTTTATTGGAGGAGGGGATTGTGAGCAGTTTATTGGAGGAGGGGATTGTGAGCAGTTGATTGGAGGAGGGGATTGGGAGCAGTTGATTGGAGGAGGGGATTGGGAGCAGTTTATTGGAGGAGGGGATTGGGAGCAGTTTATTGGAGGAGGGGATTGGGAGCAGTTGATTGGAGGAGGGGATTGTGAGCAGTTGATTGGAGGAGGGGATTGTGAGCAGTTTATTGGAGGAGAGGATTGTGAGCAGTTGATTGGAGGAAAGGATTGTGAGCAGTTGATTGGAGGAGGGGATTGTGAGCAGTTGATTGGAGGAGGGGATTGTGAGCAGTTGATTGGAGGAGGGGATTGTGAGCAGTTGATTGGAGGAGGGGATTGTGAGCAGTTGATTGGAGGAGGGGATTGTGAGCAGTTGATTGGAGGAGGGGATTGTGAGCAGTTGATTGGAGGAGGGGATTGTGAGCAGTTGATTGGAGGAGGGGATTGTGAGCAGTTGATTGGAGGAGGGGATTGTGAGCAGTTGATTGGAGGAGGGGATTGTGAGCAGTTGATTGGAGGAGGGGATTGTGAGCAGTTGATTGGAGGAGGGGATTGTGAGCAGTTTATTGGAGGAGGGGATTGTGAGCAGTTTATTGGAGGAGGGGATTGTGAGCAGTTTATTGGAGGAGGGGATTGTGAGCAGTTGATTGGAGGAGGGGATTGGGAGCAGTTGATTGGAGGAGGGGATTGGGAGCAGTTTATTGGAGGAGGGGATTGGGAGCAGTTTATTGGAGGAGGGGATTGGGAGCAGTTTATTGGAGGAGGGGATTGGGAGCAGTTGATTGGAGGAGGGGATTGTGAGCAGTTGATTGGAGGAGGGGATTGTGAGCAGTTTATTGGAGGAGAGGATTGTGAGCAGTTGATTGGAGGAAAGGATTGTGAGCAGTTGATTGGAGGAGGGGATTGTGAGCAGTTGATTGGAGGAGGGGATTGTGAGCAGTTGATTGGAGGAGGGGATTGGGAGCAGTTGATTGGAGGAGGGGATTGGGAGCAGTTTATTGGAGGAGAGGATTGTGAGCAGTTGATTGGAGGAGGGGATTGTGAGCAGTTGATTGGAGGAGGGGATTGTGAGCAGTTGATTGGAGGAGGGGATTGTGAGCAGTTTATTGGAGGAGGGGATTGTGAGCAGTTGATTGGAGGAGGGGATTGTGAGCAGTTGATTGGAGGAGGGGATTGTGAGCAGTTGATTGGAGGAGGGGATTGTGAGCAGTTGATTGGAGGAGGGGATTGTGAGCAGTTGATTGGAGGAAAGAATTGTGAGCAGTTGATTGGAGGAGGGGATTGTGAGCAGTTGATTGGAGGAGGGGATTGTGAGCAGTTGATTGGAGGAGGGGATTGTGAGCAGTTGATTGGAGGAGGGGATTGTGAGCAGTTTATTGGAGGAGGGGATTGTGAGCAGTTTATTGGAGGAGGGGATTGTGAGCAGTTGATTGGAGGAGGGGATTGTGAGCAGTTGATTGGAGGAAAGAATTGTGAGCAGTTGATTGGAGGAGGGGATTGTGAGCAGTTGATTGGAGGAGGGGATTGTGAGCAGTTGATTGGAGGAGGGGATTGTGAGCAGTTGATTGGAGGAGGGGATTGTGAGCAGTTGATTGGAGGAGGGGATTGTGAGCAGTTGATTGGAGGAGGGGATTGTGAGCAGTTGATTGGGAGCAGTTGATTGGGAGCAGTTGATTGGGAGCAGTTGATTGGGAGCAGTTGATTGGAGGAGGGGAATGTGAGCAGTTAATATATATATATATATATATATATATATATATATATATATATATATTTTTTTTTTTTTTTTTTTTTGGGTTGTGCCTGAACAGGAAGTGATCACCAACGAGCACGTTGTGGCCATGATGAAAGCCGCCATTACGGAGACGGAAGGCCTGCCCCCCTTTGTAAGTAGGAGGTCTCTTGACTGTATCGTCTGTGATAAACTCAAGCGGAACAAAAACCTTGATTCTCACTTTCCCGGGTTTTGTTCCGGGCATCTCGTATCGGGAAGCCCCCCCCCCCCCCCCCCCACCATTGTCACTTTCAGACTCTGTTCTTCCCAGATCAACAGCGCCCGTGTGGGCTACTGTCCAATCAGAGCTGTCCGGTAAATTCCTGGTTCGGAAAGCTGGCGTCTGGCCCTGGAACCTTTTAGATTCCAGGCTGGCCGCTGCTGTTTTCTTTCTGCTGAAACTGTGATGGCTTATCTTCCGGTTTGTTTTTCAGGAGCCGAAAATGACCCGGTCTAAGCTGAAGGAGGTGGTGGAGAAAGGAGTGGTGAGTGCGGCAGTGCGGCGTCTTGTTTGTGTGACGTGAAGACGGGCGTGTGGAAGTGTAATGTTTCTTTCTCTCCCCCCCAGGTCATCCCCACGTGGAACCTCTCTCCAATCAAGAAAGTCAACAAGGCACCGGTGAGTGTCGCTAAACCGCAGCTTCTCCTCCATTTTTTTTCTCGGCTAATTTAAATAAGTCTGACCAGGCTAAGTGTAAAATGAAAGCGAATGTGTCTTACCTCCAAGTTACCTGTGTTCTGCTGAGATGCTGCATTACTATCTCCTGATGTAAAGCTACACCTGCAAAATTCTCTGTAGCCAAAACTCTAAATCAAGGGGCCCCCTTCAAACCTGGAGCCGGCCCTATAGTCATTTTCGGGTTTGATCCCACGGCACTTGCAGGGGCCTCTGGTGGCATCACTAGCACTCATCTAGCTCATCTGAATGGCTGGCGGTGGGTTCAGTTCAGTCTCCAGTAACCTGTCCCCTTCCTTTGGTGCTGGGGGGGAGGGATTCCAAAAAAGATTAGCCTCATGTGGAATCCAGCTGCGTCATTGGATGGGTGGGTCGGGCCATAGACAGAACTGTGTGTTGACCCTGATGAAGGGGGCCTGCTGTAACCCCCGAAAGTTGGATTGGATTGAAACTCACTAATATAGTTCTATTTGTGCTTACTACTGGAGTGCTGGTTTTCTCTCGATTTCTGGATTTGCGGTGTCACCGCTAACCGTGCACCCCCTCTCCTACGCTCGATTGGTGTGCGGCGGCATACAATATAGCATAGACAGAACTGGGACGCCGCTCTGTTGAGCCTATCCAAGATGGCTGCACCCAGGGCCAGAAATGTGGGAGTGGTGCTTGATTCCACGTAAAGTAAGCAGATTTTTTTTGTAACCTCCCCCCTCTTCTTCCTTATTGCCAATGAAGGAGGGGCAGGGCTTCCACTATAATTAAACAAAAAACAACTAGACAAAAGACATTCACACCACAATCACTCATTGTGGTGTGTCAGCCATTGTAGGGACAGAATCTTCGACTGCCAGCCAAGGGTTCCAAACTCTTAAAAGGTTTATGGGGTGTATGTCATTTTGTAGGCCTACTATTTATGATCTCCAGGTGGGCAGGGTAGGACAGGATGGGGGGGGTTTCTAACTAATCGGATAGGAAGTGAGTAAGCATATTATGGGCGTTGTCGATCATAGGCTCCGCTACTCCAACTAACTGCATGAGCGTATCCAGAATCAAGTTGTAATGAATGGGGTGGGTGCTATCCTCTCTGGGGCTGTTCCCACCACAGCCTCCACAAGAAACGTAGAAAATCCTATTGAAAGGATGCACACCGCACAAATAGTTATGTTTGCGCTTAGCAAAGTGTATTATATACAATATATACGAACAACAATTAGTGATCATAAGAAAAAGGATACACAACGGTCAAATCCATAGATGTAAGTATGGTCCATAATCCTCAGGAGACGAGTGTACCTCATATAATAAGGAAAAAGTAACCGAATCCTCTGAGAGCCGCCGAATCCTCTGAGAGCCGCCGCCTCAAGTGGTTCAGTTGGGTGGAGTTGCCGACCACACAGGATTACAGGAGCCTCTTGGAGGACGTCCTCTGACTGGGTGGATGTACTTCCCTCCTTCTGCCGTACATCTTTGCTCTTTTGCTTCCCTTTTTCCCCACTTCCTTTCCCTTCTTTTCCTAACTAGGTCAATCCTCCTTTCCTCCACTTCCCCCCCTTTTTTCTCTCCCTTCCCCATGGCCCTCACCCCTTAATTTCTTACAGTTTTTCTTTAGGACTTCTAACATGTCGAGCTTTCATTGAACACTGGGGTCTTGGATTGGTCGGGGGGGGAGGACCCGTCGGCTCCACCATAATCATTATGAGAAACAACTGGGGCCCTTGGAGAGGCTCTTGGAGGAATAGGGTGGCGCCGGGGGGGGCTCCCTCCCGCACGAGGCGCCGAAGCGAACCCCCTGCTCCAAATGGAACGGTCCCAGCGTTTGGTTTTCTTTGCCATATTTACTCGACATTGCTTAAACCGGACCTTCAGCGTGATTTAATGAAAAGCCCAAACTCTTAAAAAACGGTTCCCCAGCATCTAAAATTAATATATTTTACGTTTTTAGTCACTAACTTATTATTCTTTCCCCCTCTGGGCTGCAACTCTGTTCAGGAATTTAGGATGCGGGCGCCGCCATCTTGACTCGGAAGCATCACATACTGAGGAGAGGAGAGTGGGATATGGTACAGGGGGGCGGGTTATAGCTGTGCTTTGCTCAAACAGAGCAGAGCTGGGGTCAGGTAAAGGTCAGCAGTCCCAGAATGCCGAGCAGCACAGTCAGGAGGCACTTCCTGTTTGCAGGCTGCCTGATAAGATGGCGGCTTCCATAAGCCGCCATCTTGGATGTTTAAAGGCTCATAACATGCAGTAGATGCAGGTAGGATGATTTTTAATGTGAGCAATCTGTATGTACAGGGTGTGGGAAACATATAAGATAGGCTCTTATTCAGGGTGAAGGTCCGGATTAATGTGGGCAATCTGTATGTACAGGGTGTGGGAAACATATAAGATAGGCTCTTATTCAGGGTGAAGGTCCGGATTAATGTGGGCAATCTGTATGTACAGGGTGTGGGAAACATATAAGATAGGCTCTTATTCAGAGTGAAGGTCCGCTTTAACATTTGATGTAACACGAGCCAGAGACTGTATTTCTTTCTTTTCTCTTTATTGCTGCTTTACTGTTTCTTATTGTAAACTGAAAATGGAAAATAAAGTATATATATATATATATATATATATATTTAGAAAAAGTATTACCAGTAACCATACAGAGTAATATAGACTACTATATCTAGGTAATAACCAATTACCAGTGATGCTGCTTTAGGTCCTCCTGAGGGTTATTTATGGTGACTGACTGCTTGCACAAGGTTAAGGTAATAACAAAGTTGAAAAACGCTAATGATCATATATGAACAAATGTAAATGCAGCCAGTCGGCTACATAATAAATGGCAACAAAGCATCCGTACCATGGATGGCAATGCACAGCATGATTACAGCATAAAATCCAAAGCGAGTACAGGTAGTCCTCGGGTTACGACGGTCTCGAGTTACGCCGTTTCGTGGTTACGACGCTTTATACGGCGTCTCATTCCGACTTACGCGGTTTTACGTCGTAAGTCAAACTGTACGTGCGCCGGAAGTCAGAGTACTGCACACTGTACCCGGTTACTGTACATGAGAAAAACGAGTCTCCTGCACGCCATAACACCCTTCATTATGGCTCCCAAACAAAAGGTAGACTCATCTGATACCAGTGCATCAAAGAAAAGGAAGGCCATCACCATGGAGGTGAAAGTGGATATCATAAGGCAATCTGAGAAGGGGGAAACAGCAACAGATCCGACATACGTCAAAATTCGGTTTACGACGCCGCGTAAGAACGGATCAACGTCGTAAGTCGAGGACTACCTGTATACCTGTATCGCAGAGATTGGATCGCTAGGAAAGTGCCAACGTTTCAGGGCTATCGGCCCTTTTCTCAAGGCAGCGATGGCTAATGAATTAACAAGGAAAGAAAATGCCGTGCTCAAATGGTAATAATATGTTCGCTCAACATGTAAAGAGTCCTTAGTCTCAGAAATAGTCCATAAACGGTAGAAAAAACACAGAGCGCTCTAGTAATGGTGACTTAAAGTTCTATTGGGGTCATCCCACAGCGCATGCACCTCCACCGTGCGGCCGAGCCACCACCGAAAGTTCTAAGCTCTTACCGGATGGGAAACAGTGAGCGTGAAGTATCCCCACTGGGTCTCAGAAGTCTCCTGGCTCAGTGCAGATGGTACTCCTTTCCGATTTCAAACCCCAGTTGTAACAAAGCTCAGGCTTACGTTAGAAACCGGCCAGTAGGGCAAGTAGCCATGCAAAAGTTGACAAATATATATATATAGTGCAGTAGCCATGCAAAAGTAAATAAATATATAGTGCAGGACGCTCATCAAAAAATTAAAAACACTGTTTAATAAGAAATGTACTCACAAACAACGTTTTAAATTCGCATGTATCAAACATGAAAAGGTCAGCCCACAGTTCTCACCACCAGGGTCCCTCACTGTAAGATGCACAGTAAAATGAGACAACAAAGCAGATCCGACGTACGTTTCGTCGCTGCAGAGACTTAAACTTGGATACTAAGTGGCGAGAGGAGCCGGTGTTTCACACATGCGATTTTAAAACGTTGTTTGTGAGTACATTTCTTATTAAACAGTGTTTTTAATTTTTTGATCGTCCTGCACTATATATATATATATATATATATATATATATATATATATATATATATATATATATATATTTACTTTTGCATGGCTACTTGCCCTACTGGCTGGTTTATAACGTAAACCTGAGTGTATCAGCTTTGTTACAACTGGGATTTGAAATAGGAATTGTGTACCATCTGCACTGAGCCAGGAGACTTCTGAGACCCAGTGGGGACACTTCACGCTCACTGTTTCCCACCCGGTAAGAGTTTAGAACTTTCGGTGGTAGCTCGGCCGCACAGCGGAGGTGCATGCGCTGTGGGATGACCCCAATAGAACTTTGAGTGACCATTACTAGAGAGCTCTGTGTTTTTTGTACTGCTGATAGCTAGTGAATGTGTTACCTTTTTATCTGTTCTTACGTCACTTTCGGCGACGTTGTCCCGGCCCTCGGCCGCCATCAGCTGATTGGCAGGGTGTTCCGCCAATCTAGTGACGTCGGCTTCGGGCGCACAAGGCAACCGTCTCCCCGGAGCTCAAAATAAGGAAACTTTATCGACAACGTGACGAAGCATAGAAATAACATTGTAATGAGAGCGGGGAGCATCCCTGTGTGTAGCGGGGGGAGTGGTCAGTGGTATAGCCTGAGCTAGACCATTGTGTAGCAGGTTTGGTGCTGCCACTTCACTTGACGCAAGTCTCATTCGGGCACTAACCACAGGGGGCTCATAAACCTCCTCCCAGTCCAGAATGGCTGTTTTGCCTTTTACAATGAACAGACAAGCAGAGCAAATCTTTAGGTTCTTTTGCAAACACAGGCAATGGTGTGTCCCACGAGAGAGGTATTAAAATCCCACCTCTCAGTGCTATACAGAAACATGGTGCGCCTGCTGGCTGGGCTACAGCAATGGAGCTAGATCTCACCTTTAGACGTCTTTATGCAGCAACACACCAGGATAATTTATGAGGTAAGGAAACCTTGCTTTGATTGAACACTTATCCTGGACAAACCCTTTTAAACTGGAGTTGTGTTCTCTTCTGCCACTGCGACAATCATCTGGCTTCTTTCCCTAAGGTACCCCAGTTTGTCGATATCCCACTGGAAGAAGAGGACTCGTCCGATGAAGAATATCAGCCGGAGGAGGAAGATGAAGAGGAGACAGCTGAAGAGGTAAGTGGTCTGTTGCCGGCTCTAGTAGACGGTCCTATTGTAAATTAAGACTGCAGGGTTCTTGACACTCATGATGGCCATACATGGGGCAAGCTGGTTGAGAGATCCTGCAATAAGCTATATGCGCTTGAGCGAGCCACTCAGCCAATCGGCGCGCTCGCTAGCGCCCGAGTCTGCTTGTAAAGAAGATAAGTGGAGATACTCCCCACAGCCACAAACTTCCGCACCACCGTAGAATTCCAAGACCTTACAAATTTATATTTACGTTGGGCAGACACAAAGCACACAATTAAAATTCCATTGAAAAAACATATAACATGTGACTTACACCATATATTATATAGGACATTGCACTGATAGATCACATCGAAGCAAAAAATCATAATAAAAAAATCCGTACAGCCCCTTATTAACATGAAGCTGTACTGTTACTGTCAAGGACGGCTATCAGTCAGACGGACCCCCTCCTTCGTGCCTATTTAACGGGGGTCATGGGTGTCGTTCAGCCTAGGAGATAAGAAATACGCGAGATAGAAGGACACAGTCATTGGAATGCCTTCGACTATCTCACGGAGATGCATCTGGTGCTCCTCTGACGTTTTTATTTATAGTAAAATAGAAAACTTACACACGTCATGTACAGGAGACATATCATCATATTAGAAAACTTACACACGTCATCTACAGGAGGCATATCATCATATTAGAAAACTTACACACGTCATGTACAGGAGACATATCATCATATTAGAAAACTTACACACGTCACCTACAGGAGACAGATCATCATATTAGAAAACTTACACACGTCACCTACAGGAGACAGATCATCATATTAGAAAACTTACACACGTCATCTACAGGAGGCATATCATCATATTAGAAAACTTACACACGTCATCTACAGGAGACATATCATCATATTAGAAAACTTACACACGTCATGTACAGGAGACATATCATCATATTAGAAAACTTACACACGTCACCTACAGGAGACATATCATCATATTAGAAAACTTACACACGTCATGTACAGGAGACATATCCTCATATTAGAAAACTTACACACGTCATGTACAGGAGACATATCCTCATATTAGAAAACTTACACACGTCATGTACAGGAGACATATCCTCATATTAGAAAACTTACACACGTCATGTACAGGAGACAGATCATCATATTAGAAAACTTACACACGTCATCTACAGGAGACATATCCTCATATTAGAAAACTTACACACGTCACCTACAGGAGACATATCATCATATTAGAAAACTTACACACGTCACCTACAGGAGACAGATCATCATATTAGAAAACTTACACACGTCATCTACAGGAGACATATCCTCATATTAGAAAACTTACACACGTCATCTACAGGAGACATATCATCATATTAGAAAACTTACACACGTCATGTACAGGAGACATATCATCATATTAGAAAACTTACGTCATCTACAGGAGACATATCATCATATTAGAAAACTTACACACGTCATCTACAGGAGACATATCATCATATTAGAAAACTTACACACGTCACCTACAGGAGACATATCATCATATTAGAAAACTTACACACGTCATCTACAGGAGACATATCATCATATTAGAAAACTTACACACGTCATGTACAGGAGACATATCATCATATTAGAAAACTTACACACGTCATCTACAGGAGACATATCATCATATTAGAGAACTTACACACGTCATCTACAGGAGACATATCATCATATTAGAGAACTTACACACGTCATGTACAGGAGACATATCATCATATTAGAAAACTTACACACGTCACCTACAGGAGACATATCATCATATTAGAAAACTTACACACGTCACCTACAGGAGACATATCATCATATTAGAAAACTTACACACGTCGCCTACAGGAGACATATCATCATATTAGAAAACTTACACACGTCACCTACAGGAGACCGATCATCATATTAGAAACTTACACACATCATCTACAGGAGACATATCATCATATTAGAAAACTTACACACGTCATCTACAGGAGACATATCATATTAGAAACTTACACACGTCTTCTACAGGAGACATATCATCATATTAGAAAACTTACACACGTCATCTACAGGAGACATATCATCATATTAGAAACTTACACACGTCATCTACAGGAGACATATCATCATATTAGAAAACTTACACACGTCATCTACCGGAGACATATCATCATATTAGAAAACTTACACACGTCTTCTACAGGAGACATATCATCATATTAGAAAACTTACACACGTCATCTACAGGAGACATATCATCATATTAGAAAACTTACACACGTCTTCTACAGGAGACATATCATCATATTAGAAAACTTACACACGTCATCTACAGGAGACATATCATCATATTAGAAACTTACACACGTCATCTACAGGAGACATATCATCATATTAGAAAACTTACACACGTCATCTACAGGAGACATATCATCATATTAGAAAACTTACACACGTCATCTACCGGAGACATATCATCATATTAGAAAACTTACACACGTCATCTACAGGAGACATATCATCATATTAGAAAACTTACACACGTCATCTACAGGAGACATATCATCATATTAGAAACTTACACACGTCATATACAGGAGACTTATCATCATATTAGAAAACTTACACATGTCATATACAGGAGACATATCATCATATTAGAAAACTTACACACATCATCTACAGGAGACATATCATCATATTAGAAAACTTACACACGTCACCTACAGGAGACATATCATCATATTAGAAAACTTACACACGTCATCTACAGGAGACATATCATCATATTAGAAAACTTACACATGTCATATACAGGAGACATATCATCATATTAGAAAACTTACACATGTCATATACAGGAGACATATCATCATATTAGAAAACTTACACACATCATCTACAGGAGACATATCATCATATTAGAAAACTTACACACGTCACCTACAGGAGACATATCATCATATTAGAAAACTTACACACGTCATCTACAGGAGACATATCATCATATTAGAAAACTTACACACGTCATCTACAGGAGACATATCATCATATTAGAAAACTTACACACGTCATCTACAGGAGACATATCATCATATTAGAAAACTTACACACGTCATCTACAGGAGACATATCATATTAGAAACTTACACACGTCTTCTACAGGAGACATATCATCATATTAGAAAACTTACACACGTCATCTACAGGAGACATATCATCATATTAGAAACTTACACACGTCATCTACAGGAGACATATCATCATATTAGAAAACTTACACACGTCATCTACAGGAGACATATCATCATATTAGAAACTTACACACGTCACCTACAGGAGACATATCATATTAGAAAACTTACACACGTCATCTACAGGAGACATATCATCATATTAGAAACTTACACACGTCATCTACAGGAGACATATCATCATATTAGAAAACTTACACACGTCACCTACAGGAGACATATCATCATATTAGAAACTTACACACGTCACCTACAGGAGACATATCATCATATTAGAAACTTACACACGTCACCTACAGGAGACATATCATCATATTAGAAAACTTACACACGTCACCTACAGGAGACATATCATCATATTAGAAAACTTACACACGTCATCTACAGGAGACATATCATCATATTAGAAACTTACACACGTCATCTACAGGAGACATATCATCATATTAGAAAACTTACACACGTCATCTACAGGAGACATATCATCATATTAGAAAACTTACACACGTCATCTACCGGAGACATATCATCATATTAGAAAACTTACACACGTCATCTACAGGAGACATATCATCATATTAGAAAACTTACACACGTCATCTACAGGAGACATATCATCATATTAGAAACTTACACACGTCATATACAGGAGACTTATCATCATATTAGAAAACTTACACATGTCATATACAGGAGACATATCATCATATTAGAAAACGTACACACGTCATATACAGGAGACATATCATCATATTAGAAAACTTACACACGTCACCTACAGGAGACATATCATCATATTAGAAAACTTACACACGTCACCTACAGGAGACATATCATCATATTAGAAAACTTACACACCTCATCTACAGGAGACATATCATCATATTAGAAAACTTACACACGTCACCTACAGGAGACATATCATCATATTAGAAAACTTACACACGTCATCTACAGGAGACATATCATCATATTAGAAAACTTACACACGTCATCTACAGGAGACATATCATCATATTAGAAAACTTACACACGTCATCTACAGGAGACATATCATCATATTAGAAAACTTACACACGTCACCTACAGGAGACATATCATCATATTAGAAAACTTACACACGTCACCTACAGGAGACATATCATCATATTAGAAACTTACACACATCATCTACAGGAGACATATCATCATATTAGAAAACTTACACACGTCATCTACAGGAGACATATCATATTAGAAACTTACACACGTCTTCTACAGGAGACATATCATCATATTAGAAAACTTACACACGTCACCTACAGGAGACATATCATCATATTAGAAACTTACACACGTCATCTACAGGAGACATATCATCATATTAGAAACTTACACACGTCACCTACAGGAGACATATCATATTAGAAAACTTACACACGTCATCTACAGGAGACATATCATCATATTAGAAACTTACACACGTCATCTACAGGAGACATATCATCATATTAGAAAACTTACACACGTCATCTACCGGAGACATATCATCATATTAGAAAACTTATACACGTCATCTACAGGAGACATATCTTCATATTAGAAAACTTACACACGTCATCTACAGGAGACATATCATCATATTAGAAAACGTACACACGTCATATACAGGAGACATACCGGTATCATCATATTAGAAAACTTACACACATAACCTACAGGAGACATATCATCATATTAGAAAACTTACACACGTCATCTACAGGAGACATATTATCATATTAGAAAACTTACACACGTCATCTACAGGAGACATATCATCATATTAGAAAACGTACACACGTCATCTACAGGAGACATATCATCATATTAGAAACTTACACACGTCATATACAGGAGACTTATCATCATATTAGAAAACTTACACATGTCATATACAGGAGACATACCGGTATCATCATATTAGAAAACTTACACACATAACCTACAGGAGACATATCATCATATTAGAAAACTTACACACGTCATCTACAGGAGACATATTATCATATTAGAAAACTTACACACGTCATCTACAGGAGACATATCATCATATTAGAAAACGTACACACGTCATCTACAGGAGACATATCATCATATTAGAAAACTTACACACGTCACCTACAGGAGACATATCATCATATTAGAAAACGTACACACGTCATCTACAGGAGACATATCATCATATTAGAAAACTTACACACGTCATCTACAGGAGACATATCATCATATTAGAAAACTTACACACGTCACCTACAGGAGACCGATCATCATATTAGAAACTTACACACATCATCTACAGGAGACATATCATCATATTAGAAAACTTACACACGTCATCTACAGGAGACATATCATATTAGAAACTTACACACGTCTTCTACAGGAGACATATCATCATATTAGAAAACTTACACACGTCATCTACAGGAGACATATCATCATATTAGAAACTTACACACGTCATCTACAGGAGACATATCATCATATTAGAAAACTTACACACGTCATCTACCGGAGACATATCATCATATTAGAAAACTTACACACGTCTTCTACAGGAGACATATCATCATATTAGAAAACTTACACACGTCATCTACAGGAGACATATCATCATATTAGAAAACTTACACACGTCTTCTACAGGAGACATATCATCATATTAGAAAACTTACACACGTCATCTACAGGAGACATATCATCATATTAGAAACTTACACACGTCATCTACAGGAGACATATCATCATATTAGAAAACTTACACACGTCATCTACAGGAGACATATCATCATATTAGAAAACTTACACACGTCATCTACCGGAGACATATCATCATATTAGAAAACTTACACACGTCATCTACAGGAGACATATCATCATATTAGAAAACTTACACACGTCATCTACAGGAGACATATCATCATATTAGAAACTTACACACGTCATATACAGGAGACTTATCATCATATTAGAAAACTTACACATGTCATATACAGGAGACATATCATCATATTAGAAAACTTACACACATCATCTACAGGAGACATATCATCATATTAGAAAACTTACACACGTCACCTACAGGAGACATATCATCATATTAGAAAACTTACACACGTCATCTACAGGAGACATATCATCATATTAGAAAACTTACACATGTCATATACAGGAGACATATCATCATATTAGAAAACTTACACATGTCATATACAGGAGACATATCATCATATTAGAAAACTTACACACATCATCTACAGGAGACATATCATCATATTAGAAAACTTACACACGTCACCTACAGGAGACATATCATCATATTAGAAAACTTACACACGTCATCTACAGGAGACATATCATCATATTAGAAAACTTACACACGTCATCTACAGGAGACATATCATCATATTAGAAAACTTACACACGTCATCTACAGGAGACATATCATCATATTAGAAAACTTACACACGTCATCTACAGGAGACATATCATATTAGAAACTTACACACGTCTTCTACAGGAGACATATCATCATATTAGAAAACTTACACACGTCATCTACAGGAGACATATCATCATATTAGAAACTTACACACGTCATCTACAGGAGACATATCATCATATTAGAAAACTTACACACGTCATCTACAGGAGACATATCATCATATTAGAAACTTACACACGTCACCTACAGGAGACATATCATATTAGAAAACTTACACACGTCATCTACAGGAGACATATCATCATATTAGAAACTTACACACGTCATCTACAGGAGACATATCATCATATTAGAAAACTTACACACGTCACCTACAGGAGACATATCATCATATTAGAAACTTACACACGTCACCTACAGGAGACATATCATCATATTAGAAACTTACACACGTCACCTACAGGAGACATATCATCATATTAGAAAACTTACACACGTCACCTACAGGAGACATATCATCATATTAGAAAACTTACACACGTCATCTACAGGAGACATATCATCATATTAGAAACTTACACACGTCATCTACAGGAGACATATCATCATATTAGAAAACTTACACACGTCATCTACAGGAGACATATCATCATATTAGAAAACTTACACACGTCATCTACCGGAGACATATCATCATATTAGAAAACTTACACACGTCATCTACAGGAGACATATCATCATATTAGAAAACTTACACACGTCATCTACAGGAGACATATCATCATATTAGAAACTTACACACGTCATATACAGGAGACTTATCATCATATTAGAAAACTTACACATGTCATATACAGGAGACATATCATCATATTAGAAAACGTACACACGTCATATACAGGAGACATATCATCATATTAGAAAACTTACACACGTCACCTACAGGAGACATATCATCATATTAGAAAACTTACACACGTCACCTACAGGAGACATATCATCATATTAGAAAACTTACACACATCATCTACAGGAGACATATCATCATATTAGAAAACTTACACACGTCACCTACAGGAGACATATCATCATATTAGAAAACTTACACACGTCATCTACAGGAGACATATCATCATATTAGAAAACTTACACACGTCATCTACAGGAGACATATCATCATATTAGAAAACTTACACACGTCATCTACAGGAGACATATCATCATATTAGAAAACTTACACACGTCACCTACAGGAGACATATCATCATATTAGAAAACTTACACACGTCACCTACAGGAGACATATCATCATATTAGAAACTTACACACATCATCTACAGGAGACATATCATCATATTAGAAAACTTACACACGTCATCTACAGGAGACATATCATATTAGAAACTTACACACGTCTTCTACAGGAGACATATCATCATATTAGAAAACTTACACACGTCACCTACAGGAGACATATCATCATATTAGAAACTTACACACGTCATCTACAGGAGACATATCATCATATTAGAAACTTACACACGTCACCTACAGGAGACATATCATATTAGAAAACTTACACACGTCATCTACAGGAGACATATCATCATATTAGAAACTTACACACGTCATCTACAGGAGACATATCATCATATTAGAAAACTTACACACGTCATCTACCGGAGACATATCATCATATTAGAAAACTTATACACGTCATCTACAGGAGACATATCTTCATATTAGAAAACTTACACACGTCATCTACAGGAGACATATCATCATATTAGAAAACGTACACACGTCATATACAGGAGACATACCGGTATCATCATATTAGAAAACTTACACACATAACCTACAGGAGACATATCATCATATTAGAAAACTTACACACGTCATCTACAGGAGACATATTATCATATTAGAAAACTTACACACGTCATCTACAGGAGACATATCATCATATTAGAAAACGTACACACGTCATCTACAGGAGACATATCATCATATTAGAAACTTACACACGTCATATACAGGAGACTTATCATCATATTAGAAAACTTACACATGTCATATACAGGAGACATACCGGTATCATCATATTAGAAAACTTACACACATAACCTACAGGAGACATATCATCATATTAGAAAACTTACACACGTCATCTACAGGAGACATATTATCATATTAGAAAACTTACACACGTCATCTACAGGAGACATATCATCATATTAGAAAACGTACACACGTCATCTACAGGAGACATATCATCATATTAGAAAACTTACACACGTCACCTACAGGAGACATATCATCATATTAGAAAACGTACACACGTCATCTACAGGAGACATATCATCATATTAGAAAACTTACACACGTCATCTACAGGAGACATATCATCATATTAGAAAACTTACACACGTCATCTACAGGAGACATATCATCATATTAGAAAACTTACACACGTCATGTATAGGAGACATATCATATTCGAAAAAAATGAATATCTAGCTCAGTAATTGGTCTGTTCTACCTAATGAGCACACTGGAATGTTATCTACGTCTGAAGGCAGGTCCCTCAAAGGCATTAGCCAGCTTCCAGACACCATCTTTATCACAGTAATACATTAGTAGCAGCATATTCTATTATCTTCATAATCCTAAACATTATTGTTAAGCAAAAGAGAAATGGTGCAGAGTGAAGTGGCTGCCTGGGGGTTTATTTCACCTTTTATTAGCCACTAAGCGTACAATGCAGAGAGAAAGATAAGATGGAGTGGAACAAATGGAGGGAGGGAATGTTCACCATCATGTTTAATTTATCATTTATGACCTCCATCCATCACACAAGCGTGACTCCTCATTTGAATCGAGTGCACTTCACTACTTGTTGAACATCATAAAGTCCCCAAGTGTCCTCTTCATCCCTTCCACCTTACTTTTGATACATATTGTGTATCCCCCCCCCCCCCCCTCCCCGAGACTTGCCCATAAATGGAGAAGATCCGGAACAGTGTAGAAAACTCCTAGCCATGCCACATAAAACATCCATATGCACGCGAAATCTCTAGGGAGTTATAGAGGGTCTTCAATTTGTTTTCAGACTTTCTGCGGCTGGTTTGTCTGTGTCATGAGAATCTTCTCTGTTCTTTTGTTAAGAGCCTGCTGGAGAGCGATGTGGAGAGCACGGCATCTTCCCCACGTGGATCTAAGCGCTGCCGAGTACAGCACTTATCAGAGTCGCAAGAGGTGGAAGTTATGGAGATTCGACGGGTATTGGCTGTGTCTGTGTTAGCAGATGGTAAAAGGTTGTCATAATGTGACTGTTTAATTAAAGATTATTTGTTGACTCCTGTTTCAGAATGCGTCACTTTCTGGTGGAAGACACATTGCCGTGGAGTCGACCCCTATGGGTCCTCCACCACCACCCAAAGCTAAACACATCCAGGACTCCACCTTCATGGAGAAGCTAAACGCTGTAGATGAAGAGCTGGACTGGACTCTGGGTAGCATGGACTCCTACCAGGTGCGTTTTAGTCCCTGTGCCCCCTACCACAATGCTGTTTGATATAAATGCTGTTTCTCTCATATTCCACTCTGGGGCACCACAAATCAGATACTGTCAAGCTTCCTAGATACAACCATGGGAAGAGATGAGCTCCAGGTATGGGGTGAAGTGAAACAAATAATCCCAAAGAGCAAAATAAAAAGTCTGGCCAGATGGCAAATTTCAATAGATTAATCCGGGATCAGAGGCTGGCAGAAAACAAGCAAAGTCCAGTGAGCAAGTCCGAGTCAAAACAGAGTTATCCGTCCGTGGGTAAATCCAGGCATTTAGATCAGGGATTCAGGAGTCGGGGGAACAGTCCAGGAAGTAATCTGATAACACAGCATTGGATGCAGGCCAGCTATCCTCTTAAATAGGGCTATCAATTAAAACAGGGAGGGATGTGTCAGAGTCTGGGTAAGGTCACTTCCTGTCTATTCAGACTCAGGAAGTGAAATCAAGCCCAAGAGCTTACACTCTAGGCTTCGTGTACTTGCAGTGGGCTGAACACCAGGTGTCGCTGTTGAGCAATGCGAAAGATGAACAGCCTGCTCTGTTACAAACTCCCAGTCGAGCATGTCTGCTGCTGCATACAGTCCGTGATAAAGCGCGCTCGCGATGCTTTAAAGGGCAAGGAAGGCGAGGAGAATGACAGATACAAATGGGTTAACTCTCAACCCTTCCAGCAGTTCAATGTGATCAGTTGTACTCAAGGATTCCACAGGAATTCCTTCTAGCAAATTTGGACAGAAGTTCACTACACCAGTTAGTGTCTTAAGAGACTTCTTTGGGTAGACAAATATAATAAACCTAAAAGGAGGGAAGGAATGGAGACAGACGTCTACAATCCAGTAGTGGTAACCACAAGTACAAGCAGCTGGGTTGGGGGGGCTCGCCTAGGAACTCTTCAAGTTCAGGAAAGGGGCCCAAAGAAATTGCAAAAATGTCCTCAAAAATTCAGGGATCTTCTGGCAGTAAAGATCGCATTAAATCACTTCTCATCCGAAGGGCGGGACTGCAAAAATACCATTTTGTGAATACTCACCTTGTAAAATGGGTATTATGAGTATGTCACACACCCCGCTTCAAGAATCCATAACATGTGGGTAATATCTTCCTGAAGAGGGCGTTCCTGCAGAGATGATAGCAAAAGAAAGCCCCTCCCTGATCCATAAATACCTGGGACCTCCCACTCACTACCCAGTATACAGAAACCAGTAAGGTAAGGGACCAGGAAGAGGCAAATATAAACAACAACCACGCAAAGTTCGCAATAAAGAGGATCCTGAATACAAAAGGGCGGGTTGAAGCGGGGTGTGTGACATACTCATAATACCCATTTTACAAGGTGAGTATTCACAAAATGGTATTATTCTTAGTATGTCACACACCCCGCTTCAAGAATCCATAACATGTGGGACATCCAACAGCAGTGTCCATAACAAGGGCGGGGATCCAAAACTAGGCAACAATGCACAACCTTAAACCACAACAGCTTGCAAAACTTTGCGGCCAAAAAACAGCATCCGCTGATGCCCTAACATCAACCTTGTAAAACTTGGAAAAGGTGTGAACCGAAGACCAGGTAGCGGCCTTACAAACTTGTTCAACAGAAGCCTGGTGCTGAAAGGCCCAGGACGCACCAACTGCACGAGTAGAATGAGCAGTAACACGAAAAGGGGGACTCCTCCCCTTGGCAGAATAGGCCCCAATGATGGCCTGACGAATCCATTTACTAATGGAAGATTTGGCAGGAGCCAAACCTTTCCTAGGCCCGCAGGGCGCCACAAAGAAAGCATCAGTCTTACGAAAGGAAGACGTAACCTCCAGATAATGTTCCACAACACGAACTACATCCAAGGAATGCAGCGCCCTTTCCTTGTCGTCGCTGGGATTTGGGCATAGAGAGGGCAAAACAATGTCCTGATTCAGATGAAACTCCGAGACCGCTTTAGGAAGAAAATCCTGCTTGAAACGAAAGACAACCTTGTCCTGATGTTTCTCGAAGTACGGAGCTGTAATGGATAAAGCTGCCAACTCAGAAACACGCCTAACCGAAGTGATAGCCACCAAAAAGGCCACCTTTTGGGTAAGAGAAGACAAAGCTATCTCCTTCAAGGGCTCAAACGGAGGGCCCTGGAGAGCAGAAAGAACCAGGTTCAAATCCCAAACTGGAACAAAAGGCTTCCTAGGAGGCCGAACATGTGTAACACCTTGGAAAAAGGTCTTGACTAAGGGATGAAGTGCAAAAGACCTTTGGAAGAACACCGCCAGGGCAGAAACCTGCCCTTTCAATGTACTAAGCTGGAGCCCCAGATCTAGACCATGTTGGAGAAACTCTAAAATTCTAGGAATGGAGAACTCTCGACAAGAGAGAGACCTACTTTCACACCAATCAATATAGGCCCTCCAAGTCCTGTAGTAAATAGAAGAGGAAGAGCGCTTCCTGGCACAGATAAGAGTCTGAATCACTGCGTCAGAAAGACCTTCCTCCTTCAAGATGGCGGTTTCAGCAGCCATGCCGTCAAAGCCAACGATGGTAAATTGGGATAGCGCAGCCGACCCTGGGTGAGCAGGTCCGGCAGCAGAGGCAGGGCGAACTGATCCTCTGCCAGTCTTACAAGATCTGCGAACCAAACTCGCCTTGGCCACCTTGGGGCCACCAGAATTGCCGACGCACCATCCAAGGCCAGTTTGCGCAGCACTCTGGCTAGCATTGGGAACGGAGGAAACAGGTAAAGGAGCCCCAGATCCCTCCAGTTTAGAGACATGGCATCCACTGTCAGAGCCAGTCCAGAATCAAAGACCCTTCCCTGAGGGCACTCCTGCTGCGAGTCCCTCCTTGGTGATTGATGTAAGCAACCGCCGTTCTGTTGTCCGACCGGACCTGAACTGGCAGGCCTCTCAACTGATGAGTCAAGCGAAACAGAACCAACCTGATGGCTCTCAACTCCAGAACATTGATGGGCTCGTGAGCCTCCCGCGGGCCCCACAAACCCTGAAACTGGAGGTCCTTCCAAACACCCCCCCAACCTGACAGACTGGCATCCGTGGTGACTGTTTCCCAACACGGAGCCAGAAAAGATCTGCCCTTCAACAGATTGACCGACCCCAGCCACCATTGCAGGGATCGACGAACTCGGGGAGTCATCAGGAAGGACTGATCCAACGATAGAGGAGACTTGTCCCAAAACTTCAACAGATGAAGCTGAAGCGTCCTTGTGTGAAACTGCGCAAAGGGAACTGCCTCGAATGAGGCCACCATTAACCCCACCAGCCTCATCCCTAACCGGATGGTCGGATGAGGGGTAGACAAGAGAAGCCGAACTAACTCCTGAATCAAAAGAATCTTGGCCTGGGGTAGAAACACCCTGGCCTGTGAAGTGTCCAGAGACATTCCCAGAAAGGTCAGAATTCTGGACGGAGAAAGAGAAGACTTGGGGTGGTTGATCACCCAACCGAATCTTTCCAGAGTGGACACCACCGCTCTGGTGTCCAACTCCGCTTGGTTGAAGGAAGAGGCCATGATCAGTAGATCGTCCAAATAGGGCACAATGCGGATACCCTGAACTCTGAGCAGAGCCATCACCCCCGCTAGCACCTTGGTGAACACCCGAGGAGCTGAGGTGAGACCGAAAGGAAGTGCCACAAACTGAAAGTGCCGATCCTCCACCACGAACCTGAGAAACCTCTGGTGTGCTGGAAAACCGGAACGTGTAGATAAGCATCCTTGATGTCTATGGACGTCAGAAAGTCTCCCTGACGAAGAGAGTGAATGGCCGAACGCAGCGTTTCCATGCGGAATTTCCTCGGCCGGATGAACCTGTTGAGAAACTTCAGATCCAAGATGGGTCGGACCAACCCGTCCTTCTTGGGTACCGTGAACAGATTGGAATAAAAGCCCCTGCCCCGATCTGAAGGGGGCACTGGGCAAATGACAGCCATGTCCAGAAGATTCTCCACTGCCACCAGGAGCCCCTGCGCCGCTAGAGGCTCCGACGGCATCCGAGACCTGACAAATCTGGAAGGGGGGCGGAGCTCGAACTCCAGCTTGTAGCCGGAAGACACCACTTCCCGGATCCATCTGTCCGAGACCTCTTGATCCCAGATCAGAGAGAAGTGCTGCAGCCGTCCCCCCACCCGCATGGGTGAGGGCGCCCCCTCATTGCTGAGCCGGCTTAGCAGCCGGTTTGGGCTTAGAGCCCCAACTGTATCCAGAACGGGCACGTCCTCTGCCCCTGTTTCCGGAATCTCCTCTGGAAGAGGGAAATGCAGAACCCCTACCAGATCTGGCCCCCCGAAAGGAGGGGGTAAAGGCAGGCGCCCCCCGAAAAGGGCGGCGTTGTTTCTTACGTTGAGGTAACCTACCACCCTTGGTGACAGAGTCCAATGTCTCTCCAAAGAGCCGTAGACCAACAAAGGGTAAAGCCGTCAGTGATTTTTTGGACATAAAATCGGCCGCCCACTGGCGCAGCCCCACCGACCGCCGAATAGCCACAAGCAGAGCCGACGTCCTACCACAAATCATCAAAGTGTCATCCAAGGCGGTCAACACAAAGGATAGAAACAACTCACACCGTTTAAGGCTAAGAAACTCGTTACTACCAGGACGAAGCCCGGAAGAAGTCAACAGGTCCCTGACCACAGACCTGGTAGCCAACACCATTAGCTCCGAAGCACACACAGGCCGGATGGCCGACCCAATGCTAGTAAAGCCATGAGAAGCCATCTGATCAATACGTTTATCCTCTCCATCTTTGAGAGTGGAACAATTAGGTCTGTTTAAAACCGAGGAGTTAGACAACCCCAAAACCGGTGCATCCACCTCGGGGGGAGATGCCCAGCACTTGACCGCCTCAGAAGGAAAGGGATATTTCCTATCCCACCCCTGAGGGATGCCAGGGAGCCGAGCCGGCCTATCCCATTCCTTGTCAATGATTCTATCAAAATGGTGTTGCGTAGGAAACTCCAGGCGCGGCCTGGATTCCTCAAACAATTCACCTTTCTGCTGTGACGCCTCCTCGGGAGGGGAAATATTCAGAACTTCCAGCATGAGAGACAGAGCGTGAGGAGAGTCCAAGGATCTCCCTAAATCAGAAAGCTCGGCATCAGCGCCAGCAGACTGCTCATCATCCGAAAATTCTGAACCCTCATCAACTTCCCCCTCCTCTAGCTGAGGATAATCAGACCAATCCAGATTGTCTCTGTCATCAAGATCATCCACCGGCGAAGCCGGCGACAAATGCTTTCTCTTAGACGGAGCCTTACGGGCGACCGAGCTAGAGAGCATTTTCTCAAGGCTAGCCAATCTGGCACACATCTCGGATTGCAGATCCCTGCCCATGACCACGTCACACGGGGCACGAGTGAAGGCGGGAGGGGGAGTTGAGGCGGCCGGCTGTGCTGACCCCGCCGCTTGGGGTTCGGACTGCCGCGTAATAGTTTGCTGTGCACATGGTATACACAGTAACACATCATCCCCAGTAATGGAAATCCCACACAACATACACTTTTTGGGATGCCCCGAAGGGGTCCCAGTATCCGGGGATGCCTCCATAAGGTGAATTTTGAGTGGTCGCTATGACCCAGGGAATTACGCCAGTTAGACAACCCGGGATGCCCCTTTAATGTCCCGAGTGGGAGGATTTGTGATGCTAAAATGGACCCAGGGACCCAGGATCAGGAGAGACCTTCCAATACTACAGAAGATCCTCCTGGATAACCTTCACCTAAAAGACAGAGAGAGACCCATAAGTCCCTACAATAAGACTTAACAGATAAAGAAAAGAAGAAATAAATGAGGCCCACAGGGCCACTCACAAAGGCTGCGATGAACGATCCGCCTCAGAACAATGGCGATTTCTGAGGTGAAGTGAAGAGAAGAAGAACTGCCTTGTCAGGGGCGTGGTCTGCGCTGCCCGCGCAAAGCTGATCTGTGCCCCTTAAGCTGCCTAGTAACAGGGAGCTGCCTAGTAACAGGGAGCTCAGCTCCGCAGCGGCGCCAGTACAGAGGAGGGCGGAGCCGCGGCGACGCGTCGAAAGCCCGGCTCCGCCCCCCCTTCCAGTGTGAATGAAGCGTGAGGGAAGAAGTCCCTCACGCACCAGCCCAGAGACCGGCGCCGCCGACAACCGCGGCGCCGGCTGCCATGACAGCGGGTGCTCCCGCTATCACTAGCGGAGCACCCGCCCCGCTCGCTGCGGCGAGGAATGAATGAGAGAACGGGGGCTGGCCGCGGCAGAGCGCCGAGTGCCAGCCCCGCCCCCCCAAAGCGTGTGAGGTAAAAAATTTACCTCACAGACTGAAAAACCCTGGCACCCGGCTGCAATGACAGCCGCGGTGCTGCAACATAGTAACAACAGTGCAACCAATTCATTGAGGGATTACTTCCAGACGCTCCACATCAACAAGAGAAAGTGAATAAAGAGAATAAAGCTAACCCCTATGAGAGGAACCCCCAGCCCCCATAGTTGGTAAAGGGAAGGGCCCCCCCCCCCCCAGGGAAAAGTCAAGGGACGGGGCATCCCAAACCGGGATGACCTACCCGGTATGACCGCCTACCCTCTCTTTTAGGGTCTCACGGTGGAGCTCTGCTCCTCAGCACCAGAGGTGCCAATGTACCCTCGCTCCGGCCAGCAGCCAAGACTGTGGAGGCATGTAATCTGAGGTAAATTTTGGGACAAACAGGGGTCCGAGCGGAAATAGACAAAATAAGAGGCCGGGAGTTACCTCGGCTACCTGAAATCCCCCTGTGCAAGGAGGAGCCATCATCTTCTGACTTGCTCGCCGTCTGCAGAGATGGAAAACTGGGTAGTGAGTGGGAGGTCCCAGGTATTTATGGATCAGGGAGGGGCTTTCTATTCTAAGTATGTCTCACACCCTGCTTCGGAAGTAGTCATTACACTTGGGTTATGTCCAGCAGAGGGCGAACTTTCTGCAGAGATGACTAGAAAAAAAGAAGCCCCTCCCTGGCCCATAAATACCTGTGACCCCCCACACATCCCCCAGTTTAGTCTCTGCAGAACGACGAGCAAGCAGAAGATGACGTCTCCTCCTTGCACAGGGGGATTTCAGGTAGCCGGGATAACTCCCGGCTCTCTATTTTCTCTATTTCCGCTCGGATCCCTTCCCCCCCATGCCTCCCAGCCGTGGCTACTGGTCCGGGTGAGGGTAGTATTGCACCTTTGGTGCTTAGGAGCTAGTGCTCCACCGTGAGACCCTATATGAGAGGGTAGGCGGTTAACCGGGTTGGTGACCCCGGTTTGGGATGCCCTGTCCGTTTCCCTTTTTACTACTTCTAAAGTTGGGGATCCCTCCCTCACTTTATTCCCTATGAAATCGGGGGGAGGGCTGTGGTTTCCCTCATCCAGCTGTCATGGGCATCGGGAAGTAATCTGTCTTCTATTGGGTAGCTATGAATGTTTTTGTGTGAATGTGTTTTACTTTGTATTCTAGCTATGTGGTACATCCTTCAACTTAGTTTTCTGTGCTGGCCGCACTTTCAAGATGGCGGCTGGTGTGGTGGCTGAGGGAAGCTTTTTCCCTCTCCTTGCTGTGAGGGGGGGGGCGGGGACGGGCGCGCTGGCAGCGCCCGCCCCTTTCTATTTTCCTTCCCTCTAAGGGCGTCTTGTTGGCGCCCTCTTCCTTACTGGAGAGGGGGCGGGGCCGGGCGCTCATAGCGCCGTCAGCGGCCCGCCCCACTCGGCTCTCGGGCGCCCTCGGTGGCGCCCGGTTCCTTGATCGGGAGGGCGGCGGGCCCGGGCGCTCCTCGCGCCGGCGGGGGCCGCCCCCCTCTGTTCCTTGGTTAGGTAAGGGGCGGGGCCGGGCACTCCTCGCGCCGGCGGCCCGCCCCGCTCTGCTCTCGGGCGCCCTGTGGCGCCCGTTTCTTCCTTAAGACAGGAGCCCTCGGTGGTGCCCGGTCTTTTAGTTTAGGGAGGGGGCGGGGCCGGGCGCTCCTCGCGCCGGCGGCGGCCCGCCCCTCTCTGCCCTTGGGTAAGGAAGGGGGCGGGGCCGGGCGCTCCTCGCGCCGGCGGCCCGCCCCGCTCTGCTCTCGGGCGCCGGCTGCGGCGCCCGACTCTGCTATTAGCATGGGGCCGGGCGCCCCTCGCGTCGGCGGCGGCCCGCCCCACTCTGCCCTTGTGTTAGGAAGGGGGCGGGGCCGGGCGCTCCTCGCGCCGGCGGCCTGCCCCGCTCTGCTCTCGGGCACCGGCTGCGGCCCCCGTCTCTTCTATTAGCATGGGGCCGGGCGCCCCTCGCGTCGGCGGCGGCCCGCCCCACTAGGCTCTCGGGCGCACTCAGGGGCGCCCGCCTTGTGTCTAGGGAGGGGGCGGGGCTGGGCGCTCCTCGCTCCGGCGGCCCGCCCTTCTCCGTTATCGGGCGCTCTTGGCGGCGTCCGTTCCTTTGACTAGGGAGGGGGCCGGGCCTGGTGCGCTTCACTCCGGTGGTCCGGCTCCATTCCTTCTGGTTCCGGTTGCTTCACCCCTCTGTCAGGGGCCCCTCTTCACCTGCATGTCGCTGGAGGTGAGTGCCCTGCAGGGCGTGCTTGATTGTATATTTACATGTGACTTTGGCATGATATGTGGGCCTTAATGCTTTTGCCTCAATGTTATGTGTATATTTACATATAGATATACTTTATATATGTATGTATTTTCTATATTCAGTCACATTCTGTTACTTTTCCTGGTATGAGTGTTTGTTTTTTTATGTGCCCTGGGGTCCCTTGGGTTACAAATCCTCCCACTTACGGACTTAAGGGGCATCCCGGGTTGCTTATTGCGTAATTCCTGCTAGTGCGACTACCATAAAAATCACCATTGGGAGGCTTTCCTGGTCTCGGGCTCTGGTTCCCTTCGGGGCAGTCCCGGCAGTGTGTGTGTGTTGGGGGGTATCCCGTTTGGGGATGCTGTGCTGGGCCATATTATGTGTTGTACAGGCCATAACACGGCAATTGGGGGCCCGACATTTGGGTCAGTACCGCCGGCTTTATCTCCTACAACTCCTTATATTATCCGTACCCCATGTGACTTGGTCATTAGCGGGGAGTCGCTATCTGATGTATGTGCTGGATTGGCCGACATCTGAAAATTGTTTTCTAGCTCCGTGGCCAAGCATGCGCTCGGCCCAGCGGTTAGAGCATACGTTAATTGGACTGTATTCCTCAGCGGGGTAGGCTCTAGTCCATGTACATATATATGCATATATATACTGTATATGTATATATATATACGTGTGTGTATATATATATATATATATATATATATATATATATATATATATATATATATATATATATATATATATATATATATATACTTTATGGCCCCGACTAAGTGCAGTTATCCGTCACTGGTAGTGCCGGTTATTGATGTTCCCTTGACTGGTCTGTTTATTTTCCGCCTGCGGAAGGACCTGTTTACGGAATCTGAGGATCAGCAGTTTGGGATGCTGATGCCGGGCAGGGGCTTGGGGATGCTTTGGTTATCCCCAAGTTCCTGGGCCTTTTATTTGAGGTGCTGGCTATTCCTACTCTGGCGATGTCCCCTCCGCGGGAGGGAAAATAATTTTTTTCTTGAGACCTCTAAGCCTCGTCTGGGTGCCCAACTCAGCTTCATTCTAATATGTGATTATTGCGGTCCGGCAGGGATCTAGCCGGCTTCTTGGTTTCCCTCTGGAACGGGATGGAAGGTATCCCTGTACGGTGATCGAGGTGAAACGCTGGTCATCTCCTCCCTAGGTTGATGCGTCTGGTACTGGGATTGCACAACGCACCTGCGGTGCACTATCTAGACGCTTCCACGATTGAGGATCTTTAGGTCCGTCGTGGTTATCTGCTGGCTGAACGAGTCCTTGCTGGCGTGGGTTCTGCCTTGCGGCCTGTTTATATTTCTGTACACATGGTTGTGGTTGTCAGGTCTATGCTTTGGGGCCAGTTGCGGGGTCCCAGCTGGACCCAGCCGGCGCTGATTTGGTAGCGTTTAGGCGGCATGTTTAGTTCCTGTCCTTGGTCTTGTGTGTCTGGTTGACACTATATGTCTGTATGGCGGAGCCTCAGCTTTGTTTGTGACTATATGACGCTCTGTTTGGTTGCGCCGGTGGCGGCTAACATTGGCTATCCCTCGGGGTATGCGGCCTTGGAGTCATATTGGACTCTGTTGCATAAGGAGGCAGGCTTCCGCCACGCTAGAAGTGACGTTGCTCCTTCGGGGGGCAGACTCCCCTATTCTTCCCTTTCATGGTGCCAGAGCTGGCAGAGGTGCTGCCTTCTCTAGCTTCAGGTGTGATTCCTCTGTTCTCGGGTTTCCTCGGTCTCCCGGGCTGTGCAGGGGTCGGTGCTATTGTTTCAGCCCTGGTGGTTCTCTAACGGGATGGATCCTTCGGAACCATTCTGGTTTTTGAGGCCTTCTACAGGTTCATCAGAACCCAGTAGTTCTGCATGGAGACTCTGCGCTCGGTCATCAATTCCCTTCATCTGGGGGATTTCGTGACGTTTATGGCCATCAAGGTTATTTGCCTTTATGTATCTACCTACCCTGCTCGCTAGAGATTTCTCAGGTTTGAGGTGGAAGATCGGCGGTTTTCACTTGTGGCCCCCCCTTTCTGGTTGCCTTCAGTGCCAAGGGTGTTCGTCAAGGGGCTGGCGGGCATGATGGCCCTTATCAGCCCAGGGCGTTTACAGTGGGCTGTATCTGGATGGCCTACTCATTACAGCATCTTTTCTTTGCTGGGGGGCGATGGCCTCCAGGGTAGTTACGTCGCTGGAAAAGTTTGGAGGGGTGATGATCCACCCCAAGTTCTCTGGCATGGATCTGGTTCCGGTCAGGCCAGAGGGTTCCTTCTTCACCCTATGGTGCAGAGGTTCTTTGGACCTGATATTTGTTCTCCTGGACAATCCTCGCCTTTCTTTCTGGCTAGGGAAGTATCTGGCGGGATTGATGGTGACTTTCCTTTTAGACGGTCCCTTTTGCTCCTTTTTTGGCCCCTTGTTGGGAGCCGGTTTCCTCGCATGTCAGCCTGTCGGGCTGGGGAGGTTTCTGGATGGATTTTAAGTTCTAGGGGCTGGGGAGTCTTTGGGAGACTTTCGCTCCCATCTCTGTTTTTGGAGTTCAGAGCTATTTGTGTGATACTTTCATGCTGTTTGCATCATTCACAGGTTTTGCCGGTTCGGGTTCCTTGGGACGATTGAACCGCGGTCGCTTTCGACGATCACCAAGGAGGGCCTCGCAGCAGGAGTACCCTCAGGGGAGCTTCGCTGACCCTTGTTGGGTGGAGAGCGATGTTCCATGCATTTCAGCTGCGTTCTCTCTGGGCGTGGATATCACGGAGGCGGATTCCTTGAGCAGGGGACCCTCTCAGTGTGGGAATTGTTCTTTCTTCTGCAAGGTGTTTCGGTCCTCACAAGTGGTAGATTCCGGAGGTGGTTTTCCTTGCCTCATGTTGCTATTACTAGCTCCCAACGTTTGGTTTTCGGTCTCGGGTTCCTTTGCCTCCGGCAGTGGTCATCATATCTTTTGCCTGGCGGGGTCTGGGGTTTCTGCACCTGTTTCCGCCAAGGTGGTGCGCTAGCTGGCTCCTGAGGGTGCGTCAGCAATGTCAGTGGTGGCCAAGTTAGGCTTGGTTCTGTAGTTGCATACGCTGGCTTGGCAGTGTGGCTGCTGTAACTTCCTCCATTTTTTTGTGGAGTTTGCCTGTTTTTGTGCTTCAGACCCTTGTTTGGGCTAGGAAGTGGTCTTCCTTTAGCTTTTCTACAGGACTTGCGGTCCTATATTGATGGGTGTGAGGCTAGGGCCTTGCGTTGCAAGGTGTTTTTCTGTTCACCAGGTTTTTGGGTTTCCGTCGGTACGGTCTGGGGCTCCAGCTTAAGTGCTTTGCTGGGGCAGGCCTCTGTCCTGGTGGCCTTCTTCTAGGGACCTCTGTCCTCTAACAGCCTTGCGTCTGTTTGGGATTTGTATTTTGCCTACACTACAGATTGCCTTTTGGTGGCTAGTCCCTCTGTTCGCTGTGTTTCCATCTCTTTGGGATGTGATTCTTCTTCCTTGTGTCCTTGGTCTAGCTTGAAGAGGAGAGGGCCCTTCTGGGGGTCCTGTTTTTGTTCCATTTCTTGGCTACTTCCCTTTTTTTGTAGGAAGGAAGTCTTGTTGTGGTACCATCTGGCCCCTGCTGGGTTTGGCATCGTCAAGGCTACCATTTTTAATGGATATGTCTGGTCCTTGTGTGGGCTTAGTTTGCTAAGGGGAGGTTTCCCCTTTTCAGTTTAGCGGAATAAGTGGTACGACTGCTACTTGGTCTTCTGTCCATACCTTTTACAAGTCTTTGTAAGGTTGCTGTGCGGTCCTTAGTAGATTATGTTTTTGGCCGTAAAGTTATTCAAACGGCAGGGGTTTTCATTGGTGCTTTTTTGCCTATTAGGATCCCCACCCTTTTTGGACACTGCTGTTGGATGTCCCAAGTGTAATGACTACTTCCGAAGCAGGGTGTGAGACATACTTAGAATAATACCATTTTGTGAATACTCACCTTGTAAAATGGGTATTATAAGTATGTCTCACACCCTGCTTCGCCCCGCCCTGAGTTGTATTTTGGATCCTCTTTGGTGTTACTGGTTTCTTGTAGTTTTTATTGGCTCTTCCTGGTCCCCTTACTGCTTTTCTATACTGGGGGATGTGTGGGGGGTCACAGGTATTTATGGGCCAGGGAGGGGCTTCTTTTTTTCTAGTCATCTCTGCAGAAAGTTCGCCCTCTGCTGGACATAACCCAAGTGTAATGACTACTTCCGAAGCAGGGTGTGAGACATACTTATAATACCCATTTTACAAGGTGAGTATTCACAAAATGGTATTTTTGCTATCATCTCTGCAGGAACGCCCTCTTCAGGACGATATTACCCACATGTTATGGATTCTTGAAGCGGGGTGTGTGACATACTAAGAATATGAAAAAGGTGTGGCCCCTCCTGGTCTACATATACTTTCAACTGCCTTGCCCACTCCAGTTTCATTGTTGCAGTTGGGCTGGACTGTGAATGTTCGGATTTGGTTTCTTTCCTCACTTTTCATTTTCCAAGTCATCCTTCAGCTCGACTACATGGAGATATTATGCTCCACCCCCTGGGAGGAAACACAAAATAGGAACAGGTTAACAAGGTTAAAAGCCCCACCCCTTCCTCCCCACCTCCAGTTCTTTGTGTTTCCTCCCTGGGAAACCTTGGGACAGAGAGAGTGCCTGGTTAGTCTACTGCCATTTTGTTATTTTAATTAATTTTTTTATACCCTCCAGCATCCTGGAGTTAGCCAGCTGTACCGGATATTATCACAGGAGACCCTGCTGCAAGACGGATACAACTGGGGATATATCCCTCATAGCCTTTGAAAAAGCATGAGTAGTTAATTTTCACTTTAAAAATCCTTATCCCAGTGGGAGTGGGTACGCTGGGTTGAGTAGCATACTGGAAGTATTGCGAAAAGGGATTCACAGTTAGCTATTTTTGAAAACCTTCCCTCCAAAATTTTGAATTTCGGAGGTGTGACGTCATCGGCAGGAAGCCGAAAACTGGAAGATCAGACGAGCTAACGCGGGGGATCTTCCAGGCCTTTTACTATTCTCACTGTTCCAGATGGATCCATTTCTATGCCGTTTGCGTAGGAACAGGATGAGGCGATGGTAAGCGCCAGGGTCCTGGTGGCACTTCTGGACTAGCTAGACCTAAGTGACAAAGCCTTTCTGGCGAAGCAAACCCAAGCCCCTCTCAAAGCTCTCCCAGGCACGATCAGATGTCCTTGCTCTGCTGGGTGGGAAGGACATCTTCAAATTTGAAAGGACCAGGTGGTGGATTCTTGGGTCCAAAATGTCTTGTCCTCAGGCTACAATCTAGAGCTAGCAGTCACACCACCCATCAAGACTTCCCCGGGATACTGGAGGCAATGCAGGCCATGGTAGAAGGTCTTTTTTAGAGGGGAGTAGTTTCTTCTGTGCCTTTTTACAGAGAGGCTTTTTTCGATTTTTAACTCGAATGTTTTCGTTATTCCCAAGAAGGTCGGATCAGTACGTCCTATCCTAGACCTCAAGCGCCTCAACAGTTTTGTTTGCTTTCGGAGGTTCTGCATGAAATCCCTGGGATCCACCATTGCAGCAGGGGGGGGGATTCAAGACAGCAGTAGACATTGGAAACGGTTACTTGCATTTACCGATCTTCTCAGGATATGAAGGTTCCTGCACTTTTTTCGGTAAGTGTCAACATTTTCATTTTGTGGCCCTGCTCTTAGGCCTTTCTATGGCTTCACAGGTTTTCATGAAGATGTTAGCAGGGCTTATGGCCATCTGTCAGGCTTCCCAGCTACAACCAAGGTAAAGGTAGACTTCTAGCAAGAAATGAGGGCTGTGGAGAGCTTCAGATGTAGGGTGAAGCATGGAAATAAAGTTCAGTAAGACAGAACAGAGTTCAGGGGTTTAATAAAGACCAATAACAGATACAATTCCAGGGCTGGCGGTAGACAGGCAAAGTGTATAAACAAACTGTGTTCAGAGGCTGGTGACAAACCAAATATAAATTCCAGGGCTGGCGGCAGATAGGCAAAGTCCATTAAACAATCTGAGATCATGGGCTGGCAGCGAACAAGCAGAGTCCAATAAACAATCCGAATTTCTAACCGTGTGATCCGTGCAAGGGTTAATCCAATAGCTGATCGGGAAGCAGTCCAGGTCAATCCAATATCGCAGTCAGGAGTTGCAGGTAACAGGAATCACAGCTTCCAGTAACTGAGCTGATAACACAGCATTGGATGCAGGCCAGATGTCCTCTTAAATAGGGCTGTCAATTAGAGCAGGGAGGGATGTGTAAGAGTCTGAGTGAGGTCACTTCCTGTCCATTCAGACCCAGGAAACCAGGAAGTAAAATCAAGCCCAAGAGCTGACACTGTAGGCTTCATGCACTTGCAGTGTGCTGAACACCAGGTGTCGCTGTTGAGCAGTGCAACAGATGAAGAGCCGTCACACCCGCCCTCTCTGCTAACGTACAGTTCCTGGAGTACCTTACTCATGGTGAAGCCAACAGATATTGTTTCTTTTGTGTGAAGTTTTGCAATAAAAAAAGGTTGACCTATTCAGTTCTCTTCCAATTTGAACAAGGTTGTTTCTCTTTCTCTGTCTCTGAGAACTTCCTTCTTCCCGGGTGGCTGCATCCTACTGCTTTTCAATTACTGGAGAGGGCAACCGAAAGTATGTGTGACTGGGAGGGGCCACACTTTTTTTTTTTTTTAATGTTGCGGTCTTGCCCTTCATTCGAGAGTTAACCCATTCTTATCTGGTTTGTGATGCCCTGTAGTGGAAGTAGAGAGAAAACAATTCCACAGGACTGCATTTTAACTAATCCTGCCTCATTTTTCTCCAGTCCCTGGACGACAGCCTAATTGCCTTTCGAACCCGTTCTAAGCGCCCTCTAAAGGATGTGCCCATCGGACAACTGGAAGCTAAGCTGAAGGCTCCAGACATCACACCAGACATGTATGACCACAGTACCGCCGATGATGAAGACTGGAAATTGTGGCTGCATAGCCTCATGCAGGCCGACATTGGGAACGAAGGTAAGCAGAGGGATGTGATGTGGAGATTCTCTTTACATGCGGTTGTGATTTTTTTTTTTTTTTTTTCTCTTCACTTCACACGGGTAAGTCCTTAACCAGGAGGGGTCAGACTGTGCTGAAGATTATGCAAAATGCTAAATCCCTCCTTATGTCTGCTCCTGCTGTGGTGGAAAATGTGCTCAATTCAGTCTGGTTCTCCAGCATAGGAGACGGTTCAGGCTGTTTTCTCATGGCTTGGTTATCCATGAGTATTTCTTAGTACCAATGAGGTGGAAAATGAAGTATTATTAGCATTAATTATTTAGTTCTAGCCGCCTGTATGCCATCTCTCACATTCTCAGTGTGTGGAGGGGTTTTCACCCCTCCCTCCTCATATTAGTATTAATTATTTAGTTCTAGCCGCCTGTATGCCATCTCTCACATTGTCAGTGTGTGGAGAGGTTTTCACCCATCCCTCCTCATATTATTATATTATTAGTATTAATTATTTAGTTCTAGCCGCCTGTATGCCATCACTCACATTGTCAGTGTGTGGAGGGGTTTTCCCCTCTCCCTCCTGATATTATTATATTATTAGTATTATTTAGTTCTAGCTGCCCGTATGCCATCTCACATTCCCATTGTGTGGAGGGGTTTTCACCCATCCCTCCTCATATTATTATATTATTAGTATTCATTATTTAGTTCTAGCCGCCTGTATGCCATCTCCCACATTCTCAGTGTGTGGAGGGGTTTTCACCCCTCCCTCCTCATATTATTAGTATTATTTAGTTCTAGCGGCCTGTATGCCATCTCTCACATTGTCAGTGTGTGGAGGGGTTTTCCCCTCTCCCTCCTCATATTATTATATTATTAGTATTATTTAGTTCTAGCTGCCCGTATGCCATCTCTCACATTCCCATTGTGTGGAGGGGTTTTCCCCCCTCCCTCCTCATATTATTATATTATTAGTATTATTTAGTTCTAGCCGCCCGTATGCCATCTCTCACATTCCCAGTGTGTGGAGGGGTTTTCCCCCCTCCCTAATATTATATTATTAGTATTAATTATTTAGTTCTAGCCGCCTGTATGCCATCTCTCACATTGTCAGTGCGTGGAGGGGTTTTCACCCCTCCCTTCCTCATAGGTTTACCAAGAATGTTATGTCTGCTTAATGAGAAACAGATGTTCTTTATGTCTGTCGGTTTAAGGGCCCCTAGTCTACCACCAGTAGTGGTTACAACGGCCAACCATTTCAGATACAGCCCAGGGCCACTTAACATTCAGGCTGACAGGAGCCGACAGGAGGGAGGGGATTCAGCTTCCTGCACAGTCTGACCTCTCCTGGTGACAGGAAGATATTACCCCATTCCGTGGGCTTTCCTGTGTGAAGATGAAGAGCAGATAACTAGGTAAGTCTGCTACAATTCCTTTTTATGACACATTCTCACCTCTTTTTAGATGAAGGGGATGATGACGACGACGACCCGGAATACAACATACTAGATGACTTACATCTGGAGCCAGACACAGAGGACCTGCGTAACGACCGTGCCGTGCGCATCACAAGTAAGTTACCTCGTCTTCGGCCGTGTGTAAGGTCTGGAATTGCAGCAGTTTGTGAATTCTTATTTTTGTTGTGCTTTACAGAGAAGGAGGTAAACCAGCTGATGGAGGAACTCTTTGAGACGGTGAGTGCAGTATATTCTTAGTATGTCACACACCCCGCTTCAAGAATCCATAACATGTGGGTAATATCGTCCTGAAGAGGGCGTTCCTGCAGAGATGATAGCAAAAGAAAGCCCCTCCCTGATCCATAAATACCTGGGACCTCCCACTCACTACCCAGTTTTCCATCTCTGCAGACGGCGAGCAAGTCAGAAGATGATGGCTCCTCCTTGCACAGGGGGATTTCAGGTAGCCGGGGTAACTCCCGGCCTCTTATTTTGTCTATTTCCGCTCGGACCCCTGTTTGTCCCAAAATTTACCTCAGATTACATGCCTCCACAGTCTTGGCTGCTGGCCCGAGCGAGGGTACATTGGCACCTCTGGTGCTGAGGAGCAGAGCTCCACCGTGAGACCCTAAAAGAGAGGGTAGGCGGTCATACCGGGTAGGTGATCCCGGTTTGGGATGCCCCGTCCCTTGACTTTTCCCCTGGGGGGGGCCCTTCCCTTTACCAACTATGGGGGCTGGGGGTTCCTCTCATAGGGGTTAGCTTATTCTCTTTCTCTTTATCACTTTCTCTTGTTGATGTGGAGCGTCTGGAAGTAATCCCTCAATGAATTGGTTGCACTGTTGTTACTATGTTGCAGCACCGCGGCTGTCATTGCAGCCGGGTGCCGGGGTTTTTCAGTCTGTGAGGTAATTTTTACCTCACACGCTTTGGGGGGGCGGGGCTGGCACTCGGCGCTCTGCCGCGGCCAGCCCCCGTTCTCTCATTCATTTCTCGCCGCAGCGAGCGGGGCGGGTGCTCCGCTAGTGATAGCGGGAGCTCCCGCTGTCATGGCAGCCGGCGCCGCGGTTGTCGGCGGCGCCGGTCTCTGGGCTGGTGCGTGAGGGACTTCTTCCCTCACGCTTCATTCACACTGGTAGGGGGGGCGGAGCCGGGCTTTCGGCGCGTCGCCGCGGGTCCGCCCTCCTCTGTACTGGCGCCGCTGCGGAGCTGAGCTCCCTGTTACTAGGCAGCTCCCTGTTACTAGGCAGCTTAAGGGGCACAGATCAGCTTTGCGCGGGCTGCGCAGACCACGCCCCTGACAAGGCAGTTCTTCTTCTCTTCACTTCACCTCAGAAATCGCCATTGTTCTGAGGCGGATCGTTCACCGCAGCGTTTGTGAGTGGCCCTGTGGGCCTCATTTATTTTTTCTTTTCTTTATCTGTTAAGTCTTATTGTAGGAACTTATGGGTCTCTCTCTGTCTTTTAGGTGAAGGTTATCCAGGAGGATCTTCTGTAGTATTGGAAGGTCTCTCCTGATCCTGGGTCCCTGGGTCCATTTTAGCATCACAAATCCTCCCACTCGGGACATTAAAGGGGCATCCCGGGTTGTCTAACTGGCGTAATTCCCTGGGTCATAGCGACCACTCAAAATTCACCTTATGGAGGCATCCCCGGATACTGGGACTGGGACCCCTTCGGGGCATTCCAAAAAGTGTATGTTGTGTGGGATTTCCATTAATGGGGATGATGTGTTACTGTGTATACCATGTGCACAGCAAACTATTACGCGGCAGTCCGAACCCCAAGCGGCGGGGTCAGCACAGCCGGCCACCTCAACTCCCCCTCCCGCCTTGACTCGTGCCCCGTGTGACGTGGTCATGGGCAGGGATCTGCAATCCGAGATGTGTGCCAGATTGGCTAGCCTTGAGAAAATGCTCTCTAGCTCGGTCGCCCGTAAGGCTCCGTCTAAGAGAAAGCATTTGTCGCCGGCTCCGCCGGTGGATGATCTTGATGACAGAGACAATCTGGATTGGTCTGATTATCCTCAGCTAGAGGAGGGGGAAGTTGATGAGGGTTCAGAATTTTCGGATGATGAGCAGTCTGCTGGCGCTGATGCCGAGCTTTCTGATTTAGGGAGATCCTTGGACTCTCCTCACGCTCTGTCTCTCATGCTGGAAGTTCTGAATATTTCCCCTCCCGAGGAGGCGTCACAGCAGAGAGGTGAATTGTTCGAGGAATCCAGGCCGCGCCTGGAGTTTCCTACGCAATGCCATTTTGATAGAATCATTGACAAGAAATGGGATAGGCCGGCTCGGCTCCCTGGCATCCCTCAGGGGTGGGATAGGAAATATCCCTTTCCTTCTGAGGCGGTCAAGCGCTGGGCATCTCCCCCCGAGGTGGATGCACCGGTTTTGGGGTTGTCTAACTCCTCGGTTTTAAACAGACCTGATTGTTCCACTCTCAAAGATGGAGAGGATAAACGTATTGATCAGATGGCTTCTCATGGCTTTACTAGCATTGGGTCGGCCATCCGGCCTGTGTGCGCTTCGGAGCTAATGGTGTTGGCTACCAGGTCTGTGGTCAGGGACCTGTTGACTTCTTCCGGGCTTCGTCCTGGTAGTAACGAGTTCCTTAGCCTTAAACGGTGTGAGTTGTTTCTATCCTTTGTGTTGACTGCCTTGGATGACACTTTGATGATGTGTGGTAGGACGTCGGCTCTGCTTGTGGCTATTCGGCGGTCGGTGTGGCTGCGCCAGTGGGCGGCCGATTTTATGTCCAAGAAATCACTGACGGCTTTACCCTTTGTTGGTCTACGGTTCTTTGGAGAGACATTGGACTCTGTCACCAAGGGTGGTAGGTTACCTCAAGAAGCAACAACGCCGCCCTTTTCGGGGGGCGCCTGCCTTTACCCCCTCCTTTCGAGGGGCCAGATCTGGTAGGGGTTCTGCATTTCCCTCTTCCAGAGGAGATTCCGGAAACAGGGGCAGAGGACGTGCCCGTTCTGGATACAGTTGGGGCTCTAAGCCCAAACCGGCTGCCAAGCCGGCTCAGCAATGAGGGGGCGCCCTCACCCATGTGGGTGGGGGGACGGCTGCAGCACTTCTCTCAGATCTGGGATCAAGAGGTCTCGGACAGATGGATCCGGGAAGTGGTGTCTTCCGGCTACAAGCTGGAGTTCGAGCTCCGCCCCCCTTCCAGATTTGTCAGGTCTCGGATGCCGTCGGAGCCTCTAGCGGCGCAGGGGCTCCTGGTGGCAGTGGAGAATCTTCTGGACATGGCTGTCATTTGCCCAGTGCCCCCTTCAGATCGGGGCAGGGGCTTTTATTCCAATCTGTTCACGGTACCCAAGAAGGACGGGTTGGTCCGACCCATCTTGGATCTGAAGTTTCTCAACAGGTTCATCCGGCCGAGGAAATTCCGCATGGAAACGCTGCGTTCGGCCATTCACTCTCTTCATCAGGGAGACTTTCTGACGTCCATAGACATCAAGGATGCTTATCTACACGTTCCGGTTTTTCCAGCACACCAGAGGTTTCTCAGGTTCGTGGTGGAGGATCGGCACTTTCAGTTTGTGGCACTTCCTTTCGGTCTCACCTCAGCTCCTCGGGTGTTCACCAAGGTGCTAGCGGGGGTGATGGCTCTGCTCAGAGGCCAGGGTATCCGCATCGTGCCCTATTTGGACGATCTACTGATCATGGCCTCTTCCTTCAACCAAGCGGAGTTGGACACCAGAGCGGTGGTGTCCACTCTGGAAAGGTTCGGTTGGGTGATCAACCACCCCAAGTCTTCTCTTTCTCCGTCCAGAATTCTGACCTTTCTGGGAATGTCTCTGGACACTTCACAGGCCAGGGTGTTTCTACCCCAGGCCAAGATTCTTTTGATTCAGGAGTTAGTTCGGCTTCTCTTGTCTACCCCTCATCCGACCATCCGGTTAGGGATGAGGCTGGTGGGGTTAATGGTGGCCTCATTCGAGGCAGTTCCCTTTGCGCAGTTTCACACAAGGACGCTTCAGCTTCATCTGTTGAAGGTTTGGGACAAGTCTCCTCTATCGCTGGATCAGTCCTTCCTGATGACTCCCCGAGTTCGTCGATCCCTGCAATGGTGGCTGGGGTCGGTCAATCTGTTGAAGGGCAGATCTTTTCTGGCTCCGTGTTGGGAAACAGTCACCACGGATGCCAGTCTGTCAGGTTGGGGGGGTGTTTGGAAGGACCTCCAGTTTCAGGGTTTGTGGGGCCCGCGGGAGGCTCACGAGCCCATCAATGTTCTGGAGTTGAGAGCCATCAGGTTGGTTCTGTTTCGCTTGACTCATCAGTTGAGAGGCCTGCCAGTTCAGGTCCGGTCGGACAACAGAACGGCGGTTGCTTACATCAATCACCAAGGAGGGACTCGCAGCAGGAGTGCCCTCAGGGAAGTGTCTTTGATTCTGGACTGGGCAGAGACCCACGTCCCGTGTATCTCAGCAGTCTACATTCCGGGAGTGGAGAACACGGAGGCGGACTTGCTGAGCAGGGCCTCCTCTCGTCAGGGGGAGTGGTCTCTCAGTCCCAAGGTGTTTCGTTCGATATGTCTCAGGTGGGGGGTCCCAGCGGTGGACCTCTTTGCTTCTCGTCACAATCACAAGCTTCCAGTCTTTGTGTCTCTCTCGCGGGATCCTCTGGCTCTGACAGTGGATGCCATGTCTCTAAACTGGAGGGATCTGGGGCTCCTTTACCTGTTTCCTCCGTTCCCAATGCTAGCCAGAGTGCTGCGCAAACTGGCCTTGGATGGTGCGTCGGCAATTCTGGTGGCCCCAAGGTGGCCAAGGCGAGTTTGGTTCGCAGATCTTGTAAGACTGGCAGAGGATCAGTTCGCCCTGCCTCTGCTGCCGGACCTGCTCACCCAGGGTCGGCTGCGCTATCCCAATTTACCATCGCTGGCTTTGACGGCATGGCTGCTGAAACCGCCATCTTGAAGGAGGAAGGTCTTTCTGACGCAGTGATTCAGACTCTTATCTGTGCCAGGAAGCGCTCTTCCTCTTCTATTTACTACAGGACTTGGAGGTCCTATATTGATTGGTGTGAAAGTAGGTCTTTCTCTTGTCGAGAGTTCTCCATTCCTAGAATTTTAGAGTTTCTCCAACATGGTCTAGATCTGGGGCTCCAGCTTAGTACATTGAAAGGGCAGGTTTCTGCCCTGGCGGTGTTCTTCCAAAGGTCTTTTGCACTTCATCCCTTAGTCAAGACCTTTTTCCAAGGTGTTACACATGTTCGGCCTCCTAGGAAGCCTTTTGTTCCAGTTTGGGATTTGAACCTGGTTCTTTCTGCTCTCCAGGGCCCTCCGTTTGAGCCCTTGAAGGAGATAGCTTTGTCTTCTCTTACCCAAAAGGTGGCCTTTTTGGTGGCTATCACTTCGGTTAGGCGTGTTTCTGAGTTGGCAGCTTTATCCATTACAGCTCCGTACTTCGAGAAACATCAGGACAAGGTTGTCTTTCGTTTCAAGCAGGATTTTCTTCCTAAAGTGGTCTCGGAGTTTCATCTGAATCAGGACATTGTTTTGCCCTCTCTATGCCCAAATCCCAGCGACGACAAGGAAAGGGCATTGCATTCCTTGTATGTAGTTCGTGTTGTGGAACATTATCTGGAGGTTACGTCTTCCTTTCGTAAGACTGATGCTTTCTTTGTGGTGCCCTGCGGGCCTAGGAAAGGTTTGGCTCCTGCCAGATCTTCCATTAGTAAATGGATTCGTCAGGCCATCATTGGGGCCTATTCTGCCAAGGGGAGGAGTCCCCCTTTTCGTGTTACTGTTCATTCTACTCGTGCAGTTGGTGCGTCCTGGGCCTTTCAGCACCAGGCTTCTGTTGAACAAGTTTGTAAGGCCGCTACCTGGTCTTCTGTTCACACCTTTTCCAAGTTTTACAAGGTTGATGTTCGGGCATCAGCGGATGCTGTTTTTGGCCGCAAAGTTTTGCAAGCTGTTGTGGTTTAAGGTTGTGCATTGTTGCCTAGTTTTGGATCCCCGCCCTTGTTATGGACACTGCTGTTGGATGTCCCACATGTTATGGATTCTTGAAGCGGGGTGTGTGACATACTAAGAATAATACCATTTTGTGAATACTCGCCTTGTAAAATGGGTATTATGAGTATGTCACACACCCCGCCCTTTTGTATTCAGGATCCTCTTTATTGCGAACTTTGCGTGGTTGTTGTTTATATTTGCCTCTTCCTGGTCCCTTACCTTACTGCTTTCTGTATACTGGGTAGTGAGTGGGAGGTCCCAGGTATTTATGGATCAGGGAGGGGCTTTCTTTTGCTATCATCTCTGCAGGAACGCCTCTTCAGGACGATATTACCCACATGTTATGGATTCTTGAAGCGGGGTGTGTGACATACTCATAATACCCATTTTACAAGGTGAGTATTCACAAAATGGTATTATTTAACCCTTCCTCCTCCTGTAGAACCACAGCATCTGACTCTCCCATGTTCTGCAGTTTCAGGACGAGATGGGGATCTCGCACTTGCAAGACGAGGGACCGGATGAGGAGGACAGTAATCCAGATCCTCTTCCAAACTTTAACACTCCGCAAGCCATCAGGTGAGATCCGAGTCTGGCACCGGTCGAGTGTCGCCTCCTAACTCTGGGGACAGGACAGTTACAAGCAGAGCTGGAACTGTTTGGGAGAGGAGGTAAAGTAATTCTGGACCCTGGCTTCCCCCGAGTCATTGGAGTTGTACTGACCTGAGGGGGTCCACATGGGACCTACAATTATATAGTTAGCTGCTCGTTGTAGTTGTTCATTTTTTACCTTGTCGCTGTCTCTGGTTTATAGAACCCGGTTTCTGGAGGCAGTCCTCTGTTTATAGTGTTCAGGATGTTGTGTCTTCACCGGATGTCCTAGGGATCCCCCATGTTTACACAGTATCTACAACGGATATCCTAGGGATCCCCCATGTTTACACAGTATCTACAACGGATATCCTAGGGATCCCCCATGTTTACACAGTATCTACAACGGATATCCTAGGGATCCTCCATGTTTATACAGTATGTACACCGGATATCCTCGGGATGCCCCATGTTTACACAGTATCTACACCGGATATCCTAGGGATCCCCCATGTTTACACAGTATCTACACCGGATATCCTCGGGATGCCCCATGTTTACACAGTATCTACACCGGATATCCTCGGGATGCCCCATGTTTACACAGTATCTACACCGGATATCCTCGGGATGCCCCATGTTTACATAGTATCTACACCAGACATCCCTCTAAACATCTTCTGTCTTAAGGTTCGAGGAGCCGCTGGCCAACCTGCTGACGGAGCAGCACCGTTCCGTGAGGGCTCAGCTGGAGTACATACGCATGAGGAAATCCATGATGAAGGGAGACGACGACCAGTCGTCGCCACAGGAGCCCGAGCCTCCCAGAGCCCCGCCTCCCCCTAAACTGCCTCCTGTCATGGCGCTGGATGAGGCGCAGAGGAAGAGGCTACAACAGCAGATGCAGCAGGTGAGGCCTATACGTGGCTGTTGTTAGTCGCTTACGTTTACCTGTTGCATGTCTTCTGACTTCTGTCCTGTCCTGCAGCATGTCCAGCTCCTGACTCAGCTCCACCTGATGACTTATCAAAACCCCCAACTGGCATCGGAAGCTCAAACTACGCGAATGTACCTGGTAATGGCTGCTCTGCGGGGGTGGGGAGGGGTATTTGTTGATTTTCCTGCGTGTTGCGGATGGATATCGAGTTTACTTTCTATGTAATGAATGGAAGCCCTCTTTAAAGTGGACCAAAACCCACTGAGCTTGTGAAATAAATTTGACCAAACCCCTTACCCAGACTCCCTTCTTAGTGTGTATATCTAGAAATAGATAATTGCGCCATCTTGGAACAAGGATTTTTTTTTTGCAGTCCCTCCTTGTTAGATTGCATGACATTCAGTCATTGCATAGGCGTGGCAATGACATCATTGCCAATCACTACAGTGGCAACGAATGAAGGAGACGGGGCTTTATGGCTAAAACAATCACGCAGTGAAAATTGCCAAAAGCTGCTTCTCATGGGGGGGAGCAATTCAGGAAATTCTAGTTAAAATTGTGGCTTTTGGTCTGCTTTAACCTCTCTGGTTCAGCTTTGTCTCTCGCCGTTGAGTTTTGGGGTTTCCCTTCACCAGGTGGAACTGTCCAGCTTTGCGGAGAGTTCGGCTTTGACTCACGCGCAGTGTCCCGGCTTTCAGAGCGCCTTCCTGCCCTGCAACCTGAAGGAGGCGCTGCAGCTGATCCCCCTGGTCCACAGCCAGGTCCCGAAGGAGACTGAACCTGCCAAGCCGCCCAGAAAGAACTGTACGTGAGGCCTTCAGTGTTCCTCCCATTGTTGCTGATTGTCTGTAACTGTATGTGAGTCGTAGTATCCGTCCCCTTCCTTCTGTCATAGTTACCGCTATTGGTTGGTAATTATAGACGGGTGGGGGGAGGTGTCACAACGTATTTCTCTGTTTTATTTTATCTTTATTTTGCCTGCAGCCAGAGAGGCATCTGAGTTGCCCAAACACGTGGCCTGGGTCATGGCCAGCCAGCCTCTCTTCATGTACCCGGAGCTGCTGCCTGTGTGCTCCATGAGAGCCCCGGGCCCTCGGGACAAGGTCTACTTCACCAAGGGGGAGGATAAGTAAGTACCTAGACATGCAGGACACCCCCCCCACCCCCCATTCTAAGCGCGTTTCTCCTAATTACTATTCCTCACTCTGTTCCCCCGCTCAGCTTGCTGGCGCTCGGCCTGAGGCACTTTGAAGGAACCGATTTCCCCAAGCAGCTGATCAGCAAGTACCTGCTGACCATTAAAACGGCTCGACAACTGATCGTGCGACTCAAGAACCTGTCCAAGAGGAAAATGCCCGACAACATAATAGAAGTGAGAGTCCTACGTGGAAAATTAAATGTGGGGTGGGGGGGGGGGTGCAAGCCAATTAGAAACATTCGCGGATATGGCACAACTAAAGATCAACTGATCAAAAGGATAATACTACTAGGGGGGTGTCAGGGGCCGCGGTTCACGTGATCCAACTGTAAACCAGGGACCTCCAGACACACAGACCGCTTCCCTTAAAACCCCTGTCCGAGCCCTCCTATTAGGAATACCAGTCCCAAAGCCTGCGGACACAGATTCTTGGCTAAGACAAAAAGATTGCTCAAGTTAAATATAGGTATTAATACAATGAGCGCACACTAGGCAGTGATAACAAACATTTGGCTATGATGGAATATGAAATAATACAAATGCTGTTCTGAGTAGTGGTTACAGTGAGTTACACAGAGATATATAACAGTCAGTTACCTTGAGGAGCAGTTGTATAGTGGTGATGAAGAGCTCCCTCAAGGGTTATGTCAAGAGCTGGACACCTCCAGCACGCTGCCGCGAGACCCCTATCCAGAGAAGTGACGAACGCCTGGCCCAGGGTTACGCCTTTTATGCCTCGGGATCATTTTACTCCCTCCCTTCTGTGGAACTGATTGTCACCTCCCACTGGTCTGGAGCTTGATTTAGCCCCTAAAGCCCCTTAGGGGTTATAACTTTGAGCAGGGGGGTCATATGGCTTTGGATACAGCACCAAAAGATTGGGCTGGATGCTGGGCATCAGATGAGTCCAAAAATGGGGTCCCTAAATGGGTCAGAACCTTAGATCTCAATTTTTCTAGTTTTCCTATGTCGCAGGGCCTAGAGAAACCTACCTCTACGTACGGTTTTGTGAGCCGGTTCAGGTTCTGTACCTGGCTTGGTGCTGGGACACATGGTGGTGCAGCTATGGTCCGATTTGTGTTGATGAGATGTCTCCTCTTTTGATGTGACTGTTTAACAGCCAGGGGTCCTACCATCTCCAGACCCACTGGAGCCTGGGAGGGAACCAGGGAGTCCGTGATCTGCCCTGCTTAACACATAAATGCTAATTCCCTTTCATGGGGAGATTAGGGCCTGTGCATTTATGACTAGGAAGCCTTAACAGGGGGAAATAAAGGGGAACTCTGAACTTGTATCTGTGGGTTTTCCACATTTAAACTGGATCGTTCCTTCACAGGGGGCATTTACCAGGTCCTGATACTCTATCGGATCATAAATTACTGCAATAATACATCTTTACATCTAATACATGTCGGAGGCGACACTCATTCTTCACCATATGAACTATAAATCTGTTTAATAGCCTCCCGAGTTGGATGCGCCTGTGTTGGGGGCTCTCCAATACCACGGTTATGCCGTCTCCCAATACTGCTTCCTTGCGTGATCCTGCTGACCGGCGCATGGATCAGCTGGCTTGTTACGCTTTCACCTTTGTCGTCCGGTTTGTGTCGTGGCCATTGTCTTCTTAGCCTTTAATAAGAAGGTAGACGTCTTCTTGATATCGCCAGATCTCGCAAGCGGGCGGAGGAGTATAAGGACCTCCTAGCCTGCGCTGACTTTTTGCATTGTAGTCTCGGCCATGGACGATGGCGTCCGGCTTGGCGGCAGGGCTTCGGCCCTGCTGGTTGTACTTCGTCGCTCTATCTGGCTGTGGCAGAGGTCAGACGACGCCGCTGCCAAGAAATCGCTCACTGGTATCCCCTTTTTGGGGCTTCGGTTATTTGGGGAGCGTCTGGATCTCCTGACGAAGGATGGGAGACTCCCTCAGCGATGGAAGCCTGTGCGGCCCTTTCGGGGCTCGTCTGCCTATCGCTCCTTTAGAGGGGGAAGAGGCTCTTCCTTTTCAGGTGGCCGCAGAGATTCCTGGGGACGAGGTAGGTCTCGCGGCCGATCCAATCCCTCCTGGGGAACTAAATCCAAGCCCCCTGCCAAGTCCTCTCAGGCATGAGGGGGCGCCCTCACCCATTCGGGTGGGGGGATGGCTTCTGCTTTTTGCTCACGTCTGGAGACTGCACGTCTCGGATTGGTGGATTCAGAAGGTGGTGTCCTCCGTTTACAAATTAGAGCTGGCAGCTTGGCCGCCCCCAAGATCTCTTCAGTCGTGGATATCCCAGAACCCATTGACGGAGGAGGGTCTAAGAATGGCTGTTTAACGCCTTCTGCTGTCCGGGGTGATTTGTCCGGTGCCGCACCAGGAACGGGGTCGAGGGTTCTATTCCGATCTTTTCACGGTACCCAAGAAGGACGGTACTCTGAGGCCTATCCTAGACCTGAAGGGTCTCAACAAGTTTGTCAGAGTCAGACATTTTCGCATAGAGACCTTACGGTCCGCGGTGAGTTCGCTTCGGCCGGGCGACTTGGACATGGACATCAGGGATGCTTACCTGCACATCCTGATATTCCAGGGACATCAGAGGTCCCTGAGGTTCGCGCTGGAGGATCAGTACTACCAGTTTGTGGCGCTGCCGTTCGGGATATCCTCAGCCCCCCGGGTGTTCACCAAGCGGCTGGCGGGTGTTATGGCCCTCCTGAGGAGCCAGGACATTCGTGTTCTTCCTTATCTGGACGACTTGCTGATTGCGGCTCAATCTCTTCAGCAGGCCGAGAGCGACACCCAGACGGTGTTGTCCACTCCCGAGGATTTCGGATTGGTGATCAATTACCCCAAGTCTTCTATCACTCCCTCAATGGTGAGGTCCTTCCTGGGCATGATGTTGGACACCTCTCAGGTCAAGGTTTTCCTCCCCCAGCAGAAGGTGGAGGGCCTTCAGACGCGGGCCTTACTGTTGTGCCAGCGGCCAACGATCCGTCTGGGGATGAAGCTGGTGGGCATCATGGTGTCATGTTTTGAGGCAGTGCCCTTCGCTCAGTTTCACATGAGGCCTCTTCAATTGAATCTGTTGACCGGTTGGGATCGGACACGGGAGTCCCTGAAGAAGGAATTCTCGCTGTCTCCTCGGGCCAGGTGGTCCCTCTTGTGGTGGTTGGACTCCAGAATTTTTTTAGTGTGCAGGTCCTTTCTGACTCCTCGCTGGGAGATTGTCACCATGGACGCCAGTCTGACTGGCTGGGGAGGTTTTTGGCAATCGCAGAAGTTCCAGGGCCAGTGGGGCCCACAGGCGGCCCACTTGCCTATCAATCTAAAACCGAGAGTGATCTGGTTGGTCCTGCTTCATTTGACTCCCCATCTATGGGGTCGTGCGGTTCAGGTCCGCTCGGACAATTAGACGGCTGTCGCCTACATCAATCACCAGGGCGGGACTTGGAGCAAGCGAGCCCTCAAGGAGGTGACTCAGATCCTGACTTGGGCGGAGGAGAATGTTCCCTGCATCTCGGCGGTTTACATCCCCGGGGTGGAGAACCAGGAGGCAGACTCCCTGAGCAGGGGGGTCTCTCGTCTGGGGGGGAAAGGTCTCTCAGCAACAAGATCTTTCACGCTCTGTGTCACCGCTGGGGTCAGCCGGACATGGACCTGTTTGCGTCCCGACACAATCACAAGCTTCCAAGATTCGTCTCCCTGTCAAGAGATCCTCTGGCCTTCGCCACGGACGCTCTGGCAATTCCTTGGACGGAGTTCTGACTCCTTTACGCCTTTCCTCCATTTCCACTCCTGGGTCGAGTGCTGCGCAAGATAGCCCAGGAGGGGGTGCCAACCATTCTGGTGGCTCCTCGCTGGCCGAGGCAGAGTTGGTTAGCTGACATAGTACAGATGTCCGTAGATCGCTACTTCATGACCGACGATCCAGGGCTTCTCACTCAGGGGCTGCTGCGCCACCCCCATTTTCAAGCGCTGGCTTTGATGGTTTGGCTGCTGAAACCTCCATCTTGATGGAGAAAGGGCTGTCTGCCTCGATTGTGCGTGCCATGATTCAGGCTGGGAAGAAATCCTCCTCCATGATTTATTACAGAGTTTGGCACGCCTACATTGCCTGGTGTTCTGCAAAAATCCAATGTTGCTGGTGCACTCTTACAAACACATTATTGGTGGGTGCCCGGGCCGCGGTGGCGCCGCTGTATATCAGAAGTGGATAAATAGGCACGGCACTCCAAAGCATAGATTCAAATGCTTATATTCAAAAATAGTGATCAAAAAGTCCAATAGCATACAAAGTATAAAGGAAATCATGGCCAAACATAAGAAACAGTCTTATCTTCCAACGTTTCGGGGGTCGGGTGCCCCCTTTCTCAAGGAGGACTGTAAACCGGATTGTGCTGTCTCCCCCATCTGTAAGTACACAGACTAAAGTGCAAAGTACACAAATTCCCGCCTGACGTCATTATGACGTCAGCGGGCGTGCGGGTATGCCCCATGTGAATATTAAACACATACAGTATTGAAAATAATAACATTAGGACTGTGATTACTTACCTGCGTCCACCGGGGCTCCATGCTGTGGAGGTCCCGTCACCGCCAGCCGCCGCCCGCCGATGCCGCGAGCGGCGGTTTCCCCGTCTGTCAGCGGGGACAGGGAGCTGGCAGCCGGGCTCGAAAAGGCTGCCCGGTAACTGATGACGCGGCGGGGGTCGCGATCCAATTGGTTCGCGGCTCCTGCCTCTGCCACCAGCCCATGAGACAGACAGCGTCTGTCAGAGCACCGCAGCTTCAGCATAGAAGCTGCCGTACATAGAGGACCGCTGTCACGGGACTGTCAGTGTCCCTGGGTGGCGGTGAAAGCCCAGAAAGGGCTAGTAGGAGCAGGCTAAAAGAATGCTTGTAAAGTATAAACATGATATATACATTATGTACATTGAGGGGGAAATAAGGAATTGCGGACCACAGGTGGAATCCAGGAGAAGGAAAAGAAGGTATGGGAAGCTGGGAGGATGCAAAGCAGGAAAGGAGGTGAGATATGGGGCATGAAGAGGACATGGGTGGAACTTTTTGATCACTATTTTTGAATATAAGCATTTGAATCTATGCTTTGGAGTGCCGTGCCTATTTATCCACTACATTGCCTGGTGTGAGTCCAAGAGTCTCCCCTGTCGCACATTCTCTTTTTCAAGGATTTTGGAGTTTTTACAACATGGATTGGACTCGGGTCTCTAGCTGAGTACCCTCAAGGGCCAAATTTCGGCCTTGGCATTTTTTTTTCCAAAGATCCTTCGCCAATCATAGACTTATCAAGACTTTTTCCCAAGGAGTTACTCATGTACGTCCACCGCGTAAGCCTATGTTAGCGGTGTGGGATTTGAACTTGGTGCTTTCTGCTCTCCAGGGGCCTCCTGTGCGATGCTGCTCTATCCATTTTGACTTTAAAGGTGGTCTTTTTGGTTGCTATCACCTCGGTGCGTCGCGTTTCAGAACTGGCTTTGCTGTGTATGAAGCCTCCTTATTTTAAACGGCATCAGGATAAGATGATATTTCGCCTTAAATCAGATTTTTTGCCTAATGTTGTTTCTTCCTTTCACCTTAATGAGGACATTGTTTTGCCTTCTTTGCGTCCCGCACCTTCTAATTCTAAGGAAAGGACCCTCCATGCCTTGGATGTGGTCAGAGCCATTAAGTACTACCTGGTTGCAACTGAATCTTTCAGGAAGTTGGATTCTCTATTCGTCTTCACTGACGGGCCTAGGAAGGGTCTGCCTCCAGCCAAATCCACTCTCAGCAAGTGGATCAGGCAGGCGGTGGTGCAAGCGTACTCTGCCAAGGGGAAAGAGCCTCCCTTCCGTGTTACTGCTCATTCTACTAGGGCTATTAGTGCCTCCTGGACTTTTCAGCACCAGGCCTCTGTTGAGCAAGTTTGTAAGGCCGCTACTTGGTCTTCTGTCAGTACCTTTACTAAGTTTTACAAGGTTGATGTTAGGGCCTCAGCTGATGCTGTTTTTGGCCTTAAGGTGCTTCAGGCGGTAGTTTCATGAACTTCATGCTATTGCTCACTGGGGATCCCACCCTATTTTGGACACTGCTTTTGGATGTCCCACATGTCAGAAATGGAGCGACCTGAACAGGACACTGGGAAAAATACAATTCTGTGAGTACTCACCTGAAGAATTGTTTTTGACGGTGTCCTGTTCAGGTCGCTCCATCCCACCCTTGTTCTTGTTATCTCCTGTTGCCTGTTATGGTGATTACCGTTGTATTTGGATCTTGTCCTTTAGTAGAGTAAATGTTGAAGCTATGTGAATTAACATGGTTTCTTGGCCTCCCGGCATGTCTCTGATTTACTGCTTTTGAACCACTGGGGATTTTTGGGAGACAGCTACCTTATATGGAGCCGGGAGGAGCTACGATTTTTATCTTGCCGTCACTGCGCCACCTTGTGGCGGATTACCCACATGTCAGAAATGGAGCGACCTGAACAGGACACCGTCAAAAACAATTCTACAAGTGAGTACTCACAGAATTGTATTATTACCCACTAAAGCATACAATGCAGAGGTGGGAATCTCAAATCAAGTGGTGTAAATGGAGGGAGGGAATGTTCACATATATATTAATTTTATTGATTCTGACCTCCATCCATCCAGTACTTCTCCCTTCTTCTTTTTTTTCTTCTTCCTCTTCTACCTTCTTCTCCTTCTTCTTATAGTTATTCGCTGGTATATTCACGGAGATGTGGTGTTCACAATTGCACAGATGGGTAAATGCCTTGGAAGGATTCCATGTGTGCATTGGCACACAATGGCCACTATTATTATTATATTATTATTCTTGCAGTATTACAAGAAGACGGGAACGTTGCCTCCGCTGAGCAGATGCTGCGATGATGTGCCCCCACAGGACCGACGCCCCCCACTGGAGAAAGAGAAACACAAGCTGCCATTCTGGATTAAGGCAAGGCGATCATTCTCTTCTGACATCTTTCCACTAGGTTCTGTTTTCTACCTATTTAAGTAATTTTTGCCTGTTGGTCCGCTTTAAAGACCCTTCTTACCTCGCCCCACCTCTGCCCGCTATGACTGGCAGAAAGCGATTCGGTGCCAGCTTTACCTTCAGGAGTTCTCTGTTTGAGGACCTGGCTGCCAAGGACCTTGGCCACCTTCCCTGAACCCGTTTGACTGTGCAAGTGGGCTCCTCAACCCCAGCTGCTGGCATCTGTTGCGGTGATTACTGGGTTGTTTGATACACTCGGTGGGTCGTGCTGAAACCGGACCAACACTTTAAAGGGGGTTGGTCCCTCTGTCTGCTGATATCAAGAAGCTCGGGGGAGGGGGCATCCAGAACGCTGGAGCCCCCTCGCACCTAACTGCACAGAACGCTCGTAATACTCGCCTCGCCGGGAAAGAAGCTGGGCAGGTCCACACTGTGGCCGGCACAGAGGACGCGACTACAGCTCACGTGACCGCCCGGGACTCCTTTTCCGGCGCTGGCTTGTAATGAAGGTATTACTTGAGCTCAGTGCGGTTAGGTGCGAGGGGGGCCTCCAGCGTTCTGTATGCCCCCAAGCTTATCAGCAGACAATGGGACCAACGCCTGTTAAAGTAAAGACGGGTGTTGGTCCGGTTTCAGCACGACCCCCTAAGTGTGTCAAACAACCCAGTAGATGCTCCAAAATGGCCGCCACCTCTCCTTTTCCAGCTGTGCAGGCCCGTTGGTCCGGTTTAACACGAGCTGCAGCTTTTGTCTCGCAATCTTATAGATTCCCAGGCCAATTGGCATGGGTTTTGGTCCACTTTAAACTAGACCAGCACAACAAACAGCACTCGTATGCCTTGCCCCCCTCCCCAGGGCAATTTTAGATTGCTGCACATAAACCTTCATTTACCTTTTATTTATCTCCATCTGTAGCAAATTTTAGAAACAAAATGGTGGTTAATGGAAGTGCTGCTGGGCTTCCTGTTACTGTGCAGTGTCAGTTGAATCCAGGCAGAAGCACGGCTGAGATGCTCCAAAATGGCCGCCACCTCTCCTTTTCCGGCTGTGCCGGGCTGTTGGTCCGGTTTAACACGAGCTGCAGCTTTTGTCTCGCAATGAAGGAGAAAACTTATAGAATTAATTTTATTAGCTGCCTGTATGCCATCTCTCACATTCTCAGTGTGTGGAGGGGTTTTCAGTAGTCACCACTACAGATGCCAGCGGCTGGGGTTGGGGACCCCACTTGGAGAGTCAAATGGGTTCAGGGAAGGTGGCTAAGGTCATTGGCAGCCAGGTCCTCAAACTTCAGAGAACTACTGAAGGTAAAGCTGGCACCTAATCGCTTTCTGCCAGTCATATCGGGTGAAGGTAAGAGAGGTTTTTAAAGCAGACCAATAGTCAAAAATTACTTAAAGTGGACCAAAACCCAGGATTTTGACTATTCTGGGTTTTTTTTGTTCTTTCCCCCCCCCCCGGGCACCCCGATCAGGAATGTCCCGCTGTGTGAACCCCCCCAGATCATAGAAGCCAACTCACCTCTTCCAGATCCTATGGCGCATGCACGGCTCCTCGTCCAATCAGGCCAGCGGCCGCATACCCCGCTTCCCTCTAACAGGGAGCGTGCCCACGCTGGCTATCCACAAATGCCTGGCAAGGGCACACGCCCTGCTAGAGGGATTGCGTGGATGCGGCTGCTGCCCGCACATGTTCCGTTGGGCTGGGAAATAAGTACGTGTATGCTGGGCTTCCTGTTACTGTGATTGTCAGTTGAATCCAGGCCGCAGCACGGCTGAGATTGCCACCACCTCTCCTTTTTCTAGCTGTGCCGGTCTGTTGTTCCAGTTTAACACGAGCTATAGCTTTTGTCTTGCAGTGAAGGAGAAAATTTATAGTAGAATTAATTTTATAAGCCGCCTGTAATGCCATCTCTCACATTCCCAGTGTATGGAGGGGTTTTCACAGGTTTAACAATTACCAAGAATGTTATGTCTGTTCTTTAAGTCTGAACTATACCGTCCATATATGTGAATCTGTGTATGTTTGAAATATCCAATGGACGTCTGACGTGTGTCCAGGCATCAGGATGGTCATTTAAGCTCCTTTTGTCTAAAACTGTATTTAAGTGAGAAAAAGAGCAGCTCATGCTCGTTCTTTTAATCCTTCACAGCAGCTCATGCTCGTTCTTATGCTCAGTCTTATGATCCCTCACAGCAGCTCATGCTCATTCTTATGCTCGTTCTTTTGATCCCTCACAGCAGCTCATGCTCGTCATTATGCTCGTTCTTTTGATCCCTCACAGCAGCTTATGCTCGTCCTTATGCTCGTCCTTATGCTCGTCCTTATGCTCGTCCTTATGCTCGTCCTTATGCTCGTCCTTATGCTTGTCCTTATGCTCGTCCTTATGCTTGTCCTTATGCTCGTCCTTATGCTCGTTCTTTTGATCCCTCACAGCAGCTTATGCTCGTCCTTATGCTCGTCCTTATGCTCGTCCTTATGCTCGTCCTTATGCTCGTCCTTATGCTCGTTCTTTTGATCCCTCACAGCAGCTCATGCTCGTCCTTATGCTCGTCCTTATGCTCGTTCTTTTGATCCCTCACAGCAGCTCATGCTCGTCCTTATGCTCGTCCTTATGCTCGTCCTTATGCTCGTTCTTTTGATCCCTCACAGCAGCTCATGCTCGTCCTTATGCTCGTTCTTTTGATCCCTCACAGCAGCTCATGCTCGTCCTTATGCTCCCTCACAGCAGCTCATGCTCGTCATTATGCTCGTTCTTTTGATCCCTCACAGCAGCTCACGCTCGTCATTATGCTCGTTCTTTTGATCCCTCACAGCAGCTCACGCTCGTTCTTATGCTCGTTCTTTTGATCCTTCACAGGCCAGCCTCGGCAGCATAGAGACCTTTGTGGCGGAGCTGGAGAAAGACCCAAAGTCCTCCGAGGTCCGATACCCCGTGATCCTTCCGCCTTCCGTGACGATGACCCTCAAGCCTCTTCGGAGACGCTTCTATCGCAGGTCCTGGCGCCAGAGAAGACCCTCTGTTCTGAAGCCACTTCTGATTCGCCCGAGTCCCGCCGTTACTCCTAAAGCACCGACCAAACCCTCAGCGCCCCAGACCCTTCCCTTCCGGATTGTTGGCCAGGTGCCCCCTCTGATACAACCCGCTGTGCCGGGGATTGTCAACCTTCAGCAGCTCGGTGCGCCGGCCGGGCGTAGAGCCCCCGAGATTTGCATTCCTGTCTCGCCCAGTAAGAGGCCTTTCCAGGCGATGCCAAACCTTTGCAATGCCTCTCCTGCGACTCACTTACCTGTGACCCAAGGCAGGATGATCATGCCAGCCACGGCTAACCCCAGGCTCCAGAAGCCCCTTCTAGGGGGATTTCCTAAAAGGAAGCCTGTCCCTCGTCCCGCCGGTGTCAGGGCGACCTCTCTCCTTCAGACGGCGCCGATGCTCTTCACGTTGCCGAGTGTAGGCCTGAAGCTGGTCAGCCTGGGTGCCGCACCCGGTGTCCTTCATTCAGTTGGCCCTGGTGGTGGTTCGGTCACCGCTGTCCTCCTCAATGCTGCTCCCGCTCCCCTCAGTCAAACGCTTATATCCCCTCCCTTCAGTCAGACCCTGCTGCCTGTGGTCCCTGAAGTAGAGATTTGCCACGCCGATTCGACAACGGAGGAGAGTGCGGTGAAGTCTGAGGGGGAGGACTGGGAATATGTCGTTCAGGTGAAGGACGAGGAGGGCCCGGCATGCGCGGGGGAGGGGGAAATAAAACAAGATGGCGGCGGTGACGCTGCGGAGGATATGCCTTCAGATGATAAGCCTCCGATGGACACGGGACATCCTACCGACGTCAAAGATGATGGTACCCACCCTGACGTGAAACCCAGCGCGACTCCACCCTGTGACGCCCCTGCTGGTGCTGCCGAACAGCCGTCCGTAAGCCATTTATATCTGGAGCCTCCCGTAAGCGAGGCGCCGCAGGAATGTGCACCGTACCAGGAGACTGACCCTGAGCCGACCGACATGGAGGAACCCGACGGGGCACCTGAGGACCCTACCACAGACGGGACTGAGCCTCAAAACCCGGAGAGCGTAGTGACCGCGGACTCTCCGAAGAACGCCTCGCCCTCCACAGATGGCGACGTGGAGATGAGCAGTCCATCCGGTGCTCCCTGCGATGTTTCCAGCCCCCCGGATGGGCAGGAGGGTGGCCAGGACAAGGAGGCTCTGGAAGAGGAGGAAGACTTTGATGACCTGACGCAGGATGAGGACGAGATGTCATCGGCCTCTGAGGAGTCTGTGTTGTCTGTTCCTGAGCTGCAGGTAAGAGTGCGCGTGTGTGCGTAGATCTGTGTGTCTGTAGATCCTCCCTGGTGTTCATGTAGTGTGTGTGTGTGTAGATCCTCCCTGGTGTTCATGTAGTGTGTGTGTGTAGATCTGTGTGTGTGTAGATCCTCCCTGGTGTTCATGTAGTGTGTGTGTGTAGATCCTCCCTGTTGTTCATGTAGTGTGTGTGTGTGTGTGTGTGTAGATCCTCCCTGGTGCTCATGTAGTGTGTGTGTGTAGATCCTCCCTGGTGTTCATGTAGTGTGTGTGTAGATCCTCCCTGTTGTTCATGTAGTGTGTGTGTGTGTAGATCCTCCCTGTTGTTCATGTAGTGTGTGTGTGTGTGTGTGTAGATCCTCCCTGTTGTTCATGTAGTGTGTGTGTAGATCCTCCCTGTTGTTCATGTAGTGTGTGTGTGTGTAGATCCTCCCTGTTGTTCATGTAGTGTGTGTGTGTGTGTGTGTGTGTGTGTAGATCCTCCCTGGTGTTCATGTAGTGTGTGTGTAGATCCTCCCTGTTGTTCATGTAGTGTGTGTGTGTGTAGATCCTCCCTGTTGTTCATGTAGTGTGTGTGTGTGTAGATCCTCCCTGTTGTTCATGTAGTGTGTGTGTGTGTAGATCCTCCCTGGTGTTCATGTAGTGTGTGTGTGTGTGTGTGTGTGTGTGTAGATCCTCCCTGGTGTTCATGTAGTGTGTGTGTAGATCCTCCCTGTTGTTCATGTAGTGTGTGTGTGTGTGTGTGTAGATCCTCCCTGGTGTTCATGTAGTGTGTGTGTGTAGATCTGTGTGTGTGTAGATCCTCCCTGTTGTTCATGTAGTGTGTGTGTGTGTGTGTGTGTGTGTGTGTGTGTAGATCCTCCCTGGTGCTCATGTAGTGTGTGTGTGTGTGTGTGTGTGTGTGTGTGTGTGTGTGTAGATCCTCCCTGGTGCTCATGTAGTGTGTGTGTAGATCCTCCCTGTTGCTCATGTAGTGTGTGTGTGTAGATCTTTGTGTGTGTCCTGTGGTAACTGTGTCTTTGTGTTGTCAGGAGACCATGGAGAAGCTCACGTGGTTGGCATCAGAGAGGAGGCTGAGTCAGGAGGGAGACTCGGAGGAGAATTCCCAGGAGGAGAACACGGAGGAGGAGGAAGAGGAGGAAGGTGCCGAGGGATCCGCTCACAAACCACAACTGATGACAGACGAGACCGGAGAGGAGAGTGAGAAGCTGGACACAGCTCACCAACATGTCCCTTCACCAGCTCCGGTGGAGACCAGCACCTCTACAGCAGGTAAGTGAGTGTGTGAGTGTTACACAGGGGGTTGTGCATGGGTCCAGCAGGTAAGTGAGTGTGTGAGTGTTACACAGGGGGTTGTGCATCAGTCCAGCAGGTAAGTGAGTGTGTGAGTGTTACACAGGGGGTTGTGCATCAGTCCTGCAGGTAAGTGAGTGTGTTAGTGTTACACAGGGGGTTGTGCATGGGTCCAGCAGGTAAGTGAGTGTGTGAGTGTTACACAGGGGGTTGTGCATGGGTCCAGCAGGTAAGTGAGTGTGTTAGTGTTACACAGGGGGTTGTGCATGGGTCCAGCAGGTAAGTGAGTGTGTGAGTGTTACACAGGGGGTTGTGCATCAGTCCAGCAGGTGAGTACATCTTACAGTGACCATGAGGGTATTGTGCACCTTCCCAGCAGGTGAGTACATCTTACGGTGACCATGAGGGTATTGTGCACCTTTCCAGCAGGTGAGTACTTTGCCCTTTAGGGCTTTAGAAGTTCGGGCAATGCCGGGGGAATGAGCAGTAGGTTCTTATTCTAAGTATGTCACACACCGCGCTTCAAGATATTCATAACCTGTGGGTAATACTGACCTGTAGAGGGCGAACTGCAGAGATGATAGGAAAAAAGAAGCCCCTCCCGGTCCATAAATACCTGGGACCTCCCACTCATTACCCAGTCTTCATCTCTGCAGTCGGCGAGCAAGTCAGAAGATGATGTCTCCTCCTTGCACAGGGGGATTTCAGGTAGCCGGGATTCCTCCCGGCCCGCTTTTTATCTATTTCCGCCCGGATTCCTTTATATTTCCCACATACACATGCCTCCCAGCCTTAGGCTGCGTTCCGGGTGAAGGTAGAAAAGCACCTTAGGTGCTTAGGAGCAATGCTCCACCGCGAGACCCTATACAAGAGGGTAGGCGGCTACCCGGGTTGGTGACCCCGGTTTGGGATGCCCTGTCCCTCGGCCATTTCACCCTAGCTGGTGTTAAAAGCCCCTCTCCGGATGCCCTTCTCCTTAGAGGGAGGGGGACCTGGGGTCCTTTCCTCTGTGTACAGGCTTATCTTTCTTCTTTATTATAACCGTGTGTATAACTTGTGTTTGTCACGTTAAATTGTGCAGCCGCTAGAGATCATTCAGCAGTTTTACTGCCTTTTTTACTTCATGACAGGCTGAGGGGAGCTTCTCTCCTCAGTCACTGGCAGCGGGGGGCGGGGCCTGGCGCTCGCTCGACGCTGCGGGTCGCCCTCCCTTTTCTTGTGGGGGCCCCCCTTTTTCCCTTCTTTTCCCCTGGCTTTATTTTATATTTACTGGACCGGCGCTGCGGCCGTCACTTTCGCCGCGGCGCTGGCCTTTTTGTTGTCAGCTGTGTATGGCGGAGGGGAGCTTCTCCCCTCACGCGCTGTAGCGGGGGCGGGGCCGGGCTTTCGGCGGGATGCCACGGCCCGCCCCCGTTCGGCAGGGTCTGCTGCGGAGCCTGGGCTTCTTTTCAATCATTTGGCTGGGCTGTGAAGGGGGGCGGAGCAGGGACATCGCGCTCCGCTCTGGCCACGCCCCCCTCTTCTCCTCTCTTTCCTCCTGCTGCTGCTGCTGCCTCGCTCGTGGCGTGAGGACGCCATTAACCTCCTCCTGACTGGAAGGCACAGTGAGTGAGTGAGGGCCCTCAGGGCCCCCTTCATAACTCTTCTATTCTATTGATTTTTCATATGCTTATTTAGTGTCTTTATTATGTCTTCCAGGTAGACCTACATAGGGGTTTAGGGGGTCTCTCCCGGTCCTAGGGTCCCTGGGTTTTTCAATATAATTACCGTATATACTCGAGTATAGGCCGACCCGAATATAAGCCGAGGCACCTAATTTTACCCCCAAAACCTGGAAAAAGTTATTGACCCGAGTATAAGCCGAGGCACACAACACAGCACACAATACAGCACACATACACACACAAGGCACACACAGCACACAATACAGCACACAATACAGCACACAACACAGCACACAACACAGCACACAACACAGCACACAACACAGCACACAATACACACACAAGGCACACACAGCACACAACACAGCACACATACACACACAGCACACATACACACACAGCACACATACAATGCACACAACACACACACTCACCAGTTCAGCTCCTGCAGGATCTTCAGCGAGGCTCCTTCCAGCGACGGTGCGGGAGAGAGGACGGCGCGGGACGACGGCATGGGTCCGCAGGGCAGAAGAGCCGCCTCAGAGGCTTCAGCGGGGAGGAGATCAGTACACCCAGCGCGAGGTGGGTGTACCAAGATGGCGGCCGGCGCGCTCCGCGCCGCCACGTCACGTCGCGTCACTGAGGCCCGGGCCGCCATCTTGGTACACCCACCTCGCGCTGGGTGTACTGATCTCCCCGCCGAGTTCTGAAGCCTCGGCGTCTCGTCTGCCGCCTCGGAGGCTCTTCTGCCCTGGCTCAGGTAAGTCTGACTCGAGTATAAGCCGAGGCTGCTTTTTTCAGCCCAAAAAGTGGGCTGAAAAACTCGGCTTATACTCGAGTATATACGGTATACAAATCCTCCCACTTGGGACTTTATTAGGCATCCCGGGTTGCTTATAAGCGTAATTCCCTCGGTCATTGCGACTACCCAAAAGTTCACCTTATGGAGGCATCCCCGGATATCGGGCTCCCCTCGGGGCAATCCCGGAAGTGTATGGGTTGTGGGGTATCCCTAACAGGGGATGATGTATTTCTATGTATCCTTGTGCACAGCAGACTATTACACGGCAGTCTGGACCCCAGGCATCTGGGTCAGCACCGCCGTCTTCATCCCCTCCCCCCTGCCGTCTTGACCCGTGCCCCGTGTGACGTTGTCATGAGTGGGGAGTCGCAGTCTGATGTGTGTACCAGATTGGCCAATCTTGAAAGACTATTTTCTACCGCGGTTGCCAGAAAGGCCACGGCTAAGAGAAAGCATTTGTCACCGGTCACTCCGGCATTTGAATATGATGAAGTTGATTATCTGGATTGGTCAGATTACTCTCCTCAAGAGGTAGGAGAGTTGTTTGAGGAATCTGATACTTCAGATGATCAGCAATTTGTTGGTGCTGATTCTGAGAAGGGGTCAGGGAGTTCCATGGATACTCCTAACATCCTGGCTCAGATGTTTGAGGTTCTCGCTATCTCCCCTCCTGAGGAGGCTCCTCAACAACAAGGGGAGTTTGTCGAGGAATCCAAACCGCGCTTGGAATTTCCTAATCAAAAGCATTTTGATAAAATTATTTCTAAGGAATGGGAGAGGCCTGCTAGGCTCCCAGGCATTCCTCAGAGTTGGGATAAAAGGTATCCTTTCCCTTTGGATACAGTTAAGCGTTGGGCGTCCCCTTCCGAAGTGGACGCTCCAATTCTGGGACTGTCCAACTCAGCTGTTTTGAATAACCCTGATTGTTCCACACTTCAAGATGGTGAGGATAAGCGTATTGACCAGATGGCTTGCCACGGTTTTGCTAGCGTTGGGTCAGCCATGTGGTCTGTTTGTGCCTCAGCGCTGCTGGTGGTGGCTACCAGGTCGGTGGTCAGGGATCTGTTAACCTCAGTGGAGAATTTCTTGGACTTAAACGTTGTTAGCTGTTTTTGTCTTTCGTACTAGCCGCTTTGGATGATTCTTTAATGAGGTGTAGCAGAACTTCTGTTCTGCTGGTGACTATTAGACGCACTGGCCGCGCAGGGGCTCCGGGCGGCGGTATCAAGTCTTCTGGATATAGCGGTCATTTGTCCAGTGCCTCCTTCAGACCGGGGTCGAGGTTTTTATTCAAATCTGTTCACGGTTCCCAAAAAGGATGGTTCTATTCGGCCCATACTGGATATGAAGATTCTCAACAGATTTGTCAGACTGCGAAAATTCCGCATGGAAACACTGCGTTCAGCTATCTGCTCTCTTCATCAGGGGGACTTTATGACGTCTATAGACATCAAGGACGCGTACCTCCATGTGCCGATTTTTCCCGCGCACCAGAGATTTCTCGGGTTCGTGGTGGAGGATCGGCATTTTCAGTTTGTGGCTCTCGCTTTTGGTCTCACTTTAGCTCCAAGGGTGTTCACAAGGGTGCTTGCAGGGGTCATGGCCCTCCTCAGAGCACAGGGAATTCGCATAGTGCCATATGTGGACGATCCTCTCATCATGGCATCGTCTTTCAGCCAAGCGGAATTGGACACAAGGACGGTGATATCCACTCTGGAGAGGTTCGGTTGGGTGATCAACTACCCCAAGTCCTCCCTTTCCCCGTCCAGGATCGTGTCTTTTCTGGGAATGTCTTTGGACACGACTCAGGCCAGGGTGTTCCTTCCTCGGTTCAAGGTTCTTTTGATTCAGGAGTTGATTCAGTTGTTCATGTCCATTCCTCGTCCGACCATCCGGCTAGGGATGAGACTGTTGGGGCTGATGGTAGCCTCCTTCGAAACAGTCCCTTTTGCTCAGTTTCACACAAGGACGTTACAGCTCCATCTATTGACGGCCTGGGACAGGTCTCCTCTGTCGTTGGATCAATCCTTTCTGATGACTCCTCGGATTCGCCAGTCACTACGGTGGTGGCTGAATTCTGTGAATCTGTTGAAGGGCAGATCCTTTCTGATGCCTCTGTGGGAGATGGTCACCACGGATGCCAGCCTATCAGGATGGGGAGGCTTCTGGAAGGATCTTCAGTTTCAGGGCTTGTGGGGACCTTTGGAAGCCCACGAGCCCATCAATGTTCTGGAATTGAGAGCCATCAGGATGGTTCTTGTACGTTTGACTCATCACCTACAGGGACTGCCGGTTCAGGTCCGGTCGGACAATCGGACGGCGGTTGCCTACATCAATCACCAGGGAGGGACCCGCAGCAGGAGTGCCCTCAAGGAAGTATCTCTGATTCTGGACTAGGCGGAGAGCCATGTCCCGTGCATCTCGGCAGTTTACATTCCGGGAGTGGAGAACCCGGAGGCGGACTCTCTGAGCAGGTTGTCTGTCCGCAAGGGGGAATGGTCTCTCTGTCCCAGGGTTTTTCACTCGATTTGTCTCAGGTGGGGGTCACCGGTGGTGGACCTCTTTGCCTCCCGTCACAATCACAATCTTCCGGTATTTATGTCTCTTTCGAAGGATCCACTGGCTCTAGCAGTGGATGCCATGTCCCTGAACTGGAGGGATCTGGGGTTTCTGTACCTGTTCCCTCCATTTCCAATGGTAGCCAGTGTGGTGTGCAAGCTGGTCCTGGAGGGAGCTTCAGCAATTCTGGTGGCTCCAAGGTGGCCAAGACGGGTTTGGTTCGCAGACGTGGTAAGGTTAGTAGAAGATCAGTACGTTACCCCAGTTTACCAACGCTGGCTTTGACGGCGTGGCTGCTGAAACCTCCATCTTGAAGGAGGAAGGCCTTTCCGATGCTGTTATTCAGACTCTTATTAGCGCAAGGAAGAGGTCTTCTTCTTCCGTCTACTATAGGACTTGGAGTTCGTATATTAATTGGTGTGAAACTAGGGCCTTCCCTTGTAGGGAATTCTCTATTTCTAGAGTTCTGGAGTTCCTCCAACACGGCTTGGATCTGGGGCTCCAACTCAGTACGTTGAGGGGGCAGGTTCTGCCCTGGCGGTGTTTTTCCAAAGATTTTTTGCTCTTCATCCGTTGGTTAAGACTTTTTTTCCAAGGGGTTACGCATGCGCGGCCTCCTAGGAAGCCTATAATTCCGGTTTGGGATTTGAATTTGGTTCTTTCCGCTCTTCAGGGCTCCCTTTGAGCCCTTGCATGATATTGCTTTGTCTTCCCTTACACAGAAGGTGGCCTTTTTTGGTAGCCATCACTTCAGTTCGGCGCGTCTCTGAGTTGGCGGCCCTGTCTATTCAAGCTCCGTATTTTGAAAGACATCGGGACAAGGTGGTTTTCCGTTTCAAGCCGGATTTCCTTCCTAGGGTGGTTTCTGCTTTTCACCTAAATCAGGATATTGTTCTGCCCTCTCTGTGTCCTAATCCCAACAACGCTTAGGAGAGGGCCCTGCATTCCTCGGATGTGGTTCGTGCTGTGAAGTACTATTTGGTAGTAACTTCTTCTTTTCGCAAGACTGATGCCTTCTTTGTGGTTCCCTCCGGGCCCAAGAAAGGTTTGGCACCCGCCAAGTCTTCCATCAGTAAATGGATTCGTCAGGCCATTGTTGGGGGCCTATTCTGCTAAGGGGAGGAATCCCCCTTTTCGTGTTCCTGCTCATTCTACTCGTGCGGTTGGGGCTTCCTGGGCTTTTCAGCACCAGGCCTCTGTTGAGCAAGTTTGTAAGACTGCTACTTGGTCTTCTGTTCACACTTTTTCCAAGTTTTACAAGGTTGATGTTCGGGCCTCAGCGGATGCTGTTTTTGGCCGCAAAGTTCTGCAGGCTACAGTGGTTTAAGTTGTGAGTTATGCCTTGTTTTGGACCCCGCCCTTTATGGAAGCGGGGTGTGTGACATACTTAGAATAATACCATTTTGTGAATACTCACCTTGTAAAATGGGTATTATAAGTATGTCACACACCCCGCTTCACTCCGCCCTTTTCGTATTCTGGATCGTTCATATTGTGAACTTTGCGTTGTTATGACTTATATTTGGCTCTTCCTGGTCCCTTTCCTTACTGCTTTCTTGATACTGGGTAATAAGTGGGAGGTCCCAGGTATTTGTGGACCGGGAGGGGCTTCTTTTTTCCTATCATCTCTGCAGTTCGCCCTCTACAGTATTACCCACAGGTTATGAATATCTTGAAGCGGGGTGTGTGACATACTTATAATACCCATTTTACAAGGTGAGTATTCACAAAATGGTATTTTTTCAGGTGAGCGGAGGCGCGTCGCCGGCACCAGGGTGCAGAGCTCTCACCGCACGAGGAACAGGAGAGGCCGAGCGCGAGCCAGCAAAGATGCCTCCAAACTGCTGCTGCTGTACGATGATAAAATCCTCCTGAAAGATCCTCTGAGAGAGCAGAAAGACATGGCGTACGCCCAGTCCTACCTCACCAGGGTGAGAACTTACCTACCGCTGCCCACTGGGGGGTAAATCATGGCCGCTGGACACACTGTGCTTTCCCTGAAGAGAACTAGGGCCCAAATGTTACTGGCAATAAAGTCTGGTAACAAGGATGGATGGATAGGGCTCGGGTGAGAGGGATGGATGGGGCAGAGCTGAGGGGACAGGGATGGATGGGGCAGAGCTGAGGGGACAGGGATGGATGGAGCAGAGCTGAGGGGACAGGGATGGATGGGGCAGAGCTGAGGGGACAGGGATGGATGGGGCAGAGCTGAGGGGACAGGGATGGATGGAGCAGAGCTGAGGGGACAGGGATGGATGAGGCAGAGCTGAGGGGACAGGGATGGATGAGGCAGAGCTGAGGGGACAGGGATGGATGAGGCAGAGATGAGGGGACAGGGATGGATGGGGCAGAGATGAGGGGACAGGGATGGATGAGGCAGAGCTGAGGGGACAGGGATGGATGAGGCAGAGATGAGGGGACAGGGATGGATGGGGCAGAGATGAGGGGACAGGGATGGATGGGACAGAGCTGAGAGGACAGGGATGGATGGGGCAGAGCTGAGAGGACAGGGATGGATGGGGCAGAGCTGAGAGGACAGGGATGGATGGGGCAGAGCTGAGGGGACAGGGATGGATGGGGCAGAGCTGGGAGGACAGGGATGGATGGGGCAGAGCTGGGAGGACAGGGATGGATGGGGCAGAGATGAGGGGACAGGGATGGATGGGGCAGAGCTGAGGGGACAGGGGTGGATGGGGCAGAGCTGAGAGGACATGGATGGATGGGGCAGAGCTGAGGGGACAGGGATGGATGGGGCAGAGCTGAGGGGACAGGGATGGATGAGGCAGAGCTGAGGGGACAGGGATGGATGGGGCAGAGCTGAGGGGACAGGGATGGATGGGGCAGAGCTGAGGGGACAGGGATGGATGGGGCAGAGCTGAGGGGACAGGGATGGATGGGGCAGAGCTGGGAGGACAGGGATGGATGGGGCAGAGCTGAGGGGACAGGGATGGATGGGGCAGAGTTGGGGGGACAGGGATGGATGGGGCAGAGCTGAGGGGACAGGGATGGATGGGGCAGAGCTGAGAGGACAGGGATGGATGGGGCAGAGCTGAGGGGACAGGGATGGATGGGGCAGAGTTGGGGGGACAGGGATGGATGGGGCAGAGCTGAGGGGACAGGGATGGATGGGGCAGAGTTGGGGGGACAGGGATGGATGGGGCAGAGTTGAGGGGACAGGGATGGATGGAGCAGAGATGAGGGGATAGGGATGGATGGGGCAGAGCTGAGGGGACAGGGATGGATGGGGCAGAGCTGAGAGGACAGGGATGGATGGGGCAGAGCTGAGGGGACAGGGATGGATGGGGCAGAGTTGGGGGGACAGGGATGGATGGGGCAGAGCTGAGGGGACAGGGATGGATGGGGCAGAGCTGGGAGGACAGGGATGGATGGGGCAGAGTTGGGGGGACAGGGATGGATGGAGCAGAGCTGAGGGGACAGGGATGGATGGGGCAGAGCTGAGGGGACAGGGATGGATGGGGCAGAGCTGGGAGGACAGGGATGGATGGGGCAGAGCTGAGGGGACAGGGATGGATGGGGCAGAGCTGAGGGGACAGGGATGGATGGGGCAGAGCTGAGAGGACAGGGATGGATGGGGCAGAGATGAGGGGACAGGGATGGATGGGGCAGAGTTGGGGGGACAGGGATGGATGGGGCAGAGCTGAGGGGACAGGGATGGATGGGGCAGAGCTGGGAGGACAGGGATGGATGGGGCAGAGTTGGGGGGACAGGGATGGATGGGGCAGAGCTGAGGGGACAGGGATGGATGGGGCAGAGCTGAGGGGACAGGGATGGATGGGGCAGAGCTGGGAGGACAGGGATGGATGGGGTAGAGCTGAGGGGACAGGGATGGATGGGGCAGAGCTGAGGGGACAGGGATGGATGGGGCAGAGCTGGGAGGACAGGGATGGATGGGGCAGAGCTGAGGGGACAGGGATGGATGGGGCAGAGTTGGGGGGACAGGGATGGATGGGGCAGAGCAGAGGGGACAGGGATGGATGGGGCAGAGCTGGGAGGACAGGGATGGATGGGGCAGAGCTGAGGGGACAGGGATGGATGGGGCAGAGTTGGGGGGACAGGGATGGATGGGGCAGAGCTGAGGGGACAGGGATGGATGGGGCAGAGCTGGGAGGACAGGGATGGATGGGGTAGAGCTGAGGGGACAGGGATGGATGGGGCAGAGCTGAGGGGACAGGGATAGATGGGGCAGAGCAGAGGGGACAGGGATGGATGGGGCAGAGCTGAGGGGACAGGGATGGATGGGGTAGAGCTGAGGGGACAGGGATGGATGGGGCAGAGCTGGGAGGACAGGGATGGATGGGGTAGAGCTGAGGGGACAGGGATGGATGGGGCAGAGCTGAGGGGACAGGGATGGATGGGGTAGAGCTGAGGGGACAGGGATGGATGGGGCAGAGCTGGGGGGACAGGGATGGATGGGGTAGAGCTGAGGGGACAGGGATGGATGGGGCAGAGCTGAGGGGACAGGGATAGATGGGGCAGAGCAGAGGGGACAGGGATGGATGGGGCAGAGCTGAGGGGACAGGGATGGATGGGGTAGAGCTGAGGGGACAGGGATGGATGGGGTAGAGCTGAGGGGACAGGGATGGATGGGGCAGAGCTGAGGGGACAGGGACCTGCTAGAACCACCTCGGCCATCCCTCAAGGTTTGACCCCTTTCTGGCTACAGTGACTAAAGCAACGCCCGGAACTGTGGGGTGTTTAGGGATATTATCCAGGTCATGTGAGATCTTTGCGTCCCGCTCTCCCCCTCCTCCTCCAGCCAGTTCCCATAATTCATCATTTTCATATGTTTGTGGTTCAGGTGCAGGAAGCTCTGCAGCCGCTCCCCGGGAGCTACGAGCGATTCCTCAGCATCCTCTATGAATTCGAGATGAGCGGAGGAAAGAAGACGGCCATGGATCTGTACGAGAGTCTCCGCCCCCTGCTGCAGGATTGGCCGCAGCTGCTGAAGGACTTCGCCGCCTTTCTGCCCCCGGAACAAGCGCTGGAGTGCGGCCTGGTAAGTACTATATGAATCGATCGCGGGGGCCTCCAAAGCTCCGCCTCCTCCATTCATTGCTACTGCCGTGTGTGGCAGTGATGTCATAGCCACACCTATGCAATGACTGATCACCTGCTGTAAAGCTCCGCCTCCTCCATTCATAGCCACACCTATGCAATGACCGATCACCTGCTGTAAAGCTCCGCCTCCTCCATTCATAGCCACACCTATGCAATGACCGATCACCTGCTGTAAAGCTCCGCCTCCTCCATTCATAGCCACACCTATGCAATGACTGATCACCTGCTGTACAGCTCCGCCTCCTCCATTCATAGCCACACCTATGCAATGACTGATCACCTGCTGTAAAGCTCCGCCTCCTCCATTCATAGCCACACCTATGCAATGACTGATCACCTGCTGTAAAGCTCCGCCTCCTCTATTCATAGCCACACCTATGCTCCGCCTCCTCCCTGGTTTGGTTCCGCTTTAATCCTCGTTCCCCTTCTCCCCAGTTTGAGGAGCAGCAGGCGTTCGAGAAGAGTCGCCGCTTCCTGCGCCAGCTGGAGATTTGCTTCCTGGAGAATCCGATGCATCACCAGAAGATCATCAAACTGCTGCAGAGCTGTGCGGAGTGCCCCCTAATGGAGATGGAGAAGGTTAGTAGCACAGGGATCCTCCAGCCCGGCTCACCCTCAGTACTCACCTGTGTCTCTGTCAGGCTCACCCTCAGTACTCACCTGTGTCTCTCAGGCTCACCCTCAGTACTCACCCGTGTCTCTCAGGCTCACCCTCAGTACTCACCTGTGTCTCATTCTCACCCTCAGTACTCACCTGTGTCTCTCTCAGGCTCACCCGCAGTACTCACCTGTGTCTCTCTCAGGCTCACCCGCAGTACTCACCTGTGTCTCTCTCAGGCTCACCCGCAGTACTCACCTGTGTCTCTCTCATTCTCACCCTCAGTACTCACCTGTGTCTCTCTCAGGCTCACCCGCAGTACTCACCTGTGTCTCTCTCAGGCTCACCCGCAGTACTCACCTGTGTCTCTCTCAGGCTCACCCTCAGTACTCACCTGTGTCTCTCTCAGGCTCACCCTCAGTACTCACCTGTGTCTCTCTCATTCTCACCCTCGGTACTCACCTGTGTCTCTCTCATTCTCACCCGCAGTACTCACCTGTGTCTCTCTCTCAGGCTCACCCTCAGTACTCACCCGTGTCTCTCTCTCAGGCTCACCCTCAGTACTCACCCGTGTCTCTCTCAGGCTCACCCTCAGTACTCACCTGTGTCTCTCTCAGGCTCACTCTCAGTACTCACCTGTCTCTCTCTGTGTCTGTAGCTGAAGACTCAGATGCTGCAGCTGCTGCGGGGTCACCATCACCTGCAGGAGGAGTTCTCCCTCTTCTTTGAGCAGCTCCGGCCGCCCGCCAGCCGCATGGACGACTTCGAGGTGCTCAACTGGACGGAGGATAAAGAATACAAGGTGAGTGCGTGGACCCCACGTGCGGAGGGGGGGGGGGGGAGACCCACGTGCGGGAGGGGTGGGGGGGAGACCCACCTTGCGGAGGGGGGGGGGGGGGTAAGTGGATTTTGGGGCAGCTGCAGGAAGTGCTTTGAGCCGCCAATGGGTTCCGCTCTCTGTATAACTGACAGCAGTTCAGGCCAATCATAAGCCAGGGTGAGAGGTGGGCGTGGCCATGGAGACCCGCCGTTAGGGTGACGCCGCGTTGTTTTGCAGTTTGATGGATTTGAGGAAGTGACTTTACCGGAGGTGGACGAGGAGGACGAGCCGAGCAAAGGTCCCGCCGCCCCAAGGAGCAAGAGGAGGAAGGAGCCCGGCCCAGATAAGGTGAGACCCAGAAAGGTTAGTGTGAGCGCTCACCATCGCCTCCTGGTGGCCTGTGCTGGGGCAGCCCAGGATCTCTCCCTATGGGGGTCAATTCAGAGACAGGTGAGAAAACCATTCACTTCCATTGGGGGGTCAATATATACCCAAGTCAATGGCGGTTTTCTCTCCTAAAAACGGTGCCGCTTTGCAGGACACCGATTGGCCGGACGGCGGGAAGGACTGCCCGTGCACGTGTCACGATGGCGGGGCGGAGGCGCGGCTAAAGCGATGCAAGCGGAGGCTGTGCGCTCACTGCAGCGGTAAGGTAAGTCTCTCGGGCGCGGGGTTGGGCAGAGTCGTAGACCCGGCGTAGTATCGTGCTAACGAGCCGTGTGTTTGTGCGTAGACCTGTTACAGCCGCGCGCGGAGGTCGTTGGACACGTCCCAGGCCGCTGCCCCGGCGGGAGGAGGAGGAGGTAAGTGACACGCTCCCCACCCTGGTGAGTAACGCCTCGTTTTTCCCGTTGCATGGCACGGCCTGCTTTGTGAAGTCGTTACATCTGGGTTATTCCGCCACCAGTTGTGGCTCCTCCCGGTACCATATAAGGAGGAGCGCTAGGGTCATGTGATCGGGGAGCGCTGCTCCAAGCCGCAGACCCTGTACCACAAAGGGGAGCCGGCCATAGGCTTTATGGTGAGCCTACTGAGGGATGTGGAGTTCCTGTCCTGGCTGCTGAGGGGGTGAGTGTTTTTTGGGGACTGTTTACTTGTTCTGGTGTTTTGGGGCCCCCCCCCCCATCCTTGGCCTGGCCTCTCGCCGCTGCTCACCTGAGCGCCGTTTTCGCGCTCTTCGGGGGGGGGGGGCGGAGGATGACTCGTATCGCGTCGTTCTCCCGCGGCCCGCCCCTCAAGGTTCCTCTACCGGCGCCATTTTGCTTCTGCTGCGCGTCTGGGGCCCTTCTTCATCCCGGGGCTGTGGCGGTGATCCCTGTTTGTTGTCGCTTCCTCCTGTGGTCTGGCCGTTGGTGCCCTTGATCTACTTGGTCCGTGAGTCCCCTTCGGGGGTTTTTGGTTCCTTGGGTTATGTGCTGTGGGATGCTTATGTGTCTTTACTTATGTCTTTCAGGCGGGACAACTGTGGGTTGTGGTTTCTCCCGGTCTTACCCTTTACCATCCCTCGGCTTCCCTTACTGGCTTCTGGGGGCATCCCTTGGGGAGGGGGGCATCCCGGGTGGCTTTTGTATTAGCCTTTACCCTGTGCTGGCCTATTGCGCCTGTGTTAATCACCATATGGAGGCTTCTGGGGATAGCGTGCTCGGGGGTCCTTCGGGGCAATCTCGGCTGTGTTCCATGTGTGGGGTATCCCCTGTGAGTAACGGTGTGCGTGCCGTGCGCCCATGGCGTCCTTGCACTCCAGGCTGGGCTGCCTGCTTCGCTTCCCACCCCTACCTACCCCCCGCACCTGCATTTAGCCCCCAGTGAGGGGGATACTAGCGGGGGGTCACAGTCTGATCTGGCACTCCGTGTGGCCAGCATAGAAAGGCAGCTTGCCAGGCTTGTTCCATGTAAGGCCTCTGGCAAGAAGCGGCACCTGGCTCCCGTGACATCCCTCTTTCCTGAGGAGGATGAGGGACCTGATACTTTTGTTGGCCTTTACCCCCTAGAGGAGGGGGAACTCTTTCAGGACTCTGACTCCTCTAGGGACCGGCAGGACGGTTACGGCAGTGACCCTGGGTCTGTGTCTGGGGAAGACTCGTGGTTCCCTGAGGACACTGATAGCCTGTTAGCTCACATTTTTGAAATCTTGCACATTGTCCCCCCTGAGGTGGCTAAGAGGAAGCAGAGTGAGCTCTTTCATCCTGATAAACAGCGTCTGGAGTTCCCTGAGCAGAGCCACTTCACTAATATGGTGCTTAAGGGGGGAACGTCCTAGTAGATTGCCCGCGGTGCCCAAAGGGTTGGATAGGAGGTATCCCTTTCCTGCCGACCTGGTCAAGCGATGGTCCTGTCCCACTGAGGTGGACGCTCCCGTTCTAGGGTTGTCCAACACCTCGGTCATGCCTTCCCCTGACACTACTACCGGGACAGCGAGGACCGGCGCATGGATCAGCTGGCCTGCCATGCTTTTACATTTGTGGGGGCTGGGCTGTGCCTGGTCTGCGCTGCTGCCATTACAGCTATTGCCCTTAAGAGACAGCTCAAGCATCTCCTGGACGGCGCTACGGCTGCTAACAGGGGGGAGGATTATAGGTCCCTTTTGCTTTGCTCTGATTTTGTCGCCTTTGTCTGTCCTTACTGCCATGGATGATGCAGTACCAATGTATGGTAGGGCCTCTGCCCTTTTGGTGGCTATGCGCCGCTCTGTTTGGCTGCGTCAGTGGGCGGCTGATGCTGCCGCTAAGAAGGCTCTCACTGGACTCCACTTTACGGGGCTGCGGCTCTTTGGTGAGCGTCTGGATGTTTTAGCCAAGGATGGTAGGCTGCCTCAACGTTCTACTCCAATCTATTCACGGTCCCCAAAAAGGACGGGTCCCTGAGGCCCATCCTGGACTTAAAGGGTCTCAACAAGTTTGTCAGGTTCAAGCAATTTCGCATGGAGACTCTACGCTCGGCGGTCAGTACCCTGCGCCCGGGCCACTTCATGACCTCCGTGGACATCAAGGATGCCTACCTTCACGTGCCAATCTTTCCAGGTCATCAGAGATTTCTCAGGTTTGCTCAAGAGGATCAGCATTACCAGTTTGTGGCCTTACCGTTCGGTATCACCTCGGCCCCTTGGGTGTTCACCAAGGTGCTGGCGGGCGTGATGGCTCTGCTGCGGAATCGGGGCATTCGCATCCTCCCTTACCTGGACAAAGTGATTGCAGCTCCGTCTCTTCATCAGGCCGAGAAGGATACTCTGGTGGTGACCTCCACTCTTGAGTCCTTCGGCTGGGTGATCAACTATCCCAAGTCTTTACTGTCTCCGTCTTTGGTGAGGTCTTTTCTGGGCATGACTTTGGATACCTCTCAGGTCAAGGTATTCCTGCCTCAGCAGAAGGTGGAGGGCCTTCAGAAGCAGGCGCGAGCTCTGCTCTTGTGTCCTCATCCCTCCATCCGGCAAGGGATGCAGTTGGTGGGCCTGATGGTGTCCTGCTTCGAGGCGGTTCCCTTTGCTCAGTTTCACATGAGACCTCTTCAGTTGCACCTCTTGTCAGTTTGGGATCGGGACCCTGTGTCCCTGGATCAGGAGTTTGCTCTGTCCCCCCTGGCCAGACAGTTCCTCTCGTGGTGGCTGGACTCAAGGAACCTTCTAGTGGGCAGGACCTTTCTGCCCCCGTGCTGGGAGACTGTCACCACGGATGCCAGTCTGACCGGTTTCGGGGGCTTTTGGAGGTCTCTGAAGTTCCAGGGTCGGTGGGGCCCCCAGGAGGCCCATGCTCCCATCAATGTCCTGGAACTGAGGGCGATCCGGTTGGTTCTGTCTCAGCTGACCAGACACCTGGGGGGTCGGGCTGTTCAGATCCGCTCGGACAACCAGACGGCGGTTGCCTACATCAACCATCAGGGAGGGACTCGGAGCAAGCAAGCCCTCAAGGAAGTGTCTCTGATACTGCTCCCTGAGCAGGGGGACGTCTCGGCTGGGGGAATGGTCCCTCAGCAACAAGATTTTTCACTCCTTGTGTCGCCGCTGGGGTCATCCGGATGTGGACCTGTTTGCGTCCTGCCACAATCACAAGCTTCCCATGTTTGTCTCCCTGTCACAGGACCCTCTGGCCTTCGCCACGGATGCGCTAGCAATGCATTGGACGGAGTTTCGGCTCCTCTATGTGTTTCCTCCCTTCCCTCTGCTGGGCAGGGTGCTGCGCAAGATAGCCCAGGAGGGGGTACCAGCCATTCTGGTGGCCCCCTGTTGGCCAAGGAGGGTGTGGTTCACAGACGTTGTGCAGTTGGCAGTAGATCAGTATGTCGGATCCAGATCTTCTCACTCAGGGACAACTGTGCCATCCCAATTTACAAACGCTGGCTTTAATGGCTTGGCTGCTGAAACCTCCATCTTGGTGGATAAGGGGTTGCCTGCCTCTGTTGTTGATACTATGATTCGGGCTAGGAAGAAGTCCTCGTCCTTTATCTACTACAGGGTCTGGCATGCTTACATTGCCTGGTGTGAGTCCAAGTCTCTTCCTTGTCGGGTGTTTTCTATCCCCAGGATTCTGGAATTTTTGCAACATGGTTTGGATTTGGGCCTTCAACTTAGTACCCTCAAGGAACAGGTGTTAGCTCTGGCAATTTTTTCCCAAAGATCCTTTGCCAATCACCGGTTGGTAAAGACTTTTTTCCAGGAAGTTACTCATGTGTGTCCGCCACGTAAGCCTATGCTACCGGTTTGGGACCTGAATCTGGTGTTGTCTGCTCTGCAGGTTCCTCCCTTTGAGCCTATTCGTGGGGCTGCTTTGCCCATTCTGACTCTTAAGGTGGCCTTTTTGGTGGCCATTACTTCTGTCAGGTGAGTTTCTGAGCTGGTGGCGCTTTCCATCAAACCTCCTTATTTTGAGCGGCATCAGGATAAGGTGGTGTTTCTGGCTTAAGCCGGATTTCTTGCCTAAGGTTGTGTCTGCTTTTCATCTCAAGGACATTGTTTTGCCTTCCTTGTGTCCTAGCCCTGCTAATTCCAAGGAGCGGACCCTTTATTCCCTGGATGCTGTCAGGGCTCTGAAGTTTTATTTGGTTGCTACTGAGCCTTTCAGGAAATCTGATGCTCTTTTTGTTCTTCCTGCTGGACCTAGGAAGGGTTTGCCTCCTGCTAAATACACTATCAGCAGGTGGATCCGTCAAGCGGTGGAGCAGGCCTATTCTGCCAGGGGGAAGGTTCCTCCATTTAGGGTTACTGCTCATTCCACTCGTGCTATTGGTGCCTCTTGGGCTTTTCAGCACCAGGCTTCTGTTGAACAAGTTTGCAAGGCCGCTACTTGGTCTTCTGTTCATACAGAAGTAGTAGTGGTTTGAACTGCCTGCTGTTACTCTTTGGGGATCCCACCCTACTTTATGGACACTGCTATTGGATGTCCCAGATGTAATGACTTCATGAAGCAGGCCGTGCTATGCATTGGGAAAAAGACAATTCTGTGAGTACTCACCTGTAGAATTGCTTTTACTATGCATGGCACGGCCTGCTTCACCCCACCCTTGTTATCGTTGTTCTTGGTTGCCTCTGTATGGTGATTGTTCCAAGTTAGTTGGGGTTTTGTTACCTGTTTTACCTTTATTATCTCCTGATTTCTTGAATAACTGCTCGTCAACACTGGATAAGTCTATGGTGATTCCGTTTTTATATGGGACCGGGAGGAGCCACAACTCTTCTGCAGTGCACTGCGCCACCTTGTGGCGGAATAACCCAGATGTAATGACTTCATGAAGCAGGCCGTGCCATGCATAGCAAAAGCAATTCTACAGGTAAGTACTCACAGAATTGTCTTTTCCTGCCCGTTGGTTAACCTGACCCGTTGTATGTCTCCGCCCCCAGGTGACGTCAGGTCCCCTCTGATGAATATGGCGGCAGAGGAGCGGGGGAGCGGCAGATTGCGCTCGGCGCTGCATGGGAGAGCCGCGCAAGGTAAGGACGGAGGACGTGCGGCCCCGCGGGCCTCCCGGAGGCCACACCCGCCAAAGGATCCTTTGAAGGATGGCGAGCGCTCTCCCGCCAGCGAGGACGTCTCTCCCATCAGCCCTCTGGCCGCCGCCACCTGTGAGCCAACCGGTGTGGAAAGCCCCTCCCTCCAATCAGGCGATGGCGCCGAGACCCTTACCATGTGCGCCAAGAACATTAAAGTCAGCTCCAGTGGGGAGAAGGTTATACTGTGGACCAGGTAAGGAGCCCTAATGCCTCTTAGTCCCGCCCCTTTGTTGTGAGTCGGCACTAAGCCGGCCAATCAGCATTTATCTAGTGGGGAGTCCTCCCTTATTTCTAGGCAGAAGTAGAAAACAATGTAACAGTTTCCCCCTCACAAAGAATTCCTCCAGCAGCTGTTTGTTCAATGTGTGTGAAACAATGTAAGTTTCCCCCTCACACAGAATTCCTCCAGCAGCTGTTTGTTCAATGTTTGTGAAACAATGTAACCGTTTCCCTCTCACACAGAATTCCTCCGGCAGCTGTTTATTCAATGTGTGTGCAACAATGTAACAGTTTCCCTCTCACACAGAATTCCTCCAGAAGCTGTTTATTCAGTGTGTGTGTAGATAATGATAGACCAGCGCCCTGTGTTTCTGAAGCGTATACATCTGGTGTGAATTGCTGCTGGCTCCGCCCCCTCCTCCTGATCATGTGCCTGTCAGGAAGTCCTTGCTCCCTCATTGGGAGCGACGACTTCCTGTGTGTGGCCTCACTGGGAGCGACGACTTCCTGTGTGTGGCCTCACTGGGAGCGACGACTTCCTGTGTGTGGCCTCACTGGGAGCGACTACTTCCTGTCATGATCCATTGATCTAGTTGGGATCAGGTGATACTGTGGACCAGGTAGAAGCCCTAATGCCCGTGTTGTGCGTCAGCACTGAGCCGGCCAATCGACATTGATCTAGTGGGGAGGTGGTGATTCTGTGGACCAGGTAGGAGTCCTAATGCCCATGTTGTGTCAGCACTAAGCCGGCCAATCAGCATTGATCTAGTTGGAGTCTCCAGCTCTCATAAGTAGAAGGTGATCCTATGGAACAGGTAGGAGCCCTAATGCCTCTCAGTCCTACCCCTTGTCATGTGTCTGTACTAAGCCGGCCAATCAGCATTGATCTAGTGGGGAGGAGGTTATCTCGTGGACCAGGTAGGAGCCTTAATGCCCCTGTTGTGTGTCAGCATTAAGCCGGCCAATCAGCATTCATCTAGTGGGGAGAAGGTTATGCCTTGGACCAGGTGGGAGCCCTAATGCCTCTTAGTCCCACCCCCTATTGTGTGTTAGCACTAACCCAGCCAATCAGCATTGATCTAGTTGGAGTCTCCAGCTCCCGTGAGTAGAAGGTGATACTGTGGACCAGGTAGGAGCCCTAATGCCCCTGTCCTCTGTCGGCACTGAGCCGGCCAATCGGCATTGATCTAGTTGGGAGGAGGTTATCCTATGGACCAGGTAAGAGCCCTAATGCCTCTCAATCCTCCCCCATTATGTGTTGGCATTAAAGAGGAAGAGGCCCTGGAGTCCAACAGAGACCCTCTCCTCGGGGCGGCCCGGAATCGGGATGCCCCGCTACGCGATACCTCCTGGATCGCCCGTTCCACTCACCTTCTCCCAGACTCCTCGGCGACGCGCCCTCATCCCTGCTCAGCTCTGGCTGCCTGGTGCGGGTACACCCACCTTTCTGAATGGGTGGCGCGGGCACACCCACAGTTAGAAAGTGAGCGGGGACACGGCCAGTGGCGCGCATGACTCTAGCAGAGCAATAGCATGAAGATTCTGTGCTCCCGAACTACATGGGAGCTGCCATCTTGATTTACACCCGACAGCCCTGCTTCTGAAATACTCAGATCTCTGCAGTCCTCCCTTATTTCTAGGCAGAAGTAGAAATCCATGAGCTGAACAATCACAAGCGGAACTTTTATAACATGGTCTGAATGCTCTTGTGGCTGCTGCAGGAGCAAGATAACATGAAGAAACAATGTAACAGTTTCCCCCTCACACAGAATTCCTCCAGCAGCTGTTTATTCAATGTGTGTGTGTAGAGAATGATTCACCAGCTCCTGTGTTTAAGGCGTATATATCTGGTGTAACTTGCTGCTGGCACCGCCCCTTCCTCGTGATCATGTGACTGTCGGCAACACTGTCAGCTGTGTGGCAAGATAGCTACTCCCATGTAGCTCAGGAAGAAACAGTGTAACAGTTTCACTCTCACACAGAATTCCTCCAGCAGCTGTTTATTCAATGTGTGTGTGTAGAGAATGATTCACCAGCTCCTGTGTTTAAGGCGTATATATCTGGTGTAACTTGCTGCTGGCACCGCCCCTTCCTCGTGATCATGTGACTGTCGGCAACACTGTCAGCTGTGTGGCAAGATAGCTACTCCCATGTAGCTCAGGAAGAAACAGTGTAACAGTTTCACTCTCACACAGAATTCCTCCAGCAGCTGTTTGTTCAATGTGTGTGAAACAATGTAACGGTTTCCCCCTCACACAGAATTCTTCCAGCAGCTGTTTGTTCAATGTGTGTAGAGAATGATAGACCATCTCCTGTGTTTCTGAAGCATATACGTCTGGTGTGAATTGCTGCTGGCACCGCCCCCTCCTCGTGATCCTGTGATTGTAAGCAGCACAGTTGGCTGTGTGGCAAGATGGCCGCTCCCATGTAATTCAGGAGCGCAGCTATTGCAACATTTGCATCGGGTTAAACCCTTTCAACCAGCTTGATGTCTATGGGCGCCCCCACGTGCATTAATGTCTATGGGCGCCCCCACGTGCATTAATGTCTATGGGCACCCATTGTCTATGGGGGCCCATTAATGTCTATGGGCGCCCACGCGCATGAATATCCCAGCACCCGGCTACTAGGCCCGCTGGTTACTCCCCCCGCTTACCCTGCGTCCCTCAGCCAGTCCTGATCTGAGGTCTGTAGGGAAAGTCCCCGCCCACACAGGTTCAATAAAGGCACTTTACTTGTGAGGCTCGACCTCACATAGTCCTGTCCTCGGGTTGCAGCACTATGTGTTCCCATAGCGACAGCGCACATCTCCCCCAGCCGCTGGTGGGGCGCAGGCTTCCTCGTTGATTGGCAGCGGGGGGGGGGGGGGGCAGCTGCACAAGAGCATGCAACCTGCCTAGGCTGACCCTTTAAAGTGGACCAACATCCTAGAATCTATAAGATTCCAGGGCTGCTTGATTCCCTCTTCCCTGGGGCATCCAGATTCGGGATGCCATGTGTGAAACCCCCCAGGTTGTTCGGTATACCCTTCCCCGATCCAATGGCGCATGTGCGAGCAGCGGCCGCATCCCCGCTATTCCTTTTAGCAGGCCTGCCCGCGCCAGACATTTTTGGACAGCTGGCACAGACACACTCTGTTAGAGGGTAGAAGGGGATGCGGCCTCCAGCGAGATTAACTCCTTAGACGAGCTCGGGTCAGCGGATCCGAGTGCGCTGATTGGACGAGCGGCTGCGCATGCGCCGTAGGCCCGGGGAAAGGTGGAGTGTGGCGATCTGGTGGGGCATCACGCATTGGGGGACGAGGGACAAAATCTTGGGTTTTGGTCCCTCTTTAAATACCTCTATATGGGCTTTCGCCATTCTTCGCCCTATATAAAAGGTGACCTGATAGTTGCGGTTGTCATGGTAACCACCTGCTCTCGGTTCTATGAATCTATATATAATGCGACCTGCTAGTTGCGGTTGTCATGGCAACCACCTGCTCTGGGTTCTATGAGTCTATATAAAATGTGACCTGCTAGTTGTGGTTGTCATGGAAACCTTGTCCGCATTGCTCTCGGTTCCAGTTGCGGTGGTCATGGCAACCACCTATAAGTCGGTGTTTGTGGTCTCTGCAGGGAGGCGGATCGGGTCATCCTCACCACATGCCAGGAGCAGGGCGCGCACCAACGGGTCTTCGCCGCCATCTCCTCACAGCTCGGCAACAAGAGCCCCTCGGAGGTGAGTGCGGGGTAACAGGGGCGCGATGGGGAATCTGCCATTTAACACCTGCGTCCCGCCCCCAAAGAGACAGTTAGGGGCCCCTTCTGCATAAAATGGGGGCGTGATGGGGAATCTGCCCTTTAGCATCTGCTTCCCGACCCCCGAAGTGACAGGGGCCCCTTCTGTATATAACGGGGGCGCGACGGGGAATCTGCCATTTAGTATCTGCGTCCCGCCCCCGAAGAGACAGGGGCCCCTTCTGCATATAACAGGGGCGTGATGGGGAATCTGCCCTTTAGCATCTGCGTCCCGACCCCCGAAGTGACAGGGGCCCCTTCTGTATATAACGGGGGTGCAAATCTGCCATTTAGCATCTGCGTCCCGCCCCTGAAGAGACAGTAAGGGGCCCCTTCTGCACAAATGTGGGCTCCTGTGATAAGGCATTTAAAGCTGAACTAAAGACCTAAAATAAAAAGGGGCCCAATTACCCCCACCCAAAAATTGGCCCATACTTACCTTTTCAATGTGGCAGGCTGTGGTGACATCCAATACTAACCCGCCATCGCTAACTGTGGTGATCATTGGTTGTGCACATCAATGATCCACTGAGATCTCGCAGCTCAGCGAAGTCTCGCGGGATTTTGGGCGGTTCCATTGCATCCCACTCGTGTTGCAGCTTTCCCACACCAAGTGTAGGAATTGCCCCATTGTGGGAGGGTCTGTAGCTAACACACGCCCCCTGGTGGCCAGGAAAGATGAGCTTTATTGTGTCATGTGACCACATGGAGATGGGCGATTACACTCCTACAATCAATAGGTTGCAGCTTTCCCACTCCATGCGGTCACATGACCATAATAAATGCACTTTATTATGGTCATGTGATCACATGGTGTGGGAAAGCGGCAACCTATTGATTGTGGGAGGGTCTGTATCTATTGTGTGTCATGTGATCCCATTGTGGGAGGGTCTGTATCTATTGTGTGTGTCATGTGATCCCATTGTGGGAGGGTCTGTATCTAACAAACCTGGTGACCAGGAAAGATGCACTTTATTATGTCATGTGACCACCTTTCCTCTCCCCCGCAGGTTGCCCAACGTTTCCGGGAGCTGGTCAATCTCTTCCAGACGAGCTGTGTGACCAGCTCTGAGGAGGAGGAAGAGGAGGCGGAGCCGGGGACAGTTCTCACAGAGGAGGCGGGGACAGTTCTCGCAGAGGAGGAGTCAGCGGGGGCGGTTCTCACAGAGGAGGAGGATTAGCGTCGCCGTGTCGGTCGTTTTCTGCCCGGTAACGCTCGGCCAGGTCCCGCAGTTCGTTCAGCGCCTCACGCAGGTCGTCCTCTTCCACGCCGGCCGCGGAGAAGTTGGTCCAGCGCCTGACGTCCGCCTTGGCCACCTCGTCGCACAACGCGAGCAGGCTCTGGCGGAGGGAGGCGGGGGCGCGCAGGGCGGCCATGACGGGGACTCCGCGTACCGCTGCGGGAGAGAGAACAATCGTCTGTCAGAGGTCGCGGACTCGCGTGTTTTATTTATAATAAATGTAAAAGGAGGCTCAGCGTTGTGATGTTTTTTTTTTTTTTTTTTGTTCAAGCACTTTAAAGTGGACCAAAACCCACAGTCCTAAGATTTTATCCAGATTCGGGATGCCCGGTATACTCACCTTCACCCCGGTCCAACGGCACATGCGTGAGCAGCACCATATCCCTTTAGCAGGGCGCGTGCCCGCACCAGACATTTGTGTATTGACATGCGCCCTGTTAGAGGGTATTGGGAAAGCGGCACCAGGCATTTGCGGATATGCACGCGCCCTGTTAGAGGGTAGCGGCGCCAGGCATTTCCAGCATGCTCCCTGTTCGAGGGTAGCAGGGAAGCGGCACCAGGCATTTGTGACACCCAGGCAATCTCTACAAATGCCTGTAATCCCAACTCGCTAAGATTTAAAGTGGACCACAAACCAGGAAAGACAATTCTGTGAGTACTCACCTGTAGAATTTTTTTTTTTGTAAAATTGAGGGGAAGGAGGCAAAGGGCCGGGTCTGCCTCCTACGCTGAGCCAGTCTGCCATCCTTGGCTAAAACATCAAGACGCTCACTGTAGAGCCGGAGCCCAGTGAGAGCCTTCTTAGCAGCAACATCAGCTGCCCACTGACGTAACGGTGCATAGCCACCAAAAGTGCAGAGGCCCTACCACCCAGCCTCACAGCATCATCCATGGCAGTAAGGATAAATGCAACAAAATCCGAGCAAAGCAAGAGGGCCCTATAATCCTCCCTCCTCCTACCAGCCATAGCGCCATCACATAGACGCTTGAGCAGTTTCTTAAAGGCAATAGCTGTAATGGCAGCAGCACAGGCCCCACACAAGTAAAAGCATGGCAGGCCAGCTGATCCATGCGCCGGTCCTCGCTGTCCCTCAGAGTGGTAGTGTAAGGGGAAGGCATGACCGAGGTATTAGACAGACCTAGCACGGGAGCGTCCACCTCAGGGGGACAGGACCAACGCTTCACTATATCAGCAGGAAAGGGATACCTCTTATCCAATCCCTTGGGCACAGCGGGCAGCCTGTTAGGACGTTCCCACTCCTTAAGCACCATGGTAGTGAAATGTCCCTGCTCAGGGAACTCAAGACGCAGTTTATCTGGGTGAAAGAGCTCACCCTGCTTTCTCTTAGCCACCTCAGGGGGAGCAATGTGCAAGATTTAAAAAATGTGAGACAGCAGATTATCAGTGTCCTCAGGGTACCATGATTCCTCCCCGGACGCAGACCCAGGGTCACTATCGCAACCCTCCTGCTGGTCCCCAGAGGAGTCAGAGTCCTGGAACAGTTCCCCTTCCTCTAGGGAATAACGTCCACCAGTGTCAAACTCCTCTGTATAGCAGGAGGGAGTGGAAGTCAGGTGCCGCTTCTTGCCCGAGGCCTTCCTAGGAACAGGCCTGGCAAGCTGCTTCTCAATGTTGGCCACACAAAATGCCAGATCAGACTGTGACCCCCTGCTATTATCCCCCTCACTGGGAGCCAATTGCAGGAGTGGGGGGAGTAGGTGATGCCGAAGGGGGCGCAGAGCTGGGAAGCGATGCAGGCAAACCAGATTGGAGCGCAAGGACACTTTGGGTGCATGGCCCGCACACCCTGACACTGTCACTCACAGGGGACACCCCGCACATGGCACACAGCCGGGATTGCCCCGAAGGACCCCCAAGCACACTATCCCCAGAAGCCTCCATATGGTGATTAACACAGGCGCAATAGGCCAGCACAGGGTAAGGGCTAATACAAAAGCCACCCGGGATGCCCCCAGAAGTCAGTAAGGGAGGGGAGGAAGGAGTAGAGCCGGGAGAAACCACAACCCAATGGTATCCCGCCTGAAAGACATAAGTAAAAATGACACATGAGCATCCCACAGCACATGCACCACAAGATCAATAAACCCCCCCCAAGGGGGACTCACAGACCAAGGAAATCGCAGGATCACCAAGGCTCAGACCGCAGGATGAAACAGCGCTGCAGCCAGAAAGGGAGAAAACCAGACGCGCAGCTAATCCAAAATGGCGCCGGCAGAGGTACCTCGAGGGGTGCGCGGTGGGTGGGGGGGCGACGCGATACGCATCATCCCCGGCCCCTCTGAAGAGCACAAAAACGGCGCCCACGTGACTCCACCGGTGCCATGACCAAGCAAAAAACGCCACAGGTTATAGCGCCACCCGCCGCGGAGGGCAGTACAAAGCAGCGTGGCGGCTAAAAATACCATTTTGTGAATACTCACCTTGTAAAATGGGTATTATAAGTATGTCACACACCCCGCTTCAAGATATTCATAACCTGTGGGTAATACCGACCTGAAGAGGGCGATCTGCAGAGATGATTGGAGGAAAGAAAGCCCCTCCTGGTCCATAATTACCTGGGACCTCCCACTCGCTCCCCAGTATAAAGAAAGCAGTAAGGTAAGGGACCAGGAAGAGCCAAATATAAGTCATAACAACGCAAAGTTCACAAAATGAAGGATCCAGAATACAAAAGGGCGGGTGAAGCGGGGTGTGTGACATACTTATAATACCCATTTTACAAGGTGAGTATTCACAAAATGGTATTATTCTAAGTATGTCACACACCCCGCTTCAAGATATTCATAGCCTGTAGGACATCCAAAAGCAGTGTCCATAAGGGGTGGGGATCCAAAACAAGGCATAAAGCACAACTTAAACTACTGCAGCCTGCAGAACTTTGCGGCCAAAAACAGCATCCGCTGAGGCCCAAACATCACCCTTGTAAAAACTTTGAAAAAGTGTGAACAGAAGACCAGGTAGCGGCCTTGCAAACTTGCTCAACAGAGGCCTGGTGCTGAAAAGCCCAGGAAGCCCCAACCGCACGAGTAGAATGAGCTGTAACACGAAAGGGAGGATCTCTCCCCTTAGCAGAATAGGCCCCGACAATGGCCTGACGAATCCACCTGCTGATGGTAGACTTTGTGGGTGCTAGACCCTTCTTGGGCCCAAATGGCACCACGAAGAATGCATCAGTCTTGCGAAAGGCAGACGTTACCACCAAATAACACTTCACAACCCGAACCACATCCAAAGAATGCAGGGCCCTCTCCTTGTCATTGCTGGGATTGGGACACAGAGAGGGCAAAACAATAATATCCTGATTCAAATGAAAGGACGAAACCACCTTAGGAAGGAAGTCCGTCTTAAAACGGAAAACCACTTTGTCCTGATGTCTTTCAAAATATGGGGCTTGAATAGACAGAGCCGCCAACTCAGAGACGCGTCTAACGGAAGTGATAGCTACTAAAAAGGCTACCTTCTGCGTAAGGGAAGACAAAGGAATATCATGCAAAGGCTCAAAGGGGGGACCCTGAAGTGCAGAAAGAACCAAGTTCAAATCTCAAACTGGAATCAGAGGCTTCCTAGGAGGCCACACATGTGTAACCCCCTGGAAAAAGGTTTTAACCAACGGATGAAGAGCAAAAGGCTTTTGGAAAAACACCGCCAGGGCAGAAACCTGCCCCTTCAGAGTACTAAGTTGGAGCCCGAGGTCCAGACCATGTTGCAAAAACTCCAAAATTCTAGAAATAGAGAATTCCCTACAAGGGAAGGCCCTGGTTTCACACCAATCAATATAAGACCTCCAAGTCCTATAGTACACAGACGATGAGGACCTTTTCCTAGCACTAATAAGAGTCCGAATCACAGCATCCGAAAGACCTTCCTCCTTCAAGATGGAGGTTTCAGCAGCCACGCCGTCAAAGCCAGCGTTGGTAAATTCGGGTAACGAAGATGACCCTGTGTGAGTAGATCTGGCAGCAGGGGCAGAACGAACTGATCTTCTGCCAACCTTACCACGTCTGCGAACCAAACCTGTCTTGGCCACCTTGGAGCCACCAGGATTGCTGGTGCTCTCTCCAGAGCAAGCTTGCGCACTACTCTGGCCACCATGGGAAACGGAGGGAACAGATACAGAAACCCCAGATCTCTCCAGTTCAGGGACATGGCGTCCGTCGCAAGGGCCAGAGGATCCTTCACCAGAGACACAAATGACGAAAGTTTGTGATTGTGACGGGAGGCAAAGAGGTCCACCGCCGGTGACCCCCACCTGCGACAAATTGAGTGAAAGACCTTGGGATTGAGAGACCACTCCCCTTTGCGGGCTGACAGCCTGCTCAGAGAGTCCCGCCTCCGCATTCTCCACTCCCGGGATGTAAACTGCCGAGATGCACGGGACATGGCTCTCCGCCCATGTCAGAATCAGGGACACTTCCTTGAGCGCATTCCTGCTGCGGGTGCCTCCCTGGTGATTGATGTAGGCCACTGCCGTCCGATTGTCCGACCGGACCTGGACCGGCAAACCTCGCAGTTGATGCGTTAAGTGACAAAGAACCATCCTGATGGCCCTTAACTCGAACTCCAGCATGTAACCGGAAGACACCACTTCCCTGATCCATCTGTCCGAGACCTCCCGAATCCAGACTTGGGAGAAGTGTCGCAGCCGTGAGGGCGCCCCCTCATTGTTGAGCGGGCTTGGCCGCGGGCTTGGGTTTTGAACCCCAACTGTATCCTGAATGAGCACGACCTCTGCCCCTGTTCCAGGAGTCTCCTCTTGTAGAAGGGAAGGCAAAACCTCTTCCCGCTCTAGCTCCCCGAAAGGAAGGGGTGAAGGAAGCCGCCCCTCGAAAGGGGCGAGGTTGCTTCGTACGTTGAGGTAATTTTCCACCTTTAGCTACTGAGTCCAATTTTTCTCCAAAAAGCCTTAGACCAACAAAGGGAAGAGACGTCAGAGACTTCTTAGACCCAAAATCGGCCGCCTACTGGCACAACCAAATTGAACGCCTAATGGTAACCATAAGAGCAGAGGCCCTGCTGTTCATCATCAATGAATCATCCAGAGCAGTTAAAATGAAGGAAAGAAAAGACTCACAACGTTTCAGTCCAAGAAATTCATCGCTGTCCGGTTCCAAGCCTGACGAGGATAGTAAATCCCTGATCACCTTTCTAGCAGCCACCACCAACAGTGATGAGGCACAAACTGTCCGTATAGCTGCCCCAATACTGGCAAAACCATGACAAGCCATCTGGTCAATGCGTTTATCCTCACCATCCTTGAGGGAGGAACAATCAGGGTTATTCAAAACGGCAGAGTTGGATAACCCCAAAATTGGGGCGTCCACTTCGGGGGGGGGGGGGGGGGGGGGGGGGAGAAGCCCAGCGCTTAACCGTGTCCGCGGGGAAAGGATACCTTCTATCCTAACTCTGAGGAATGCCTGGGAGCCGAGCTGGTCTCTCCCATTCCTAGGAAATAATATTATCAAAATGCTTTTGATTAGGAAATTCTAAGCGCGGTCTGGATTCCTCATAAAACTCCCCTTGTTGTTGGGGGGCCTCCACCGGAGGCGAGATTACCAAAACCTCAAACATCTGAGTCAAAACGTTAGGGGTGTCCAAGGAACCACCTGACCTCCTATCAGAATCAGCGCCAACAATTTGTTGATCCTCGGAATTATCCGAATCCTCAAACACCTCCCCTTCCTCTGGAGGAGAATAATCTGACCAATCCAGACCATCCGTATCATCATATTCATAATGAGAAACCGTGGACAAATGTTTTCTCTTAGCCGGCGCCTTCTTAGCTACCGTAGAGGAAATACATTTTTCAATACTGGCCAATCTGGCACATACATCAGAATGCGACTGCCCCCCCATGGTAACATCGCATGGAGCACGGGTTAAAATGGGAGGGGGAGAGGATGACGCCGGGGGTGCTGACCCAGAGGCCTGGGGTCCTGACTGCCGCGTAATAGTGTGTTGTGCAGAGGATATACATAAAAAGAAATCATCCCCAGTTAGGGATACCCCACACCCCAAACACTTCCGAGATTGTCCATAGGGTGGCCCGGATTCCTGGGATGCCTCCATAAGGTGAACTTAATGAGTCGCTATGACAGAGGGAATTACGCTATAAAGCAAGCCAGGATGCCCTTATAGTGTCCTTTTTAAATGGGAGGAATTTTGTAGGAAAGAACCCAGTAAAAATACCCAGGGACTTAGGACCAGGAGAAACCCCCTTATAACTATTCCCTGAAGAATTCACCTAAAACACAGATAAAAAAATGATTAGAAACCAAAAGCTATATTGGATACTAATAAAATGACAAAAGGCCCACAGGGCCACTCACAGAACCTCCGGACCAGACCAGGACCCAGCAGCATGCAGCCCAGATGCGTGAAGTAACTGTAATTCAGCGCAGCTGTGAGAGACAGAGCAGAGGGGCGTGGCCTGCGCGGATCGCGCGCTTTTACCGGCCCCGCCCCCCTAGAGATTGGCAGATAGGAGCCAAAGCTCCTCAGCGGTGCCCGGGCAAGATAGGGGGCGGGCCGCGGCGAAGCGCCGCAAGTCCGGCTCCGCCCCCAATGACACAGCGCGTGAGGGAAGAAAGCTCCCCTCCACTAACCTATAATCCGCCGGAGACGCGGGGACCCGCGTCTCTTCACAGAGCACCTGAGACCGGCAGCGGCCCGCTGCCCGGCTAGATAGAGACAGGCTAGATAGAGACAGAGGCCCGGTCCCGCCCCTGACAGAAGAGCGTGAGGGGAGAGCCCCTCCCCTCCGCCTTCTGAGGTAAAACATAGCACCGCGGCGGCAATAGTGTCTGTTATGAACAATGTTGCAAGTAAAAGTTACATTTAAAACAGACACACATACAACAAATAGGAGTGTAACCAAATTAATGAGGGATTACTCCTATACGTTCCTCAGAATCTAAGAAAGGAGGGCCCCCAGCCTAACTATGAGGGGGGAGGTAAATGAGGGAAATTTTTTAGGTAAAATTTTTAAGGACAGGGCATCCCAAACCAGGGTCACCAACCCGGCATAACCGCCTACCCTCTAAATAGGGTCTCGTGGCGGAGCCTAGCTCCTAAGCACGTGTGTGCTAATATACCATCACCCGGACCGCAGTCAAAACTGAGGAGGCATGTGAATATTAAATATATTAAATAGGGATAATAAGTCCGAGCGGGAATAAAATAATATAGGCCGGGGGTAGACCCGGCTACCTTGGAAATCCCCCTGAGCAAGGAGGAGACATCATCTTCTGCTTGCTCGCCGTCCTGCAGAGATGAAGACTGGGGAGTGAGTGGGAGGTCCCAGGTATTTATGGACCGGGAGGGGCTTACTTTCCTCCAATCATCTCTGCAGGAACGCCCTCTTCAGGTCAGTATACCCACAGGTTATGAATATCTTGAAGCGGGGTGTGTGACATACTTAGAATAAACACCAAAAAAACACTGTACAAAGCAAAATACACCACAAGTAACGCCACTCGCCGCTACAACCCCCCCCCCCCAACATAAGTCAGAGGGGGGGGGGGGGGGAGAGACAAAAGACAGGGGCGAGTATCCAGGCCAGGGGGGATGGGGGGACCCCCTGAAGGAAAAGAAAGACACAGTCCCCCAAAACTCACCCCCTCAGAAGCCAGGACAGGAACTCCGCATCCCTAGTAGGCTCACCATAAAGCCTATGGCCGGCTCCCCTTTGTGGTACAGGGTCTGCGGCTTGGAGCAGCGATCCCCGATCACCTGACCCCAGTGCTCCTCTACCCTCACCCGATCTGTCAGCCGAGGCTGGGAGGCACAGAGGGTCCGGAAACGGGTGGAAATAGACATGCAGGGCCGCAGGCTTGGTTGCCCCGCTCACCTGCGCAAAAGGAATCTATGGTTAATCCCGTTTTTATAGGGGGGCGGGAGATGCCACAGCTCTTCTGCAGTACACTGCGCCACCTGGTGGCGGAATAACCCAACTGTTATGAATACTGAAGCAGGCCGTGCCATGCAATAAGAAAATTACACCCTTCTAGGTTTAGGTCCGCTTTACAGGGGCATCCCGGGTTTTGTGATGCCCGAGTGCTAAACCCTTTATTCTGATTGGAGGAGGGGGTCTGTCAATCAACAGACTGTGGTGCTTATTAATCTCTGGCAATCTATGGCTCCTGAGTGCTAAACCCTTTATGTTGATTGACAGACCCCTTCTCCAATCACAATACACTGTGGCACATATTAATTCCTGGCAATCTATGGATGGTTTCCCGAGTGCTAAACCCTTTATGTTGATTGACAGGCTCCTCCTCCAATCAGAATAGACTGGCCTAGAGGGGCAGGGCCGTGCTCACTCACCTGCGGGCTCGGGCAGAGGCTCCTCCAGGGTGCGGCCATCTTTGGCGATGTAGCGGGAGAAGACTTGCGGGAAGGCGGGGCCCAGCATGCACGGGGCCTCCAGCAGGTGCGAGACGCTGCGGGAAAGAAAGAGAACGTTCAGCTTTAAGGGAAACAGGAAGTCGCATTAACGGAGAAGCCGCGGGGGCGTGGCTGAGATTTAAAGGGACCTGTATGGCGAAATCGCCCAGAATGAAAAAAACATATGCTGAAGAGTGAGTAGGGGGGTCGCATTCACCCCAACTGAACCCACCAAGGCCTCTGAGAAGACAGTGTAGGTCTGCTTTAAAGTGGACCAAAACCAAGGATTTTCCTGGTCCTACAGCGCATGCGCAGCCGCTCGTCCAATCCGCATGCCTGGAGCCGGTGACGTCACATCGTCTAAGCATTTTAAGGCCAGGGTCTCAGAGCGAGCTGGTGGCCGCATCCCCTGCTTCCCTCTAACGGGCACTCAGAAATGCCTGGCGCGGGCACGCTCCATGCTAGAGGGATAGCGGTCATGGGTCGCGCATGCGCTGTTGGACCGGGAAACAAGGTAAGTGTATGGGGAGAATGGGTGGAATTATCTACTGCTTTTGGACATACCTGATGGTTCCGGGGTAGAGGGCGGCCAGGTAAGTACGCAGAACCTCTTCTCCGCTGGTGCAGCTGTGCAGTGGGGAGCGGGGGCGTGTCCCGGGTGGCAAGTGGCTGCATGAGAAAGAAGAAGAGAGATGGTACAGTAACATCAGCGAAGGAAAGAGACTCGGAACCAGCCAGGCCCAACCACAGAACCGCAACCTCCGGCCAGACCCGACCCAACGTAGAACCGGAGTCTCCAGCCAGACCCGACCCCAAGAGTTAAGTTTCTATTTCTCGGAAAGCACGTGATTTATTGGAAATGACGCCACAGGGCGAGACCACCTAGTTTCACTTTCATCACTAGATTGTAGGAGTTCCTGAATACTTCTCTGTGCTGTGTTGTATAAATGTGGGGTGTAACAATAAACAAGCTGATCACTCTGGGAAACTGCAACTTGCATGCATGTCATGGTTTCTTAAACCGGGCCAACAGCCTGGCACAATTGGAAAAGAAAGGTAGCTGCCATTTTGGAGCTTCCTCTCCCAGCATCTCAGCCATGCTGCTGCCTGAATTCAAAAGACGATGCACAGCAACAGCACTTCCTGTTTGCAGATGCATTATTGTCAAAATTTACTACATCAGGAGTTATGTGCAGCAATCTAAATTGCCCCAGGGAGGGCAGTTTGTTGTGTTGGTCTGGTATAAGTCATTTTTAAGAGTGGTCTCCAGGCCACTCTATGTGGACATACTAGAAGAGCCAGTGAAACCTATTAACCATTTCACAGGGATTGTGATTTCATTGAGAAAGTTCCCTACTACGAATATATATGAAATAAAATCCAAGTTCACGTTACAAAGACAAGATGGCGTCGGAGGAGAGCACCCCATGCCGAGGAGGCCTGGATGTGACTTGACTAGTTACCTACTGAGCCTGTGAGAAATGTGCTGCCCAGATAAGGATGGACCAACCTACACGCTTGATTAGACATTGCATTTTATAGTATTACTGTATTAATTATAACAGCCAATAATGAGTCACCAGCCACAAGCGACCCCCAAACCCGAGTCTCCAACCACAAGCGACCCCCAATCCCGAGTCTCCAACCACAAGCGACCCCCAAACCCGAGTCTCCAGCCACAAGCGACCCCCAAACCCGAGTCTCCAGCCACAAGCGACCCCCAAACCCGAGTCTCCAGCCACAAGCGCTCCCCAAACCCGAGTCTCCAGCCACAAGCGACCCCCAAACCCGAGTCTCCAGCCACAAGCGACCCCCAAACCCGAGTCTCCAGCCACAAGCGACCCCCAAACCCGAGTCTCCAGCCACAAGCGACCCCCAAACCCGAGTCTCCAGCCACAAGCGACCCCCAAACCCGAGTCTCCAGCCACAAGCGACCCCCAAACCCGAGTCTCCAGCCACAAGCGACCCCCAAACCCGAGTCTCCAGCCACAACCGACCCCTGAACGAGTGTCCAGCTACAACCGCTCCCCAACCCGAGTCTCCAGCCACAAGCGACCCCCAAACCCGAGTCTCCAGCCACAAGCAACCCCCAAACCGAGTCTCCAGCCACAAGCAACCCCCAAACCCGAGTCTCCAGCCACAACTGACCCCCAAACTCGAGTCTCCAGCTACAACCGCTCCCCAAACCGAGTCTCCAGCCACAAGCGACCCCCAAACCCGAGTCTTCAGCTACAACCGCTCCCCAAACCGAGTCTCCAGCCACAAGCGACCCCCAAACCCGAGTCTCCAGCCACAAGCGCTCCCCAAACCCGAGTCTCCAGCCACAAGCGACCCCCAAACCCGAGTCTCCAGCCACAAGCGACCCCCAAACCCGAGTCTCCAGCCACAAGCGACCCCCAAACCCGAGTCTCCAGCCACAAGCGACCCCCAAACCCGAGTCTCCAGCCACAAGCGACCCCCAAACCCGAGTCTCCAGCCACAACCGACCCCCAAACCCGAGTCTCCAGCCACAACCGACCCCTGAACGAGTGTCCAGCTACAACCGCTCCCCAACCCGAGTCTCCAGCCACAAGCGACCCCCAAACCCGAGTCTCCAGCCACAAGCGACCCCCAAACCCGAGTCTCCAGCCACAAGCAACCCCCAAACCGAGTCTCCAGCCACAACTGACCCCCAAACTCGAGTCTCCAGCTACAACCGCTCCCCAAACCGAGTCTCCAGCCACAAGCGACCCCCAAACCCGAGTCTTCAGCTACAACCGCTCCCCAAACCGAGTCTCCAGCCACAAGCGACACCCAAACCCGAGTCTCCAGCCACAAGCGCTCCCCAAACCCGAGTCTCCAGCCACAAGCGACCCCCAAACCTGAGGCTCCAGCCACAAGCGACCCCCAAACCCGAGTCTCCAGCCACAAGCGACCCCCAAACCCGAGTCTCCAGCCACAAGCGACCCCCAAACCCGAGTCTCCAGCCACAAGCGACCCCCAAACCCGAGTCTCCAGCCACAAGCGACCCCCAAACCCGAGTCTCCAGCCACAACCGACCCCCAAACCCGAGTCTCCAGCCACAACCGACCCCCAAACCCGAGTCTCCAGCCACAACCGACCCCCAAACCCGAGTCTCCAGCCACAACCGACCCCCAAACCCGAGTCTCCAGCCACAACCGACCCCCAAACCCGAGTCTCCAGCCACAACCGACCCTTGAACGAGTGTCCAGCTACAACCGCTCCCCAACCCGAGTCTCCAGCCACAAGCGACCCCCAAACCCGAGTCTCCAGCCACAAGCGACCCCCAAACCCGAGTCTCCAGCCACAAGCGACCCCCAAACCCGAGTCTCCAGCCACAAGCGACCCCCAAACCCGAGTCTCCAGCCACAAGCGACCCCCAAACCCGAGTCTCCAGCCACAAGCGACCCCCAAACCCGAGTCTCCAGCCACAAGCGACCCCCAAACCCGAGTCTCCAGCCACAAGCGACCCCCAAACCCGAGTCTCCAGCCACAAGCGACCCCCAAACCCGAGTCTCCAGCCACAACCGACCCCCAAACCCGAGTCTCCAGCCACAACCGACCCCTGAACGAGTGTCCAGCTACAACCGCTCCCCAACCCGAGTCTCCAGCCACAAGCGACCCCCAAACCCGAGTCTCCAGCCACAACCGACCCCTGAACGAGTGTCCAGCTACAACCGCTCCCCAACCCGAGTCTCCAGCCACAAGCGACCCCCAAACCCGAGTCTCCAGCCACAAGCGACCCCCAAACCCGAGTCTCCAGCCACAAGCAACCCCCAAACCGAGTCTCCAGCCACAACTGACCCCCAAACTCGAGTCTCCAGCTACAACCGCTCCCCAAACCGAGTCTCCAGCCACAAGCGACCCCCAAACCCGAGTCTTCAGCTACAACCGCTCCCCAAACCGAGTCTCCAGCCACAAGCGACCCCCAAACCCGAGTCTCCAGCTACAACCGCTCCCCAAACAGAGTCTCCAGCCACAAGCGACCCCCAAACCCGAGTCTCCAGCCACAAGCAACCCCCAAACCGAGTCTCCAGCCACAAGCAACCCCCAAACCCGAGTCTCCAGCCACAACTGACCCCCAAACTCGAGTCTCCAGCTACAACCGCTCCCCAAACCGAGTCTCCAGCCACAAGCGACCCCCAAACCCGAGTCTTCAGCTACAACCGCTCCCCAAACCGAGTCTCCAGCCACAAGCGACCCCCAAACCCGAGTCTCCAGCCACAAGCGACCCCCAAACCCGACTCTCCAGCCACAAGCGACCCCCAAACCCGAGTCTCCAGCCACAAGCGACCCCCAAACCCGAGTCTCCAGCCACAAGCGACCCCCAAACCCGAGTCTCCAGCCACAAGCGACCCCCAAACCCGAGTCTCCAGCTACAACCGCTCCCCAAACCGAGTCTCCAGCCACAAGCGACCCCCAAACCCGAGTCTCCAGCCACAAGCGACCCCCAAACCCGAGTCTCCAGCCACAAGCGACCCCCAAACCCGAGTCTCCAGCCACAAGCGACCCCCAAACCCGAGTCTCCAGCCACAAGCGACCCCCAAACCCGAGTCTCCAGCCACAAGCGACCCCCAAACCCGAGTCTCCAGCCACAAGCGACCCCCAAACCCGAGTCTCCAGCCACAAGCGACCCCCAAACCCGAGTCTCCAGCCACAAGCGACCCCCAAACCCGAGTCTCCAGCCACAACCGACCCCCAAACCCGAGTCTCCAGCCACAACCGACCCCCAAACCCGAGTCTCCAGCCACAACCGACCCCCAAACCCGAGTCTCCAGCCACAACCGACCCCCAAACCCGAGTCTCCAGCCACAACCGAACCCCCAAACCCGAGTCTCCAGCCACAAGCGACCCCCAAACCCGAGTCTCCAGCCACAAGCGACCCCCAAACCCGAGTCTCCAGCCACAACTGACCCCTGAACGAGTGTCCAGCCACAACCGCTCCCCAAACCGAGTCTCCAGCCACAAGCGACCCCCCAAACCCGAGTCTCCAGCCACAAGCGACCCCCAAACCCGAGTCTCCAGCCACAAGCGACCCCCAAACCCGAGTCTCCAGCCACAAGCGACCCCCAAACCCGAGTCTCCAGCCACAAGCGACCCCCAAACCCGAGTCTCCAGCCACAAGCGACCCCCAAACCCGAGTCTCCAGCCACAAGCGACCCCCAAACCCGAGTCTCCAGCCACAAGCGACCCCCAAACCCGAGTCTCCAGCCACAAGCGACCCCCAAACCCGAGTCTCCAGCCACAAGCGACCCCCAAACCCGAGTCTCCAGCCACAAGCGACCCCCAAACCCGAGTCTCCAGCCACAAGCGACCCCCAAACCCGAGTCTCCAGCCACAAGCGACCCCCAAACCCGAGTCTCCAGCCACAAGCGACCCCCAAACCCGAGTCTCCAGCCACAAGCGACCCCCAAACCCGAGTCTCCAGCCACAAGCGACCCCCAAACCCGAGTCTCCAGCCACAAGCGACCCCCAAACCCGAGTCTCCAGCCACAACCGACCCCCAAACCCGAGTCTCCAGCCACAACCGACCCCCAAACCCGAGTCTCCAGCCACAACCGAACCCCCAAACCCAAGTCTCCAGCCACAAGCGACCCCCAAACCCGAGTCTCCAGCCACAAGCGACCCCCCAAACCCAAGTCTCCAGCCACAACCGAACCCCCAAACCCGAGTCTCCAGCCACAACCGAACCCCCAAACCCGAGTCTCCAGCCACAACCGAACCCCCAAAACCCGAGTCTCCAGCCACAACCGGCCCCCAAACCCGAGTCTCCAGCCACAACCGACCCCCAAACCCGAGTCTCCAGCCACAACCGACCCCCAAACCCGAGTCTCCAGCCACAACCGACCCCAAAACCCGAGTCTCCAGCCAACAACCGACCCCCAAACCCGAGTCTCCAGCCACAACCGAACCCCCAAACCCGAGTCTCCAGCCACAACCGAACCCCCAAACCCGAGTCTCCAGCCACAACCGAACCCCCAAACCTGAGTCTCCAGCCACAACCAAACCCCCAAACCCAAGTCTCCAGCCACAACTGCCCCCCAAACCAGAGTCTCCAGCCACAACCGCCCACCCCAAACCCCCAGCCACAACCACCCCCCCTCAAACCTGAGTCTCCAGTCACATCTAACCCCCAAACCCGATTCTCCAGCCACAACAGACCCCTGGACGAGCGTCCAGCCAGATCTGACCCTGGATCTTACCTTCCAGGACATTCTGATCCTAAACCCAAGTTTCCAGCTTGACCTGGAAAGAGGATCAATGGATTAAAGAGTCTAAAATGACTCCATGGCCATCCAAATCTGCAAGCAATACTCACCTGTTCCCGTTGTGGTGGACAGGGACCCTGGGTTTATGATTACATTGTGAAATTTCCCTACTACAAATTATATTATATATATATATATATATATATATATATATATATATATATATATATATATATATATATATATATATATATATATAAAACAAAATGGCGTTGGAGGAGAGCACCACACACTGAGGAGGCCCGGACGTGACTACTTACCTACTGAGCCTGTGAGGAATGTGCTGCCCAGTTAAGGATGGACCAACCCGTACGCTTCATTAGAGACATCGCCTTTTATAGTATTACTGTATTATGTTATAACAGCCAATAAGCTTGATTACGTAGCTTCCTGTTTTGTATGTTTGTATAAATAAAGCTTGCCCGCGAGGCAGAAGCGCCTCTCCGAGATGTCATGCTTACCTGGTCTGCAACTTCCGTGGGATTCCTCGGAGGACGACCGACTGGGAGAACACAGGGCCGCCATCCTCGCAGGCTGACAGGCCCCGCCAGGGAGGGAGGGCCGCGTATGGCACGAGGGCATCAGGAAGAGAGTGGCCGGAGCTCAGCGGGAACGGAAGCGAGCAGGACGCAGTCATCACCTGAGGAGACAAAAGTCATGTGACAGGGAAAGAAAGGTCACACCAGGGCTCCTCAAACCGTCTCACCTTAAAGCGGAACAAAATCCTTTTTTCCTATTGCATGGCACAGCCTGCTTCAAGAAGTCCTTACGTATGGGATATTCCGCCACAAGGTGGCGCAGTGTACTGCAGAAGAGTTGTGGCTCCTCCCGGCCCCATGTAAAAACAGGAATCACCATAGACCTCTCCAGTGTTTCCTCTGCAGTGATACTGTGAAGATAGAAGATGGCTCTTTATATTGCGCAGGTGAGCGGGGCAACCAAGCCTGCGGCCCTGCATGGCTATTTCCACCCGTTTCTGGACCCTCTGTGCCTCCCAGCCTCGGCTGACGGATCGGGTGAAGGTAGAGGAGCACTAGGGTCAGGTGCTCAAGGAGCGCTGCTCCAAGCTGCAGACCCTGTACCACAAAGGGTATCCGGCCATAGGCTTTATGGTGAGCCTACTAGGGATGCAGAGTTCCTGTCCTAGCTTCTGAGGGGGTGAGTGTTTTGGCGACCGGGTGCCGTGTTTCTCTGGTTTCTGGGGTCCCCCCCCCACTCTCTGGCCCGGCTCTCGCCGCTGCCTGCTTGCTCTCCTCCCCCCTCTCCCCGGCGTGTGTTCGGGGGGGGGGGGGGGGGGGGCAGGTTTGGTAGCGGCGAGTGGTTTTAACAACGTTTTTTGCCGCCGTTGACACTTTGTACTCCGCGGGGGGCGGCGATATAGACCATTTTGGGCCTGCTGCACATCTGGGGTCCCTCTTCCTCCCTTGGATTGCCAGCAGTTGCCTACATCAATCATCAGGGAGGGACTCGGAGCAAGCGAGCCCTCAAGGAAGTGTCCCTGATACTGTCTTGGGCGGAAGAGAATGTCCCTTGCATCTCGGAGGTCTACATTCCCGGGGGTGGAGAACCATGAGGCAGACTCCCTGAGCAGGGGGACGTCTCTGCTGGGGGGATGGTCCCTCAGCAACAAGGTATTTCACTCCCTGTGTCACCGCTGGGGTCAGCCGGATGTGGACCTGTTTGCTTCCCGCCACAAACACAAGCTTCCAAGATTTGTCTCCCTGTTGCAGGATCCTCTGGCATTCGCCACAGATGCGCTAGTGATTCTTTGGACGGAGTCCTCTGCTGGGCAGGGTGCTGCGCAAGATAGCCCAGGAGGGGGTACCAGCCATCCTGGTGGCCCCCTATTGGCCAAGGAGGGTGTGGTTCGCAGACGTTGTCATGCAGTTGGCAGTAGATCAGTATGTCTTGCCCAAGGATCCAGATCTTCTCACTCAGGGTCAGCTGTGCCATCCCAATTTACAAACGCTGGCTTTAACGGCTTGGCTGCTGAAACCTCCATCTTGATGGATAAGGGGTTGCCTGCCTCTGTTGTTACCACGATTCGGGCTCGGAAGAAGTCCTGGTCCTTTATCTACTACAGGGTCTGGCATGCTTACATTGCCTGGTGTGAGTCCAAATCTCTTCCTTGTCGGGTGTTTTCTATCCCTAGGATTCTAGAATCTTTGCAACATGGTTTGGATTCGGGCCTTCAACTTAGTACCCACAAGGGACAGGTGTCGGCTCTGGCAATTTTTTCCCAAAGATCCTTTGCCAATCACCGGTTGGTTAAGACTTTTTTCCAGGGAGTTACTCATGTGCGTCCCCCATGTAAGCCTATGCTACCGGTTTGGGACTTGAATCTGGTGTTGTCTGCTCTGCAGGGTCCTCCCTTTGAGCCTATCCGTGGGGCTGCTTTGCCCATTCTGACTCTTAAGGTGGCCTTTTTGGTGGCCATTACTTCTGTCAGGCGAGTTTCTGAGCTGGCGGCGCTTTCCATCAAACCTCCTTATTTTGAGCGGCATCAGGATAAGGTGGTGTTTCGGCTTAAGCCAGATTTCTTGCCTAAGGTTGTGTCTGCCTTTCATCTCAATCAGGACATTGTTTTACCTTCATTGTGTCCTAACCCTGCTAATTCCAAGGAGCGGACCCTTCACTCTCTGGATGTTGTCAGGGCTCTGAAGTTTTATTTGGTTGCTACTGAGTCTTTCAGGAAATCTGATTCTCTTTTTGTTCTTCCTGCTGGACCTAGGAAGGGTTTGCCTCCGGCTAAATCTACTATCAGCAGGTGGATCCGTCAGGCGGTGGTTCAGGCCTATTCTGCTAAGGGTAAGATTCCTCCTTTTAGGGTTACTGCTCATTCCACTCGTGCTATTGGTGCCTCTTGGGCTTTTCAGCACCAGGCTTCTGATGAACAAGTTTGTATGGCCGCTACTTGGTCTTCTGTTCATACTTTTTCCAAGTTTTACAAGGTTGATGTTAAGGCCTCAGCTGATGCTGCTTTTGGCCGCAAGGTGCTTCAGGCGGTGGTGGTCTGAACTGCCTGCTGCTACTTTTTGGGGATCCCACCCTACTTTATGGACACTGCTATTGGATGTCCCAGATGTAATGACTTCGTGAAGCAGGCCGTGCCATGCACTGGGAAAAAAGCAATTCTGTGAGTACTCACCTGTAAAATTGTTTTTGCCATGCATGGCACGGCCTGCTTCACCCCACCCTTGTTATTGTTATTCTTGGTTGCCTCTTTATGGTGATTGTTCCAAGTTTGTTATGGGTTTTTTTTACCTTTATTACCTCCTGGCTTCTTGTATAACTGCTTGTCAACACTGGAGAGGTCTATTGGTGATCATGTTTTTATATGGGGCCGGGAGGAGCCACAACTCTTCTGCAGTACACTGCGCCACCTTGTGGCGGAATATCCAATACGTAAGGACTTCTTAAAGCAGGCCGTGCCATGCATAGTAAAAATACCATTTTGTGAATACTCACCTTGTAAAATGGGTATTATGAGTATGTCACACACCCCGCTTCAAGAATCCATAACATGTGGGCAACATCGTCCCGAAGAGGGCGCTCCTGCAGAGACGACAGCAAAAGAAAGCCCCTCCCTGATCCATAAATACCTGGGACCTCCCACTCACTACCCAGTATACAGAAAGCAGTAAGGTAAGGGACCAGGAAGAGGCAAATATAAACAACAACCATGCAAAGTTCGCAATAAAGAGGATCCTGAATACAAAAGGGCGGGTTGAAGCGGGGTGTGTGACATACTCATAATACCCATTTTACAAGGTGAGTATTCACAAAATGGTATTATTCTTAGTATGTCACACACCCCGCTTCAAGAATCCATAACATGTGGGACATCCAACAGCAGTGTCCATAACAAGGGCGGGGATCCAAAACTAGGCAACAATGCACAACCTTAAACCACAACAGCTTGCAAAACTTTGCGGCCAAAAACAGCATCCGCTGATGCCCGAACATCAACCTTGTAAAACTTGGAAAAGGTGTGAACCGAAGACCAGGTAGCGGCCTTACAAACTTGTTCAACAGAAGCCTGGTGCTGAAAGGCCCAGGACGCACCAACTGCACGAGTAGAATGAGCAGTAACACGAAAAGGGGGACTCCTCCCCTTGGCAGAATAGGCCCCAATGATGGCCTGACGAATCCATTTACTAATGGAAGATTTGGCAGGAGCCAAACCTTTCCTAGGCCCGCAGGGCACCACAAAGAAAGCATCAGTCTTACGAAAGGAAGACGTAACCTCCAGATAATGTTCCACAACACGAACTACATCCAAGGAATGCAATGCCCTTTCCTTGTCGTCGCTGGGATTTGGGCATAGAGAGGGCAAAACAATGTCCTGATTCAGATGAAACTCCGAGACCACTTTAGGAAGAAAATCCTGCTTGAAACGAAAGACAACCTTGTCCTGATGTTTCTCGAAGTACGGAGCTGTAATGGATAAAGCTGCCAACTCAGAAACACGCCTAACCGAAGTGATAGCCACCAAAAAGGCCACCTTTTGGGTAAGAGAAGACAAAGCTATGTCCTTCAAGGGCTCAAACGGAGGGCCCTGGAGAGCAGAAAGAACCAGGTTCAAATCCCAAACTGGAACAAAAGGCTTCCTAGGAGGCCGAACATGTGTAACACCTTGGAAAAAGGTCTTGACTAAGGGATGAAGTGCAAAAGACCTTTGGAAGAACACCGCCAGGGCAGAAACCTGCCCTTTCAATGTACTAAGCTGGAGCCCCAGATCTAGACCATGTTGGAGAAACTCTAAAATTCTAGGAATGGAGAACTCTCGACAAGAGAGAGACCTACTTTCACACCAATCAATATAGGCCCTCCAAGTCCTGTAGTAAATAGAAGAGGAAGAGCGCTTCCTGGCACAGATAAGAGTCTGAATCACTGCGTCAGAAAGACCTTCCTCCTTCAAGATGGCGGTTTCAGCAGCCATGCCGTCAAAGCCAGCGATGGTAAATTGGGATAGCGCAGCCGACCCTGGGTGAGCAGGTCCGGCAGCAGAGGCAGGGCGAAGTGATCCTCTGCCAGTCTTACAAGATCTGCGAACCAAACTCGCCTTGGCCACCTTGGGGCCACCAGAATTGCCGACGCACCATCCAAGGCCAGTTTGCGCAGCACTCTGGCTAGCATTGGGAACGGAGGAAACAGGTAAAGGAGCCCCAGATCCCTCCAGTTTAGAGACATGGCATCCACTGTCAGAGCCAGAGGATCCCGCGAGAGAGACACAAAGACTGGAAGCTTGTGATTGTGACGAGAAGCAAAGAGGTCCACCGCTGGGACCCCCCACCTGAGACATATCGAACGAAACACCTTGGGACTGAGAGACCACTCCCCCTGACGAGAGGAGGCCCTGCTCAGCAAGTCCGCCTCCGTGTTCTCCACTCCCGGAATGTAGACTGCTGAGATACACGGGACGTGGGTCTCTGCCCAGTCCAGAATCAAAGACACTTCCCTGAGGGCACTCCTGCTGAGAGTCCCTCCCTGGTGATTGATGTAAGCAACCGCCGTTCTGTTGTCCGACCGGACCTGAACTGGCAGGCCTCTCAACTGATGAGTCAAGCGAAACAGAACCAACCTGATGGCTCTCAACTCCAGAACATTGATGGGCTCGTGAGCCTCCCGCGGGCCCCACAATCCCTGAAACTGGAGGTCCTTCCAAACACCCCCCCAACCTGACAGACTGGCATCCGTGGTGACTGTTTCCCAACACGGAGCCAGAAAAGATCTGCCCTTCAACAGATTGACCGACCCCAGCCACCATTGCAGGGATCGACGAACTCGGGGAGTCATCAGGAAGGACTGATCCAACGATAGAGGAGACTTGTCCCAAACCTTCAACAGATGAAGCTGAAGCGTCCTTGTGTGAAACTGCGCAAAGGGAACTGCCTCGAATGAGGCCACCATTAACCCCACCAGCCTCATCCCTAACCAGATGGTCGGATGAGGGGTAGACAAGAGAAGCCGAACTAACTCCTGAAAGAGAAGACTTGGGGTGGTTGATCACCCAACCGAACCTTTCCAGAGTGGACACCACCGCTCTGGTGTCCAACTCCGCTTGGTTGAAGGAAGAGGCCATGATCAGTAGATCGTCCAAATAGGGCACGATGCGGATACCCTGGCCTCTGAGCAGAGCCATCACCCCCGCTAGCACCTTGGTGAACACCCGAGGAGCTGAGGTGAGACCGAAAGGAAGTGCCACAAACTGAAAGTGCCGATCCTCCACCACGAACCTGAGAAACCTCTGGTGTGCTGGAAAAACCGGAACGTGTAGATAAGCATCCTTGATGTCTATGGACGTCAGAAAGTCTCCCTGACGAAGAGAGTGCATGGCCGAACGCAGCGTTTCCATGCGGAATTTCCTCGGCCGGATGAACCTGTTGAGAAACTTCAGATCCAAGATGGGTCGGACCAACCCGTCCTTCTTGGGTACCGTGAACAGATTGGAATAAAAGCCCCTGCCCCGATCTGAAGGGGGCACTGGGCAAATGACAGAGTATCCGGGGATGCCTCCATGAGGTGAATTTTGAGTGGTCGCTATGACCCAGGGAATTACGCCAGTTAGACAACCCGGGATGCCCCTTTAATGTCCCGAGTGGGAGGATTTGTCCAATGTCTCTCCAAAGAGCCGTAGACCAACAAAGGGTAAAGCCGAGAGAAAGTGATAAAGAGAAAGAGAATAAAGCTAACCCCTATGAGAGGAACCCCCAGCCCCCATAGTTGGTAAAGGGAAGGGCCCCCCCCCCCAGGGGAAAAGTCAAGGGACGGGGCATCCCAAACCGGGATCACCTACCCGGTATGACCGCCTACCCTCTCTTTTAGGGTCTCACGGTGGAGCTCTGCTCCTCAGCACCAGAGGTGCCAATGTACCCTCGCTCGGGCCAGCAGCCAAGACTGTGGAGGCATGTAATATGAGGTAAATTTTGGGACAAACAGGGGTCCGAGCGGAAATAGACAAAATAAGAGGCCGGGAGTTACCCCGGCTACCTGAAATCCCCCTGTGCAAGGAGGAGCCATCATCTTCTGACTTGCTCGCCGTCTGCAGAGATGGACAACTGGGTGGTGAGTGGGAGGTCCCAGGTGTTTGTGGATCAGGGAGGGGCTTTCTTTTGCTATCATCTCTGCAGGAACGCCTCTTCAGGACGATATTACCCACATGTTATGGATTCTTGAAGCGGGGTGTGTGACATACTAAGAATAACAATTCTACAGGTGAGTACTCAAAGAATTGTATTTTTCTGTCTCCTCCTACTTTCCCAGCAATAGATCTGGCTATTCCCCCATAATCCCATATTGCCGGAGGGTTCGAGCGGCGGGACTGACGACTGCTAGAGGGCTCGAGCGGCGGGACCGGCAATTGCCCCGAGGGCTCGAGCGGCGTGGACCGGCGATTGCCGGATTGCATCGTGACCCAACGCTCGGGATTTGAACATGTCGTCGTTCTCACGCCGCCGGCTCCGCTTTCATTATGTATGAAATGCCTGATCTGATGATGTAGGAGCCCGGGAATAGAACGCTAAAAACGCGGATTCACATCATGTCTCCCAGGGAGACGGGGGGGGGGGGGGGGAATTGGCTAATTCGCATCATTGGCGGGTTTTGGTCCGCTTTAAGAGGCACATCCAGCACTGAAAAACTGGTCGCAAGCCACATTCAGAATAAAATAATTTGCTTTTACGGTCACTGAACATATGTGGGATGCGTCTTATATAAGAATACGATATAAATCGGGTTATAAAAATCCTACGTGGCCACATATGCACATCGCACGCCCCCTCCCCAAAAAAAAAAGACAATCCCAGGTACTGCAGATAATAACAAAAAAGTTATTATGGCTGGAATTCAGCCCCTGGATTTGATTTGGCCATGACCACCTTTTCCTCGCACTGACAGGTGGACTTGTCTCCACCCCTCTTACATCAGACTGGGAATAACTGCTCCTTCCTCTGATTGTCCGTTTTTTTTTCCTCCGCATGCTTCTCATCTCCAGTACAGCTTAGAAACCAGCCCCTCCCCCTTATAGTATATAATATATAATATATATATATATATATATATATAGTACGGCTTAGAAACCAGCCCCTCCCCCTTATAGTATATAATATATATATATATTATATATTCCGGCTTAGAAAGCGGCCCGTCCCCGTATACTATATACTGGGGGAAAAATGCTCACTGCCACGCACCTACCTTGCGCCCGCTGAAGTTGAGGGTCTCGGCCAGGTGGGCCATGGCCAGGCTGGAGCTGGACATGCGATAAGGTGCCGTCAGCGTGTCCAGGGTCACCGCCAGAACTGCGCTGCTGTGATACTGCCGGGAGGCCTGCGAGAGGAGGAAGTACAGCGCTGTCACCAGGGCCCCGCAGAGGCGTATCAGGGGCCACACACACAAACACACGGGGGAGGAAGTACAGCGCCGTCACCAGGGCTGGGGCCCCGCAGAGGCGTATCAGGGGCCACACACACATACGGGGGAGGAAGCACAGCACCGTCACCACAGGCTGGGGCCCCGCAGAGGCGTATCAGGGGCCACACACACAAACACACGGGGGAGGAAGTACAGCGCCGTCACCAGGGCTGGGGCCCCGCAGAGGCGTATCAGGGGCCACACACACAAACACACGGGGGAGGAAGTACAGCGCCGTCACCAGGGCTGGGGCCCCGCAGAGGCGTATCAGGGGCCACACACACATACGGGGGAGGAAGCACAGCACCGTCACTACAGGCCGGGGCCCCGCAGAGGCGTATCAAGGGCCACACCCACACGGGGGAGGAAGTACAGCACCGTCATCCGGAGGCCGGGGCCCCGCAGAGGCGTATCAGGGGCCACACACACGGGGGAGGAAGTACAGCGCCGTCACCAGAGGCCGGGGCCCCGCGCACACACACACACATGGGGGAGGAAGGCCGGGGCCCCGCAGAGGCGTATCAGGGGCCACACACACAAACACACGGGGGAGGAAGTACAGCACCGTCACCAGGGCTGGGGCCCCGCAGAGGCGTATCAGGGGCCACACCCACACAGGGGGAGGAAGTACAGCACCGTCATCCGGAGGCCGGGGCCCCGCAGAGGCGTGTCAGGGGGCAACACACACACGGGGGAGGAAGTACAGCACCGTCATCCGGAGGCCGGGGCCCCGCAGAGGCGTGTCAGGGGGCAACACACACACGGGGGAGGAAGTACAGCACCGTCATCCGGAGGCCGGGGCCTCGTAGAGGCGTTTTAGGGGCCGCACACATGGGGGAGGAAGTACAGCGCCGTCACCAGAGGCTGGGGCCCAGCGCGCACACACACACACGGGGGAGGAAGTACAGCGCCGTCACCAGAGGCCGGGGCCCCGCGCACACACACACGGAGGAAGTACAGCGCCAACACCGGGGCCCCGCAGAGGCGTATCGGGCCACACACACACGCGGGGGGAGTGCTACTCACATCATAGAGCAGGTGGGGGAAGGGGGCGGGGTTTCCGGGCCGGCGGCCGAGGCTCGAGCACACGGTCAGCGGGCACAATATGGAGGAGTGGGCGCTCATGGCCGCCACGCACAACACGCAGTTCATCAGCTGGTAGGTGCGCGTGCGCACATCCTGAGGAAAAGAGAGACGACGGGGAAGTGTCACATGATCCAAAGCCCCTCCCACCCATCCCATCCCCGATACTTACCAGCCCCGCCTCCGGCATAGGACACGTTCCGAAGCTGAAGATGCCCCGCCCGGGGTACTCGTCGTGTAACAGCTCCGCCATCCTAGACCCCGCCCCCGAGAAGCCGTTGTGCGTGTCGCAGAGGAGGTGAAAGCCCTGAACGGAGAGAGAGTAGGGGGGGGGGGTCAGTGGGGCGTCAGCGTGAGTCATTGCCCCTCCCCTGGCCCCGCCCCTGACCACTCCCCACCTGCAGGTAGTCACACTCTTCCGAGAAGAAGTGCAGCCGGTCCTCTATCTCGTCCAGGTGAGGCGCCGAGCTCACCAGCGATTGGCCCTGGCCGAACGACTCCAGGCTGCCCGTCCTATCAGAAGAGACGCTGGGGTCACGTGATCACACACACAAGAGGGTCATGTGACCTCGTCCCCAAACCGAAGCCCCTCACTCACCCACCGTGGCTGCGAAGGCTCAGCGCACACAGAGACCTGGGGTGCAGCTGGGCGTCAAGGTAATCCGACCAGAGAGCATCTCGCCCCGCCCACGCGACTTCTCCTCCAGCGACACCTAGAAGACAAAGCGGGTCACATGACCCAACACAACCTGAGCCCCACCCCACGCAACTTCTCCTCCAGCACCACCTAGAACACAAAGCGGGTCACATGACCCAACACAACCTGAGCCCCACCCCACGCAACTTCTCCTCCAGCACCACCTAGAACACAAAGCGGGTCACATGACCCAACACAACCTGAGCCCCACCCCACGCAACTTCTCCTCCAGCACCACCTAGAACACAAAGCGGGTCACATGACCCAACACAACCTGAGCCCCACCCCACGCAACTTCTCCTCCAGCACCACCTAGAACACAAAGCGGGCCACATGACCCAACCTGATGACCCTACTGGGTGATGCAACACAACCTGAGCCCCACCCACGCAACTTCTCCAGCGCCACCTAGAACACAAAGCGGGTGACATGACCCAACCTGATAAACCCCCGGGTGACCCAACACAACCTGAGCCCCACCCACGCAACTTCTCCTCCAGCACCACCTAGAACACAAAGCGGGTCACATGACCCAACACAACCTGAACCAACCCACACATACGCAACTTCTCCAGCGCCACCTAGAACACAAAGCAGGTCACATGACCCAACACAACCTGAACCCACCCACACATACGCAACTTCTCCAGCGCCACCTAGAACACAAAGCGGGTCACATAACCCAACCTGATGAACCTACTGGTGACCCAACACAACCTGAGCCCCACTCACACGACTTCTCCTCCAGTGCCACCTAGAACACAAAGCGGGTCACGTGACCCAACCTGATGACCCTACTGGTCACCCAACACAACCTGAGCCCCACCCACGCGACTTCTCCTCCAGCGCCACCTAGAACACAAAGCGGGTCACATGACCCAACACAACCTGAGCCCCTCCCATGCAATTTCTCCTCCAGCGCCACCTAGAACTCAAAGCGGGTCACATGACCCAGCGCAACCTGAGCCCCACCCACGCAACTTCTCCTCCAGCGCCACCTAGAACACAAAGCGGGTCACATGACCCAACCTGATGACCCTACTGGTGACCCAACACAATCTGAGCCCCACCCACGCCACTTCTCCTCCAGCGCCACCTAGAACACAAAGCGGGTCACATGACCCAACATGGTGACCCAACGCAACCTGAGCCCCACCCCACGCAACTTCTCCTCCAGCACCACCTAGAACACAAAGCGGGCCACATGACCCAACCTGATGACCCTACTGGGTGATGCAACACAACCTGAGCCCCACCCACGCAACTTCTCCAGCGCCACCTAGAACACAAAGCGGGTGACATGACCCAACCTGATAAACCCCCGGGTGACCCAACACAACCTGAGCCCCACCCACGCAACTTCTCCTCCAGCACCACCTAGAACACAAAGCGGGTCACATGACCCAACACAACCTGAACCAACCCACACATACGCAACTTCTCCAGCGCCACCTAGAACACAAAGCAGGTCACATGACCCAACACAACCTGAACCCACCCACACATACGCAACTTCTCCAGCGCCACCTAGAACACAAAGCGGGTCACATAACCCAACCTGATGAACCTACTGGTGACCCAACACAACCTGAGCCCCACTCACACGACTTCTCCTCCAGTGCCACCTAGAACACAAAGCGGGTCACGTGACCCAACCTGATGACCCTACTGGTCACCCAACACAACCTGAGCCCCACCCACGCGACTTCTCCTCCAGCGCCACCTAGAACACAAAGCGGGTCACATGACCCAACACAACCTGAGCCCCTCCCATGCAATTTCTCCTCCAGCGCCACCTAGAACTCAAAGCGGGTCACATGACCCAGCGCAACCTGAGCCCCACCCACGCAACTTCTCCTCCAGCGCCACCTAGAACACAAAGCGGGTCACATGACCCAACCTGATGACCCTACTGGTGACCCAACACAATCTGAGCCCCACCCACGCCACTTCTCCTCCAGCGCCACCTAGAACACAAAGCGGGTCACATGACCCAACATGGTGACCCAACGCAACCTGAGCCCCACCCCACGCAACTTCTCCTCCAGCACCACCTAGAACACAAAGCGGGCCACATGACCCAACCTGATGACCCTACTGGGTGATGCAACACAACCTGAGCCCCACCCACGCAACTTCTCCAGCGCCACCTAGAACACAAAGCGGGTGACATGACCCAACCTGATAAACCCCCGGGTGACCCAACACAACCTGAGCCCCACCCACGCAACTTCTCCTCCAGCACCACCTAGAACACAAAGCGGGTCACATGACCCAACACAACCTGAACCAACCCACACATACGCAACTTCTCCAGCGCCACCTAGAACACAAAGCAGGTCACATGACCCAACACAACCTGAACCCACCCACACATACGCAACTTCTCCAGCGCCACCTAGAACACAAAGCGGGTCACATAACCCAACCTGATGAACCTACTGGTGACCCAACACAACCTGAGCCCCACTCACACGACTTCTCCTCCAGTGCCACCTAGAACACAAAGCGGGTCACGTGACCCAACCTGATGACCCTACTGGTCACCCAACACAACCTGAGCCCCACCCACGCGACTTCTCCTCCAGCGCCACCTAGAACACAAAGCGGGTCACATGACCCAGCGCAACCTGAGCCCCACCCACGCAACTTCTCCTCCAGCGCCACCTAGAACACAAAGCGGGTCACATGACCCAACCTGATGACCCTACTGGTGACCCAACACAACCTGAGCCCCACCCACGCCACTTCTCCTCCAGCGCCACCTAGAACACAAAGCGGGTCACATGACCCAACATGGTGACCCAACGCAACCTGAGCCCCACCCACGCAACTTCTCCTCCAGCGCCACCTAGAACACAACGCGGGTCACATGACCCAACATGGTGACCCAACGCAACCTGAGCCCCACCCACGCAACTTCTCCTCCAGCGCCACCTAGAACACAAAGCGGGTCACATGACCCAACATGGTGACCCAACGCAACCTGAGCCCCACCCACGCAACTTCTCCTCCAGCGCCACCTAGAACACAAAGCGGGTCACATGACCCAACATGGTGACCCAACGCAACCTGAGCCCCACCCACGCAACTTCTCCTCCAGCGCCACCTAGAACACAACGCGGGTCACATGACCCAACCTGATGACCCAACACAACCTGAGCCCCACCCACGCAGCTTCTCCTCCAGCACCACCTAGAATACAAAGCGGGTCACATGACCCAACACAACCTGAGCCCCACCCACACGCAACGTGCCAACCTCCAGACCTCTGCCCTCATACCACTCTGCAGCCCAATACTGAAAGACACTCACCTTCCTTCCTCCTGACTCCGCCTTCACAAGCTCCGCCCTGAAAGAACACAGAGCGCTCACATTGCATCTCATTAATTGTATGACAATCGCCATAGCAACCAGTACATAGGCAATTCTGTGATAATACCCCCCACCTACCTACATCTATCCCCTGTGTGTGCCACGCCCTAACCTCTATTTAGCAGCACCCCCATCATTCCTCACCTCCTATGTGTGGGGGCCCCCCATCATTCCTCACCTCCTGTGTGTGCCCCCCCCCCATCATTCCTCACCTCCTGTGTGTGTGGGCCCCCCCCCATCATTCCTCACCTCCTGTGTGTGGGGGCCCCCATCATTCCTCACCTCCTGTGTGTGTGGGCCCCCCCCATCATTCCTCACCTCCTGTGTGTGTGGGGCCCCCCATCATTCCTCACCTCCTGTGTGTGTGGGGCCCCCCATCATTCCTCACCTCCTGTGTGTGTGGGGCCCCCCATCATTCCTCACCTCCTGTGTGTGGTGGCCCCCCATCATTCCTCACCTCCTGTGTGTGGTGGCCCCCCATCATTTCTCACCTCCTGGGTGTGTGTGGGGCCCCCCATCATTCCTCACCTCCTGGGTGTGTGTGGGGCCCCCCATCATTCCTCGCCTCCTGGGTGTGGGGGGCCCCCCCATCATTCCTCGCCTTCTGTGTGTGGGGCTCCCCATCATTCCTCACCTCCTGGGTGTGTGTGGGGCTCCCCATCATTCCTCACCTCCTGTGTGTGTGTGTGGGGCTCCCCATCATTCCTCACCTCCTGTGTGTGTGGGGGGGGGCATCATTCCCCACCTCCTGTGTGTGTGGGGGGGGCATCATTCCCCACCTCCTGTGTGTGGGGCCCCCCATCGTTCCTCACCTCCTGTGTGTGTGTGTGGGGGGGGGGGGGCATCATTCCTCACCTCCTGTGTGTGTGTGGGGGGGGGGGGGGCATCATTCCTCACCTCCTGTGTGTGTGTGTGTGGGGGGGGGCATCATTCCTCACCTCCTGTGTGTGTGTGTGTGTGGGGGGGGGGGGGGGCATCATTCCTCACCTCCTGTGTGTGTGTGTGGGGGGGGGGCATCATTCCTCACCTCCTGTGTGTGTGGGGGGGGGGGCATCATTCCTCACCTCCTGTGTGTGTGTGTGGGGGGGGGCATCATTCCTCACCTCCTGTGTGTGTGTGGGGGCATCATTCCTCACCTCCTGTGTGTGTGTGGGGGGGGGGGGCATCATTCCTCACCTCCTGTGTGTGTGTGTGGGGGGGGGCATCATTCCTCACCTCCTGTGTGTGTGTGTGTGTGGGGGGGGGGGCATCATTCCTCACCTCCTGTGTGTGTGTGTGGGGGGGGGGGGGCATCATTCCTCACCTCCTGTGTGTGTGGGGGGGGGGGCATCATTCCTCACCTCCTGTGTGTGTGTGTGGGGGGGGGCATCATTCCTCACCTCCTGTGTGTGTGTGGGGGCATCATTCCTCACCTCCTGTGTGTGTGTGTGGGGGGGGGCATCATTCCTCACCTCCTGTGTGTGTGGGGGGGGGGGCATCATTCCCCACCTCCTGTGTGTGGGGCCCCCCATCGTTCCTCACCTCCTGTGTGTGTGGGGGGGGGGGGGGGGGCATCATTCCTCACCTCCTGTGTGTGTGTGGGGGGGGGGGGGGGCATCATTCCTCACCTCCTGTGTGTGGGGCCCCTTAGCCTCCAGGGCCGGCTGGTATTCGGGCTCCTTTCGGTGGGTGGTGACATTTCCTCTCCTGCAACACAAGACGTAACGCAGCAGCGTTGGTGAACTACAAGTCCCAGCAAGCTGTGGCCACAGCACAATGGCGGCTCTCACCAGGCGGGGGCGCTGCTCTCCTCATCTTCATCCAAGTCTCCTTCCACTCGGGCACCACCTGCAAAACCTCAACCAATCACAACACTGAGCACGCCTGGCCCCGCCCCCGAGGAGCACGCCAGGCCACACCCACCTTTTACATCCACAGCGATTAGGCGGGGCGTGTAAGTCTCCTCCCCCTTCAGGTTCAGCCCCCTGCGGAACAGAACATCGCTGCGGATCTCCGACACGGACCGGCGGGAAAGCTCCTGCGAAGAAAGGTGGACTGTCACATGGGCGACACCGGCCAATCAGGAGAGAGATGACCCCATTCCGCCCCGCACACTTACCTGCAGGCTCCACCAATGGGCCCCGACGCAGTTGGCATAGGGCCCCAGCTGCAGCGTGATCACCTCCCCTCCCGGCGCGGCCATGTGAACCACACTCAGTCCCGAGAAAACAGGCCGGAGCTTGTTACCATGACATCGCAGCAACCTTCGCGCTTATTGGTCAGCGCGCTGCCACTCACTCCTCTCCAAAGCCCCGCCACGTGCTGATGATAGGCGGAGTGCCTCACGTGACCAATGCGACGCCAGAGGCGGAACAGCGCTTTGCCGGATGTGTCGCCTGTTGTGGGGAATCGGCCATGTTTTCGGTTAGCCTCCTGATCTCATTCCCTACCACGTGCTGATAGGCGGATTGCCTCACGTGACCAATGCGACGTCAGAGGCGTAAAAAGCGCTTTGCCGGATGTGTCGCCTGCTGTGGGGAATCGGCCATGTTTTCGGTTAGCCCCCTGATCTCATTCCCTACCACGTGCTGATAGGCGGATTGCCTCACGTGACCAATGCAACGTCAGAGGCGTAAAAAGCGCATTGCCGGATGTGTCGCCTGCTGTGGGGAATCGGCCATGTTTTCGGTTAGCCTCTTGAGCTCATTCCCCACCACGTGCTGATAGGTGGAGTTCCTCACGTGATCCAATGCGACGCCACAGGCGGAACAGCGCTTTGCCGGATGTGTCGCCTGTTGTGGGGAATCAGCCATGTTTTCGGCTAGTCACCTGATAGTCATGTGATTCAGCAAGATCTGTTAACCCCTCTCCCTCCAGACCGCACCAATTGGCCCAGCGCTGACAGTATCCACCAGGTAGGGGAGTGCTGGGAAGCTGCGCATGCGCAGTGGGATCACTTCTCATACCTCCCAACCTTTGAAAGCCGTAAAGAGGGACAAAAGAAGCCACGCCCCCAGTCGCCCTGAGTAAGAGCCTATCTTATAGGTTTCCCACACCCTGTACATACAGATTGCTCACATTAATCCGGACCTTCACCCTGAATAAGAGCCTATCTTATAGGTTTCCCACACCCTGTACATACAGATTGCCCACATTAATCCGGACCCTCACCCCGAGTAAGAGCCTATCTTATATGTTTCCCACACCCTGTAACTACAGATTGCCCACATTAATCCGGACCCTCACCCTGAGTAAGAGCCTATCTTATAGGTTTCCCACACCCTGTACATACAGATTGCTCACATTAATCCGGACCTTCACCCTGAATAAGAGCCTATATTGTATGTTTCCCACACCCTGTACATACAGATTGCTCACATTAATCTGGACCTTCACCCTGAATAATAGCCTGTCTTATATGTTTCCCACACCCTGTACATACAGATTGCCCACATTAATCCGGACCCTCACCCTGAATAAGAGCCTATCTTATATGTTTCCCACACCCTGTACATACAGATTGCTCACATTAATCCGGACCTTCACCCTGAATAAGAGCCTATATTGTATGTTTCCCACACCCTGTACATACAGATTGCTCACATTAATCTGGACCTTCACCCTGAATAATAGCCTGTCTTATATGTTTCCCACACCCTGTACATACAGATTGCCCACATTAATCCGGACCCTCACCCTGAATAAGAGCCTATCTTATAGGTTTACCACACCCTGTACATACAGATTGCCCACATTAATCCGGACCTTCACCCTGAATAAGAACCCGAGCCTTTGACTTTCCCAGGTTCTGTTTCTTGCCCGAAGTGGGATGCCCCACCTTGTAATGTACAGAACAACCCAACCAAGGAGTCCAAACAGAACCGGGGCACTATCGAAGCTGTGGGCGCACGGTGGAGCGCGCGGGGGAGCCTGTTTTATTATTTATTTATTCCTGGATTTATTATATTTACTTTACTAGCACTTTAGTCTTGGATTAGTTATACATTATATAAATAGGATTTCTGGGTCTGTGTTAGTATTGAAATATATCATTGATTATAGCACTTTATTAAGGCGCTAGTGCGGTCACATTGTATTGTATTAATTATCTATAAACAATTAAGGATTAATTTTAATATTTGCACTTTATATTTATGATCTTCTGTGTTCAGGGACTATTATGGGATGTTACTGATCTGTAATACAGCAGAGTAGCTGCGCGTAACATCAATTCATTTGTCTTGTAATAATTATCAACTAATATTTTATTAATACCATTTATACAATTGCTGGATATTTCCCGGGTGTTCTAGAGATATTTTTTAATGTGTGTTATTGTGTCTTTTTTGTTTTTTATACTTTTTGATGGCTTAGGCCCTTATATAAGAAGGGATAGCGCCAGGTAGCGACAGGTGAACGCCGGACACGGCATCAAATACACATTTATCAAGCAGAATCTGTTTAGCGACTGGGATAGCGCCATGTAGCGTCTGATTCATCATTATCACAGCCTCAGCGAACAGCGCCGGCGTTCAGTCTTGCACAGCGCCAGGTATGACCTCTCGCTACCTGTCGCTCTCCCATACATTTCAATGGACGATCCTTTTATTCTCTTTTAACAGGGTTTTTATTTTTTTTCAAAAAAATCTCAAATAATTCTGTGACCTCTCCTGACATTGAATAAGCAGTTTTTTCCCATTTTTTTCATGTTTTATATATTTCTTCAGAAATGACATCACAGCTCTGCCATTAAAGTGTCATGTTACAATGTTGTTACAATGTAATTCCATATGTTTTCGCTTTGTTACTGGTGGATAGATGCTGAAAAACAGACTTTAATCACACAGCCTCCTGCGCTCTGGGCTTCAGAGAAGCATATTCTTAGTATGTCACACACCCCGCTTCAAGAATCCATAACATGTGGGTAATATCGTCCTGAAGAGGCGTTCCTGCAGAGATGATAGCAAAAAGAAAGCCCCTCCCTGATCCATAAATACCTGGGACCTCCCACTCACTCATCACCCAGTTTTCCATCTCTGCAGACGGCGAGCAAGTCAGAAGATGATGGCTCCTCCTTGCACAGGGGGATTTCAGGTAGCCGGGGTAACTCCCGGCCTGTTTGTTGAATATTCCCGCTCGGCCTTCTTCTCTCTGAGTAACCCCTTATATTATATGCCTCCTCAGTTTTGGCTGCGGGCCCGAGCGAGGGTATGCTGGCACCTCTGGTGCTTAGGAGCAGTGCTCCCCCCGTGAGACCCTAAAATAAGAGGGTAGGTGGTGGTCCCGGGTTGGTGATCCCGGTTTGGGATGCCCCGTCCCTTGGTATTGCCCCTGGGGTGGGTCCCTCTTCAGTCCTCATCTTACTCATCAGTGGGGGTTGGGGGTCTCCTTCCTAGGGCCTGTAGTTTCCCGCTGCCCTTGGTGGTGCTGTGTCTCCTGTGTGGCTGCGGGTGTATGTTTTTTAGTGCTTGTGCTACTTATTTGGGCGCCGCAACCGCCATGTCGGCCGGGGCGCCGGGTGCTTTGCTGCTTTACTTCATGTTATTTGGGGGCGGGGCCGGCCCGCGGCGCGCTGCCGCGGCCGAGACCCCGTTTCTTATTGTACCGGTTAGGCCGGGCGGGTGCGACGCTGGACTCTGCGGTCGCACCCGCCGGGCGTGTCATTTTGGCCGGCGCCGCGGCAGCGGAGGCACCGGTTCTCAGGGGGGTGAGTCCCGTTGGCGGCAGAGGGAGATGTGTCCTCGTCGGAGGGGGGGGGGCGGGGCCGGGTTTTCGGCGCGTCGCCGCGGCTCCGCCCCTCCCTCCTCTCTGCTGCTGGCGCCATTGCGGAGCCTTGTCAGCTCCGTGCTGTTCAGGGAAGGGGCGTTTCTCTTTACTTCGCGCGCTCTGCGCCCTGGCCACGCCCCGGATTCCTTGCCTGCGTCTCCTCATGCTCGTGGTGGACTCCATCGTTCCCTAGGATCTGTGAGTGGCCCTGTGGGTCCTATTTATCATAGACTTTCTTATTGTCTTCTGGTCTTATATTTAAGGGGTTCCTTCTGTCTTTCAGGCGGAGTGTTCTATCGGGAGTGTCATCATTAGTAATTAGAGGGTTTCTCCCGGTCCTAGATTCCTGGGTTCTCTTAGTCTTAAATCCTCCCACTTGGGACATTAAAGGGGCATCCCGGGTTGCTTACTGGCGTAATTCCCTGGGTCATTGCGACTAATAAAGTTCACCTTATGGAGGCATCCCCGGATTCTGGGGCAGGGGCCCCTTCGGGGCATCCCAAAAGGTGCATGTTGTGTGGTGCATCCATTTCTGGGGACGATGTACTGCTTTGTATACCTTGTGCACAGCAAACTATTGCGCGGCAGTCGGGAGCCCAGGCGTCTGGGTCAGCACCGCCGGCCGAGTCATCTCAACCTCCCACCTTGACACGCGCTCCGTGTGACGTTGTCATGGGCAGGGATCTGCAAGCTGAGATGTGCGCCAGATTGGCCAACCTTGAGAAAATTGTTTCCAGGTCGGCCGCCCGTAAGGCTCCGGCCAAGAGGAAGCATTTGTCCCCGGCTTTGCCGGCTGATGACCTGGACGAGTTTAATAATCTCGATTGGTCTGATTATTCTGGGCTAGAGGAAGGTGAGGTTTCTGAGGGCTCAGAGGTTTCGGATGATGAACAGTCTGCGGGCGCTGATGAGGAGCTTAGTGAGTTAGGGAGATCCTCGGATTCTCCTCACGCGCTGGCGCTGATGTTGGAGGTTCTGAAGATTTCCCCTCCCGAGGTGGCGTCACAGCAGGAGGGTGAGTTGTTTGAGGAGTCCAGGCCGCGCTTGGAGTTTCCTTCACAACGGCACTTTCACAAGATCATTGATAAGGAATGGGACAGGCCGGCTAGGCTCCCTGGCATCCCTCAGGGGTGGGACAAGAAATACCCTTTCCCTTCGGAGGTGGTTAAGCGCTGGGTTTCCCCTCCCGAGGTCGATGCTCCGGTTCTGGGGTTGTCTAATTCCTCGGTTTTGAATAGGCCGGATTGCTCCTCCCTTAAGGATGGGGAGGATAAACGTATTGACCAAATGGCGTGTCATGGCTTTACTAGCGTTGGGTCAGCCATACGGCCTGTGTGCGCTTCTGAGCTTATGGTGTTGGCTGCCAGGTCTGTGGTCAGGGACTTGTTGACATCTTCCGGGCTTCGCCCTGGTAGTGCTGAGTTCCTTAGCCTCAAACGGTGTGAGTTGTTTTTGTCCTTTGTATTAATTGCCTTGGATGACACTTTGATGATGTGTGGTAGGACATCGGCTTTGTTGGTGACTATTCGGCGGTCGGTCTGGCTGCGCCAGTGGGCGGCCGACTTCATATCTAAAAAGTCTCTGACGGCTTTACCCTTTGTTGGGTTGAGGCTCTTTGGAGAAACATTGGACTCCGTCACCAAGGGCGGTAGGTTGCCTCAACGTAAAAAGCAGCGCCGTTCCTTTCGGGGGGCGCCTGCTTTTACATCTTCCTTTCGTGGGGCCAGATTTGGCAGAGGATCTGCGTCCCAATCTTCCAGAGGAGATTCCGGGAACAGGGGCAGGGGACGTGCCCGTTCTGGATACCATTGGGGTTCTAAGCCCAAGCCGGCTATTAAGCCGGCCCAGCAATGAGGGGGCGCCCTCACCCTTGCGGGTGGGGGGACGGCTGAGACACTTCTCCCGGATCTGGGATCAAGAAGTCTCGGACAGATGGATCCGGGAAGTGGTGTCTTCCGGTTACAAGCTAGAGTTCGAGCTCCGCCCCCCCCTCCAGGTTCTTCAGGTCTCGGATGCCTTCGGAGCCTCTGGTGGCGCAGGGGCTCCTGGTGGCAGTAAAGAATCTTCTGGACATGGCTGTCATTTGCCCAGTGCCCCCCTCGGAGCAGGGCAGGGGCTTCTATTCCAATCTGTTCACGGTTCCCAAGAAGGACGGGTCGGTCCGTCCTATCTTGGATCTGAAGTTTCTCAACAGGTTTATTCGGCCGCGCAAATTCCGCATGGAAACGCTGCGCTCGGCCATTCACTCTCTTTTCGTCAGGGAGACTTTCTGACGTCCATAGACATCAAGGATGCTTATTTACACGTTCCGGTTTTTCCAGCACACCAGAGGTTTCTCAGGTTTGTGGTGGAGGATCGGCATTTTCAGTTTGTGGCTCTTCCTTTCGGTCTCACCTCAGCCCCTCGGGTTTTCACCAAGGTGCTAGCGGGGGTGATGGCTCTGCTCAGAGTTCAGGGTATCCGCATTGTGCCCTATCTGGACGATCTACTGATCATGGCCTCTTCTTTCAACCAAGCGGAGTTGGACACCGGAGTGGTGGTGTCCACTCTGGAGAGGTTCGGTTGGGTGATCAATCACCCCAAGTCTTCTCTTTCTCCGTCCAGAGTTGTGACCTTTCTGGGGATGTCTCTGGACACCTCGCAGGCCAGGGTGTTTCTGCCCCAGGCCAAGATTCTTTTGATTCAGGAGTTAGTTCAGCTTCTCTTGTTGGCCCATCATCCGACCATCCGGCTAGGGATGAGGCTGGTGGGTTTAATGGTGGCCTCATTCGAGGCAGTTCCCTTTGCGCAGCTCCATACGAGGGCGCTTCAGCTGCATCTGCTGGCGGTTTGGGACAGGTCGCAGTCGTCATTGGACCGGTCCTTCCGGTTGACTCCCCGAGTTCGTCGTTCCCTACAATGGTGGCTGGGGTCTGTCAATCTGTCAAAAGGCAGATCCTTCCTGGCTCCATGTTGGGAAACGGTCACCACGGATGCCAGTCTGTCAGGTTGGGGGGGTGTTTGGAAGGACCTCCAGTTTCAGGGTTCAGGGTCTGTGGAGTCCGCAGGAGGCTCACGAGCCCATCAATGTTCTGGAGTTGAGAGCCATCAGGTTGGTTCTGTTTCGATTGACTCATCAGTTGAGAGGCCTGCCAGTTCAGGTCCGGTCGGACAACAGGACGGCGGTTGCTTATATCAATCACCAAGGAGGGACTCGCAGCAGGAGTGCCCTCAGGGAAGTGTCTTTGATTCTGGACTGGGCCGAGGCCCACGTCCCGTGTATCTCAGCAGTCTACATTCCGGGGGTGGAGAACACGGAGGCGGACTTGCTGAGCCGGGCCTCCTCTCGTCAGGGGGAGTGGTCTCTCAGTCCCAGGGTGTTTCGTTCGATATGTCTCAGGTGGGGGGTCCCAGCGGTGGACCTCTTTGCCTCTCGTCACAATCACAAGCTTCCAGTCTTTGTGTCTCTCTCGCAGGATCCTCTGGCTCTGGCAGTGGATGCCATGTCTCTGACCTGGAGGGATCTGGGGTTCCTTTATCTGTTCCCTCCGTTTCCAATGCTAGCCAGAGTGGTGCGCAAACTGGCCTTGGAAGGCGCGTCGGCGATTCTGGTGGCCCCGAGGTGGCCAAGGCGCGTTTGGTTCGCAGATCTTGTAAGGCTGGCAGAGGATCAGTTCGCTCTGCCTCTGCTGCCGGACCTGCTCACCCAGGGTCGGCTACGCTATCCCAATTTACCATCGCTGGCTTTGACGGCGTGGCTGCTGAAACCGCCATCTTGAGGGAAGAAGGTCTTTCTGACGCGGTGATTCAGAGTCTTATCAGCGCCAGGAAGCGGTCTTCCTCTTCTGTTTACTACAGGACCTGGAGGTCCTATATTGATTGGTGTGAAGGTAGGTCCTTCTCTTGTCGAGAGTTCTCCATTCCTAGGATTCTGGAGTTTCTTCAACATGGTTTAGATCTGGGGCTCCAAATTAGTACCTTGAAGGGGCAGGTCTCTGCCCTGGCGGTGTTCTTCCAAAGGTCCTTTGCACTTCATCCTTTAGTCAGGACCTTTTTCCAAGGAGTCACGCATGTACGTCCGCCTAGGAAGCCCTTGGTTCCAGTTTGGGATTTGAACCTTGTTCTTTCTGCTCTTCAGGGTCCTCCGTTTGAGCCCTTGAATGAGGTTGCCTTGTCTTCGCTTACTCAAAAGGTGGCCTTTTTGGTGGCTATCACTTCGGTTATGCGTGTTTCTGAGTTGGCAGCTTTATCCATTAAAGCTCCATACTTTGAGAGGCATCAGGACAAGGTTGTCTTTCGTTTTAAGCCGGATTTTCTTCCTAAGGTGGTCTCGGCTTTTCATCTAAATCAGGACATTGTTCTGCCTTCTCTATGTCCTAATCCTAGCAACGACAAGGAAAGGGCGCTGCATTCCTTGGATGTAGTTCGTGTTGTGGAATATTATCTGGAGGTTACGTCTTCCTTTCGCAAGACGGACGCCTTTTTTGTGGTGCCCTCCGGGCCTAGGAAAGGTTTGGCTCCTGCCAAATCTTCCATTAGTAAATGGATTCGTCAGGCCATCATTGGGGCCTATTCTGCCAAGGGGAGGAGTCCCCCTTTTCATGTTACTGCTCATTCTACTCGTGCAGTTGGTGCGTCCTGGGCTTTTCAGCACCAGGCTTCTGTTGAGCAAGTTTGTAAGGCCGCTACCTGGTCGTCTGTTCACACTTTTTCCAAGTTTTACAAGGTTGACGTTCGGGCCTCAGCGGATGCTGTTTTTGGACGCAAAGTTCTGCAAGCTGCAGTGGTTTGAAGTTGTGCATTGTTGCCTAGTTTTGGATCCCCGCCCTTGTTATGGACACTGCTGTTGGATGTCCCACATGTTATGGATTCTTGAAGCGGGGTGTGTGACATACTAAGAATAATACCATTTTGTGAAATACTCACCTTGTAAAATGGGTATTATAAGTATGTCACACACCCCGCTTCACCCGCCCTTTCTGTATTCAGGATCCTCTATTTTGTGAACTTTGCGTGGTTGCGTTTTATATTTGCCTCTTCCTGGTCCCTTACCTTACTGCTTCTGTATACTGGGTAGTGAGTGGGAGGTCCCAGGTGTTTATGGATCAGGGAGGGGCTTTCTTTTGCTATCATCTCTGCAGGAACGCCTCTTCAGGACGATATTACCCACATGTTATGGATTCTTGAAGCGGGGTGTGTGACATACTTATAATACCCATTTTACAAGGTGAGTATTCACAAAATGGTATTTTTTCAGCGCCAGAGATTTGTGAGGCTGTTTTTTTGCTGAATATGGTGTGAGCCGGTCGCTATGAGCAGTCGCTAACATGCGCTCCCATACAGCGCTGTACTGGTCAAATAGCGACTCCTCACAATGTATTCATCATTACTTAACAGCGACTGAGTCGCTATAAACGGCCGAGCACAGCGACTACTAGCGGGCGCTCTGAAATGCCGCTACAGACGCTCATCTGTCGCTACCTGGCGTTAGTGATGAATCTGCCTGCCCGTCGCTATAAACTAGCGACCCACGGCCGAGCACAGCGACTACTAGCGGGCACTCTGAAATGCCGCTACAGACGCTCATCTGTCGCTACCTGGCGTTAGTGATGAATCAGCCTGCCCGTCGCTATAAACTAGCGACCCACGGCCGAGCACAGCGACTACTAGCGGGCGCTCTGAAAATGCCGCTACAGACGCTCATCTGTCGCTACCTGGCGTTAGTGATGAATCAGCCTGCCCGTTTATATACTTTAGTTCTGGTTGGGTTGTTCTTTAGCTTGTGCTGTATATATATATATGTGGGGAGCTCAGGGTGCTCCTCTCGGTTGCGGTTGTGTACAATTCTTTATGTTATATTTTGTGGCGCTATCACCTTCCCGCTCTTTGTTTATTGTACAGAACAACTCGCTTCTTCCTGGTCCTAAGGCGCATGCGTAAGCTCTCGTCCAATCAGAGCCGTTTGCTGTGCATATTAAAATATTCGGCAATCAGCTCCGTTTATACCAAATCGGAGAGAGAGCAGCCGCAGGTTTATATGCCGGTGAGGGAGCCTGGAAGCCCGGGGGGGGGGGATTTCACACAGAGGGGCATCTCGATCTGGGCCAGCCCTGGAATCTTGTATCAGCCTCATTGATCGGATATACCCCTTTAATTAATAGCGACTACCCATCCTGTATATATTTCTGTACAGTATACGTCACAGTCATTCGGGGGTGCGGACGCATGTTCACCTGAGGAATCTGAAGGAGGCTGCATCCAGCTACACAACTGTGTGCCTACAATAATCTGGGGGCCCGTTATATACACAAGATATATATATAATTATATTAAGATGCATATTTCATTATATGAATATAATTAAATAAATAAAATACATATCTTAATTAAAAAATATTTCTCAAGATAAGTATCTTAAAGATATTTTAATTATATTAAGATATTTATAATTAAATATCTATGTTTATATAACTAAATATCTATATTAAATAAATAAAATATTTAATTATACTATATTAAGAAATATATAATATAATTCAATACAATATCTTAAGATAGATATTTATATGTTAAGATATGTATTTTATATGTATTTTAATTTGTATAGATATATTTATTTATCTTAATATAATTAAATAGATATCTTAAGATATTACATATTTTAATATAATTTAATTAAATAATTAGGAAATATTTATTTAGTTATTACATATTTTAATATAATTTAATTAAATAATTAGGAAATATTTATTTAGTTATATTAACATAAATATTTAGTTATATTAACAGATATTTTAATTATATTAAGATATTTATAATTAAATATCTTTAAGATACTTAAGATTTATAATTAAATATCTATGTTAATATAACTAAATAACTATGTTAATATAATTAAATATTTCCTAATATAATATTTAATTAAATTATATAATATCTTAAGATAGATATCTATTTATATTAAGATAAATCTAATTATATTAAGATAAATAAATATATCTATAAACAAATAAAATACATATCTTAACATATTTGTTTATAGATATATTTATTTATCTTAATATAATTAGATATCTATCTTAAGATATTATCTATTTTAATATAATTTATTTAAATATTATATTAGGAAATATTTAATTATATTAACAAAGATATTTAGTTATATTAACAGATATTTAATTATAAAATATCTTAAATAAGTATCTTAAAGATATTTTAAATTATATTAAGACATTTATAATATCTGTTAATATAACATTATATTAACTAAATATCTATGTTAATATAACTAAATAAATATTTCTTAATATAATTAAATATCTTAATATAATGTAATTAAATATCTTGATATCTATTTAATTATATTAAGATAGATATTATATCTATCTTAAGATCTTTAATTAAATTATATTAAAATATTGAATTATATTATATTAAGAAATATTTATTTAGTTATATTAACATAGATATTTAGTTATATTAACAGATATTTAATTATAAATATCTTAATATAATTAAAATATCTTTTACTTATTTAAGATATTTATAAGTAAATATCTATGTTAATATAACTAAATATCTTTCCTAACATAATATTTAATTAAATTATATAATATCTTAAGATAGATATCTATTTAATTATATTAAGATAAATAAATATATCTATAAACAAATAAAATACATATCTTAACATAATTAAATAAATATCTTAAGATATTGTATTGAATTATATTAAATATTTCTTAATATAGTGTAATTAAATATTTTATTTAATATAGATATTTAGTTATATTAACATAGATATTTAATTATAAATATCATATAATTAAAATATCCTTAAGATATTGTATTGAATTATATTAAGATATTTATCTTAAGATATTTTATTGAATTATATTAAAATATTTAATTATATTAAAATATTTAATTATATTACATTTAGATATTTATTTATATTAAGAGATGTTTATTTATTATATTTAGATGTTTATATATTATATTTAGATATTCATTATATTAAAGTGGACCAAAACCCAGCGGCAGGGCATCCCAAAATCAGGATGGCCGCTGTGTGGATCCCCTCAGGTCGCCCCATACACTTACCTTGCTTCCCAGTCCAACGGCGCATGTACGAGCCGCGTCGCATCCTCGCTATCCCTGTAGCAGGGCGCGTTCCCACACCAGGCATTTGTGAATGACACGCTCCCTGTTAGAGGGAAGCGGGGGATGCGACCGGCAATGCGCTCAGGTCCGCTCGCCTTAGACGACATGACGTCAGCGGTTTCAAACGCCCTGATTGGACGAGCTGCCGCTCATGCGCCGTAGCACCGGGAAGAGGTTTCAGCGACCTGGGGGTGTCACACAGTGGGGCCCCCCGATCAGGATCCACCCAGGATAGTCAAAATACTGGGTTTTGGTCCACTTTAAGATATTTATTTAATCATATAAAGATATTTACTTACTCATATTAAGGTATTAATCATATATATTATATTAAGAGATATATATTTATATATTAAGTTAGACATTCTTTAATTATATTAAAGCGGACCTTCAGCATCATTTAATGAAAAGCACAAACCCTTAAAAAACTATTCCCCAGCCTCTAAAAATATTTTAAGTTTTTAGTAATTTAATTATTATTCTTTCCCCCACTGGCCTGTAACTCTGTTCAGGACTTTAGGATACGGGTGCCGCTCATACTGAGGAGAGGAGAGCGGGATAAAGTGCAGGGGGCGGGGTTATTGTCTGTGCAAAGCACAGCTGGGGTCAGGGAAAGGTCAGCAATCACATATTGTGGAGCGACAGTCAGAAGACACTTGTTTGCAGGCTGCCTGCTGCTCCATGAGCCGCCATCTTGGATGTTTAAAGGCTTCTAAACATGCAGTAGATGCCGGTAGGATGATTTTTAATGTGAGTAATCTGTATGTACAGGGTGTGGGAAACATAAGATTATATATTTAATTATATTTAGATATTTCTTTGATTATATATTTAATTATATTTAGATATTTCTTTAATTATATATTTAATTATATTTAGATATTTCTTTAATTATATATTTAATTACATTAAGATAGCTATTTCTTTAATTATATTAAGATAGCTATTTCTTTAATTATATTAAGATAGATATTTCTTTAATTATATATTTAATTATATTAAGATAGCTATTTCTTTAATTATATTAAGATAGATATTTCTTTAATTATATATTTAATTATATTAAGATAGCTATTTCTTTAATTATATTAAGATAGCTATTTCTTTAATTATATTAAGATAGCTATTTCTTTAATTATATTAAGATAGCTATTTCTTTAATTATATTAAGATAGCTATTTCTTTAATTATATATTTAATTACATTAAGATAGCTATTTCTTTAATTATATATTTAATTACATTAAGATAGATATTTCTTTAATTATATATTTAATTATATTAAGATAGCTATTTCTTTAATTTTATTAAGATAGCTATTTCTTTAATTATATTAAGATAGCTATTTCTTTAATTATATTAAGATAGATATTTCTTTAATTATATATTTAATTATATTAAGATAGCTATTTCTTTAATTATATTAAGATAGCTATTTCTTTAATTATATTAAGATAGCTATTTCTTTAATTATATTAAGATAGCTATTTCTTTAATTATATTAAGATAGCTATTTCTTTAATTATATATTTAATTACATTAAGATAGCTATTTCTTTAATTATATATTTAATTACATTAAGATAGATATTTCTTTAATTATATATTTAATTATATTAAGATAGCTATTTCTTTAATTTTATTAAGATAGCTATTTCTTTAATTATATTAAGATAGATATTTCTTTATATTCTATATTAAGATAGCTATTTCTTTATATTCTATATTAAGATAGCTATTTCTTTAATTATATTAAGATAGCTATTTCTTTAATTATATTAAGATAGCTATTTCTTTAATTATATTAAGATTGATATTTCTTTAATTATATATTTAATTATATTAAGATTGATATTTCTTTAATTATATATTAAATTATATTAAGATAGATATTTCTTTAATTATATATTAAATTATATTAAGATAGATATTTCTTTAATTATATATTACATTAAGATATATATTTCTTTAATTATAAATATCCTAATATAATTAAATAAAATATCTTAAAATACATATATTTAAGATATATATTTTATATTACCGTGTTTCCCCGAAAGTAAGACACCGTCTTACTTTCTTTTTATCCCCAAAAGCCCCACTACGTCTTACTTTCGGGGTATGTCTTATATTGGAAAAAAGATGCTGTAGAACTACAATTCCCAGTATGCCTTGCCTTTACAGAGGATAAACAAGGCATGCTGGGACTTGTAGTACTGCAGCATCTGTGTGGGTCAGACAAGTAAGGGTGCTGCAGTGGATTACAGATGACACGAGGGCAGCATGGAGGGAGCCCCCGGCCCAAGCTGCCCCCCTCGTCATACCCCCTGCGTCCCCCTCACATCACCCACCTGCGAGTTCCGCTGTGAATCCGTCTTCTCCCCCCGGCCACTGACAGCACAGCACCAGCAGAGGGTCAGCCTGGCCCCCTGACGCCGCTCTCTCACACACATGCGCACTTACCGGCACTTCCTGGGTGTTGCGCGTTGATCGGTGGGCGTGCCCCATGTGGCCGGCGTCCAATGAAAACAATGGACGCCGGCCATTGACACTCACCGTCCAGAGCGCAACACCCAGCAAGTGCTGGTAAGCGCGTATGTGTGTGTGCGAGCGGCGGCAGGCCGGCCACCCCAAACCCTCCAGCATCTTTTCCACTGGCCTTCGCTGGGACCGGCCTACCGGGATTTTGCCCGGTATGCCCTATGGCTGTGAGCGGCGGTGCCGGCCGCCGCGGACTTCACTGGCCTATCGTATGCGCGGAGATGATCACCACGTCAGGCTCCTCGCAGCGCCCGCAGCTCACCTCAGATCACGGCTGCTCCCGCTCTGTGCTGCAGTGAGAGCCTCTGCACCCGGCGCCGCTCGTCTTCTGCGGGTCACCCGCGGTCTCTGGGACACAGGAGGGGGGAGACCGCCCGGCAAAGCAGCAGCAACAGCGTACAGATGCCCCGGCCTCAGCAGATGGCGGCCGTGCCTCAGCTCCTGCGCTCGCAGCCCCGGATCCACCGCCGCCTCTCCTCCTCTCAGGTAGGTCCCGTCGGCGCAGGGGGATACACGCCGAGGGGGGGGGGGCTATATCACTTCCCTCAGCCCCGTTCGACAACAATGTTATTTCCCCGAAAGTAAGACATATGTCTTACTTTCGGGGTACGGCTTATATTAGGCGAACCCTCTGAAACTCCCCATACGTCTTACAATCGGGGGTGTCTTACTTTCGGGGAAACACGGTAAGAGATATATATTATAATATCTATACCAGGCGGGGGCGGTATGTACCGACTATGACTATGTACTGACACATACCCGCCTCCGCCATAGAGGAGATGACAACCCCAAAATAATCCCGCCCCCAGGAGGAAATGAGGAGCCAATGGCGGCGCGGCACAGATATACATTGCAGTGTGAGAGCTCAGCCTGCGAATAAGAAGCCAGAGAGTGTAACGAATAAAAAGTATAATTTATTATAAAAACTAATCTTCCCACTTCTCCGGCCGGGGAGGCGATGGCGGCTAAAGGGGGTGTGGCCAGGAAGTCTATGGCGGACGGAGAGGTGGGTGGGGGAGTGCCATCATTTCTTTTCCTTCTGGGACCATTCAGTGTAGGCTCCGAGGTAATTGCGGGCGCTGGAGGAGAAAGCGGAGTTAGAATATACAGACACTGCGCAGAGGGACAGCCTCTGTGTTCCTCACACTATGGGGGCGGCAGGCTTTTCAGAATGACTCATCTTGTTTGTTATAAGGGGTCGATTCAGAGGCAGGCGAGAATTCTCGCTCCTTTTTTAGGAGAGAAAACTGCCACTCACTTTCATTGGCGTCGATTTACACCGGCAGTTTTCTCCCCTTTAAAAAAAAAAGGAGCGAGAATTCTCGCCTGGCTCTGAATTGCCCCCTTATAACAAACAAGACGAGTCATTCTGAAAGGCCGGACAGCTTCCCAGTGAGATTCAGATATAGTTGAGAATTCTCGCTCCTTTTCTAGGAGAGAAAAGTGCCATTTACTTTCATTGTCTACGGGGTGTAAATCTACCCCAAGGAAAAGTCAATGGCCGTTTTCTCTCCTAAAAAAAGGAGCAACTATTCTCGCCTGGCTCTGAATCAACCCCTTATAACAAACAAGATGAGTAATTCTGAAAAGCCCATCAGCCTTCTGTTGAGAGTTACATTTGGGTCGATTCAGAGCCAGACAAGAATTCTCGCTCCTTTGTTGAGAGAAAACTGCCATTGCCTTTCATTGGGGTCGATTTACACCCGGTAGACAATGAAAGTGAATGGCAGTTTTCTCTCTCCTAAAAAAACGAGAAAGAATTCTCGCCTGGCTCTGAATCGACCCCAATTTAACACTCACCATGAAGCTGAAAGGCTTTTCAGAATGACTCATCTTGTCTGTTATAGAGGGTCAATTCAGAGCCAGGTGAGAATGCTCGCTCCTTATTTTAGGAGAGAAAACTGCCAATGACTTTCATTGGGGTCGATTTACACCCAGTTGCCATTCACTTTCATTGTCTGTTTTCTCTCCTAAAAAAATAAGCAAGAATTCTCGCCTGGCTCTGAATAGACCCCAATGATAGAGTAGCGGCCACCTGACCCATTCTAAAAGTGAATAGCAGGCTTCTCTCCTAAAAAAAACGAGCAAGAATTCTCGCCTGCTTCTGAATCGACCCGAGTGTAACTCTCACCGGGAAGCTGGACGGCTTTTCAGAATGACTCATCTTGTTTGTTATAGGAGGGTCGATCCAGAGCCAGCTGAGATTTCTCACTCCTTTCTTAGGACAGAAAATTGCCATTCACCTTCATAGGGGTCGATTTACACCCTGGGAGACAATTGAAGTCAATGGCCGTTTTCTCTCCTATAAAAGGAGCGAGAATTCTCGCCTGCCTCTGAATCCACCCCTTATAACAAACAAGATGAGTCATTCTGAAAAGCCTGCCAGCCTTGTGGCGAGAGTTACATTTGGGTCGAATCCGAGCCAGGTGAGATTTATCGCTCCTTTTTAGGAGAGAAAACCACCACCGACATTCATTGGGATCAATTTACACCTGGTGGACAATAAAAGTGAATGGCAGTTTTCTCTCCTAAAAATGACCAAGAATTGTCGCCTGGCTCTGAATGGACCCCAATGTAACTTTCAACAGGAAGCCGACAGGCTTTTCAGAAATACTAATCTGGTTTGTTATAGAGGGTTGATTCAGAGCCAGGCGAGAACTCTCGCTCCTTATTTTAGGAGAGAAAACTGCCATTGCCATTCATTGGGGTCGATTTACACCCAGTAGACAATGAAAGTCAATGACAGCTTTCTCTCTTAAAGAGCAAGAAATCTCGCCTGGTCCCGAATGGACCCCAATGATAGAGTAGCGGCCACCTGATCCATTCTAATAGTGAATAGCAGTTTTCTCTCCACAAAAAAAAAAAAAAGCGCGAGAATTCTCGCCTGGCTCTGAATCGACCCCAATGTAACTCTCACCAGGAAGCAGACAGGCTTTTCAGAATGACTCATCTTGTTTGTTATAGGAGGGTCAATTCAGAGCCAGGTGAGAATTCTCGCTCCTTTTTTTAGGAGAGAAAACCTATTACCTTTTGATGTCTAGCGAGTGTACATCGACCCCAATTAAAGTCAATGGCAGTTTTCTCTCCTAAAATATTAGAATTCTCACCTGGCTTTGAATCGACCCCAATGTAACTCTCACCAGGAAGCCGACAGGCTTTTCAGAATGACTCATCTTGTTTGTTAGAGAGTCGAATCAGAGCGAGAATTCTCGCCTGGCCACGAATCGACCCCAATGACAGAATAGCGGCCACCCGACCCACCCGACCCATTCTAGTTCTTGATCTGGAATATGCAAATGAGTATAAACCCCTCCCACAAATCACCCAGCAGATCAGCGACCCCGGCCCGGATGGCTTGCTCTTCCTGTTATCGGCAGGTTCAGGTCTGTCCCTCGCCCCCTTTATTAGGTAAAGCAACGCCCTCCCTGGGTGCGGGGTTACACTTTACCCTACTCCTGCGGGATACTCACTTCTGGTAGCCCAGGCCGAGGGCGATGTCTGTAGCGCGCTGCCCCCTGCGGCCGACCTGGCAATGGAAGACGATGTTCCTCTCGTCCCTGTCGGGCTTTTTCGCATTATATTTCTGCCTGAAAGCGGCGGCGTCCATCTTCAGCGCCTCCTCCACCTCGTCCACTGCAATACAAGGGCCCGTTACCCCTCCGCTGCTACACACAAGGGCCCGTTACCCCTCCGCTGCAACGCACAAGGGCCCGTTACCCCTCCGCTGCAACGCACAAGGGCCCGTTACCCCTCCGCTGCAACGCACAAGAGGCCGTTACTCCTCCAGGTCGTGTTGTCGCCTCCTCATACCTCTGTAATGTCACCCCTTCCCCTCTGCAGGGTCACCCTGTCCCCACAGCGCCTCTGCAGGGTCACCTGTGACAGAACATATCCTAGGTATAAATATATATATCTCACACACCTTGGCTGACCTGGCTGCTTGGTGTAAACCACTCATTTCTTGTCCCCCCTCCCACTTGGGTTTTACCTTTATCTCACCCTCAGATATACCTGCCGGGTAAATGGTGATAACCCCTCAAATGTGTCCTCTCCTACTCACTTCCCCCCCTCCCACACACACTAAGTAATACAGAGTGGTTTTGGGGTAATAAAAGCCCCAGAATGGTTGGAAACCAAATAAACAAATCACATCAACAAATCACAAAAGTCCCAAAGTTCCCCTCCTGCTTGTGTCACCCCCTCCTTTGGAATGTGTTCAATCAGTATCATATAGCAGAAATGGGATTGGAATATTCTGAGACAGGTTGTGATACCAACACCAGCCCAGCCCCTGGTAGGAGGGGTAGGGAGACCATCAAGAGTGACACACGCTCCATTGTAACATCCAAGGAGGAGACCAGGGAGACGTGTGAGGACTGAGAGACATTGTAACATCTAAGGAGGAGACCAGGGAGACGTGTGAGGACTGAGACACTGTAACATCTAAGGAGGAGACCAGGGAGACGTGCGAGGACTGAGATACATTGTAACATCTAAGGAGAGGACCAAGGAGACGTGTGAGGACCGAGACACTGTAACATCTAAGGAGGAGACCAGGGAGACGTGTGAGGACTGAGAGACATTGTAACATCTAAGGAGGAGACCAGGGAGACGTGTGAGGACTGAGAGACATTGTAACATCTAAGGAGGAGACCAGGGAGACGTGTGAGGACTGAGATACATTGTAACATCTAAGGAGAAGACCAGGGAGACGTGTGAGGACTGAGACATTGTAACATCTAAGGAGGAGACCAGGGAGATGTGTGAGGACTGAGAGACATTTCTAACATCTAAGGAGGAGACCAGGGAGACGTGTGAGAACTGAGAGACATTGTAACATCTAAGGAGGAGACCAGGGAGACATGTGAGGACTGAGAGACATTGTAACATCTAAGGAGGAGACCAGGGAGACGTGTGAGCACTGAGAGACATTGTAACATCTAAGGAGGAGACCAGGGAGGCGTGTGAGGACTGAGAGACATTGTAACATCTAAGGAGGAGACCAGGGAGACGTGTGAGGACTGAGACATTGTAACATCTAAAGAGGAGACCAGGGAGACGTGCGAGGACTGAGAGACATTGTAACCTCTAAGGAGGAGACCAGGGAGACGTGTGAGGACTGAGATACATTGTAACATCTAAGGAGGACACCAGGGAGACGTGTGAGGACTGAGACATTGTAACATCTAAAGAGGAGACCAGGGAGACGTGTGAGGACTGAGAGACATTGTAACATCTAAGGAGGAGACCAGGGAGACGTGTGAGGACTGAGACATTGTAACATCTAAAGAGGAGACCAGGGAGACGTGTGAGGACTGAGAGACATTGTAACATCTAAGGAGGAGACCAGGGAGACGTGTGAGGACTGAGATACATTGTAACATCTAAGGAGGACACCAGGGAGACGTGTGAGGACTGAGAGACATTGTAACATCTAAGGAGGAGACGTGTGAGGACTGAGATACATTGTAACATCTAAGGAGGAGACCAGGGAGATGTGCGAGGACTGAGAGACATTGTAACATCTAAGGAGGAGACGTGTGAGGACTGAGATACATTGTAACATCTAAGGAGGAGACCAGGGAGACGTGTGAGGACTGAGAGACATTGTAACATCTAAGGAGGAGACCAGGGAGATGTGTGAGGACTGAGAGACAATTGATTAGATCGAACCCCTAGCTCAGCCCAGACAGACTGACTAAGTATTTCCCCTTTTTTGTCTTAGTTTTGTGTTTTTTCAGTTTTTTTTTAAATAAATTCTAAAAATACAACAGAGGGTCCCTGATGCTCTGAATTAAGGTTCAAAAAAGCTCCCGCTAGTTCTGAAGAGCCCGATTAGGTTACTTGCCTAGGACGCCCGATCGCCCCCCTGCCTGGAAGTGGGTCGATAGATTTGTCCGATGTGATAGTGTTGTGTGTGCCATCAGAATGCGAAGAAAGTGGCGTATTCTCCACTAAACCACATTGTATAGCCACACGTGTTGCCAACTGAACGACGTCTGACGTTGCAGTGACACACGTGGGGTGCGATTGGCCGGTTTTATCAGACGATCAATCGATATGTCTGATCAACCCATGCAATCGTCACATCACCCCCCTCCCCTCTGTGAGGTCACCCCCTTCCCTCACCCCTCCTGCGGGGTCACCCCCCTCCCCTTGCCCCTCTGAGATCACCCCCCCCCCCATCACTGTGAGGTCACCCCCTCATCCCTTTGTGGGGTCACCCCCTCACCCCTCTGCAAGTTTATCCCCCTCCCCTCTGTGAGGTCACCCCCCTCATCCCTCTGTGGGGTCACCCCCCTCACCCCTCTGCAAGTTTATCCCCCTCATCCCTCTGTGGGGTCACCCCCTCCCCTTGACACTCTGAGGTCACCCCCCTCCCCTCTGTGGGGTCACCCCTCCTCTCACCCCTCTGTGGGGTCACCTGGTATGTTGACAGAAGTGGGGATCTTTCCACCCTGCACCTCGGCGGGGGAGCGGACGTCAAATAAGCGCAGTGACCCCGTGGCGATTAACTCCTTCAGCTCCTCATAACCGATAACTGCACCTGTAGAGAGAGACGGGCGTTAGTGAGGCGCGCGCCTGCCATTTATCTGCCCCACACTCCCCCACCCCGAGCTTACCCCTCCCTCCCACACACCCCGAGTGTCACACGTCCACGCACACAGCCCTGCCACTTTAAAGCCCGGAATTTTCACACCCTCTGGGTTTGGGGTCCGATTTGGGATGCCCCCAATTCACCTAATTTACTCACCTTGCCAGTGATGCTGCGGCGCATGCGCGGGCCCTCATCCAATCAGCTTTCTCAACAGTGCATATATTAATGCAAGATGGCCACGCCCACCCGCCAGCGATTCTGACAGTCCTGGTGTGGGAGCACACAGCAAACGGTCACCCTGTTATTAAATTATTTTTCATTTTAAAATCATTAAATTATTTTTCATTTTAAAATCGTAAAATTATTTTTCATTTTAAAATCATTAAATTATTTTTCTCTTTTTAAATCATTAATGTTTTTATTTTTAAATCATTAAATTATTTTTCTCCTTTTTAAATCATTATTTTTCATTTTTAAATTATAAAATATTTCATTTTTAAATCATTAAATTATTTTTTTTTTCATTATTTTTCATTTTTAAATCATTAAATTATTTTTTTTTTCATTATTTTTCATTTTTAAATCATTAAATTATTTTTCATTTTTAAATCATTAAATTATTTTTCATTTTTAAATCATTAAATTATTTTTTTTTTCATTATTTTTCATTTTAAAATCATTAAATTATTTTTCATTTTAAAATCATTACATTATTTTTCATTTTAAAATCATTACATTATTTTTCATTTTAAAATCATTACATTATTTTTCATTTTAAAATCATTACATTATTTTTCATTTTAAAATCATTACATTATTTTTCATTTTAAAATCATTACATTATTTTTCATTTTAAAATCATTACATTATTTTTCATTTTAAAATCATTACATTATTTTTCATTTTAAAATCATTACATTATTTTTCATTTTAAAATCATTACATTATTTTTCATTTTAAAATCATTACATTATTTTTCATTTTAAAATCATTACATTATTTTTCATTTTAAAATCATTACATTATTTTTCATTTTAAAATCATTATTTTTCATTTTTAAATTATAAAATATTTCATTTTTAAATCATTAAATCATTTCTTTTTATCATTATTTTTCATTGTTATCACTATTTTTCATTTTTATCCATTAAATTATATTTCTTTTTAATCGTTAAATTTTATTAAATTTATTTTATTTTATCATTAATTATTTTTCTTTTTAAATCATTCAATGACCCTTTTTAAAAATATTCAATTTTTCTTTAAATCATTCAATTATTTTTCACTTTTATCCATTAAATTCTTTTTTTTTTTAAATCATTAAATTATTTTTCTTTTTAATCATTAAATTATTTTTATTTTTATCATAAAAATTATAAAAACAATTTAAAAACTCATTATTTCTTTTTAACATTAATTCTCTTTATCATTTTTTTTAAATCATTAAATTATTTTTCTTTTTATCATAAAAATTATAAAACAATTTAATCACTCATTATTTCTTTTTAACATTAATTCTATCATTTTTTTTAAAATCATTAAATTATTTTTCTTTTTAATCATTACATTATTTTTATTTTATTATTAAACGCTTTATATTTTATTATTTTTTTTAAATAATTTTTATATAAAAACAGCTACATATTCAGTAGCGCTTTACAATCAGCAGAGGCTTTTGGGTAATGAAGGGTCATGTGATCAGGCGAGCAGCACCCTGAAGACACACATTCTATAGGGGAATGAGGAATGTGCTGAATCATACTGACAGAGGCGCACAGAGCCCCCCCCCCCCCCCCCCATAGCTCAAGCGGATCAGGCGTCGGCTTGACAATCTGGTCTGATCACTTGTTTCTGAACGATCCTCCTCCCTCCAGACAGCCGATCCTATTGGTCGGGACATGTATTTGGCTTAGGAGATGGGCTACGTTGAGGATGCGATTGGCCGATCCGTCTCGTCTTCTGCTTCTGACAGACGGGATGGAGAAGAGAAGACGGTACAGGTGGCCCCGCCCCCATCTGTGCAGGCAGCCAATCAGAGCTCTCCTTTAGTGGGGGGATGCTGCAGAAAGGTCCATGCATGATGGGATGCCGCATTGCAGCCAGAGCTCCTGCCATCTCCTTTAGATTGTAAGCTCACGTGACCAGGGTGCTCACTGCTCCGGTGTCACATAACCAATCAATGTGACCAACATGTATGTATGTAGCCTCCAGTGTATGTATGTGTGTGTACATGTGTATGTGTGTGTGTGGCCTCCAGTGTATGTGTGTGTACATGTGTGTGTATGTATGTATGTATGTGGCTTCCAGTGTATGTATGTGTGTATGTATGTATGTATGTATGTGGTTTCCAGTGTATGTATGTATGTATGTATGTATGTGGCCTCCAGTGTATGTATGTATGTATGTGTGTATGTATGTATGTATGTGGCCTCCAGTGTATGTATGTATGTATGTATGTATGTATGTATGTGGCCTCCAGTGTATGTATGTATGTATGTATGTATGTATGTGGCCTCCAGTGTATGTGTGTGTACATGTGTGTGTATGTATGTATGTATGTGGTTTCCAGTGTATGTGTGTATGTATGTATGTGTGTATGTATGTATGTGGTTTCCAGTGTATGTATGTATGTATGTATGTATGTATGTATGTATGTATGTATGTAGTTTCCAGTGTATGTATGTATGTATGTATGTATGTATGTATGTATGTATGTATGTGGTTTCCAGTGTATGTATGTATGTATGTATGTATGTATGTGGTTTCCAGTGTATGTATGTATGTGGTTTCCAGTGTATGTATGTATGTATGTATGTATGTGGCTTCCAGTGTATGTATGTGTGTATGTATGTGGTTTCCAGTGTATGTGTGTATGTATGTATGTGTGTATGTATGTGGTTTCCAGTGTATGTATGTATGTATGTATGTATGTATGTATGTATGTATGTATGTATGTGGCTTCCAGTGTATGTGTGTATGTGGCCTCCAGTGTATATATGTATATGTGTGTGTACATGTGTATGAGTGTATGTATGTATGTGGCCTCCATGTGTATGTACATGTGGATTTATGTGGCCTCAAGTGTATGTGTGTATGTATGTGTGTGACCTCCAGTATATATATATATATATATATATATATATATATAATCCCCAGTGTGTATGTATAAGTATGTATATGTACATGCGTGTGACCTCCAGAATGTGTGTATATAGATATAGGTGTGTCCATGTATATGACCTCCAGTATGTATGTATGTATGTATGTATGTATGTATGTATGTATGTATGTATGTATGTATGTATCTTCCAGTGTGTATATATATATATATATATATATATATATATATATATGTATGTATATGGCCTCCAGTGTGTATGTGTACATGTGTGTATATATGTATATGTGTGTGACCTCCAATGTGTATATATGTATGTGTGTGACCTCCAGCAGTGTGATATATATATATATATATATATATATATATATATATATACCCGGTACACACACAATGACAGCTCCTGTCAGTGTATCCAGAAAGCGCATGCGCACTGCGGGGCCTCACCTGAGCTCATGTTGCCGGGGTCACGTGGTCTTGGCGGGACGCCGAGCCGGGAGAGTAACTTTCGGATGAACATTCACACGAATTTCCGCCCTCGGCCTTATATAGGGCGCCGCTTGGCATGCTCCGCCCCCTCTGAGTCACGTGAGCCCCGTGTAGGGGTGGGGCCGTGTATGTGCGTGCTAGTGAATGGAGTCGGTGATTGCGTCACTTGGATCGGTCGCGTGATTCTAATCGTTCGATCGTTCGAAAATATTTGATCCTTCCTCCTTTCCAGCGCGATTCGGGGATCGATTAGATAAGGAGAGGATCCGAAACCTTAAAAAATCAATAGATGTTCGATTTATTGAAAAGAAGATTTATTGATTAAATTAATAGATGTTCGATTTATTGATTTATTAAAAAGAAGAAAGAATAGATGTTCGATTTATTGAAGATGTATTGATTTATTGAAAAAATTAATAGATGTTCGATTTATTGATTTATTGAAAAGAAGAAATAAAACGGACAGAAATCTGTCAGAAGTCGGTGGTCGTGCATGCGCACAACACCGATCGGTTATGATCGGTCTCTATACAGCCCTGATGATGGGTTATGATCGGTCTCTATACAGCTCTGATGATGGGTTATGATCGGTCTCTATACAGCCCTGATGATGGGATATGATCGGTCTCTATACAGCTCTGATGATGGGTTATGATCGGTCTCTATACAGCTCTGATGATGGGATATGATCGGTCTCTATACAGCCCTGATGATGGGTTATGATCGGTCTCTATACAGCTCTGATGATGGGATATGATCGGTCTCTATACAGCTCTGATGATGGGATATGATCGGTCTCTATACAGCCCTGATGATGGGTTATGATCGGTCTCTATACAGCTCTGATGATGGGATATGATCGGTCTCTATACGGCTCTGATGATGGGTTATGATCGGTCTCTATACAGCTCTGATGATGGGATATGATCGGTCTCTATACAGCTCTGATGATGGGATATGATCGGTCTCTATACAGCTCTGATGATCGGTTATGATCGGTCTCTATACAGCTCTGATGATGGGTTATGATCGGTCTCTATACAGCTCTGATGATCGGTTATGATCGGTCTCTATACAGCTCTGATGATGGGATATGATCGGTCTCTATACAGCGCTGATGATGGGTTATGATCGGTCTCTATACAGCTCTGATGATGGGTTATGATCGGTCTCTATACAGCCCTGATGATGGGTTATGATCGGTCTCTATACAGCTCTGATGATGGGATATGATCGGTCTCTATACAGCCCTGATGATGGGTTATGATCGGTCTCTATACAGCTCTGATGATCGGTTATGATCGGTCTCTATACAGCTCTGATGATGGGTTATGATCGGTCTCTATACAGCTCTGATGATGGGATATGATCGGTCTCTATACAGCCCTGATGATGGGTTATGATCGGTCTCTATACAGCTCTGATGATGGGTTATGATCGGTCTCTATACAGCCCTGATGATGGGTTATGATCGGTCTCTATACAGCTCTGATGATCGGTTATGATCGGTCTCTATACAGCCCTGATGATGGGTTATGATCGGTCTCTATACAGCTCTGATGATGGGATATGATCGGTCTCTATACAGTCCTGATGATGGGTTATGATCGGTCTCTATACGGCTCTGATGATGGGATATGATCGGTCTCTATACAGCCCTGATGATGGGTTATGATCGGTCTCTATACGGCTCTGATGATGGGATATGATCGGTCTCTATACAGCTCTGATGATGGGATATGATCGGTCTCTATACAGCTCTGATGATGGGTTATGATCGGTCTCTATACAGCCCTGATGATGGGATATGATCGGTCTCTATACAGCTCTGATGATGGGATATGATCGGTCTCTATACAGCTCTGATGATGGGTTATGATCGGTCTCTATACAGCTCTGATGATTGGTTATGATTGGTCTCTATACGGCTCTGATGATGGGATATGATCGGTCTCTATACGGCTCTGATGATGGGATATGATCGGTCTCTATACAGCTCTGATGATGGGTTATGATCGGTTTCTATACAGCTCTGATGATGGGATATGATCGGTCTCTATACAGCTCTGATGATGGGATATGATCGGTCTCTATACAGCTCTGATGATGGGTTATGATCGGTCTCTATACAGCCCTGATGATGGGTTATGATCGGTCTCTATACAGCTCTGATGATGGGTTATGATCGGTCTCTATACAGCTCTGATGATGGGATATGATCGGTCTCTATACAGCTCTGATGATGGGATATGATCGGTCTCTATACAGCTCTGATGATGGGATATGATCGGTCTCTATACAGCTCTGATGATGGGATATGATCGGTCTCTATACAGCTCTGATGATGGGATATGATCGGTCTCTATACAGCTCTGATGATGGGATATGATCGGTCTCTATACAGCTCTGATGATGGGATATGATCGGTCTCTATACAGCTCTGATGATGGGTTATGATCGGTCTCTATACAGCCCTGATGATGGGTTATGATCGGTCTCTATACGGCTCTGATGATGGGTTATGATCGGTCTCTATACGGCTCTGATGATGGGATATGATCGGTCTCTATACAGCCCTGATGATGGGTTATGATCGGTCTCTATACAGCTCTGATGATGGGATATGATCGGTCTCTATACAGCTCTGATGATGGGATATGATCGGTCTCTATACAGCTCTGATGATGGGATATGATCGGTCTCTATACAGCTCTGATGATCGGTTATGATCGGTCTCTATACAGCTCTGATGATGGGATATGATCGGTCTCTATACAGCCCTGATGATGGGATATGATCAGTCTCTATACAGCTCTGATGATGGGATATGATCGGTCTCTATACAGCCCTGATGATGGGTTATGATCGGTCTCTATACAGCTCTGATGATCGGTTATGATCGGTCTCTATACAGCTCTGATGATGGGATATGATCGGTCTCTATACAGCCCTGATGATGGGATATGATCAGTCTCTATACAGCTCTGATGATGGGATATGATCGGTCTCTATACAGCTCTGATGATGGGATATGATCGGTCTCTATACAGCTCTGATGATGGGTTATGATCGGTCTCTATACAGCCCTGATGATGGGATATGATCAGTCTCTATACAGCTCTGATGATGGGATATGATCGGTCTCTATACAGCTCTGATGATGGGATATGATCGGTCTCTATACAGCCCTGATGATGGGATATGATCAGTCTCTATACAGCTCTGATGATGGGATATGATCGGTCTCTATACAGCTCTGATGATGGGATATGATCAGTCTCTATACAGCTCTGATGATGGGATATGATCGGTCTCTATACAGCCCTGATGATGGGTTATGATCGGTCTCTATACAGCTCTGATGATCGGTTATGATCGGTCTCTATACAGCTCTGATGATGGGATATGATCGGTCTCTATACAGCCCTGATGATGGGATATGATCAGTCTCTATACAGCTCTGATGATGGGATATGATCGGTCTCTATACAGCTCTGATGATGGGATATGATCGGTCTCTATACAGCTCTGATGATGGGTTATGATCGGTCTCTATACAGCCCTGATGATGGGATATGATCAGTCTCTATACAGCTCTGATGATGGGATATGATCGGTCTCTATACAGCTCTGATGATGGGATATGATCGGTCTCTATACAGCCCTGATGATGGGATATGATCAGTCTCTATACAGCTCTGATGATGGGATATGATCGGTCTCTATACAGCTCTGATGATGGGATATGATCGGTCTCTATACAGCTCTGATGATGGGATATGATCGGTCTCTATACAGCTCTGATGATGGGATATGATCGGTCTCTATACAGCCCTGATGATGGGATATGATCAGTCTCTATACAGCTCTGATGATGGGATATGATCGGTCTCTATACAGCTCTGATGATGGGATATGATCGGTCTCTATACAGCCCTGATGATGGGTTATGATCAGTCTCTATACAGCTCTGATGATGGGATATGATCGGTCTCTATACAGCTCTGATGATGGGATATGATCGGTCTCTATACAGCTCTGATGATGGGTTATGATCGGTCTCTATACAGCCCTGATGATGGGATATGATCAGTCTCTATACAGCTCTGATGATGGGATATGATCGGTCTCTATACAGCCCTGATGATGGGATATGATCAGTCTCTATACAGCTCTGATGATGGGATATGATCGGTCTCTATACAGCCCTGATGATGGGATATGATCAGTCTCTATACAGCTCTGATGATGGGATATGATCGGTCTCTATACAGCTCTGATGATGGGATATGATCGGTCTCTATACAGCTCTGATGATGGGTTATGATCGGTCTCTATACAGCTCTGATGATGGGATATGATCGGTCTCTATACAGCCCTGATGATGGGATATGATCAGTCTCTATACAGCTCTGATGATGGGATATGATCGGTCTCTATACAGCCCTGATGATGGGTTATGATCGGTCTCTATACAGCTCTGATGATGAGTTATGATCGGTCTCTATACAGCTCTGATGATGGGATATGATCGGTCTCTATACAGCTCTGATGATGGGTTATGATCGGTCTCTATACAGCCCTGATGATGGGATATGATCGTCTCTATACGGCTCTGATGATGGGTTATGATCGGTCTCTATACAGCTCTGATGAGGGATATGATCGGTCTCTATACAGCTCTGATGATGGGTTATGATCGGTCTCTATACAGCCCTGATGATGGGTTATGATCGGTCTCTATACAGCTCTGATGATGGGTTATGATCGGTCTCTATACAGCTCCTGATGATGGGATATGATCGGTCTCTATACGGCTCTGATGATCGGTTATGATCGGTCTCTAACAGCTCTGATGATGGGATATGATCGGTCTCTATACGGCTCTGATGATCGGTTATGATCGGTCTCTATACAGCTCTGATGATGGGATATGATCGGTCTCTATACAGCTCTGATGATGGGTTATGATCGGTCCTCTATACAGCTCTGATGATGGGTTATGATCGGTCTCTATACAGCTCTGATGATGGGTTATGATCGGTCTCTATACAGCTCTGATGATGGGTTATGATCGGTCTCTATACAGCTCTGATGATGGGTTATGATCGGTCTCTATACAGCTCTGATGATGGGTTATGATCGGTCTCTATACAGCTCTGATGATGGGATATGATCGGTCCTCTATACAGCTCTGATGATGGGTTATGATCGGTCTCTATACAGCTCTGATGATGGGTTATGATCGGTCTCTATACAGCTCTGATGATGGATATGATCGGTCTCTATACGGCTCTGATGATGGGTTATGATCGGTCTCTATACAGCTCTGATGATGGGATATGATCGGTCTCTATACAGCTCTGATGATGGGTTATGATCGGTCTCTATACAGCTCTGATGATGGGATATGATCGGTCTCTATACAGCTCTGATGATGGGATATGATCGGTCTCTATACAGCTCTGATGATGGGTTATGATCGGTCTCTATACAGCTCTGATGATGGGATATGATCGGTCTCTATACAGCTCTGATGATGGGATATGATCGGTCCTCTATACAGCTCTGATGATGGTTATGATCGGACTCTATACAGCTCTGATGATGGGATATGATTGGTCCTCTATACAGCTCTGATGATGGGATATGATCGGTCTCTATACGGCTCTGATGATGGGATATGATCGGTCTCTATACAGCTCTGATGATGGGTTATGATCGGTCTCTATACAGCTCTGATGATGGGTTATGATCGGTCTCTATACAGCTCTGATGATGGGTTATGATCGGTCTCTATACAGCTCGGATGATGGTTATGATCGGTCTCTATACAGATGGTCTATGTCTATGATGGTCTCTGATGATGGGTTATGATCGGTCTCTATACAGCTCTGATGATGGGGATATGATCGGTCTCTATACAGCTCTGATGATGGGATATGATCGGTCTCTATACAGCTCTGATGATGGGTTATGATCGGTCTCTATACAGCTCTGATGATGGGTTATGATCGGTCTCTATACAGCTCTGATGATGGGTTATGATTGGTCTCTATACAGCTCTGATGATGGGATATGATCGGTCTCTATACAGCTCTGATGATGGGATATGATCGGTCTCTATACAGCTCTGATGATGGGATATGATTCGGTCTCTATACAGCTCTGATGATGGGATATGATCGGTCTCTATACAGCTCTGATGATGGGTTATGATCGGTCTCTATACAGCTCTGATGATGGGATATGATCGGTCTCTATACAGCTCTGATGATGGGATATGATCGGTCTCTATACAGCTCTGATGATGGGTTATGATCGGTCTCTATACAGCTCTGATGATGGGATATGATCGGTCTCTATACAGCTCTGATGATGGGATATGATCGTCTCTATACAGCTCTGATGATGGGTTATGATCGGTCTCTATACAGCTCTGATGATGGGTTATGATCGGTCTCTATACAGCTCTGATGATGGGTTATGATCGGTCTCTATACGCTCTGATGATGGGTTATGATCGGTCTCTATACAGCTCTGATGATCGGGTTATGATCGTCTCTATACAGCTCTGATGATGGGATATGTTCGGTCTCTACGCCTGATGATGGTGATCGGTCTCTATACAGCTCTGATGATGGGTTATGATCGGTCTCTATACAGCTCTGATGATGGGTTATGATCGGTCTCTATACAGCTCTGATGATGGGATATGATCGGTCTCTATACAGCTCTGATGATGGGATATGATCGGTCTCTATACAGCCTCTGATGATGGGATATGATCGGTCTCTATACAGCTCTGATGATGGGATATGATCGGTCTCTATACAGCTCTGATGATGGGATATGATCGGTCTCTATACAGCTCTGATGATGGGTTATGATCGGTCTCTATACAGCTCTGATGATGGATATGATCGGTCTCTATACAGCTCTGATGATGGGATATGTTCGGTCTCTATACAGCTCTGATGATGGGATATGATCGGTCTCTATACAGCTCTGATGATGGGTTATGATCGGTCTCTATACAGCTCTGATGATCGGGTTATGATCGGTCCTCTATACAGCTCTGATGATGGGTTATGATCGGTCTCTATACAGCTCTGATGATGGGTTATGATCGGTCTCTATACAGCTCTGATGATGGGTTATGATCGGTCTCTATACAGCTCTGATGATGGGATATGATCGGTCTCTATACAGCTCTGATGATGGGATATGATCGGTCTCTATACAGCTCTGATGATGGGATATGATCGGTCTCTATACAGCCTCTGATGATGGGATATGTTCGGTCTCTATACAGCTCTGATGATGGGATATGTTCGGTCTCTATACAGCTCTGATGATGGGTTATGATCGGTCTCTATACAGCTCTGATGATGGGTTATGATCGGTCTCTATACAGCTCTGATGATCGGTTATGATCGGTCTCTATACAGCTCTGATGATGGGATATGTTCGGTCTCTATACAGCTCTGATGATGGGTTATGATCGTCTCTATACAGCTCTGATGATGGTTTATGATCGGTCTCTATACAGCTCTGATGATGGTTATGATCGGTCTCTATACAGCTCTGATGATGGGTTATGATCGGTCTCTATACAGCTCTGATGATGGGATATGATCGGTCTCTATACAGCTCTGATGATGGGATATGATCGGTCTCTATACAGCTCTGATGATGGGATATGATCGGTCTCTATACAGCTCTGATGATGGGTTATGATCGGTCTCTATACAGCCTTGATGATGGGTTATGATCGATCTCTATACAGCTCTGATGATGGGTTATGATCGGTCTCTATACAGCTCTGATGATGGGTTATGATCGGTCTCTATACAGCTCTGATGATGGGTTATGATCGGTCTCTATACAGCTCTGATGATGGGTTATGATCGGGTCTCTATACTGCTCTTGATGATGGTTATGATCGGGTCTCTATACAGCTCTGATGATGGGATATTGATCGGTCTCTATACAGCTCTGATGATGGGATATGATCGGTCCTCTATACAGCTCTGATGATGGGTTTATGATCGGTCCTCTATACAGCTCCGATGAATGGTTTATGATCGGATCTCTATACAGCTCTGATGATGGGATATGATCGGTCTCTATACAGCTCTGATGGATGGGAGTCGATCGCTCTGATGATGGGTTATGATCGGTCTCTATACAGCTCTGATGATGGGTTATGATCGGTCCTCTA
>CM051244.1:169050099-169085336 GCA_027917425.1 Gastrophryne carolinensis | reverse complement strand
GGTTATGATCGGTCTCTATACAGCTCTGATGATCGGTTATGATCGGTCTCTATACAGCTCTGATGATCGGTTATGATCGGTCTCTATACAGCTCTGATGATGGGTTATGATCGGTCTCTATACAGCTCTGATGATGGGTTATGATCGGTCTCTATACAGCTCTGATGATGGGTTATGATCGGTCTCTATACAGCTCTGATGATGGGTTATGATCGGTCTCTATACAGCTCTGATGATGGGTTATGATCGGTCTCTATACGGCTCTGATGATGGGTTATGATTGGTCTCTATACAGCTCTGATGATGGGATATGATCGGTCTCTATACGGCTCTGATGATCGGTTATGATCGGTCTCTATACAGCTCTGATGATGGGTTATGATCGGTCTCTATACGGCTCTGATGATGGGTTATGATCGGTCTCTATACAGCTCTGATGATGGGTTATGATCGGTCTCTATACGGCTCTGATGATGGGTTATGATCGGTCTCTATACGGCTCTAATGATGGGTTATGATCGGTCTCTATACAGCTCTGATGATGGGTTATGATCGGTCCTCTATACGGCTCTGATGATGGGTTATGATCGGTCTCTATACAGCTCTGATGATGGGTTATGATCGGTCTCTATACAGCTCTGATGATGGGTTATGATCGGTCTCTATACAGCTCTGATGATCGGTTATGATCGGTCTCTATACAGCACTGATGATGGGTTATGATCGGTCTCTATACAGCTCTGATGATGGGTTATGATCGGTCTCTATACAGCTCTGATGATCGGTTATGATCGGTCTCTATACGGCTCTGATGATGGGTTATGATCGGTCTCTATACGGCTCTGATGATGGGTTATGATCGGTCTCTATACGGCTCTAATGATGGGTTATGATCGGTCTCTATACAGCTCTGATGATGGGTTATAATCGGTCTCTATACAGCACTGATGATGGGTTATGATCGGTCTCTATACAGCTCTGATGATGGGTTATGATCGGTCTCTATACAGCTCTGATGATCGGTTATGATCGGTCTCTATACAGCTCTGATGATCGGTTATGATCGGTCTCTATACAGCTCTGATGATGGGTTATGATCGGTCTCTATACAGCTCTGATGATGGGTTATGATCGGTCTCTATACAGCTCTGATGATGGGATATGATCGGTCTCTATACAGCTCTGATGATGGGATATGATCGGTCTCTATACGGCTCTGATGATGGGTTATGATCGGTCTCTATACAGCTCTGATGATGGGATATGATCGGTCTCTATACAGCTCTGATGATGGGTTATGATCGGTCTCTATACAGCTCTGATGATGGGTTATGATCGGTCTCTATACAGCTCTGATGATGGGATATGATCGGTCCTATACAGCTCTGATGATGGGTTATGATCGGTCTCTATACAGCTCTGATGATGGGTTATGATCGGTCTCTATACAGCTCTGATGATGGGATATGATCGGTCTCTATACAGCTCTGATGATGGGATATGATCGGTCTCTATACAGCTCTGATGATGGGTTATGATCGGTCTCTATACAGCTCTGATGATGGGATATGATTGGTCTCTATACAGCTCTGATGATGGGTTATGATCGGTCTCTATACAGCTCTGATGATGGGTTATGATCGGTCTCTATACAGCTCTGATGATGGGATATGATCGGTCTCTATACAGCTCTGATGATGGGTTATGATCGGTCTCTATACAGCTCTGATGATGGGATATGATCGGTCTCTATACAGCTCTGATGATTGGTTATGATCGGTCTCTATACAGCTCTGATGTTGGGTTATGATCGGTCTCTATACAGCTCTGATGATGGGTTATGATCGGTCTCTATACGGCTCTGATGATGGGTTATGATCGGTCTCTATACAGCTCTGATGATGGGATATGATCGGTCTCTATACAGCTCTGATGATGGGATATGATCGGTCTCTATACAGCCCTGATGATGGGTTATGATCGGTCTCTATACGGCTCTGATGATGGGTTATGATCGGTCTCTATACAGCTCTGATGATGGGATATGATCGGTCTCTATACAGCTCTGATGATTGGTTATGATCGGTCTCTATACAGCTCTGATGTTGGGTTATGATCGGTCTCTATACAGCTCTGATGATGGGTTATGATCGGTCTCTATACAGCTCTGATGATGGGTTATGATCGGTCTCTATACAGCTCTGATGATGGGATATGATCGGTCTCTATACAGCTCTGATGATGGGATATGATCGGTCTCTATACAGCTCTGATGATGGGTTATGATCGGTCTCTATACGGCTCTGATGATGGGTTATGATCGGTCTCTATACAGCTCTGATGATGGGTTATGATCGGTCTCTATACAGCTCTGATGATGGGTTATGATCGGTCTCTATACAGCTCTGATGATGGGATATGATCGGTCTCTATACAGCTCTGATGATGGGATATGATCGGTCTCTATACAGCTCTGATGATGGGTTATGATCGGTCTCTATACAGCTCTGATGATGGGTTATGATCGGTCTCTATACAGCTCTGATGATGGGATATGATCGGTCTCTATACAGCTCTGATGATGGGTTATGATCGGTCTCTATACAGCTCTGATGATGGGTTATGATCGGTCTCTATACAGCTCTGATGATGGGATATGATCGGTCTCTATACAGCTCTGATGTTGGGTTATGATCGGTCTCTATACAGCTTTGATGATGGGTTATGATCGGTCTCTATACAGCTCTGATGATCGGTTATGATCGGTGTCTATACAGCTCTGATGTTGGGTTATGATCGGTCTCTATACAGCTCTGATGATGGGATATGATCGGTCTCTATACAGCTCTGATGATGGGTTATGATCGGTCTCTATACAGCTCTGATGATGGGATATGATCGGTCTCTATACAGCCCTGATGATGGGTTATGATCGGTCTCTATACAGCTCTGATGATGGGATATGATCGGTCTCTATACAGCTCTGATGATGGGATATGATCGGTCTCTATACAGCTCTGATGATCGGTTATGATCGGTCTCTATACAGCTCTGATGATGGGTTATGATCGGTTTCTATACAGCTCTGATGATGGGTTATGATCGGTCTCTATACAGCTCTGATGATGGGTTATGATCGGTCTCTATACAGCTCTGATGTTGGGTTATGATCGGTCTCTATACAGCTCTGATGATGGGATATGATCAGTCTCTATACAGCCCTGATGATGGGTTATGATCGGTCTCTATACAGCTCTGATGATGGGATATGATCGGTCTCTATACAGCTCTGATGATGGGTTATGATCGGTCTCTATACAGCTCTGATGATGGGATATGATCGGTCTCTATACGGCTCTGATGATGGGATATGATCGGTCTCTATACAGCTCTGATGATGGGATATGATCGGTCTCTATACAGCTCTGATGTTGGGTTATGATCGGTCTCTATACAGCTCTGATGATGGGATATGATCGGTCTCTATACGGCTCTGATGATGGGATATGATCGGTCTCTATACAGCTCTGATGATGGGATATGATCGGTCTCTATAGCTCTGATGATGGGATATGATCGGTCTCTATACAGCTCTGATGATGGGTTATGATCGGTCTCTATACAGCTCTGATGATGGGTTATGATCGGTCTCTATAGCTCTGATGATGGGATATGATCGGTCTCTATACAGCTCTGATGATGGGTTATGATCGGTCTCTATACAGCTCTGATGATGGGATATGATCGGTCTCTATACAGCTCTGATGATGGGTTATGATCGGTCTCTATAGCTCTGATGATGGGTTATGATCGGTCTCTATACAGCTCTGATGATGAGTTATGATCGGTCTCTATACGGCTCTGATGATCGGTTATGATCGGTCTCTATACAGCTCTGATGATGGGTTATGATCGGTCTCTATACGGCTCTGATGATGGGTTATGATCGGTCTCTATACAGCTCTGATGATGAGTTATGATCGGTCTCTATACGGCTCTGATGATCGGTTATGATCGGTCTCTATACAGCTCTGATGATGGGATATGATCGGTCTCTATACAGCTCTGATGATGGGTTATGATCGGTCTCTATACGGCTCTGATGATGGGTTATGATCGGTCTCTATACAGCTCTGATGATGGGTTATGATCGGTCTCTATACAGCTCTGATGATGGGATATGATCGGTCTCTATACAGCTCTGATGATGGGTTATGATCGGTCTCTATACGGCTCTGATGATGGGTTATGATCGGTCTCTATACAGCTCTGATGATGGGTTATGATCGGTCTCTATACAGCTCTGATGATGGGTTATGATCGGTCTCTATACGGCTCTGATGATGGGTTATGATCGGTCTCTATACAGCTCTGATGATGGGTTATGATCGGTCTCTATACAGCTCTGATGATGGGTTATGATCGGTCTCTATACGGCTCTGATGATGGGATATGATCAGTCTCTATACAGCTCTGATGATGGGATATGATCGGTCTCTATACAGCTCTGATGATGGGTTATGATCGGTCTCTATACAGCTCTGATGATGGGTTATGATCGGTCTCTATACAGCTCTGATGATCGGTTATGATCGGTCTCTATACAGCTCTGATGATGGGATATGATCGGTCTCTATACAGCTCTGATGATCGGTTATGATCGGTCTCTATACAGCTCTGATGATGGGATATGATCGGTCTCTATACAGCTCTGATGATGGGTTATGATCGGTCTCTATACAGCTCTGATGATGGGTTATGATCGGTCTCTATACAGCTCTGATGATGGGTTATGATCGGTCTCTATACGCTCTGATGATCGGTTATGATCGGTCTCTATACAGCTCTGATGATGGGATATGATCGGTCTCTATACAGCTCTGATGATCGGTTATGATCGGTCTCTATACAGCTCTAATGATCGGTTATGATCGGTCTCTATACAGCTCTGATGATGGGATATGATCGGTCTCTATACGGCTCTGATGATGGGATATGATCGGTCTCTATACGGCTCTGATGATGGGTTATGATCGGTCTCTATACGGCTCTGATGATGGGATATGATCGGTGTCTATACAGCTCTGATGATGGGTTATGATCGGTCCCTATACAGCTCTGATGATGGGTTATGATCGGTCTCTATACAGCTCTGATGATCGGTTATGATCGGTCTCTATACAGCTCTGATGATGGGTTATGATCGGTCTCTATACAGCTCTGATGATGGGTTATGATTGGTCTCTATACAGCTCTGATGATGGGTTATGATCGGTCTCTATACAGCTCTGATGATGGGTTATGATCGGTCTCTATACAGCTCTGATGATGGGATATGATCGGTCTCTATACAGCTCTGATGATGGGTTATGATCGGTCTCTATACAGCTCTGATGATCGGTTATGATCGGTCTCTATACAGCTCTGATGATGGGTTATGATCGGTCTCTATACAGCTCTGATGATGGGATATGATCGGTCTCTATACAGCTGTGATGATGGGTTATGATCGGTCTCTATACAGCTCTGATGATGGGATATGATCAGTCTCTATACAGCCCTGATGATGGGATATGATCGGTCTCTATACAGCTGTGATGATGGGATATGATTGGTCTCTATACAGCTCTGATGATGGGTTATGATCGGTCTCTATACAGCTCTGATGATGGGATATGATCGGTCTCTATACAGCTCTGATGATCGGTTATGATCGGTCTCTATACAGCTCTGATGATGGGATATGATCGGTCTCTATACAGCTCTGATGATGGGATATGATCGGTCTCTATACAGCTCTGATGATGGGTTATGATCGGTCTCTATACAGCTCTGATGATCGGTTATGATCGGTCTCTATACAGCTCTGATGATCGGTTATGATCGGTCTCTATACAGCTCTGATGATCGGTTATGATCGGTCTCTATACAGCTCTGATGATGGGATATGATCGGTCTCTATACAGCTCTGATGATGGGATATGATCGGTCTCTATACAGCTGTGATGATGGGTTATGATCGGTCTCTATACAGCTCTGATGATGGGATATGATCAGTCTCTATACAGCCCTGATGATGGGATATGATCGGTCTCTATACAGCTGTGATGATGGGATATGATTGGTCTCTATACAGCTCTGATGATGGGTTATGATCGGTCTCTATACAGCTCTGATGATGGGATATGATCGGTCTCTATACAGCTCTGATGATCGGTTATGATCGGTCTCTATACAGCTCTGATGATGGGATATGATCGGTCTCTATACAGCTCTGATGATGGGTTATGATCGGTCTCTATACAGCTCTGATGATGGGTTATGATCGGTCTCTATACAGCTCTGATGATGGGATATGATCGGTCTCTATACAGCTCTGATGATGGGTTATGATCGGTCTCTATACAGCTCTGATGATGGGTTATGATCGGTCTCTATACAGCTCTGATGATGGGATATGATCGGTCTCTATACAGCTCTGATGATCGGTTATGATCGGTCTCTATACAGCTCTGATGATGGGATATGATCGGTCTGTATACAGCTCTGATGATGGGTTATGATCGGTCTCTATACAGCTCTGATGATGGGTTATGATCGGTCTCTATACAGCTCTGATGATGGGATATGATCGGTCTCTATACGGCTCTGATGATCGGTTATGATCGGTCTCTATACAGCTCTGATGATGGGTTATGATCGGTCTCTATACAGCTCTGATGATGGGATATGATCGGTCTCTATACAGCTCTGATGATGGGTTATGATCGGTCTCTATACAGCTCTGATGATGGGTTATGATCGGTCTCTATACAGCTCTGATGATGGGTTATGATCGGTCTCTATACAGCTCTGATGATGGGTTATGATCGGTCTCTATACAGCTCTGATGATGGGATATGATCGGTCTCTATACGGCTCTGATGATCGGTTATGATCGGTCTCTATACAGCTCTGATGATGGGTTATGATCGGTCTCTATACAGCTCTGATGATGGGTTATGATCGGTCTCTATACAGCTCTGATGATGGGATATGATCGGTCTCTATACGGCTCTGATGATCGGTTATGATCGGTCTCTATACGGCTCTGATGATGGGATATGATCGGTCTCTATACAGCTCTGATGATGGGTTATGATCGGTCTCTATACAGCTCTGATGATGGGATATGATCGGTCTCTATACGGCTCTGATGATGGGTTATGATCGGTCTCTATACAGCTCTGATGATGGGTTATGATCGGTCTCTATACAGCTCTGATGATGGGTTATGATCGGTCTCTATACAGCTCTGATGATGGGTTATGATCGGTCTCTATACAGCTCTGATGATGGGTTATGATCGGTTTCTATACAGCTCTGATGATGGGATATGATCGGTCTCTATACAGCTCTGATGATGGGTTATGATCGGTCTCTATACAGCCCTGATGATGGGTTATGATCGGTCTCTATACAGCTCTGATGATGGGTTATGATCGGTTTCTATACAGCTCTGATGATGGGATATGATCGGTCTCTATACAGCTCTGATGATGGGTTATGATCGGTTTCTATACAGCTCTGATGATGGGTTATAATCGGTTTCTATACAGCTCTGATGATGGGATATGATCGGTCTCTATACAGCTCTGATGATGGGTTATGATCGGTTTCTATACAGCTCTGATGATGGGTTATAATCGGTTTCTATACAGCTCTGATGATGGGATATGATCGGTCTCTATACAGCTCTGATGATGGGTTATGATTGGTCTCTATACAGCTCTGATGATGGGTTATGATCGGTCTCTATACAGCTCTGATGATGGGTTATGATCGGTCTCTATACAGCTCTGATGATGGGATATGATCGGTCTCTATACAGCTCTGATGATGGGTTATGATCGGTCTCTATACAGCTCTGATGATCGGTTATGATCGGTCTCTATACAGCTCTGATGATGGGTTATGATCGGTCTCTATACAGCTCTGATGATGGGTTATGATCGGTCTCTATACAGCTCTGATGATGGGATATGATCGGTCTCTATACAGCTGTGATGATGGGTTATGATCGGTCTCTATACAGCTCTGATGATGGGATATGATCAGTCTCTATACAGCCCTGATGATGGGATATGATCGGTCTCTATACAGCTGTGATGATGGGATATGATTGGTCTCTATACAGCTCTGATGATGGGTTATGATCGGTCTCTATACAGCTCTGATGATGGGATATGATCGGTCTCTATACAGCTCTGATGATCGGTTATGATCGGTCTCTATACAGCTCTGATGATGGGATATGATCGGTCTCTATACAGCTCTGATGATGGGATATGATCGGTCTCTATACAGCTCTGATGATGGGTTATGATCGGTCTCTATACGGCTCTGATGATGGGTTATGATCGGTCTCTATACAGCTCTGATGATGGGTTATGATCGGTCTCTATACAGCTCTGATGATGGGATATGATCGGTCTCTATACAGCTCTGATGATGGGTTATGATCGGTCTCTATACGGCTCTGATGATGGGTTATGATCGGTCTCTATACAGCTCTGATGATGGGTTATGATCGGTCTCTATACAGCTCTGATGATGGGTTATGATCGGTCTCTATACGGCTCTGATGATGGGTTATGATCGGTCTCTATACAGCTCTGATGATGGGTTATGATCGGTCTCTATACAGCTCTGATGATGGGTTATGATCGGTCTCTATACGGCTCTGATGATGGGATATGATCAGTCTCTATACAGCTCTGATGATGGGATATGATCGGTCTCTATACAGCTCTGATGATGGGTTATGATCGGTCTCTATACAGCTCTGATGATGGGTTATGATCGGTCTCTATACAGCTCTGATGATCGGTTATGATCGGTCTCTATACAGCTCTGATGATGGGATATGATCGGTCTCTATACAGCTCTGATGATCGGTTATGATCGGTCTCTATACAGCTCTGATGATGGGATATGATCGGTCTCTATACAGCTCTGATGATGGGTTATGATCGGTCTCTATACAGCTCTGATGATGGGTTATGATCGGTCTCTATACAGCTCTGATGATGGGTTATGATCGGTCTCTATACGGCTCTGATGATCGGTTATGATCGGTCTCTATACAGCTCTGATGATGGGATATGATCGGTCTCTATACAGCTCTGATGATCGGTTATGATCGGTCTCTATACAGCTCTAATGATCGGTTATGATCGGTCTCTATACAGCTCTGATGATGGGATATGATCGGTCTCTATACGGCTCTGATGATGGGATATGATCGGTCTCTATACGGCTCTGATGATGGGTTATGATCGGTCTCTATACGGCTCTGATGATGGGATATGATCGGTCTCTATACAGCTCTGATGATGGGTTATGATTGGTCTCTATACAGCTCTGATGATCGGTTATGATCGGTGTCTATACAGCTCTGATGATGGGTTATGATCGGTCCCTATACAGCTCTGATGATGGGTTATGATCGGTCTCTATACAGCTCTGATGATCGGTTATGATCGGTCTCTATACAGCTCTGATGATGGGTTATGATCGGTCTCTATACAGCTCTGATGATGGGTTATGATTGGTCTCTATACAGCTCTGATGATGGGTTATGATCGGTCTCTATACAGCTCTGATGATGGGTTATGATCGGTCTCTATACAGCTCTGATGATGGGATATGATCGGTCTCTATACAGCTCTGATGATGGGTTATGATCGGTCTCTATACAGCTCTGATGATCGGTTATGATCGGTCTCTATACAGCTCTGATGATGGGTTATGATCGGTCTCTATACAGCTCTGATGATGGGATATGATCGGTCTCTATACAGCTGTGATGATGGGTTATGATCGGTCTCTATACAGCTCTGATGATGGGATATGATCAGTCTCTATACAGCCCTGATGATGGGATATGATCGGTCTCTATACAGCTGTGATGATGGATATGATTGGTCTCTATACAGCTCTGATGATGGGTTATGATCGGTCTCTATACAGCTCTGATGATGGGATATGATCGGTCTCTATACAGCTCTGATGATCGGTTATGATCGGTCTCTATACAGCTCTGATGATGGGATATGATCGGTCTCTATACAGCTCTGATGATGGGATATGATCGGTCTCTATACAGCTCTGATGATGGGTTATGATCGGTCTCTATACAGCTCTGATGATCGGTTATGATCGGTCTCTATACAGCTCTGATGATCGGTTATGATCGGTCTCTATACAGCTCTGATGATCGGTTATGATCGGTCTCTATACAGCTCTGATGATGGGATATGATCGGTCTCTATACAGCTCTGATGATGGGATATGATCGGTCTCTATACAGCTGTGATGATGGGTTATGATCGGTCTCTATACAGCTCTGATGATGGGATATGATCAGTCTCTATACAGCCCTGATGATGGGATATGATCGGTCTCTATACAGCTGTGATGATGGGATATGATTGGTCTCTATACAGCTCTGATGATGGGTTATGATCGGTCTCTATACAGCTCTGATGATGGGATATGATCGGTCTCTATACAGCTCTGATGATCGGTTATGATCGGTCTCTATACAGCTCTGATGATGGGATATGATCGGTCTCTATACAGCTCTGATGATGGGTTATGATCGGTCTCTATACAGCTCTGATGATGGGTTATGATCGGTCTCTATACAGCTCTGATGATGGGTTATGATCGGTCTCTATACAGCTCTGATGATGGGTTATGATCGGTCTCTATACAGCTCTGATGATGGGTTATGATCGGTCTCTATACAGCTCTGATGATGGGTTATGATCGGTCTCTATACAGCTCTGATGATGGGATATGATCGGTCTCTATACAGCCCTGATGATGGGTTATGATCGGTCTCTATACAGCCCTGATGATGGGTTATGATCGGTCTCTATACAGCCCTGATGATGGGTTATGATCGGTCTCTATACAGCTCTGATGATGGGTTATGATCGGTCTCTATACAGCTCTGATGATGGGTTATGATCGGTCTCTATACAGCTCTGATGATGGGTTATGATCGGTCTCTATACAGCTCTGATGATGGGATATGATCGGTCTCTATACAGCTCTGATGATCGGTTTATGATCGGTCCTATACAGCTCTGATGATGGGATATGATCGGTCTGTATACAGCTCTGATGATGGGTTATGATCGGTCTCTATACAGCTCTGATGATGGGTTATGATCGGTCTCTATACAGCTCTGATGATGGGATATGATCGGTCTCTATACGGCTCTGATGATCGGTTATGATCGGTCTCTATACAGCTCTGATGATGGGTTATGATCGGTCTCTATACAGCTCTGATGATGGGATATGATCGGTCTCTATACAGCTCTGATGATGGGTTATGATCGGTCTCTATACAGCTCTGATGATGGGTTATGATCGGTCTCTATACAGCTCTGATGATGGGTTATGATCGGTCTCTATACAGCTCTGATGATGGGTTATGATCGGTCTCTATACAGCTCTGATGATGGGATATGATCGGTCTCTATACGGCTCTGATGATCGGTTATGATCGGTCTCTATACAGCTCTGATGATGGGTTATGATCGGTCTCTATACAGCTCTGATGATGGGTTATGATCGGTCTCTATACAGCTCTGATGATGGGGATATGATCGGTCTCTATACGGCTCTGATGATCGGTTATGATCGGTCTCTATACGGCTCTGATGATGGGATATGATCGGTCTCTATACAGCTCTGATGATGGGTTATGATCGGTCTCTATACAGCTCTGATGATGGGATATGATCGGTCTCTATACGGCTCTGATGATGGGTTATGATCGGTCTCTATACAGCTCTGATGATGGGGTTATGATCGGTCTCTATACAGCTCTGATGATGGGTTATGATCGGTCTCTATACAGCTCTGATGATGGGTTATGATCGGTCTCTATACAGCTCTGATGATGGGTTATGATCGGTTTCTATACAGCTCTGATGATGGGATATGATCGGTCTCTATACAGCTCTGATGATGGGTATGATCGGTCTCTATACAGCCCTGATGATGGGTTATGATCGGTCTCTATACAGCTCTGATGATGGGTTATGATCGGTTTCTATACAGCTCTGATGATGGGATATGATCGGGTCTCTATACAGCTCTGATGATGGGTTATGATCGGTTTTCTATACAGCTCTGATGATGGGTTATAATCGGTTTTCTATACAGCTCTGATGATGGGATATGATCGGTCTCTATACAGCTCTGATGATGGGTTATGATCGGTTTCTATACAGCTCTGATGATGGGTTATAATCGGTTTCTATACAGCTCTGATGATGGGATATGATCGGTCCTCTATACAGCTCTGATGATGGGTTATGATTGGTCTCTATACAGCTCTGATGATGGGGTTATGATCGGTCTCTATACAGCTCTGATGATGGGTTATGATCGGTCTCTATACAGCTCTGATGATGGGATATGATCGGTCTCTATACAGCTCTGATGATGGGTTATGATCGGTTCTCTATACAGCTCTGATGATCGGTTATGATCGGGTCTCTATACAGCTCTGATGATGGGTTATGATCGGTCTCTATACAGCTCTGATGATGGGATATGATCGGTCTCTATACAGCTGTGATGATGGGTTATGATCGGTCTCTATACAGCTCTGATGATGGGATATGATCAGTCTCTATACAGCCCTGATGATGGGATATTGATCGGTCTCTATACAGCTGTGATGATGGGATATGATTGGTCTCTATACAGCTCTGATGATGGGTTATGATCGGTCTCTATACAGCTCTGATGATGGGATATGATCGGTCTCTATACAGCTCTGATGATCGGTTATGATCGGTCTCTATACAGCTCTGATGATGGGATATGATCGGTCTCTATACAGCTCTGATGATGGGATATGATCGGTCTCTATACAGCTCTGATGATGGGTTATGATCGGTCTCTATACAGCTCTGATGATCGGTTATGATCGGTCTCTATACAGCTCTGATGATCGGTTATGATCGGTCTCTATACAGCTCTGATGATCGGTTATGATCGGTCTCTATACAGCTCTGATGATGGGATATGATCGGTCTCTATACAGCTCTGATGATGGGATATGATCGGTCTCTATACAGCTGTGATGATGGGTTATGATCGGTCTCTATACAGCTCTGATGATGGGATATGATCAGTCTCTATACAGCCCTGATGATGGGATATGATCGGTCTCTATACAGCTGTGATGATGGGATATGATTGGTCTCTATACAGCTCTGATGATGGGTTATGATCGGTCTCTATACAGCTCTGATGATGGGATATGATCGGTCTCTATACAGCTCTGATGATCGGTTATGATCGGTCTCTATACAGCTCTGATGATGGGATATGATCGGTCTCTATACAGCTCTGATGATGGGTTATGATCGGTCTCTATACAGCTCTGATGATGGGTTATGATCGGTCTCTATACAGCTCTGATGATGGGATATGATCGGTCTCTATACAGCTCTGATGATGGGTTATGATCGGTCTCTATACAGCTCTGATGATGGGTTATGATCGGTCTCTATACAGCTCTGATGATGGGATATGATCGGTCTCTATACAGCTCTGATGATCGGTTATGATCGGTCTCTATACAGCTCTGATGATGGGATATGATCGGTCTGTATACAGCTCTGATGATGGGTTATGATCGGTCTCTATACAGCTCTGATGATGGGTTATGATCGGTCTCTATACAGCTCTGATGATGGGATATGATCGGTCTCTATACGGCTCTGATGATCGGTTATGATCGGTCTCTATACAGCTCTGATGATGGGTTATGATCGGTCTCTATACAGCTCTGATGATGGGATATGATCGGTCTCTATACAGCTCTGATGATGGGTTATGATCGGTCTCTATACAGCTCTGATGATGGGTTATGATCGGTCTCTATACAGCTCTGATGATGGGTTATGATCGGTCTCTATACAGCTCTGATGATGGGTTATGATCGGTCTCTATACAGCTCTGATGATGGGATATGATCGGTCTCTATACGGCTCTGATGATCGGTTATGATCGGTCTCTATACAGCTCTGATGATGGGTTATGATCGGTCTCTATACAGCTCTGATGATGGGTTATGATCGGTCTCTATACAGCTCTGATGATGGGATATGATCGGTCTCTATACGGCTCTGATGATCGGTTATGATCGGTCTCTATACGGCTCTGATGATGGGATATGATCGGTCTCTATACAGCTCTGATGATGGGTTATGATCGGTCTCTATACAGCTCTGATGATGGGATATGATCGGTCTCTATACGGCTCTGATGATGGGTTATGATCGGTCTCTATACAGCTCTGATGATGGGTTATGATCGGTCTCTATACAGCTCTGATGATGGGTTATGATCGGTCTCTATACAGCTCTGATGATGGGTTATGATCGGTCTCTATACAGCCCTGATGATGGGTTATGATCGGTCTCTATACAGCTCTGATGATGGGTTATGATCGGTTTCTATACAGCTCTGATGATGGGATATGATCGGTCTCTATACAGCTCTGATGATGGGTTATGATCGGTTTCTATACAGCTCTGATGATGGGTTATAATCGGTTTCTATACAGCTCTGATGATGGGATATGATCGGTCTCTATACAGCTCTGATGATGGGTTATGATCGGTTTCTATACAGCTCTGATGATGGGTTATAATCGGTTTCTATACAGCTCTGATGATGGGATATGATCGGTCTCTATACAGCTCTGATGATGGGTTATGATCGGTCTCTATACAGCTCTGATGATGGGTTATGATCGGTCTCTATACAGCTCTGATGATGGGTTATGATCGGTTTCTATACAGCCCTGATGATCGGTTATGATCGGTCTCTATACAGCTCTGATGATCGGTTATGATCGGTCTCTATACAGCTCTGATGATGGGATATGATCGGTCTCTATACAGCTCTGATGATGGGTTATGATCGGTCTCTATACAGCTCTGATGATGGGTTATGATCGGTTTCTATACAGCTCTGATGATGGGTTATGATCGGTCTCTATACAGCTCTGATGATGGGTTATGATCGGTCTCTATACAGCTCTGATGATGGGTTATGATCGGTCTCTATACAGCTCTGATGATGGGTTATGATCGGTCTCTATACGGCTCTGATGATGGTTATGATCGGTCTCTATACAGCCCTGATGATGGGATATGATCGGTCTCTATACAGCTCTGATGATGGGTTATGATCGGTCTCTATACAGCTCTGATGATGGGTTATGATCGGTTTCTATACAGCTCTGATGATGGGATATGATCGGTCTCTATACAGCTCTGATGATGGGTTATGATCGGTCTCTATACAGCTCTGATGATGGGTTATGATCGGTTTCTATACAGCTCTGATGATGGGTTATGATCGGTCTCTATACAGCTCTGATGATGGGTTATGATCGGTCTCTATACAGCTCTGATGATGGGTTATGATCGGTCTCTATACAGCTCTGATGATGGGATATGATCGGTCTCTATACAGCTCTGATGATCGGTTATGATCGGTCTCTATACAGCTCTGATGATGGGATATGATCGGTCTCTATACAGCTCTGATGATGGGTTATGATCGGTCTCTATACAGCTCTGATGATGGGTTATGATCGGTCTCTATACAGCTCTGATGATGGGTTATGATCGGTCTCTATACGGCTCTGATGATGGTTATGATCGGTCTCTATACAGCTCTGATGATGGGATATGATCGGTCTCTATACAGCTCTGATGATGGGTTATTCAGGTTTCCTATTTTCTGCTTAGTAATAGTGAGAACCTCATCCCTGGATCACCACAAGTCCCAGCTTGTCCCACTCATAGGCGGCCCCATCATTGTGCTCACCTCACCCACGCTGCCGCTTCCTGGAACACGGGGGGATGGGAGCGACCGGAATGGCTTCCTTCAGCGGTGTCCCTTTATTTTTGGGGTCCTTTTCTTCTTTGCTTCTTTCCTTTAAATATTTTCTCTTTCTTTCCTTTTCTATCTGTTCATCTTTTCTTTCTTTCTTTCTTTCGTTTTTCTTTCTTTCTTTCTATCTTTTTCCTTTTATTATTTCTATCAGTGCTTTTATTCTTTGTTTCGTTCCCTTTGATTATTTTCTCCTTCTTTATTTCTTTCCGTTTTTATCTTTTCTTTATTGCTTTTTCTTATCTGTTCTTTCTGCCTTTCCTTTTCTGTCTTTCCTTTTTCCTTTCTTTATTTCTTTCTTTTTTCTTTCTTTCTATCTTTTACATTTTATTATTTCTGTCAGTCCTTTTATTCTTTGTTTCGTCCCTTTAATTATTTTCTCTTTCTTTCCTTTTCTATCTTTTCATCTTTTCTTTATTTCTTTCTCTTATCTGTTCTTTCTGCCATTCACTTTCTTTCTTTCCTTTTTCCTTTCTTTCTTTCTTCTTCTCCTTCCTTTTATTATTTCTGTCAGTCCTTTTTATTATTTGCTTCTTTCCTTTAATTCTTTTCTTTTTCTTTCTTTCCTTTTCTATCTTTCTATCTCTTTCTTTCTTTCTTTCCGTTTTTATCTTTTCTTTATTGCTTTTTCTTATCTGTTCTTTCTGCCTTTCCCTTTCTTTCTTTCCTTTTTCCTTTCTTTATTTCTTTCTTTTTTCTTTCTTTCTTTCTTTCTATCTTCTTACTTTTATTATTTCTGTCAGTCCTTTTATTCTTTGTTTCGTCCCTTTAATTATTTTCTCTTTCTTTCCTTTTCTATCTTTTCTTTATTTCTTTCTCTTATCTGTTCTTTCTGCCATTCCCTTTTTTATTCTTTCCTTTTTCCTTTCTTTCTTTCTTCTTCTCCTTCCTTGTATTATTTCTGTCAGTCCTTTTTATTATTTGCTTCTTTCCTTTAATTCTTTTTTCTTTCTTTCTTTCTTTCTTTCTTTCTTTCTTTCTTTCCTTTTATATCTTTTCATCTTCTCTTTATTTCTTTCTCTTATCTTTTCTTTCTGCCATTACCTTTCTTTCTTCCCCTTTCCTTTCTTTCTTTCTTTCTTCTTGCTTTCTATCTTCTCCTTCCTTTTATTATTTCTGTCAGTCCTTTTATTCTTTGTTTCTTTCCTTTAATTATTTTCTTTCTTTCCTTTTCTATCTTTTCATCTTTTCTTTATTTATTTCTCTTATCTGTTCTTTCTGCCATCCACTTTCTTTCCTTTCTTTCTTTCTTTCCTTTCTTTCTTTTCTTTCTTTATATCTTCTCCTTCCTTTTAATATTTCTGTCTGTCCTACTTTTCTTATTTTTTTATTTTTCTTTCTATTCTTTCTTTCAGCTGTTCAATTTGCCAGTCCCTTTCATTCTTTCTTTCCTTCTCTTTCTTTCTTTCTTCTCCTCATATTTCTGTCAGTCCTACTATTCTGTTTTTGTTTCCATCTATTCTTTCTTTCTTTTTTTTCTTTCTTTCTATCTTCTCCTTCCTTTTATTATTTCTGTCAGTTCTATTTTTCTTTTTTTTTTTTTTTTTTTAATTCTTTCTTTCAGCTGTTCGTTCTGCCATTCCTTTTCTTTCTTTCTGCTTGTATTATTTTCTGTGATTCCTTCGGGTCATTCCTTCTTTTCATTTTCCCATCAGCCCTTCTATTCTTTTTCTTTCCTCCCATCACTTCTTTTTTTCTCCCATTCCCTCCCTTTTTTTCTTTTCCATTATTCCCTTTTTTCTTTCTTTGTTTCTGTAATTCATTCCCTCTTTTTGTTTCTGTCATCAATTCTATGCTTTTGTTCATTCTTTGTCTCTTTCCATTTCTTTTTCTTTTTTTTGTCTTTCTTTCTTTTGTTCCTTTAATTTTTTGGTCATGTCTTCTATTTTTTTCGTTCTTTATTTCTCATTCCTTCTATTATTGATTTATTTATTTTTTCTTTCTCTTTAGCGGTATTTACCATACGTGCAACTTTATCAGCAAGTATGGAATTATACCAAAACGCAAAGGGGCCACTGAGACTCGGAGTCGGCCTTGGTCCTTATGTCCCAACGTTTCGGGGTGTGTTACCCCCTTCATCAGGGGGCGCTGTGAAACCGTGACAGTGAGATAGTCTATATCAAAATGATGATGTTTGTTACTATGGGCCTTATTCATGAAGCTATAGCGCCATGTAGCGTCCGATTCATCATTATCCCAGGCTCAGCGTACAGCGACTGCGTTCAGCCTATGGGCCTTATTCATGAAGCTATAGCGCCATGTAGCGTCTGATTCATCATTATCCCAGGCTCAGCGTACAGCGCCTGCGTTCAGCCTATGGGCCTTATTCATGAAGGGATAGCGCCAGGTAGCGCCTGTACAGCGCCAGGTAGCGTCCGATTCATCATTATCCCAGGCTCAGCGTACAGCGCCTGCGTTCAGCCTATGGGCCTTATTCATGAAGGGATAGCGCCAGGTAGCGTCCAATTCATCATTATCCCAGGCTCAGCGTACAGCGACTGCGTTCAGCCTATAGGCCTTATTCATGAAGGGTTAGCGCCATGTAGCGTCCAATTCATCATTATCCCAGGCTCAGGGTTAGCGCCAGGTAGTGCCTGTACAGCGCCAGGTAGCGTCAGGTGAACGCCGGACATGGCAGCAATTACACATTTTTGAAGCCGAATCTGGTCAGCGACTCCAACAGCGCCATGTAGCGTCCGATTCATCATTATCCCAGGCTCAGCGTACAGCGCAGGCGTTCAGCCTTGCAGAGCGCCACGTCTTACCTGTCGCTACCTGGCGTCTCCCATACATTTCTATGGACGATCCTTAATGTGTTCATGTTACAATGTGATAACAATGTCCTTCCATGGGTTTTCGCTTTGTTGCTGGTGGATACATGTCCATAAACAGCCGTTAATCACACAGCCTCTGGTGCTCCCTGCTACAACGCCGACGCTGTGTGAGGCTAATTATTTGATGAATGTGGTGTGGAGTCGGTCGCACTGAGCTGGCGCTACTGTTCGCTCCCATACAGCGCAGTACTGCGACTCACACATCATATTCATCAATGCCGGCCAGCGACTGAGGCGCTCTGAAACACAGATCCACGGCCGAGCACAGCGGCTACTAGCGGTCGCTCTGAAATCCGCTCTACAGGTCTGTCGCTACCTGGCGCTAGTAATGAATCAGCCCGCCCGATAATTTGTTCATGTATATTGAGCATTTATCCTATTGGCTACCGACCCGCTGACATCACTATGACGTCAGACGGGAATTTTAACTATGTCATAATATATTAAGCTCCTATCTCACTGTCACAGTTTGGCAGCGCTCCCTGATGAAGAGGGTAACACACCCCGAAACGCTGCGACATAAGGACCGCACCGCGCCCTCGCGTGAACCAAGCGTAAGTGTGCGCCCGCCATACCTAACGACTTTTCAGGGTGTGAAACGGGGACATTTGTTAAATTAGGCCACGCCCCTCATTGAGGGATGGATGAAGCCACGCCCCTCATTGAGGGATGGATGAAGCCACGCCCCCATTGAGAGATGGATGAAGCCACGCCCCCTCATTGAGGGATAGATGAAGCCACGCCCCTCATTGAGGGATGGATGAAGCCACGCCCCCCCCATTGAGGGATAGATGAAGCCACACTCTCTCATTGAGGGATAGATGAAGTCACGCTCTCTCATTGAGGGATAGATGAAGCCACGCCCCTCATTGAGGGATGGATGAAGCCACGCCCCCTCATTGAGGGATAGATGAAGCCACACTCTCTCATTGAGGGATGGATGAAGCCACGCCCCCTCATTGAGGGATAGATGAAGCCACACTCTCTCATTGAGGGATAGATGAAGCCACACCCTCTCATTGAGGGATAGATGAAGCCACGCTCTCTCATTGAGGGATAGATGAAGCCACACTCTCTCATTGAGGGATGGATGAAGCCACGCCCCCTCATTGAGGGATAGATGAAGCCACACCCCCTCATTTGAGGGATAGATGAAGCCACATCCTCTCATTGAGGGATAGATGAAGCCACGCCCCCTCATTTGAGGGATAGATGAAGCCACATCCTCTCATTGAGGGATAGATGAAGCCACACCCCCTCATTTGAGGGATAGATGAAGCCACATCCTCTCATTGAGGGATAGATGAAGCCACGCCCCCTCATTTGAGGGATAGATGAAGCCACGCCCCCTCATTGAGGGATAGATGAAGCCACGCCCCTCATTGAGGGATGGATGAAGCCACGCCCCCCCCATTGAGGGATAGATGAAGCCACACTCTCTCATTGAGGGATAGATGAAGTCACGCTCTCTCATTGAGGGATAGATGAAGCCACGCCCCTCATTGAGGGATGGATGAAGCCACGCCCCCTCATTGAGGGATAGATGAAGCCACACTCTCTCATTGAGGGATGGATGAAGCCACGCCCCCTCATTGAGGGATAGATGAAGCCACACTCTCTCATTGAGGGATAGATGAAGCCACACCCTCTCATTGAGGGATAGATGAAGCCACACTCTCTCATTGAGGGATAGATGAAGCCACACTCTCTCATTGAGGGATGGATGAAGCCACGCCCCCTCATTGAGGGATAGATGAAGCCACACCCCCTCATTTGAGGGATAGATGAAGCCACATCCTCTCATTGAGGGATAGATGAAGCCACGCCCCCTCATTTGAGGGATAGATGAAGCCACATCCTCTCATTGAGGGATAGATGAAGCCACGCCCACTCATTGAGGGATAGATGAAGCCACACTCTCTCATTGAGGGATAGATGAAGCCACACCCTCTCATTGAGGGATAGATGAAGCCACACTCTCTCATTGAGGGATAGATGAAGCCACACTCTCTCATTGAGGGATGGATGAAGCCACGCCCCCTCATTGAGGGATAGATGAAGCCACACCCCCTCATTTGAGGGATAGATGAAGCCACATCCTCTCATTGAGGGATAGATGAAGCCACGCTCTCTCATTGAGGGATAGATGAAGCCACGCTCTCTCATTGAGGGATAGATGAAGCCACACTCTCTCATTGAGGGATAGATGAAACCACGCTCTCTCATTGAGGGATAGATGAAGCCACACTCTCTCATTGAGGGATAGATGAAGCCACACCCCCTCATTTGAGGGATAGATGAAGCCACATCCTCTCATTGAGGGATAGATGAAGCCACGCCCCCTCATTTGAGGGATAGATGAAGCCACATCCTCTCATTGAGGGATAGATGAAGCCACGCTCTCTCATTGAGGGATAGATGAAACCACGCTCTCTCATTGAGGGATAGATGAAGCCACGCTCTCTCATTGAGGGATAGATGAAACCACGCTCTCTCATTGAGGGATAGATGAAGCCACGCTCTCTCATTGAGGGATAGATGAAGCCACGCTCTCTCATTGAGGGATAGACGAAGCCACGCTCTCTCATTGAGGGATAGATGAAACCACGCTCTCTCATTGAGGGATAGATGAAGCCACGCCCTCCTCATTGAGGGATAGATGAAGCCACGCCCTCCTCATTGAGGGATGGATGAAGCCACGCTCTCTCATTGAGGGATAGATGAAGCCACCCTCTCTCATTGAGGGATAGATGAAGCCACGCTCTCTCATTGAGGGATAGATGAAGCCACGCCCTCCTCATTGAGGGATAGATGAAGCCACACTCTCTCATTGAGGGATAGATGAAGCCACACTCTCTCATTGAGAGATGGATGAAGCCACACCCTCTTATTGAGGGATAGATGAAGCCACACTCTCTCATTGAGGGATAGATGAAGCCACACCCTCTCATTGAGGGATAGATGAAGCCACACTCTCTCATTGAGGGATAGATGAAGCCACACTCTCTCATTGAGAGATGGATGAAGCCACGCCCCCTCATTGAGGGATAGATGAAGCCACACTCTCTCATTGAGGGATAGATGAAGCCACACTCTCTCATTGAGAGATGGATGAAGCCACACCCTCTCATTGAGGGATAGATGAAGCCACACTCTCTCATTGAGGGATAGATGAAGCCACACCCTCTCATTGAGGGATAGATGAAGCCACACTCTCTCATTGAGGGATAGATGAAGCCACACTCTCTCATTGAGAGATGGATGAAGCCACGCCCCCTCATTGAGGGATAGATGAAGCCACACTCTCTCATTGAGGGATAGATGAAGCCACACTCTCTCATTGAGAGATGGATGAAGCCACACCCTCTCATTGAGGGATAGATGAAGCCACACTCTCTCATTGAGGGATAGATGAAGCCACACCCTCTCATTGAGGGATAGATGAAGCCACGCCCCCTCATTGAGGGATAGATGAAGCCACACTCTCTCATTGAGGGATAGATGAAGCCACACTCTCTCATTGAGGGATAGATGAAGCCACACTCTCTCATTGAGAGATAGATGAAGCCACGCTCTCTCATTGAGGGATAGATGAAGCCACGCTCTCTCATTGAGAGATAGATGAAGCCACGCTCTCTCATTGAGGGATAGATGAAGCCACACTCTCTCATTGAGGGATAGATGAAGCCACACTCTCTCATTGAGAGATAGATGAAGCCACGCTCTCTCATTGAGGGATAGATGAAGCCACGCTCTCTCATTGAGGGATAGATGAAGCCACACTCTCTCATTGAGAGATGGATGAAGCCACACCCTCTCATTGAGGGATAGATGAAGCCACACTCTCTCATTGAGGGATGGATGAAGCCACACTCTCTCATTGAGGGATAGATGAAGCCACGCTCTCTCATTGAGAGATAGATGAAGCCACACTCTCTCATTGAGGGATAGATGAAGCCACACCCTCTCATTGAGGGATAGATGAAGCCACGCTCTCTCATTGAGGGATAGATGAAGCCACACCCTCTCTTTGAGGGATAGATGAAGCCACGCTCTCTCATTGAGAGATAGATGAAGCCACACTCTCTCATTGAGGGATAGATGAAGCCACGCTCTCTCATTGAGGGATAGATGAAGCCACGCTCTCTCATTGAGAGATAGATGAAGCCACGCTCTCTCATTGAGGGATAGATGAAGCCACGCTCTCTCATTGAGGGATAGATGAAGCCACGCTCTCTCATTGAGAGATAGATGAAGCCACGCTCTCTCATTGAGGGATAGATGAAGCCACGCTCTCTCATTGAGGGATAGATGAAGCCACGCTCTCTCATTGAGAGATAGATGAAGCCACACTCTCTCATTGAGGGATAGATGAAGCCACACTCTCTCATTGAGAGATGGATGAAGCCACACCCTCTCATTGAGGGATAGATGAAGCCACACTCTCTCATTGAGGGATAGATGAAGCCACACCCTCTCATTGAGGGATAGATGAAGCCACACCCTCTCATTGAGGGATAGATGAAGCCACGCTCTCTCATTGAGAGATAGATGAAGCCACACTCTCTCATTGAGGGATAGATGAAGCCACACTCTCTCATTGAGGGATAGATGAAGCCACACCCTCTCATTGAGGGATAGATGAAGCCACGCTCTCTCATTGAGGGATAGATGAAGCCACGCCCCCTCATTGAGGGATAGATGAAGCCACACTCTCTCATTGAGGGATAGATGAAGCCACGCCCCCTCATTGAGGGATAGATGAAGCCACACTCTCTCATTGAGGGATAGATGAAGCCACACTCTCTCATTGATTGATGGATGAAGCCACGCCCCCTAATTGAGGGATAGATGAAGCCACGCCCCCTCATTGATTGATGGATGAAGCCTCGCCCCCTAATTGAGGGATAGATGAAGCCACGCTCTCTCATTGAGGGATGGATGAAGCCACGCCCCCTCATTGAGGAATAGATGAAGCCACACTCTCTCATTAAGGGATAGATGAAGCCACACTCTCTCATTAAGGGATAGATGAAGCCACGCTCTCTCATTGAGGGATAGATAAAGCCACACCCCCTCATTGAGGGATGGATGAAGCCTCGCCCCCTAATTGAGGGATAGATGAAGCCACGCTCTCTCATTGAGGGATGGATGAAGCCACGCCCCCTAATTGAGGGATAGATGAAGCCACGCTCTCTCATTGAGGGATGGATGAAGCCACGCCCCCTCATTGAGGGATAGATGAAGCCACGCTCTCTCATTAAGGGATAGATGAAGCCACGCTCTCTCATTGAGGGATAGATGAAGCCACGCCCCCACATTGAGGGATGGATGAAGTCACGCCCCCTCATTGAGAGATGGATGAAGCCACACCCCCTCATTGAGAGATGGATGAAGCCACACCCCCTCATTGAGAGATGGATGAAGCCACACCCCCTCATTGAGAGATGGATAGGAGATACATTATAACAGTTACTCTAGAAACACTTTGAATAGGCAAATGAATCATTTATTGCTGCAGATCTGCATGTTACACCTCAAAGAGGGAACAATGGGAACAACGAGGGACAGGGGGACAAAGACTCAAAAGAGGGACAGTTGAGAGCTGTGCTGTCACTTCAGGTCCTCCTTAGTGTTGGGCAGTAGGGATCTCTCCGGGGATCGGAATGTTGCTGAATCACAGTGATGAGCTTGTTGTTATGTCAGTGACACAGGAGGCGGCTCAGGGAGCGTCACACAATACCCGGCCAACCTGGTCCCCCTGTCACATGACCCGTATGGAAAGGTTCCCTAATTCTGCCCCTGTTGTTCACTTGTACTCACCTGCACTCACCTGTACTTACCTGCACTCACTTGCATTCAATTGTACTTACCTGCACTCATTTGTAATCACATGCACACATCTGTATTCATTTGTGCTCACTTATACTCACCTGCACTCACCTGCACTCACTTGTACTCACCTGCACTCACCTGCACTCACTTGTACTCACCTGTACTCACCTGCATTCACTTGTACTCACCTGTACTCACCTGTATTCACTTGTACTCACCTGCCCCCCTGCATTCACTTGTACACGCATGCACTTACCTGTACTCACCTGCACTCTCCTGCACTTACCTGCATTGAATTGTACCCATCTGCATTCACCTGCACTTACTTGTACTCATCTGTACTCACCTGCATTCCCCCGTACTCACCTGCATTTACTTGTACTCACCTGCACTTACCTGTAATCACCTGCACTCACCTACACTCACCTGTACTTACCTGCACTCTCCTGTAGTCATGTGAACTCATCTGTACTCACCTACACTCACCTGTACTTACCTGCACTCTCCTGTAGTCATGTGAACTCATCTGTACTCACCTGCACTCACCTGTATTCATCTGCACTTACCTGCACTCACTTGTACTCACCTACACTCAACTGCATTCACTTGTACTCACCTGTACTTACCTGCACTCACTTGTACTCACCTACACTCAACTGCATTCACTTGTACTCACCTGTACTTACCTGCACTCACTTGTACTCACATGTACTAACTTGTACTCATCTGCACTTACTTGTACTCATATGCACTCACCTGTACTGATATGCACTTACCTGTACTCACCTGTATTCACTGGTGTTCACCTGCACTCACCTGTACTCACCGGAGTTCACTTGTACTCACCTGCACTTACCTGTAATCACCTGCACTCACCTACACTCACCTGCACTTACCTGTACTCACCAGAGTTCACTTGCACTCACCTGTACTTACCTGAACTCACCTACACTCAACTGCATTCACTTGTACTCACCTGTACTTACCTGCACTCACTTGTACTCACATGTACTAACTTGTACTCATCTGCACTTACCTGTACTCATATGCACTCACCTGTACTCACCTGTACTGATATGCACTTACCTGTACTCACCTGTATTCACTGGTGTTCACCTGCACTCACCTGTACTTACCTGAACTCACCTGCACTCACCTGTACTCACCGGAGTTCACTTGTACTCACCTGCACTTACCTGTAATCACCTGCACTCACCTACACTCACCTGCACTTACCTGTACTCACCAGAGTTCACTTGCACTCACCTGTACTTACCTGAACTCACCTGCACTCACCTGCATTCACCTGCACTCACTTGTACTCACCTGCACTCACCTGCACTCACTCGTACTCACCTGCACTCACTCGTACTCACCTGCACTCACCTGCACTCACTTGTACTCACTTGTACTCACCTGTATTCACGTGTACTCACCTGCACTCACCTGCACTCACTTGTACTCACCTGCACTCACCTGCACTCACTTGTACTCACCTGTATTCACTTGTACTCACCTGCACTCACTTGTACTCACCTGTACTCACCTGCACTCACTTGTACTCACCTGTATTCACTTGTACTCACCTGCACTCACTTGTACTCACCTGCACTCACTTGTACTCACCTGTACTCACCTGCACTCACCTGCACTCACCTGCACCAGCAGCCTGGTGCTGGAGACCCACAAGCGGAGCCACAATCCCAAGGGTGCGCGCAGGCCAATGGCGGTCCACTAGGTCACTGGATCACCAGGTCAATACACTAAAGCGATCCCAGGTACTTCTTGTGGGGGCACCCCGATATGTAAAGCCCCCCGGGATCACCCATATACTTACCTGTATCCCCCATGCACAGGCACCTCATGTAGTGGAGGGTACGCGCACCTGGAGGCGAAAGCTGTGAGGTAAGACTGCAGCGCTTCCTATTCAGGAGCCGGACTAAATCGGGGTTCCCCTGTTAAGTGGACCCAAACCGGGACTGGGTTTCGGTCTGCTTTAAAGAGGAACAAAACCTGGATTCTAGCCCTTGTTCAGGGGGCAAGAGCTCACCGAGGGATTCCAGGGTTTCATTCTGCTTTAAAGAGGAACAAAACCTGTGCTCATTGATGAGAAGGGGGAGCACCAAGCATCCCAAAGCAGGACAGGGGATTGGTTTTGGTCCTCTTTATTAAACGGACCGATGCTTCAGGTGTGTTACAGAGAAGCAGTTTCGGGGGACTGGGGGCTGTTTTGGGCCCCAAAGGGAGAAAGGATTTTGGGGCCCAGCCGAGCTATGACCCTTGCGGGATGACCCTCGGGATGTGGCAAAGGGGCCCCTGGAATCAGGGGTTATATCCTTGGTGGGCCAGTCCAGACCTTCAGAGAATAGCGCCAGACCACCCGGGTTTGTGTGCCATAAATAATCCATGGCAAGGGGGGCGAGTTCGCCTCTTAAAGTGGACCAAAACCCAGGATTTTGCCTATCCTGGGTTTTGGTCCCCGGGGCCCGAGTTCAGGGGCCCGCCGGGTTATTTCCTTGGTGGGCCAGTCCAAGCCTTTCAGAGAATAGCGCCAGACCACCCGGGTTTGTGTGCCATAAATAATCCATGGCAAGGGGGGCGAGTTCGCCTCTTAAAGTGGACCAAAACCCACGATTTTGCCTATCCTTGGTTTTGGTCCCCGGGGCCCGAGTTCAGGGGCCCGCCGGGTTATTTCCTTGGTAGGCCAGTCCAGACCTTCAGAGAATAGCGCCAGACCACCCGGGTTTGTGTGCCATAAATAATCCATGGCAAGGGGGGCGAGTTCGCCTCTTAAAGTGGACCAAAACCCACGATTTTGCCTATCCTTGGTTTTGGTCCCCGGGGCCCGAGTTCAGGGGCCCGCCGGGTTATTTCCTTGGTAGGCCAGTCCAGACCTTCAGAGAATAGCGCCAGACCACCCGGGTTTGTGTGCCATAAATAATCCATGGCAAGGGGGCGAGTTCGCCTCTTAAAGTGGACCAAAACCCAGGGTTTTGGTCCCCAATCGGGGATGCCCCACTGTGTGAAACCCCCCAGATCAACTCTTCCCGGTCCTACTGCGCATGCGCGGCCGCTCGTCCAATCAGCGCGCTTGGAGCCGCTGATGTCACAACGTCTAAGCCTTCTTCTAAGCCAGCAGCTCCGAGTGCGCATCCCCCGCTTCCCTCCATGCGAGCTATCAACAAATGCCTGGCCCGGGTAGAGGGATAGCGGGGATGCGGCCGCTGCTTGCGCATGCGCGGTTGGACAGGGAAGTAAGGTAAGTGAATGGGGCGACCCGGGGGGCGTCACACAGCGGGGCATCCCCGATTTTGGATGCCCCGGGGGGAGGGAATCTTGCTTATTCCAGGGCCGTTGGGATGTTGGTTTTAATATGCAGATCATTCAGCACTGATTGAATGAGAGCCCGTGCATGTGCCATGGGAACATCGGGAAAGTACATTTTAGGGGTAATGGGTGGGTATCACAAAGTGGAGCGTCCCAAATCCGGATGCCCCCGGGACAAGAACCAAAACCCGGGGTAGAGAAAATCCAGAGTTTTGGTCCACTTTATCAGATTGATGTGTTGTCACAGTGAGAGACCTAAATGGAAAGCCTCAGGCTTGTTCTTTTCTTACAGAATAATGTAATGTAATAATTATAGAGTGAAATCATTTCCCTTTTCTTTATGGTGAAACATCTGTAAATAAAGCTGAGGATACAAATATATCAGCGACTGTTACATCACATCACTAAGTGTTACAATTGTATCAGCGAACAGCGGAAGCCTCTGATGGGAGACAAGGCAATAGATAGGTTACCACTGTACCCACAACCCCAGCCCCCTGTACCCAGCCCCCTGTACCCAGCCCCACTGTACCCAGCCCCACTGTACCCAGCCCCACTGTACCCACAAGCTAAGGAACCCCAGCCCCCTGTACCCACAAGCTAAGGAACCCCAGCCCCCTGTACCCAGCCCCACTGTACCCACAAGCTAAGGAACCCCAGCCCCCTGTACCCACAATCCAAGGAACCCCAGCCCCCTGTACCCACAATCCAAGGAACCCCAGCCCCTTGTACCCAGCCCCACTGTACCCACAAGCTAAGGAACCCCAGCCCCCTGTACCCAGCCCCACTGTACCCACAAGCCAAGGAACCCCAGCCCCCTGTACCCACAAGCTAAGGAACCGCAGCCCCCTGTACCCAGCCCCACTGTACCCACAAGCTAAGGAACCCCAGCCCCCTGTACCCACAATCCAAGGAACCCCAGCCCCCTGTACCCACAATCCAAGGAACCCCAGCCCCTTGTACCCAGCCCCACTGTACCCACAAGCTAAGGAACCCCAGCCCCCTGTACCCAGCCCCACTGTACCCACAAGCTAAGGAACCCCAGCCCCCTGTACCCAGCCCCACTGTACCCACAAGCTAAGGAACCCCAGCCCCCTGTACCCAGCCCCACTGTACCCACAAGCTAAGGAACCCCAGCCCCCTGTACCCACAATCCAAGGAACCCCAGCCCCCTGTACCCACAATCCAAGGAACCCCAGCCCCTTGTACCCAGCCCCACTGTACCCACAAGCTAAGGAACCCCAGCCCCCTGTACCCAGCCCCACTGTACCCACAAGCTAAGGAACCCCAGCCCCCTGTACCCAGCCCCACTGTACCCACAAGCTAAGGAACCCCAGCCCCCTGTACCCAGCCCCACTGTACCCACAAGCAGGGAACCCCAGCCCCCTGTACCCAGCCCCACTGTACCCACAAGCAGGGAACCCCAGCCCCCTGTACCCAGCCCCCTGTACCCACAAGCCAAGGAACCCCAGCCCCCTGTACCCACAATCCAAGGAACCCCAGCCCCTTGTACCCAGCCCCACTGTACCCACAAGCTAAGGAACCCCAGCCCCCTGTACCCAGCCCCACTGTACCCACAAGCTAAGGAACCCCAGCCCCCTGTACCCAGCCCCACTGTACCCACAAGCTAAGGAACCCCAGCCCCCTGTACCCAGCCCCACTGTACCCACAAGCAGGGAACCCCAGCCCCCTGTACCCAGCCCCACTGTACCCACAAGCCAAGGAACCCCAGCACCCTGTACCCACAATCCAAGGAACCCCAGCCCCTTGTACCCAGCCCCACTGTACCCACAAGCAGGGAACCCCAGCCCCCTGTACCCAGCCCCACTGTACCCACAAGCCAAGGAACCCCAGCCCCCTGTACCCACAATCCAAGGAACCCCAGCCCCTTGTACCCAGCCCCACTGTACCCACAAGCAGGGAACCCCAGCCCCCTGTACCCAGCCCCACTGTACCCACAAGCCAAGGAACCCCAGCACCCTGTACCCAGCCCCACTGTACCCACAAGCCAAGGAACCCCAGCCCCACTGTACCCACAAGCCAAGGAACCCCAGCCCACTGTACCCAGCCCCACTGTACCCACAAGCCAAGGAACCCCAGCCCCCTTTACTCAGCCCCAATGTACCCACAAGCCAAGGAACCCCAACCCCTGTACCCAGCCCCACTGTACCCACAAGCTAAGGAACCCCAGCCCCCTGTACCCACAATCCAAGGAACCCCAGCCCCCTGTACCCAGCCCCACTGTACCCACAAGCTAAGGAACCCCAGCCCCCTGTACCCACAATCCAAGGAACCCCAGCCCCCTGTACCCACAATCCAAGGAACCCCAGCCCCTTGTACCCAGCCCCACTGTACCCACAAGCTAAGGAACCCCAGCCCCCTGTACCCAGCCCCACTGTACCCACAAGCTAAGGAACCCCAGCCCCCTGTACCCAGCCCCACTGTACCCACAAGCTAAGGAACCCCAGCCCCCTGTACCCAGCCCCACTGTACCCACAAGCTAAGGAACCCCAGCCCCCTGTACCCACAATCCAAGGAACCCCAGCCCCCTGTACCCACAATCCAAGGAACCCCAGCCCCTTGTACCCAGCCCCACTGTACCCACAAGCTAAGGAACCCCAGCCCCCTGTACCCAGCCCCACTGTACCCACAAGCTAAGGAACCCCAGCCCCCTGTACCCAGCCCCACTGTACCCACAAGCTAAGGAACCCCAGCCCCCTGTACCCAGCCCCACTGTACCCACAAGCAGGGAACCCCAGCCCCCTGTACCCAGCCCCACTGTACCCACAAGCCAAGGAACCCCAGCACCCTGTACCCACAATCCAAGGAACCCCAGCCCCTTGTACCCAGCCCCACTGTACCCACAAGCAGGGAACCCCAGCCCCCTGTACCCAGCCCCACTGTACCCACAAGCCAAGGAACCCCAGCACCCTGTACCCAGCCCCACTGTACCCACAAGCCAAGGAACCCCAGCCCCACTGTACCCACAAGCCAAGGAACCCCAGCCCACTGTACCCAGCCCCACTGTACCCACAAGCCAAGGAACCCCAGCCCCCTTTACTCAGCCCCAATGTACCCACAAGCCAAGGAACCCCAACCCCTGTACCCAGCCCCACTGTACCCACAAGCTAAGGAACCCCAGCCCCCTGTACCCACAATCCAAGGAACCCCAGCCCCCTGTACCCAGCCCCACTGTACCCACAAGCTAAGGAACCCCAGCCCCCTGTACCCACAATCCAAGGAACCCCAGCCCCCTGTACCCACAATCCAAGGAACCCCAGCCCCTTGTACCCAGCCCCACTGTACCCACAAGCCAAGGAACCCCAGCCCCCTGTACCCAGCCCCACTGTACCCACAAGCCAAGGAACCCCCAACCCCTTGTACCCAGCCCCACTGTACCCACAATCCAAGGAACCCCAGCCCCCTGTACCCACAATCCAAGGAACCCCAGGCCCTTGTACCCAGCCCCACTGTACCCACAAGCAGGGAACCCCAGCCCCCTGTACCCAGCCCCACTGTACCCACAAGCCAAGGAACCCCAGCCCACTGTACCCAGCCCCACTGTACCCACAAGCCAAGGAACCCCAGCCCCCTTTACTCAGCCCCAATGTACCCACAAGCTAGGGAACCCCAGCCCCCAATGCTATAGCCCTGGCATCATGGTTGGAGAGGGGGCTCAGCAGGGATGTTTGGCCCTAGTCCGCCACTGACTTCCAGTGTGCATTGCAACCTGCGGTGAGCTTTTTAGTGTTATTGCTAAAAGTCTTACTGAGACGCAGATTGCATGCGCGGTTGGACAGGGAAGTAAGGTAAGTGAATGGGGCGACCCGGGGGGCGTCACACAGCGGGGCATCCCCGATTTTGGATGCCCCGGGGGGAGGGAATCTTGCTTATTCCAGGGCCGTTGGGATGTTGGTTTTAATATGCAGATCATTCAGCACTGATTGAATGAGAGCCCGTGCATGTGCCATGGGAACATCGGGAAAGTACATTTTAGGGGTAATGGGTGGGTATCACAAAGTGGAGCGTCCCAAATCCGGATGCCCCCGGGACAAGAACCAAAACCCGGGGTAGAGAAAATCCAGAGTTTTGGTCCACTTTATCAGATTGATGTGTTGTCACAGTGAGAGACCTAAATGGAAAGCCTCAGGCTTGTTCTTTTCTTACAGAATAATGTAATGTAATAATTATAGAGTGAAATCATTTCCCTTTTCTTTATGGTGAAACATCTGTAAATAAAGCTGAGGATACAAATATATCAGCGACTGTTACATCACATCACTAAGTGTTACAATTGTATCAGCGAACAGCGGAAGCCTCTGATGGGAGACAAGGCAATAGATAGGTTACCACTGTACCCACAACCCCAGCCCCCTGTACCCAGCCCCCTGTACCCAGCCCCACTGTACCCAGCCCCACTGTACCCAGCCCCACTGTACCCAGCCCCACTGTACCCACAAGCTAAGGAACCCCAGCCCCCTGTACCCAGCCCCACTGTACCCACAAGCTAAGGAACCCCAGCCCCCTGTACCCACAATCCAAGGAACCCCAGCCCCCTGTACCCACAATCCAAGGAACCCCAGCCCCTTGTACCCAGCCCCACTGTACCCACAAGCTAAGGAACCCCAGCCCCCTGTACCCAGCCCCACTGTACCCACAAGCTAAGGAACCCCAGCCCCCTGTACCCAGCCCCACTGTACCCACAAGCTAAGGAACCCCAGCCCCCTGTACCCAGCCCCACTGTACCCACAAGCAGGGAACCCCAGCCCCCTGTACCCAGCCCCACTGTACCCACAAGCCAAGGAACCCCAGCACCCTGTACCCACAATCCAAGGAACCCCAGCCCCTTGTACCCAGCCCCACTGTACCCACAAGCAGGGAACCCCAGCCCCCTGTACCCAGCCCCACTGTACCCACAAGCCAAGGAACCCCAGCCCCCTGTACCCACAATCCAAGGAACCCCAGCCCCTTGTACCCAGCCCCACTGTACCCACAAGCAGGGAACCCCAGCCCCCTGTACCCAGCCCCACTGTACCCACAAGCCAAGGAACCCCAGCACCCTGTACCCAGCCCCACTGTACCCACAAGCCAAGGAACCCCAGCCCCACTGTACCCACAAGCCAAGGAACCCCAGCCCCCTTTACTCAGCCCCAATGTACCCACAAGCCAAGGAACCCCAACCCCTGTACCCAGCCCCACTGTACCCACAAGCTAAGGAACCCCAGCCCCCTGTACCCACAATCCAAGGAACCCCAGCCCCTTGTACCCAGCCCCACTGTACCCACAAGCTAAGGAACCCCAGCCCCCTGTACCCACAATCCAAGGAACCCCAGCCCCCTGTACCCACAATCCAAGGAACCCCAGCCCCTTGTACCCAGCCCCACTGTACCCACAAGCAGGGAACCCCAGCCCCCTGTACCCAGCCCCACTGTACCCACAAGCCAAGGAACCCCCAACCCCTTGTACCCAGCCCCACTGTACCCACAATCCAAGGAACCCCAGCCCCCTGTACCCACAATCCAAGGAACCCCAGCCCCTTGTACCCAGCCCCACTGTACCCACAAGCCAAGGAACCCCAGCCCACTGTACCCAGCCCCACTGTACCCACAAGCCAAGGAACCCCAGCCCCCTTTACTCAGCCCCAATGTACACACAAGCCAAGGAACCCATCCCCCAATGCTATAGCCCTGGCATCATGGTTGGAGAGGGGGCTCAGCAGGGATGTTTGGCCCTAGTCCGCCACTGACTTCCAGTGTGCATTGCAACCTGCGGTGAGCTTTTTAGTGTTATTGCTAAAAGTCTTACTGAGACGCAGATTGCAATGCACACCGAATATTTAAATATTTACATAAATATTACCAATAATATTATTATAATTATAATATGATAATTATATTTAATAATTTATAATTTTTGGTGTGCATTAAATGAATTTGTATAATATTTGGTATGCATTGCAATTGTCACGCTCGGGGTAACTCCAGCCCTCCAGATAAGCCCTCAACCCCCAATCTCCGCAGCCAGCTTCACCTGTAGGAGCCCCCGCTTGCCGGGACGCAGAATACGCCTGCCCGGGATCGGTTGCCCCCAGGACTTCAATGGCTCAAAGGATGTGAGCTTATTGGTAGGAGGTCTGGAGAACCAAATGGCTAGAGCGTTAGAAGCGGAAGTCCAGAGACAGGCCAGAGGTCGACAACGGGAAGACAGAGATCGTGACAGTACCGAAGGATTAGGCGCGCAAGCACGATGCAGGGAGGCAGGAGGAAGGACGGCCGTGTGCGCGACTGCAGCGGCCGCTGAGCGGGAACTGCTGCTGCGGCCAACCGCCCGGAGACGGCGCTGGAACGGGGCCCAGGTAAGCGCCGATTCCGATTCCTGACAGCAATATTGGTATAATTATAATAAATAATATATATATATATATATATATATATATATATATATATATATATATATATATATAAATAATTATTAATAATAATATTATTATTATTATTATTAAATATATATATATATATATATATATATATATATATATATATATATATATAATTTATATATAATATTTTATAGTATTATTATTATTGGTAATATTTATGTAAATAATGTGTAATATTTAGCATGTCCTGTGTTTCTAGTCCAGTCTAGTCAAGCCTTGATCTGCTTTCCTGTTCCTAATTTCCAGCTATATTTCTAGTTTGTGGTTGTGAAGGAAAAAATGCCTGAAACCCTGGATACAAGTCCGGAGTTCCCCCATTTAGTTTCCCCTGTAGCATTAAGGCTGATTCTCTCACACCTTTGGGCTGGGAAGGTCCCACTGAGTCTGAGACAGAGGTGACCCCTGCAGAGAGCTCCCTGTCATCAAACACCAGTGCCTCAGACATCTGGCATGGCTCAAATCGGACTGTAATTGGGCCACTGTGTGTCCCAGCACCAAGCCAGAATGGGCCCACAAAACCGTATACATACATATGTTTCTCAGGGCCATGCGACCAGGGGAACCCAAGGAAATGGAGAGCTCAGGTTCTGACCCATCTAGGGACTTCATCTTTGGACTCATCGGATTTCACTGTCCCAGCACCAAGCCAGACACAGAACCAGAATGAGTCCACAAAACCACACGCAGACACATGTTTCTCAGGGCCATGCGGCCACTGGAACCCAAGGAAATGGAGAGCTCAGGTTCTGACCCATCTAGGGACATCATCTTTGGGCTCATCGGATTTCACTGTCCCAGCACCAACCGCACGCAGACAT
>CM051244.1:168720099-169045099 GCA_027917425.1 Gastrophryne carolinensis | reverse complement strand
CTATCTTTTTTTATTGTTTGCATTTTTGCTAAACTTTGGGTCCCAATATCCACATTTTAGTTGTTTGGACCTTCATTTTTATAATTTTGTACAACTTTTTCTCATTTTTTTCGAACAAAAAAACAAAAAAAGGATTCAATCCCTAAAAAGAACTTGCAGCTGACACTTTCATTGGATGCCGCAGCCATGTGTTTTCGGAATGGAATCAGCCTGTTACTCACTGGAATCGGCAGTTTCCTCCACCTATTTGCCGGAGGAAATTCACCAGTCAAATTGCCACATTTGCGCTGCACGCTTTTCTGCCCCCTAAACATCCCATAAATCAAGCGCCGGAGACAGTGTGGGGCACAAAAATGGTGGGAGCGGAAAATTTCACGAGCAAATTGCCGCATCAGTGAACGTGAGCAAATCGGTGCAAAAACAATTGCGCGTCCTATTTTGATAAATATGATTCAAGGGCAATTTGGCGCTCTTTCGTTCTAATGTCAATTTACCCAACAACGTTCAGCAACGCGCCAATTTGAGCCTGAACTTTGCCGTTAGTGTCCTTCTTGCGTAGCAAACTGTCTCCGGCACTTGATTTATGGGATGTTTAGGGGGCAGAAAAGCGTGCAGCGCAAATGTGGCATTTTGAAGAGTGAATTTCCTCTAGCAAATAAGTGAAGGAAACGTCCGATTCTGAGTAACAGGATTGTTTAATCCCGAAAACACACCGCGGCGGCGTCCTGCGTGTTTATGAGCTATGAAAGTGTCAGCTGCAAGTTCTTTTTAGGGTTTGAACCCTTTTTTTTTTTGTAAAAAGAAAATGATAAAAAATAGTTATAAAATCACAAAAATTAGGGTCCAAACACCAAAAATGAGGATAGTGGGCCCCAAAGTTTAGCCAAAACTCAAACAATAAAAAAAAAAAAAAAAAACGATAGTTAAATTATTAATCATTAATATGCAAAGCAAAGGGCAATTTGGCGCTCCAAAAATCAAGCCCAAACTTAATTGCACACAACCACGAATCGACCCTATATAGAGATTCACACAAAAGAAAACAGTTTTGGGTCAGCACTCCTTAAAAATCAACTTTTATTGAAGTCCATTAAAAAAACACTTCAAGAGTAATAAAAAGCAGACCCCGACAACTGTAATAAGTCGTGCAGCTCTAACGCGTTTTGGACGCTACCAGGTCCTTAGCCATCTATGGCTAAAATCATATTACCAGACCCAACAGCTGTAATAAGTCGTGCAGCTCTAACGCGTTTCGGACGCTACCAGGTCCTTAGTCATCTATGGCTAAAATCATATTACCAGACCCAACAGCTGTAATAAGTCGTGCAGCTCTAACGCGTTTTGGACGCTACCAGGTCCATAGTCATCTATGACTAAAATCATATTACCAGACCCCGACAACTGTAATAAGTCGCGCAGCGCTAATGCGTTTTGGACGCTACCAGGTCCTTAATCGTCTATGACTAAAATGATATTACCAGACCCCGACAGCTGTAATAAGTCGTGCAGCTCTAATGCGTTTTGGACGCTACAAGGTCCATAGTCATCTTTGACTAAAATCATATTACCAGACCCCGACAGCTGTAATAAGTCGTGCAGCTCTAACGAGTTTAGGACGCTACTAGGTCCTTAGTCATCTATGACTAAAATCATATTACCAGACCCCGACAACTGGAATAAGTCATGCAGCTCTAACGCGTTTTGGACGCTACCAGGTCCTTAGTCATCTATGACTAAAATCATATTACCAGCCCCCGACAACTGCAATAAGTCGTGCAGCTCTAACACGTTTCGGACGCTACCAGGTCCTTAGTCATCTCTGACTAAAATCATATTACCAGAGCCCGACAGCCGTAATAAGTTGTGCAGCTCTAACGCGTTTCGGACGCTACCAGGTCCTTAGTCGTCTATGACTAAAATCATATTACCAGACCCCGACAACTGTAATAAGTCGTGCAGCTCTAACGCGTTTTGGACGCTACCAGGTCCATAGAGATCTATGAGTAAAATCATATTACCAGACCCCGACAGCTTTAATAAGTTGTGCAGCCTTAACGTGTTTTGGACGCTACCAGGTCCTTAGTCATCTCTGACTGAAATCATATTACCAGACCCCGACAGCTGTAATAAGTTGTGCAGCTCTAACGCGTTTTGGACGCTACCAGGTCCATAGTCATCTATGACTAAAATCATATTACCAGACCCCGACAGCTGTAATAAGTTGTGCAGCTCTAACGCGTTTTGGACGCTACCAGGTCCATAGTCATCTATGACTAAAATCATATTACCAGACCCAACAGCTGTAATAAGTCGTGCAGCTCTAACGCGTTTCGGACGCTACCAGGTCCTTAGTCGTCTATGACTAAAATCATATTTCCAGAGCCCGACAGCTGTAATAAGTCGTGCAGCTCTAACGCGTTTTGGACGCTACCAGGTCCATAGTCATCTATGACTAAAATCATATTACCAGACCCCGACAGCTGTAATAAGTTGTGCAGCTCTAACGCGTTTTGGACGCTACCAGGTCCATAGTCATCTATGACTACAATCATATTTCCAGACCCCGACAGCTGTAATAAGTCGTGCAGCTCTAACGCGTTTCGGACGCTACCATGTCCTTAGACATATATGACTCAAGGATTTTGGCCTGCTTTAACCCAGCAAGATTGAGGAGTCATAGCAACGCTGCACATTTTGAGACGGGGAAGAAATGGTGTGAAAGAGTCGTCGCACCGGAAAGACGAGCCGCATGACATCGCAATCGCCTCACACATCCAGCCATGTAAATCCACTCAACACCCTGTAAACACGCTTGTGTTTACATCAAAACACCGAATGAGAAAAGGCTGTTCTCTGCTTGCTGGGGCCTGGCGGGCCGATACGGGCTGCGCGTCACAGTTGAGTGCAGGAAGATCGCAAACTCAAGTAAAAGAGAGAGAGAAAGAAAAAAAGAAAGAAAAGGAAAGAGATAGAAATAAAGAGAAAAAAAGAAAGAAAGAGAATGACGCCCACGAAATCGCATTAAAACCCCTGAAAAGGAGCCTCGGTGTCGTCCAATGAAAAGATACAACAATAGATGTACACAAATTGTGAGATAATATATTTATGTATATGTATGATATATGTTTAAAATAAGGTGAGAGAAAGAAAGACAGAAAGAAAGAGAGAGAGAGAGAAAGAAAGAAAGAAAAATAGAAAGAAAGAGAGATAGAGAGAAAGAAGGAGAGAAAAAAAGAAAGAAAGAGAGAGCAAAAGAAAGAGAGAGAGAGGGAGAAAAAAAGTAAAAAGAAAGAGAAAGAAAGGAAGAGATAAAAAGAAAGAAAGAGAGAAAGAATGACAGAAAGATAAAAAGAAAGAAAAAGAAAGAAAGAGAGAGAGAAAGAAAGAGAAAGAAAGAAAGAAAGAAAAAAGAAATATACAAAATAAATGGAAAGAAACAAACTATAGAAGGAATGACAGAAACAAAGAAAGAGAATGACGCCCACGCATTCGCATTAACACGCCTGGAAAGGAGCCTCGGTGTTGTCCAATGAAGATGTACACAAATTGTAAGATGCTGTATAAAATAAGGTGAGATGTTGTAGGGAGAGCACACTACGTGTTATCACTTCAAGCAATGGTTCAAACCACAAACATTGTTTAAAGCAGAACAAAACCCGGGATTTTGTTCCTTGCCCCCCTCGGGAATCCCAATTTGGGATGACCTGCTGTGCGAAACCCCCCCCCACGGATCGCCCAGTAAAACTCACCTCTTCCCGGTCCTACGGCGCATGTACGGGCTCTCGTCTAATCAGCCATGCAAGCGTCCGCATCCCCAGCAGAGTGTGCGCTCCCCCCCCCCCCCGAGCCTAATGTATGGCTAGAGCGGGAGTACGCACACAGCCATTAGTCATAGATGACTAAGGACCCGGTAGCGTCCGAAACGTGTTAGAGCTGCACAACTTATTACAGCTGTTGGGTCTGGTAATATGATTTTAGTCATAGATGACTAAGGACCTGGTAGCGTCCGAAACGCGTTAGAGCTGCACGACTTATTACAGCTGTCGGGGTCTGGTAATATGATTTTAGTCATAGAAGACTATGGATCTGGTAGCATCCGAAACGCGTTAGAGCCGCACGACATATTACAGCTGTCGGGGTCTGGTAATATGATTTTAGTCCTAGAAGACTATGGATCTGGTAGCATCCGAAACGCGTTAGAGCTGCACAACATATTACAGCTGTCGGGGTCTGGTAATATGATTTTAGTCATAGATGACTAAGGACCTGGTAGCGTCCGAAACGCGTTAGAGCTGCACGACTTATTACAGCTATCGGGGTCTGGTAATATGATTTTAGCCATAGTTGACTATGGACCTGGTAGTGTACGAAACGCGTTAGAGCTGCACGACTTATTACAGCTGTCAAGGTCTGGTAATATGATTTTAGTCATAGATGACTAAGGACCTGGTAGTGTCCGTAACGTGTTAGAGCCGCACGACTTATTATAGCTGTCGGGGTCTGGTAATATGATTTTAGTCATAGATGACTAAGGACCTGGTAGCGTCCGAAACACGTTAGACCTGCACGACTTATTACAGCTGTCAAGGTCTGGTAATATGATTTTAGTCATAGATGACTAAGGACCTGGTAGCGTCCGAAACGCGTTAGAGCTGCACAACATATTACAGCTGTCGGGGTCTGGTAATATGATTTTAGTCATAGATGACTAAGGACCTGGTAGCGTCCGAAACGCGTTAGAGCTGCACGACTTATTACAGCTATCGGGGTCTGGTAATATGATTTTAGCCATAGTTGACTATGGACCTGGTAGCGTCCGAAACGCGTTAGAGCTGCACGACTTATTACAGCTGTCAAGGTCTGGTAATATGATTTTAGTCATAGATGACTAAGGACCTGGTAGTGTCCGTAACGTGTTAGAGCCGCACGACTTATTATAGCTGTCGGGGTCTGGTAATATGATTTTAGCCATAGTTGACTATGGACCTGGTAGTGTACGAAATGCGTTAGAGCTGCACGACTTATTACAGCTGTCGGGGTCTGGTAATATGATTTTAGTCATAGATGACTAAGGACCTGGTAGCGTCCGAAACACGTTAGAGCTGCACGACTTATTACAGCTGTCAAGGTCTGGTAATATGATTTTATTCATAGATGACTAAGGACCTGGTAGCGTCCGAAACACGTTAGAGCTGCACGACTTATTACAGCTGTCGGGGTCTGGTAATATGATTTTAGTCATAGATGACTATGGACCTGGTAGCGTCCGAAACGTGTTAGAGCCGCACAACTTATTATAGCTGTCGGGGTCTGGTAATATGATTTTAGTCATAGATGACTAAGGACCTGGTAGCGTCCGAAACGTGTTAGAGCCGCACAACTTATTATAGCTGTCGGGGTCTGGTAATATGATTTTAGTCATAGATGACTAAAGACCTGGTAGCGTCCGAAATGCATTAGAGCTGCACGACTTATTACAGCTGTCAAGGTCTGGTAATATGATTTTAGTCATAGATGACTAAGGACCTGTTGCGTCCAAAACGTGTTAGAGCTGCACGACTTATTACAGCTGTCAGGGTCTGGTAATATGATTTTAGTCATAGATGACTATGGACCTGGTAGCGTCCGAAATGCGTTATAGCTGCACGTCTTATTACAGCTGTCGAGGTCTGGTATTATAATCGGTTTAGATCGGTGAGGGAGCCAGGAAGTAGTTGAGTTTTGCCGGGGAGGTGGGTTTCACACAGCGGAGCATCCCAATTCTGGATGCCCTGGGGGGGATGGCTAACTACGGGCATGGAATCTTTTAAGCTCCATTTGTGCTTCAAAACACAACAGCAGCAGAAGGTGCAAATTGGCGCAAGAAAAGGCAATTTGCGCACAGACCTGGACTCGACCCTTATATGATTGTTATGTGGTGCTTATTTTGAGCCATCTTATGTGCACTGTGTGCCGACCGAACCTCACAATGGCTGAGCTAGACTTTACATGAGCCAGCGTTGCTGCCACACAAACACTGTTACATACATAAACTATACTGAAGTGATACAGTAACTGACCAATCCTAGAGCTTGCAGACTCATTGCACTGTTTACTATACATAACCCAGAGAACCTTCTGTATAGACGACATAAATAATCGCGCCTGAATTTTGCATCCTCTTGCGCAGCAAACTGTCTCCGGAGCCTGATTTATGGGATGTTTAGAGGGCAGATACGCGTATGCAAATCTGGGACAAAACATTGGGCACATTAAGGGGTAACTGGAATGACAATATCCACCAAAAATGAAGAACACAGGTTCGCCGGAGAATACACTGCAAAATGGAGAATAGAGCTTCGCAGGAAACACAGAAGATGAAGAGATCAAATTTCTATGGAGAAACAGTAAAGGAAAAGGGAGAAACCATCCGGACCAGGGGCTTAGCTGGCCAGAAACAGTGAAGGAAAGGGAGGAAACCATCGGGACCAGGGGCTTAGCTGGCCAGAAACAGTGAAGGAAAGGGAGGAAACCATCGGGACCAGGGGCTTAGCTGCCCAGAAACAGTGAAAGAAAGGGAGGAAACCATCGGGACCAGGGGCTTAGCTGGCCAGAAACAGTGAAGGAAAGGGAGGAAACCATCGGGACCAGGGGCTTAGCTGGCCAGAAACAGTGAAGGAAAGGGAGGAAACCATCGGGACCAGGGGCTTAGCTGCCCAGAAACAGTGAAAGAAAGGGAGGAAACCATCGGGACCAGGGGCTTAGCTGGCCAGAAACAGTGAAGGAAAGGGAGGAAACCATCGGGACCAGGGGCTTAGCTGGCCAGAAACAGTGAAGGAAAGGGAGGAAACCATCGGGACCAGGGGCTTAGCTCGCCAGAAACAGTGAAGGAAAGGGGAGAAACTATTCAGACCAGGGGCTTAGCTGGCCAGAAACAGTGAAGGAAAGGGAGGAAACCATCGGGACCAGAGGCTTAGCTGGCCAGAAACAGTGAAGGAAAGGGAGTAACCATCAGGACCAGAGGCTTAGCTGGCCAGAAACAGTGAAGGAAAGGGAGGAAACCATCGGGACCAGAGGCTTAGCTGGCCAGAAACAGTGAAGGAAAGGGAGGAAACCATCGGGACCAGAGGCTTAGCTGGCCATTCGCGCTTCAAAACAGCTGATTTTCCTTGCAGAAGGCACAGAAGAAGAGGCTTTAGGTTTACGGGCAGCAACAAATCCCAGCTGGCCTGGGAAGTCTAAGAACCCTTCTGAATCCCTTAACGGGACAAAACCTCTATTAAGGCCGACAAATCAGGAGATTGGCGCATCATCATCTCTCCTCTGGGATTTAGGAAATTTACGGTCCATGTTTTCAATGATGATTAGAAAATGAGGGCATTGAAAAAGCCTAGACGGGCGAAACATGTTTGCCCCCCACAAAAGTGATGCAAAAGAACAAAGAATAATTGTGTAACAAATTGGAATATTTTGTCGATATGCAACATATGGATGTATGAATGTGAAAAACGTTTTGTAACTTGTGTAAACTTTTTAAAACTTTTTTTTAGAGATAATAAGGTGTGGTCATAGCTCTAAGCCATTAACCCTGAGGGGGGCCTAGCCTCGGGATAAGCCAAGATAGACTGAAGTGATACAGTAACTGACCAATCCTAGAGCTCGAAGACTCATCGCACTGTTTACTATACATAACCCAGAGAACCTTTTGTATAGACGCCATAAATAATCCCACCAAACAGCCCTAAGCTAAATCATCGGAGGTGTTTACACCTAAACAAATGACCTATCACTGCAAATATGGCGGACGGCCAGTGTCGAGGGAGGCCGGGATATGGCGGGGGAGTGACATACCGGATTGTGAGGGATTCAAGACAGGGACAACAGGTTGGTGGCAGGAATGCGGATCATCCAGTGTCAGACTGGCCCACTAGAGGATCCTCTGGTGGGCCCCAGGTACTGACCCAGGGCCACCATCAGGGCGGAGCAAGCGATCCAAGGCTAAAATTGAGTTTCTGACTTGTCTGGAGTGTCCTCTAGGGGTTATTTATTTATTTACTTATTTCTATTTATTTTATTAATATTTTATTATTTTTTATTATTTAGTCAAAATACATCAGATCATCTAATTGCATACCTTCCAACGTTTCAGGTATTTATTTACCTATTTCTATTTATTTTATTAATATTTTATTATTTTTTATTATTTAGTCAAAAGACATCAGATCATCTAATTGCACACCTTCCAACTTTTCAGGTATTTATTTACCTATTTCTATTTATTTTATTAAATATTTTATTATTTTTTATTATTTAGTCAAAAGACATCAGATCATCTAATTGCACACTTTCCAACTTTTTAGGTATTTATTTACTTATTTCTATTTATTTTATTAATATTTTTTTTTATTAATATTTTGTCAATAGACATCAGATCATCTAATTGCATACCTTCCAACTTTTCAGGTATTTATTTACCTATTTCTATTTATTTTATTAAATATTTTATTATTTTTTATTATTTGGTCAATAGGTATCAGATCATCTAATTGCACACCTTCCAACTTTTCAGGTATTTATTTACTTATTTCTATTTATTTTATTAATATTTTATTATTTTTTATTATTTAGTCAAAATACATCAGATCATCTAATTGCACACCTTCCAACTTTTCAGGTATTTATTTACTTATTTCTATTTATTTTATTAATATTTTATTATTTTTTATTATTTAGTCAAAAGACATCAGATCATCTAATTGCACACCTTCCAACTTTTCATGTATTTATTTACTTATTTCTATTTATTTTATTCATATTTTATTTTTTTTTAGTATTTGGTCATTAGACATCAGATCATCTAATTGCACACCTTCCAACTTTTCAAGTATTTATTTACTTATTTCTATTTATTTTATTAATATTTTATTATTTTTTATTATTTAGTCAAAATACATCAGATCATCTAATTGCACACCTTCCAACTTTTCATGTATTTATTTACTTGTTTCTATTTATTTTATTAATATTTTATTATTTTTTATTATTTGCTCAATAGGCATCAGATCATCTAATTGCACACCTTCCAACTTTTCATGTATTTATTTACTTGTTTCTATTTATTTTATTAATATTTTATTATTTTTTATTATTTGCTCAATAGGCATCAGATCATCTAATTGCACACCTTCCAACTTTTCATGTATTTATTTACTTGTTTCTATTTATTTTATTCATATTTTATTATTTTTTATTATTTGGTCAATAGGCAATCAGCAGACAGTTAGGATGAGCAACCAGTAAGCCCAAGAATCTAATGGTGGTCAGACAGCACCACCAACAGGTGAATAAGTGGCACTACAGCTTTATAGAGAGCAGCTCCCTTGTTGGAGATTCAATACTATCCAACAACCTCAGAAACAATTTTAAAACCAAACATTTCATCATAAGAATATTACAAAATCTTCTACATTTCACCATTTCATTTCAGTCTAAACCAGTGGTTCTCAACCTTTCTAATGCCGTGACCCCGCAATACAATTCCTCATGTTGCTGTGACCCCGCAATACAGTTCCTCATGTTGCGGTGACCCCGCAATACAGTTCCTCATGTTGCAGTGACCCCGCAATACAGTTCCTCATGTTGCCGTGACCCCACAATACAGTTCCTCATGTTACAGTGACCCCGCAATACAGTTCCTCATGTTGCGGTGACCCCGCAATACAGTTCCTCATGTTACGGTGACCCCGCAATACAGTTCCTCATGTTGCCGTGACCCCGCAATACAGTTCCTCATGTTGCAGTGACCCCGCAATACAGTTCCTCATGTTGCCGTGACCCCGCAATACAGTTCCTTATGTTGCCTTGACCCCGCAATACAGTTCCTCATGTTGCCGTGACCCCGCAATACAGTTCCTCATGTTGCTGTGACCCCGCAATACAGTTCCTCATGTTGCGGTGACCCCGCAATACAGTTCCTCATGTTGCGGTGACCCCGCAATACAGTTCCTCATGTTGCCGTGACCCCGCAATACAGTTCCTCATGTTGCCGTGACCCCGCAATACAGTTCCTCATGTTGCAGTGACCCCGCAATACAGTTCCTCATGTTGCCGTGACCCCGCAATACAGTACCTCATGTTGCTGTGACCCCGCAATACAGTTCCTCATGTTGCCGTGACCCCGCAATACAGTTCCTCATGTTGTGGTGACCCCGCAATACAGGTCCTCATGATGCCGTGACGCCGCAATACAGTTCCTCATGTTGCTGTGACCCCGCAATACAGTTCCTCATGTTGCGGTGACCCCGCAATACAGTTCCTCATGTTGCGGTGACCCCGCAATACAGTTCCTCATGTTGCGGTGACCCCGCAATACAGTTCCTCATGTTGCGGTGACCCAGCAATACAGTTCCTCATGTTGCCGTGACCCCGCAATACAGTTCCTCATGTTACAGTGACCCCGCAATACAGTTCCTCATGTTGCTGTGACCCCGCAATACAGTTCCTCATGTTGCGGTGACCCAGCAATACAGTTCCTCATGTTGCCATGACCCCGCAATACAGTTCCTCATGTTACAGTGACCCCGCAATACAGTTCCTCATGTTGCCGTGACCCCGCAATACAGTTCCTCATGTTGCCATGACCCCGCAATACAGTTCCTCATGTTACAGTGACCCCGCACTACAGTTCCTCATGTTGCTGTGACCCCGCAATACAGTTCCTCATGTTGCGGTGACCCCGCAATACAGTTCCTCATGTTGCAGTGACCCCGCAATACAGTTCCTCATGTTGCCGTGACCCCGCAATACAGTTCCTCATGTTGCCGTGACCCCACAATACAGTTCCTCATGTTACAGTGACCCCGCAATACAGTTCCTCATGTTGCGGTGACCCCGCAATACAGTTCCTCATGTTACGGTGACCCCGCAATACAGTTCCTCATGTTGCCGTGACCCCGCAATACAGTTCCTCATGTTGCAGTGACCCCGCAATACAGTTCCTCATGTTGCCGTGACCCCGCAATACAGTTCCTTATGTTGCCTTGACCCCGCAATACAGTTCCTCATGTTGCCGTGACCCCGCAATACAGTTCCTCATGTTGCTGTGACCCCGCAATACAGTTCCTCATGTTGCGGTGACCCCGCAATACAGTTCCTCATGTTGCGGTGACCCCGCAATACAGTTCCTCATGTTGCTGTGACCCCGCAATACAGTTCCTCATGTTGCCGTGACCCCGCACTACAGTTCCTCATGTTGCTGTGACCCCGCAATACAGTTCCTCATGTTGCGGTGACCCCGCAATACAGTTCCTCATGTTGCCGTGACCCCGCAATACAGTTCCTCATGTTGCCGTGACCCCGCAATACAGTTCCTCATGTTGCAGTGACCCCGCAATACAGTTCCTCATGTTGCCGTGACCCCGCAATACAGTACCTCATGTTGCTGTGACCCCGCAATACAGTTCCTCATGTTGCCGTGACCCCGCAATACAGTTCCTCATGTTGTGGTGACCCCGCAATACAGTTCCTCATGATGCCGTGACGCCGCAATACAGTTCCTCATGTTGCTGTGACCCCGCAATACAGTTCCTCATGTTGCGGTGACCCCGCAATACAGTTCCTCATGTTGCGGTGACCCCGCAATACAGTTCCTCATGTTGCGGTGACCCCGCAATACAGTTCCTCATGTTGCGGTGACCCAGCAATACAGTTCCTCATGTTGCCGTGACCCCGCAATACAGTTCCTCATGTTACAGTGACCCCGCAATACAGTTCCTCATGTTGCTGTGACCCCGCAATACAGTTCCTCATGTTGCGGTGACCCCGCAATACAGTTCCTCATGTTGCGGTGACCCCGCAATACAGTTCCTCATGTTGCCGTGACCCCGCAATACAGTTCCTCATGTTGCTGTGACCCCGCAATACAGTTCCTCATGTTGCGGTGACCCAGCAATACAGTTCCTCATGTTGCCGTGACCCCGCAATACAGTTCCTCATGTTACAGTGACCCCGCAATACAGTTCCTCATGTTGCCGTGACCCCGCAATACAGTTCCTCATGTTACAGTGACCCCGCAATACAGTTCCTCATGTTACAGTGACCCCGCAATACAGTTCCTCATGTTGCCGTGACCCCGCAATACAGTTCCACATGTTGCCGTGACCCCGCAATACAGTTCCTCATGTTACAGTGACCCCGCAATACAGTTCCTCATGTTACAGTGACCCCGCAATACAGTTCCTCATGTTGCCGTGACCCCGCAATACAGTTCCTCATGTTACAGTGACCCTACAATACAGTTCCTCATGTTACAGTGACCCCGCAATACAGTTCCTCATGTTGCCGTGACCCCGCAATACAGTTCCTCATGTTACAGTGACCCCGCAATACAGTTCCTCATGTTACAGTGACCCTACAATACAGTTCCTCATGTTACAGTGACCCCGCAATACAGTTCCTCATGTTGCCGTGACCCCGCAATACAGTTCCTCATGTTACAGTGACCCTACAATACAGTTCCTCATGTTACAGTGACCCCGCAATACAGTTCCTCATGTTGCCGTGACCCCGCAATACAGTTCCTCATGTTACAGTGACCCCGCAATACAGTTCCTCATGTTACAGTGACCCCGCAATACAGTTCCTCATGTTACAGTGACCCCGCAATACAGTTCCTCATGTTGCAGTGACCCCGCAATACAGTTCCTCATGTTGCGATGACCCCAAACCAAAAAATGATTTTGGTGGCTAAACTGTAATTTTGCTCCAGTTATGGTTCGGAATGTAAATACCTGATATGCGTTATGTATTCTCATTGCTACAAATCAAACATCATTTAAACATAGTGATTAATCATAAAAACAATATTTAATTATATGTTGAGAAATATTTATTACTAATTCCAATAAATAACATTTCACCATGGCAGAGCATGTGTCGGAAACTGTCATTTCTCCGCCTCTTTTTGAAATTAATAGGAGGCTGCGGCGGATTGTGTGGTAACTCGAGATTCTCGGGAGCTCTCTTCCACAAAATCCACCGCACTCACAATAGTGGGAGATATGCGAGATAATTATATATTAGGGAACAGTGTGAACTACATCTTATAGTATAATACACTGTTTAAATGTTTGGTGCTTTGTGTACTGTGCAATGATTACACACAAAGCACCTTACACTTACACAGTATTGTGTGTATGGTGTGTGTACTGTGTAATAATTACACACAAAGCACCTTACACTTACACAGTATTGTGTGTATGGCGTGTGTACTGTGTAATGATTACACACAAAGCACCTTACACTTACACAGTATTGTGTGTATGGTGTGTGTACTGTGTAATAATTACACACAAAGCACCTTACACTTACACAGTATTGTGTGTATGGCGTGTGTACTGTGTAATGATTACACACAAAGCACCTTACACTTACACAGTATTGTGTGTATGGTGTGTGCACTGTGTAATGATTATACACAAAGCACCTTACACTTACACAGTATTGTGTGTATGGTGTGTGTACTGTGTAATGATTACACACCAAGCACCTTACACTTACACAGTATTGTGTGTATGGTGTGTGTACTGTGTAATGATTACACACCAAGCACCTTACACTTACACAGTATTGTGTGTATGGTGTGTGTACTGTGTAATGATTACACACCAAGCACCTTACACTTACACAGTATTGTGTGTATGGTGTGTGTACTGTGTAATGATTGCACACAAAGCACCTTACACTTACACAGTATTGTGTGTATGGTGTGTGTACTGTGTAATGATTACACACCAAGCACCTTACACGTACACAGTATTGTGTGTATGGTGTGTGTACTGTGTAATGATTACACACCAAGCACCTTACACGTACACAGTATTGTGTGTATGGTGTGTGTACTGTGTAATGATTGCACACAAAGCACCTTACACTTACACAGTATTGTGTGTATGGTGTGTGTACTGTGTAATGATTACACACCAAGCACCTTACACGTACACAGTATTGTGTGTATGGTGTGTGTACTGTGTAATGATTACACACCAAGCACCTTACACTTACACAGTATTGTGTGTATGGTGTGTGTACTGTGTAATGATTACACACACAGCACCTTACACTTACACAGTATTGTGTGTATTGTGTGTGTACTGTGTAATGATTACACACACAGCACCTTACACTTACACAGTATTGTGTGTATTGTGTGTGTACTGTGTAATGATTACACACAGCACCTTACACTTACACAGTATTGTGTGTATGGTGTGTGTACTGTGTAATGATTACACACACAGCACCTTACACTTACACAGTATTGTGTGTATGGTGTGTGTACTGTGTAATGATTGCACACAAAGCACCTTACACTTACACAGTATTGTGTGTATGGTGTGTGTACTGTGTAATGATTACACACAAAGCACCTTACACTTACACAGTATTGTGTGTATGGTGTGTGTACTGTGCAATGATTACACACAAAGCACCTTACACTTACACAGTATTGTGTGTATGGTGTGTGTACTGTGTAATGATTACACACAAAGCACCTTACACTTACACAGTATTGTGTGTATGGTGTGTGTACTGTGTAATGATTACACACAAAGCACCTTACACTTACACAGTATTGTGTGTATGGTGTGTGTACTGTGTAATGATTACACACAAAGCACCTTACACTTACACAGTATTGTGTGTATGGTGTGTGCACTGTGTAATGATTGCACACCAAGCACCTTACACTTACACAGTATTGTGTGTATGGTGTGTGTACTGTGTAATGATTACACACACAGCACCTTACACTTACACAGTATTGTGTGTATTGTGTGTGTACTGTGTAATGATTACACACACAGCACCTTACACTTACACAGTATTGTGTGTATGGCGTGTGTACTGTGTAATGATTACACACAAATCACCTTACACTTACACAGTATTGTGTGTATGGTGTGTGTACTGTGCAATGATTACACACAAAGCACCTTACACTTACACAGTATTGTGTGTATGGTGTGTGCACTGTGTAATGATTACACACACAGCACCTTACACTTACACAGTATTGTGTGTATTGTGTGTGTACTGTGTAATGATTACACACACAGCACCTTACACTTACACAGTATTGTGTGTATGGTGTGTGTACTGTGTAATGATTACACACAAAGCACCTTACACTTACACAGTATTGTGTGTATGGCGTGTGTACTGTGTAATGATTACACACAAATCACCTTACACTTACACAGTATTGTGTGTATGGTGTGTGTACTGTGTAATGATTACACACAAAGCACCTTACACTTACACAGTATTGTGTGTATGGTGTGTATACTGTGTAATGATTACACACAAAGCACCTTACACTTACACAGTATTGTGTGTATGGTGTGTGTACTGTGTAATGATTACACACAAAGCACCTTACACTTACACAGTATTGTGTGTATGGTGTGTGTATACTGTGTAATGATTACACACAAAGCACCTTACACTTACACAGTATTGTGTGTATGGTGTGTATACTGTGTAATGATTACACACAAAGCACCTTACACTTACACAGTATTGTGTGTATGGTGTGTGTACAGTGTAATGATTACACACAAAGCACCTTACACTTACACAGTATTGTGTGTATGGTGTGTGTACTGTGTAACGATTACACACAAAGCACCTTACACTTACACAGTATTGTGTGTATGGTGTGTGTACTGTGTAATGATTACACACCAAGCACCTTACACTTACACAGTATTGTGTGTATGGTGTGTGTACTGTGTAATGATTACACACAAAGCACCTTACACTTACACAGTATTGTGTGTATGGTGTGTGTACTGTGTAATGATTACACACCAAGCACCTTACACTTACACAGTATTGTGTGTATGGTGTGTCTACTGTGTAATGATTACACACAAAGCACCTTACACTTACACAGTATTGTGTGTATGGTGTGTGTACTGTGTAATGATTACACACCAAGCACCTTACACTTACACAGTATTGGGTGTATGGTGTGTGTACTGTGTAATGATTACACACCAAGCACCTTACACGTACACAGTATTGTGTGTATGGTGTGTGTACTGTGTAATGATTACACACAAAGCACCTTACACTTACACAGTATTGTGTGTATGGTGTGTGTACTGTGTAATGATTACACACAAAGCACCTTACACTTACACAGTATTGTGTGTATGGTGTGTGTACTGTGTAATGATTACACACAAAGCACCTTACACTTACACAGTATTGTGTGTATGGTGTGTGTACTGTGTAATGATTACACACAAAGCACCTTACACTTACACAGTATTGTGTGTATGGTGTGTGTACTGTGTAATGATTGCACACCAAGCACCTTACACTTACACAGTATTGTGTGTATGGTGTGTGTACTGTGTAATGATTGCACACCAAGCACCTTACACTTACACAGTATTGTGTGTATGGTGTGTGTACTGTGTAATAATTACACACCAAGCACCTTACACTTACACAGTATTGTGTGTATGGTGTGTGTACTGTGTAATGATTACACACCAAGCACCTTACACTTACACAGTATTGTGTGTATGGTGTGTGTACTGTGTAATGATTACACACAAAGCACCTTACACTTACACAGTATTGTGTGTATGGTGTGTGTACTGTGTAATGATTACACACAAAGCACCTTACACTTACACAGTATTGTGTGTATGGTGTGTGTACTGTGTAATGATTGCACACCAAGCACCTTACACTTACACAGTATTGTGTGTATGGTGTGTGTACTGTGCAATGATTACACACACAGCACCTTACACTTACACAGTATTGTGTGTATGGTGTGTGTACTGTGTAATAATTACACACAAAGCACCTTACACTTACACAGTATTGTGTGTATGGTGTGTGTACTGTGTAATGATTACACACCAAGCACCTTACACTTACACAGTATTGTGTGTATGGTGTGTGTACTGTGTAATGATTACACACAAAGCACCTTACACTTACACAGTATTGTGTGTATGGTGTGTGTACTGTGTAATGATTACACACAAAGCACCTTACACTTACACAGTATTGTGTGTATGGTGTGTGTACTGTGTAATGATTACACACAAAGCACCTTACACTTACACAGTATTGTGTGTATGGTGTGTGTACTGTGTAATAATTACACACAAAGCACCTTACACTTACACAGTATTGTGTGTATGGTGTGTGTACTGTGTAATGATTACACACCAAGCACCTTACACTTACACAGTATTGTGTGTATGGTGTGTGTACTGTGTAATGATTACACACAAAGCACCTTACACTTACACAGTATTGGGTGTATGGTGTGTGTACTGTGTAATGATTACACACAAAGCACCTTACACTTACACAGTATTGTGTGTATGGTGTGTGTACTGTGTAATGATTACACACAAAGCACCTTACACTTACACAGTATTGTGTGTATGGTGTGTGTACTGTGTAATAATTACACACCAAGCACCTTACACTTACACAGTATTGGGTGTATGGTGTGTGTACTGTGTAATGATTACACACAAAGCACCTTACACTTACACAGTATTGGGTGTATGGTGTGTGTACTGTGTAATGATTACACACAAAGCACCTTACACTTACACAGTATTGGGTGTATGGCGTGTGTACTGTGCAATGATTACACACAAAGCACCTTACACTTACACAGTATTGTGTGTATGGTGTGTGTACTGTGTAATGATTACACGCAAAGCACCTTACACTTACACAGTATTGTGTGTATGGTGTGTGTACTGTGTAATAATTACACACAAAGCACCTTACACTTACACAGTATTGTGTGTATGGTGTGTGTACTGTGCAATGATTACACACAAAGCTCCTTACACTTACACAGTATTGTGTGTATGGTGTGTGTACTGTGTAACGATTACACACAAAGCACCTTACTCTTACACAGTATTGTGTGTATGGTGTGTGTACTGTGTAATAATTACACACAAAGCACCTTACACTTACACAGTATTGTGTGTATGGTGTGTGTACTGTGTAATAATTACACACAAAGCACCTTACACTTACACAGTATTGTGTGTATGGTGTGTGTACTGTGTAATAATTACACACAAAGCACCTTACACTTACACAGTATTGTGTGTATGGTGTGTGTACTGTGTAATAATTACACACAAAGCACCTTACACTTACACAGTATTGGGTGTATGGTGTGTGTACTGTGTAATGATTACACACAAAGCACCTTACACTTACACAGTATTGTGTGTATGGTGTGTGTACTGTGTAATAATTACACACAAAGCACCTTACACTTACACAGTATTGTGTGTATGGTGTGTGTACTGTGCAATGATTACACACAAAGCACCTTACACTTACACAGTATTGTGTGTATGGTGTGTGTACTGTGTAATGATTACACACAAAGCACCTTACTCTTACACAGTATTGTGTGTATGGTGTGTGTACTGTGTAATGATTACACACACAGCACCTTACACTTACACAGTATTGGGTGTATGGTGTGTGTACTGTGTAATGATTACACACCAAGCACCTTACACTTACACAGTATTGTGTGTATGGTGTGTGTACTGTGTAATGATTACACACCAAGCACCTTACACTTACACAGTATTGTGTGTATGGTGTGTGTACTGTGTAATGATTACACACCAAGCACCTTACACTTACACAGTATTGTGTGTATGGTGTGTGTACTGTGTAATGATTACACACAAAGCACCTTACACTTACACAGTATTGTGTGTATGGTGTGTGTACTGTGTAATGATTACACACACAGCACCTTACACTTACACAGTATTGGGTGTATGGTGTGTGTACTGTGTAATGATTACACACCAAGCACCTTACACTTACACAGTATTGTGTGTATGGTGTGTGTACTGTGTAATGATTACACACCAAGCACCTTACACTTACACAGTATTGTGTGTATGGTGTGTGTACTGTGTAATGATTACACACCAAGCACCTTACACTTACACAGTATTGTGTGTATGGTGTGTGTACTGTGTAATGATTACACACAAAGCACCTTACACTTACACAGTATTGTGTGTATGGTGTGTGTACTGTGTAACGATTACACACAAAGCACCTTACTCTTACACAGTATTGGGTGTATGGTGTGTGTACTGTGTAATGATTACACACCAAGCACCTTACACTTACACAGTATTGTGTGTATGGTGTGTGTACTGTGCAATGATTACACACAAAGCACCTTACACTTACACAGTATTGGGTGTATGGTGTGTGTACTGTGCAATGATTACACACAAAGCACCTTACACTTACACAGTATTGTGTGTATGGTGTGTGTACTGTTATTACACCAGTATGCGTCTCGCAGGCTCTCTTGGCTTCTGTCCCACTGATGATGTCAGCAAGCGCCGGACACGCGTAATGCTCTGCTATGGACTGTGGAGCGCTCCCCCTGTTCCCCCGCCCCTTAGGCCCCGGACGGAGGATGCAATCATGTCATGCGCACAGACATTCAGTTTGGAACGCGCATCCATAACGGCGTGCATTCCAGCTAAATAGCACTGCTGCAGACAGTAGCGCAACTTCTCAGCGGCTAAAGCCATCGGAAATTAGTATTTTCCGATGGCTTTAGCGACCCCTGTGTTTTGTTCATTCGAACCCACAGGTTGAGAACATCTGGTCTAAATCCTTCAGACGCGTTTCGCTTGCGCTGGACTTTCTCAATGCCCTGTGTATGGAAATGAACATTTTAGTGAAGGTCTAATAGTTAGTTAAGTATATATTGCCTATAGTCCAGCATTACGTGTGACAGACTGCGCACATTTACCCTATACAAATAGTTGATACCCCTAGGGTTATACCGGAAGGAGAATGGTGGTGCCCCCCAGAATGGATAGTGTGCTTCTCTGGCCTTTTTATAGGCAGTTCTAGGAGTAGAGGCTTTATACCCCCTCTCTCGTAATCTCTGACGTATTGTCATAGCTTCTCTATTAAACGCTTCTAATGTTGTACAGTTCCGTCTCGCTCTTATGTATTTCCCGTAGGGAATACTATGGAGAAGATGCCTCGGGTGTGAACTGGTTATAATCCCTTTTTTTTGGGGGGGGGGGTTTGTATCCTCGTCGGAGAGTCCTGTGTTGAAACCCCAGGGGATCTGGTGTTGATTTGTGTGTTGGGTAGGTAGTGGGGTCCTGCTCCCCTGGCTAATAGTATGGGGGGGGGGGGGGGAGATTTCCCTGACTTAAGAGGGAAATCCAGAGAATAGGGGGCTTTTTGGACCCTAGGAGGGCGTCCCTGTCCTCCTTATTAGTGAATATGACCAAAACAGTATATAGTAATGTAATACATTAAGATAATATTATACAGAAATATCCAGAGATATAAATACGTTTAAAATCATTCTCACAGAGGTCTGCGAAATTTATTCAGTCCATGTCAATACAGTTTGTAGCAAGAAGTAGATCCTATATTGGCTTTATACCGACGCGTTTCGCGGCTTAGCGCTTCCTCAGTGTATACAACCAATGTTTACATCTGTAGCATAATAATAGTCGTCAGTGTTGATACTCAAATATATAACATGTAACTTACTCATAGTACATTGAAAGCATCATACATGATATATGCATTTGGTAGTGTAATATTAACACAATACATATTAATTTGTACTAGTGCGGTATTGCCCTTAGGATTTGTATATGGCTTTGTCATAGTACTTAATGCTGTGGCATTCAATTATATATTATGTATGATGCTTTCAATGTATTATGAGTAAGTTACATGTTATATATTTGAGTATCAACTCTGACCACTATTATTATGCTACAGATGTAAACATTGGTTGTATACACTGAGGAAGCGCTAAGCCGCGAAACGCGTCTGTATAAAGCCAATATAGGATCTACTTCTTGCTACCTAACTGACTAGAGAGCACCCTAGAGGTACCCATCTTGCTACAAACTGTATTGACATGGACTGAATACATTTCACAGATCTCTGTGAGAATGGTTTTAACCTTATTTATATCTCTGTATAATATTATCTTAATGTATTACATTACTATATACTGTTTTGGTCATATTCACTAATAAGGAGGACAGGGACGCCCTCCTAGGGTCCAAAAAGCCCCCTATTCTCCGGATTTCCCTCTTATGTCAGGGTAATCTCCCCCCACCCTCTATGGTTATAATCCTCATAGATTTACAACAGCTATAGAGAACAGCGGAACATACGATCATGGCCGCCACGGCTGCCATTCCACTTCCCATAACACACCATTCCTAAGGTAACGGTAGAATATGGCCATACGATTGTATGATATAGGTATTACTCTAAACAGTACATTTTAATGCCACAGGATCCCTAGTGATTTCCTGAATGGCTGGTGTCAGGGAACCGCGGGTCACGTGATCCAACTATCAACCAGGGACCTCCGGACACACAGACCGCGTTCCCAAGAAACCCTGTCCGAGTCCTCCTATCAGGAATACCAGGCCCAAAGCCTGTGGACACACAGGTTCTTGGCTTAAGGCAAACAGATCGCTCAAGTTAATTGTAAGGTTTAATGCAATGAGCGCACACTAGGCAGTGATAACAAACATTTGGCTATGATGGAATATGAAATGATACAAATGCTGTTCTGAGACGGTTACAGTGAGTTACACAGAGAGACAATGGTCAGTTACCTTAATATGCAGTTTGCAGAGTAGTGAAGATGGAGAGCTCCCACAAGAGGTAAGTGAAGAGCTTACAGATGATTTGGACACCTCCAGCACGCGGGAATCGTGACCCCTCCAAAGAAGTGACAATATTCTTATCCCCTTGGCCTACATTTAAGCAGGGCTCTCCCCTCCACCCCCTCCCATCTGTGGGACGGGTTGTCACCTCCCACTGTTCTGGAGCGTGCTTTAGCCCCTAAAACCCTTTAGGGGTTATAACTTTGGGCAGGGGGGGTCGTATGGATTTGGATACAGCACCAAACGATTGGGCTGGATGCCGGGCATCCGATGAGTCCAGAAATGGGGTCCCTAAGTGGGTCAGAACCTTAGATGTCCATTTTCCGGGTTTTCCTTTATTGCCGAGCTCGGTGAAACCTACCTCCGGGTGCGGTTTTGTGAGCCGGTTCTGATTCTGTACCTGGCTTGGTGCTGGGACACATGGGGGCGCAGCTAGGGTCCGATTTGTGTTGGTGCCGCTTGTCTGCAGCCCTCATCTTTTGATGTGGCAAATTCACAGCCAGGGGTCCAGCGAGCTGCAGACCCACTGGAGCCTTACCAGGCTAGAGGTGTGAGAGGATCAGCAGTCTGTGATCTGCGCTGTTCAACCATAAATGCTAATTCCTCTTCCTAAGGAGATAAGGACCTGTGCATATTGATGACTAAAAGCCTTAACGGGGAAATAAAGGGGAACTCCAGACTTGTATATGTGAGATTTCCGCACTTAAGCTGGATTGTTCCTTCACAGCTGGTGAATGACGAATCTACTATTGGCCACACATAAAAGGCCAGAGAAGCACACTATGCATTCTGGGAGGCACCACCATTCTCCTTCCGGTAAAACCCTAGAGGTATTAACTATTTGTATAGGACAAATGTGCACAGTCTGTCACGTGTAATGCTGGACTATATGCAATATGTTCTTACCTAACTATTAGACCTTCACTAAAATGTTCATTTCCATACACCGGGCATTGAGAAAGCCCAGCGCAGGCGAAACGTGTCTGCCCTAAAATCAGAAGGATTTAGCCTGAAACGAAATGGTGAAATGTAGAAGATTTTGTAATATTCTTATGAAGAAATGTTTGGTTTTAAAATTGTTTCTAATAAAACGTAATAACCAAGTAGGTGCGGTCACATGTAAAGGCTCTAGTTGTTTACCTGGGAGGTCCTAACCCTGGGAATCAGTTGGGAGTTAAGTGAGCCCACATATGAACCAACCCATTCATTAAATATTTGGAATAGACCCCCACAGGGGCAACCTAGGCAAGTTAATGGGTCACATTTCTGAGGGTATCCAAGATGTACCCCCACAAGTATATTATTGCTAGAGTGACTTTTGCTTGATTGGCTGCAGTTGACAGTTCGGACACCAGATGGCGCTGTTACCAATGCTTAACTGTAGTCTCTCGATGCATTTATTTGTCATGTTGTGTTTCCTGTACATTGAGGTGATCTCTATGATACTTATTTTTCCTGTCCGTGTTATGCACCGTGTCAGGTGACCTTCTCTTACTACATTCATGTTCCAGGGTTACAACATTAATGTCTATCTGGCATGACTCAACACTCACACTCTCCTGACACACAAAGAGGGGGTTCTCGATTTTAAAGGGATTTAGTGGGTTTGTTTTTCCTGCCTAGGGCACCCCAATTTAGGATGCCCCACTGTGTGGGATTGCTCAAAAACTTACCTTTTTTTGTTCCCATGGTGCATGCTGCTCGGCCAATCGGCAATTCACGCTCCATTTGATTTGATGCACTGAGCTCATCCTCACTCACCTCTAACTGTGGGGCCATACATAAACGCCTGGTGCGGGTACGTGGTAAGTATAGCAGGAGTGTGGCTTGGGATCTCTGGTGAGGTGAGTTTACTGGGCAATCCCTGGGGATACACAGTGGGGCATCCTGATTTGGGATGCCCCTTCAACAGGGAGTGCACTGGCCCTAGAGCCTAGAGAACCACCACGGGGGTCGATAAGATCAGGGCGGCCCCTTTATAACTGCTCCTTAAATATATTTATTATATGGTGCCTGGTGCTGACATTGTTTTAACTTACCCCGCCAGGAGCAGGAGCCATAGGGAAACCCGGGACAATGCCCAGTGGGTTGTACTGCTTTGGAGCCAGTTGGGCTGCTGCTTTTAATACCCACATTCAGTCCCAGCCCCAACAGGTGCTGAATGGAGGTAATAAATGAGTGTCCATTGGCTCTACCCCACGGGGGGTCCTATGCAATGATACATTAGAAGCTCCATGTAGATTCCATATGCTGGGACTCTTAAAGATTTGTCTGCGAGTCATTTTCTTTCTTATTTAGTGCAATGAATTGTAATCTCTGCACATATTACGCCTGCCTGGGGATATTACATTTAAAATGAAGAACTCGCCCTTCTGTGTACTAAAATAAATGTACTTGTCGATTGGCTTAGAAGCTCCTTGGGAGTGGAGCTAACTGTTGCAGAGTGTGAGTGCTGGGTTCAGCAGAGTCAAATCCCGATAGACATTAATTGTATAACACTGGAACATGAGTGCAGTAAGAGAAGGTCAGCTTACATGGTGGGGGAGACAGGTTGCACAGGGCCCCCTCTCCCACCATGGGCCCTGTAGTAGCTGCCTTCCCTGCCTCTGTGGTATGTACGCCCCTGACAACAGGCACAAGAAATGAGTGTCCACTGGCTCTACCCCGCAGGGGGGGGGTCCTCTGCAATGATACATTAGAACAGTAGTCCTCAAACTTCCTCCTCAAGGGCCGAGACAGGCCAGGTTTTGCAGCTCTCCACGCTACTCCACAGGTGAATTAACTGGTGCTCAGACAGAGCTATAGCCCTAATTATTACATCTGTGCATCAGCATAGAGAGCTGCAAAACCTGTCCTGTCTCGGCCCTTGAGGAGGAAGTTTGAGGACTACTGCATTAGAAGCTCCATGTAGATTCCATATGCTGGGACTCTTAAAGATTTGTCTGCGAGTAATTTTCTTTCTTATGTAGTGCAATGAATTATTATAATCTCTGCACATATTACGCCTGCCTGGGGATATTACATTTAAAATAAATAACTCCTGGTGGAGTACGGGAGCACCTTGACCCTTCTTCCCCCCCCTCCCCGATCCTTCCTCTCCCTCCCCCCTCACCCTTCTCCCCCCCATTTCTTTGTCTTTTCCTCCCTTTAAAAATATGATCCTAATAGGTTTTCAGCACCTCTTTCCTGTCAGCGTGCTTGACCATGCCTGATGGTCCTGCGGGCCCGTCGCAGAGGCCGCGGGGTGGCGGGCTTATATTTGGCGATGCGGGCCATGGGGTTTGGGATCCCGAGACCTGCATGGTTTCAGACTGGACATAAACACGTCTCAGTTCAAGATGGTCATGCTAGGATGTTGAATGTCCTTTATTTTGTTTCTTCTTCGCTCTGTATGCATTATGGATTGTTAAAACATCAGTATGATCTCTGTATAATCTTATACAACATAGAATGTTAGTTTTTCCCTTTGCCTCCCCTGCGTGGGATGGCTTTATAATGCATAAGCTTCAAATATCTGTACTGTTGAAAACTCAAAACTTCAATAAAAATATTTAAATAAAATAAATAACTCACCATTCTGTGTACAAAGATAAATGCACTTGTCGGTTGGCTCAGAAGCTCCTTGGGGGCGGAGCTAACTGTTGCAGAGTGTGAGTGCTGGGTGCAGTGAAGTCAAATCCAGATAGACATTAGTTGTATAACACTGGAACATGAGTGCAGTAAGAGAAGGTCACCTTACATGGTGGTGGAGACAGGTTGCACAGGGCCCCCTCCCCCCATGGGCCCTGTAACAGCTGCCTTCCCTGCCTCTGTGGTATGTACGTCCCTGACAACAGGCGCTGAATGGAGGTAAGAAATCAGTGTCCATTGGCTCTACCCCGTGGGGGTCCCCTGCAATCATACACTCTTCAAGATTTGTCTGCAAGTCATTTTCTTTCTTATGTAGTGCAATGAATTATTGTAATCTCTGCACATATTATGCCTGCCTGGGGATATTACATTTAAAATGAAAAAATCGTCCTTCTGTGTACTAAGCAAATACCTCACAAGTCACAGCTCCTGGAGAGACTGCTGTGTTATATTGTCAGTGTCTGAATGCCCGGGGGAAGCTCACAGTAAGATCACATTGTTTTGGTGTCTCCAGCACCAACCTCTTCTCATCCCGGGCTGACATGCCCCAGAGCTCTGACCTGGGCCCCTTACTGTCCTATCTCTAAATGTATGGAAACTGACTGGCCATTGGGAGCACAGGGAGAATTCCCGGAGGGCCGCACTGTTTAGGGCCGATTGAGCTGGGGGTAGCCTCCAGCATGCAGCCCACCGCACCTTACTCACCCACTGTGAGTGTGGGGTCCATACCCACCTGCCACAGTATCGCCTCCTACAATACTAAAGCTTCAGTATGATCACTTATCACGTATCCACCCTGGCCATGATCTGTTTCTGCAATGCAATAGCATTTAGCATATAAATGTATCCCAACTAAACCTGCTGCCATTTATACTTTCCCCAAGCAAAACTGCTTCAACAAGGTGATGGGAACTCTTCCTGTATGAATTTCACGCGCTATAAAGTTTTTTTCGTGTATTTTTTATATAGTTTTAGTCAACTGAAAACTCATAGTGACTAACCTGGGGATACTCGAGATCGTTAAATAATAGATAGTGGCACTTGAGCAATAAAGGTTGGGAACCCCTGATATTGAGCATTCCCCAAAGATGTACGGTCAGGCCCGTCACCAGCACCGGGCAAACCTGGGCAATTGCAAGGGCCCATGGCCTCTTCAGGGTCCCACTCAGGCTCCCACTTGGCCATAGTATTAGTTTAAAGTGGACCTGAATGCCGGGTGTTGTGTGCAGACCTACTCATGGCTGGCCTCAGCAACAGAGGATGGTCAGCAACAGTGGAGAAGATGGCCTGGAATGGGGGGCAGTTGATGGAAGCTCAGTAGGTGGCGAGAAACAGGTGACAACTGACAGCAATGGTGGAGTCTTTAGTGGCAGAGGAGCAAGCAGTAAGGGCTGGAGGATGATTGGTGGCAGTAGAGAAGGCAACAAGGACTAGAGAATTATTGGTGGCTATGGGGAAGGCAATACCGACTGTAGGGTGATCAGCAGCAGAAGATGACCCATTTGTGGCAGAGGAGCTAAAAGGTGACATCATGTGACTAACTACTTTAGGGTCCACTAAGACTCTTTTGCCCAAGAGCCCCCACAAACCTGGAGCCGGCCCTATATACGGTACACATTCTCCTGAAAAGTATAAATAGTAGACAGTGTTCCCCACAATGTACATAGAGACCAGAGTGATCTATGGAGAGAGATTTACGCAAGGATGTAAAAATATAGTGTTCTCCAAGTATGTGTATAGAGGAAAAAGCATTTCCAGGGAAGTGTATAAAGGTGAGATTGTTCCCCATGGATACATATGGAGGAGAGAACGTTCCCCAAAGATGTACAGAGCCCTCGCTAAGCCTCCATAATAAGTCTCTGCTATATCAGCAGAGAAAAGAAACAGCTGCAGGCCGAGTCGCAACATCGTAATGTTTCAATTTGACATCTTAACCACAACAAACTCTGTCCAGCTCTGACCTGGGTCCCTGACTGTCCTATCACTAAATATATGGACCCTGACTGGCCATCGGGAGCACAGGGAGAATTCCCAGAGGGCAGCACTGTTCAGGGCCGATTGGGCTGGGGGTAGCTTCCAGCATGCAGCCCATCTCACCTTACTGTTGAGTGTGGGTTCCGGACCCAAGTCTTAAAGGAGACACAGCACTAAACCCTGTTAGCTTGCAGACAAACCTGTAATCTGTCTCTAAATCTGGTTAAAAACAGAGGGCTCGGTCCACACACATCTGCAGAAGTAGCTGAAGCTGAACATCAAGGTGCCTCTGTGAGGGTCAGTCAAGGTCGAAGACTTTGCAGCACAGCCTAGACCCCCACACCCCATGTGCCTGCACAAAGTCAAAGGAAACAAAGGAGGGGTGGCAGCCGCTCAGACCATTTTATAACTAACTTGGGAGGTGCACGTGAGCAGGGTGAGAGGAGGGGGTCACTTATACACCCCAAATGAATAAAACTTTGTTGTGGTAGGAATATAATTCGGAGGTGACAGATTTAGTATCCTGGGTGACAGAGCCCCTCACCCTGGATTTCATTTCCTCTCATTAAAAGAAAGAAAAACAAGCCTGGTTGGATATTTCTTGATGCCGGGTGTATAAGTGACCCCTCCTCCCGCCTTCCAGCAAATTTATAAGGACTTTTTTCACGATAGTGACCCTTTAAGTATATAGAGTAGAGAGCGTTCCCTAAGGATGTATATAGAGTAGAGAGCGTTCCCTAAGGATGTATATAGAGGAGAGAGCTTTCCCTAAGGATGTATATAGAGGAGAGCATTCCCTAAGGATGTATATAGAGGAGAGAGCGTTCCCTAAGGATGTATATAGAGGAGAGAGCGTTCCCTAAGGATGTATATAGAGGAGAGAGCGTTCCCTAAGGATGTATATAGAGGAGAGAGCGTTCCCTAAGGATGTATATAGAGGAGAGAGCGTTCCCTAAGGATGTATATAGAGGAGAGCATTCCCTAAGGATGTATATAGAGGAGAGAGCGTTCCCTAAGGATGTATATAGAGGAGAGCGTTCCCTAAGGATGTATATAGAGGAGAGAGCGTTCCCTAAGGATGTATATAGAGGAGAGAGCGTTCCCTAAGGATGTATATAGAGCAGAGAGCGTTCCCTAAGGATGTATATAGAGGAGAGCGTTCCCTAAGGATGTATATAGAGGAGAGCGTTCCCTAAGGATGTATATAGAGGAGAGAGCGTTCCCTAAGGATGTATATAGAGGAGAGCGTTCCCTAAGGATGTATATAGAGGAGAGAGGGTTCCCTAAGGATGTATATAGAGGAGAGAGCGTTCTCTAAGGATGTATATAGAGGAGAGCGTTCCCTAAGGATGTATATAGAGGAGAGAGCGTTCCCTAAGGATGTATATAGAGGAGAGAGCGTTCCCTAAGGATGTATATAGAGGAGAGAGCGTTCCCTAAGGATGTATATAGAGGAGAGAGCGTTCCCTAAGGATGGATATAGAGGAGAGAGCGTTCCCTAAGGATGTATATAGAGGAGAGAGCGTTCCCTAAGGATATATATAGAGGAGAGAGCGTTCCCTAAGGATGTATATAGAGGAGAGAGCGTTCCCTAAGGATGTATATAGAGGAGAGAGCGTTCCCTAAGGATGTATATAGAGGAGAGAGCGTTCCCTAAGGATGTATATAGAGGAGAGAGCATTCCCTAAGGATATATATAGAGGAGAGAGCGTTCCCTAAGGATGTATATAGAGGAGAGAGCGTTCCCTAAGGATGTATATAGAGGAGAGAGCGTTCCCTAAGGATGTATATAGAGGAGAGAGCGTTCCCTAAGGATGGATATAGAGGAGAGAGCGTTCCCTAAGGATGTATATAGAGGAGAGAGCGTTCCCTAAGGATATATATAGAGGAGAGAGCGTTCCCTAAGGATGTATATAGAGGAGAGAGCGTTCCCTAAGGATGTATATAGAGGAGAGAGCGTTCCCTAAGGATGTATATAGAGGAGAGAGCGTTCCCTAAGGATGTATGTAGAGGAGAGAGCGTTCCCTAAGGATGTATATAGAGGAGAGAGCGTTCCCTAAGGATGTATATAGAGGAGAGAGCGTTCCCTAAGGATGTATATAGAGGAGAGAGCGTTCCCTAAGGATGTATATAGAGGAGAGAGCGTTCCCTAAGGATGTATATAGAGGAGAGAGCGTTCCCTAAGGATGTATATAGAGGAGAGAGCGTTCCCTAAGGATATATATAGAGGAGAGAGCGTTCCCTAAGGATATATATAGAGGAGAGAGCGTTCCCTAAGGATGTATATAGAGGAGAGAGCGTTCCCTAAGGATGTATATAGAGGAGAGAGCGTTCCCTAAGGATGTATATAGAGGATAGAGCGTTCCCTAAGGATGTATATAGAATAGAGAGCGTTCCCTAAGGATGTATATAGAGGAGAGAGCGTTCCCTAAGGATGTATATAGAATAGAGAGCGTTCCCTAAGGATGTATATAGAGGAGAGAGCGTTCCCTAAGGATGTATATAGAGGAGAGAGCGTTCCCTAAGGATGTATATAGAGGAGAGAGCGTTCCCTAAGGATGTATATAGAGGAGAGAGCATTCCCTAAGGATGTATATAGAGGAGAGCGTTCCCTAAGGATGTATATAGAGGAGAGAGCATTCCCTAAGGATGTATATAGAGGAGAGAGCGTTCCCTAAGGATGTATATAGAGGAGAGAGCGTTCCCTAAGGATGTATATAGAGGAGAGAGCGTTCCCTAAGGATGTATATAGAGGAGAGAGCGTTCCCTAAGGATGTATATAGAGGATAGAGCGTTCCCTAAGGATGTATATAGAGGAGAGAGCGTTCCCCTAAGGATGTATATAGAGGAGAGAGCGTTCCCTAAGGATGTATATAGAGGAGAGAGCGTTCCCCTAAGGATGTATATAGAGGAGAGAGCGTTCCCTAAGGATGTATATAGAGGAGAGAGCGTTCCCTAAGGATGTATATAGAGGAGAGAGCGTTCCCTAAGGATGTATATAGAGGAGAGAGCGTTCCCTAAGGATGTATATAGAGGAGAGAGCGTTCCCCTAAGGATGTATATAGAGGAGAGAGCATTCCCTAAGGATGTATATAGAGGAGAGAGCGTTCCCTAAGGATGTATATAGAGGAGAGAGCGTTCCCTAAGGATGTATATAGAGGAGAGAGCGTTCCCTAAGGATGTATATAGAGGAGAGAGCGTTCCCTAAGGATGTATATAGAGGAGAGAGCGTTCCCTAAGGATGTATATAGAGGAGAGAGCGTTCCCTAAGGATGTATATAGAGGAGAGAGCGTTCCCTAAGGATGTATATAGAGGAGAGAGCGTTCCCTAAGGATGTATATAGAGGAGAGAGCGTTCCCTAAGGATGGATATAGAGGAGAGAGCGTTCCCTAAGGATGTATATAGAGGAGAGAGCGTTCCCTAAGGATGTATATAGAGGAGAGAGCGTTCCCTAAGGATGTATATAGAGGATAGAGCGTTCCCTAAGGATGTATATAGAGGAGAGAGCATTCCCTAAGGATGTATATAGAGGAGAGAGCGTTCCCTAAGGATGTATATAGAGGAGAGAGCATTCCCCTAAGGATGTATATAGAGGAGAGAGCGTTCCCTAAGGATGTATATAGAGGAGAGAGCGTTCCCTAAGGATGTATATAGAGGAGAGAGCATTCCCCTAAGGATGTATATAGAGGAGAGAGCGTTCCCTAAGGATGTATATAGAGCACATTCCCGCGGGAGTAAACATGGGAGGGGGGGGGGGTTGGGTGCATAGAGCCAAGAAATGGAGCGTAATAAATTCAGCAGATAATGAGGTCGGGTCACAGAAGACAATTAGCACAGAATGCGAGCGGCTGGAGGGACACAGATTAGGGATCCACCATCATGAGAACCTGTTGGGCCTTTCTATGGCTCCTGACTCTGACAGGTACGTGCCCCATATGTAGATAATGATCTGGAGGTGGGGGGGTGGTGTCGGTCTATGGCATTATAAATAGTTTGGCTGGTTTAGGCCCCTATAGAAGGAAGAGTTTGTTTCTACCCTGAAGACATTGGAGAGCCTCAGTTTATGGGGTTCCCACAATGTCTCCATGACCCCCTTTCCAGGTATGTGTTGGTAGCTTTGGATTTATGGAGGGGCCTCGGCCTGGCTGCTGGAGGAGCCCCGACCTGGCTGCTGGAGGCCCCGATCTGGCTACTGGAGGCCCCGATCTGGCTGCTGGAGGCCTCAATCTGGCTGCTGGAGGCCTCGATCTGGCTGCTGGAGGCCTCAATCTGGCTGCTGGAGGCCTCGATCTGGCTGCTGGAGGCCCCGATCTGGCTGCTGGAGGCCTCGATCTGGCTGCTGGAGGCCCCGATCTGGCTGCTGGAGGCCTCGTTCTGGCTGCTGGAGGCCCCGATCTGGCTGCTGGAGGCCCCAATCTGGCTGCTGGAGGCCTCGATCTGGCTGCTGGAGGCCTCGTTCTGGCTGCTGGAGGCCCCGATCTGGCTGCTGGAGGCCCCGGTCTGGCTGCTGGAGGCCCCGATCTGGCTGCTGGAGGCCCCGATCTGGCTGCTGGAGGTCCCGGTCTGGCTGCTTGAGGCCCCGGTCTGGCTGCTGGAGGCCTCGATCTGGCTGCTGGAGGCCCCGATTCGGCTGCTGGAGGCCCCGGTCTGGCTGCTGGAGGCCCCGGTCTGGCTGCTGGAGGCCCCGGTCTGGCTGCTGGAGGCCCCGATCTGGCTGCTGGAGGCCCCGGTCTGGCTGCTTGAGGCCCCGGTCTGGCTGCTGGAGGCCTCGATCTGGCTGCTGGAGGCCCCGATTCGGCTGCTGGAGGCCCCGGTCTGGCTGCTGGAGGCCCCGGTCTGGCTGCTGGAGGCCCCGGTCTGGCTGCTGGAGGCCCCGATCTGGCTGCTGGAGGCCCCGGTCTGGCTGCTGGAGGCCCCGGTCTGGCTGCTGGAGGCCCCGATCTGGCTGCTGGAGGCTCCAGTCTGGCTGCTGGAGGCCCCGATCTGGCTGCTGGAGACCCCGGTCTGGCTGCTGGAGGCCCCGATCTGGCTGCTGGAGACCCCGGTCTGGCTGCTGGAGGCCCCGGTCTGGCTGCTGGAGGCCTCGATCTGGCTGCTGGAGGCCCCGATCTGGCTGCTGGAGGCCCCAATCTGGCTGCTGGAGGCCTCGATCTGGCTGCTGGAGGCCTCGTTCTGGCTGCTGGAGGCCCCGATCTGGCTGCTGGAGGCCCCGGTCTGGCTGCTGGAGGCCCCGATCTGGCTGCTGGAGGCCCCGATCTGGCTGCTGGAGGTCCCGGTCTGGCTGCTTGAGGCCCCGGTCTGGCTGCTGGAGGCCTCGATCTGGCTGCTGGAGGCCCCGATTCGGCTGCTGGAGGCCCCGGTCTGGCTGCTGGAGGCCCCGGTCTGGCTGCTGGAGGCCCCGGTCTGGCTGCTGGAGGCCCCGATCTGGCTGCTGGAGGCCCCGGTCTGGCTGCTGGAGGCCCCGGTCTGGCTGCTGGAGGCCCCGATCTGGCTGCTGGAGGCTCCAGTCTGGCTGCTGGAGGCCCCGATCTGGCTGCTGGAGGTCCCGGTCTGGCTGCTTGAGGCCCCGGTCTGGCTGCTGGAGGCCTCGATCTGGCTGCTGGAGGCCCCGATTCGGCTGCTGGAGGCCCCGGTCTGGCTGCTGGAGGCCCCGGTCTGGCTGCTGGAGGCCCCGGTCTGGCTGCTGGAGGCCCCGATCTGGCTGCTGGAGGCCCCGGTCTGGCTGCTGGAGGCCCCGGTCTGGCTGCTGGAGGCCCCGATCTGGCTGCTGGAGGCTCCAGTCTGGCTGCTGGAGGCCCCGATCTGGCTGCTGGAGACCCCGGTCTGGCTGCTGGAGGCTCCGGTCTGGCTGCTGGAAGCCTCGATCTGGCTGCTGGAGGCCCCGATCTGGCTGCTGGAGACCCCGGTCTGGCTGCTGGAGGCCCCGGTCTGGCTGCTGGAGGCTTCAGATAGAGTTGTTGGAAACCTTGTGTGATGCAGTTTGCTGCTCTCTGGAGAGCTTCTCCTGAGCATTCGGTGTCTTTGTTGTCACGTTGCTCCCATAGTCTGGTTATTATTGGGGTGACGCATTAGGGCTTAGATGGGTAACGCTGTGCATTTGCACCTTACACATTACCCGCAAGTGCCTATAGGTGGGAATACTGGGGCGTAGTTCAGACTAGGGGCCCGGCTATCACATTTAGTTTACAGAGGGGCCCAAACACTACAGCTTATATTTTGTCTGGGCCCCTTTATAATGCGTTATGTCTGGGTCCCCCCATAACATATTATATGATATCGGGGCCCCTGGTCTGAACGTCAGTTTCTTACATGGTCTGATAATGCCGAACCACCCATACCTCTCAAGTGTCCCTGATTTGGAGGGACTGTCCCTCTTTTGAGTCCATGTCCCCCTGTCCCTCGTTCCCATTTGTCCCTCTTTGAGGTGTAACATGCAGATCTGCAGCAATAAATGATCCATTTGCCAATTCAAAGTGTTTCTATTGTAACTGTTACAATGTATCTCCTATCCAACAATCAATGAGGGGGCGTGGCTTCATCCATCCCTCAATGAGGGGGTGTGGCTTAACTTACAAATTGCCCCCCTTTCCCACCCTGAAAAGTTGGAAGGTATGCCTTAGTACCCCGCTCTCACCACTTCCTGGGCCCCATAGTTCAGGGGATCAAAAGTAATTGGACAAATGAAATAATTGGAAATACATTGTTATTTTCTAATACTTGGTGGAAACCCCTTTGTTGGCAATGACTGGCTTTAGTCTTTAACTCATGGAGAGCACCAGACATCGCTGTTATCTTCCGTGGGCGTCCAGGTCGTTTTGCATTGACGAGATCACTGGTCTTTCTTTCCTTCTTTCATTCTTTCCTTCTTTCTCTCATTCTTTTTTCCATCTTTATTTATTTCCTTCTTTCTTTATTTATTTCCTTCTTTCTTTCCTTCCTTCTTTCTTTCTTTCTCTCCTTCCTTCTTTCTTATTTTCTTTCTTTCTCTCTTTCTTTCTTTCCTTCCCTTCTTTCTTTTTCTTTCTGTCTTTCTTTCCTTCCTTCATTCTTTTCTTTCTTTCCTTCTTGTTTTGTCTTTTTGTCTTTCCTTCTTTCTTTCTCTTTCTTTCCTTCTTTCTTTCTCACTCTTTCTTTCTTACTCTTTCTTTCCTTCTGTCTTTCTTTCTCATTCTTTCCTTCTGTCTTTCTTTCTTTTTTTCCTTCCTTCTTTCTTTCCTTCCTTCTCTTTCTTTCTTTCCTTCTTTTTTTGTCTTTCTTTCTCTACTTCTTTTTTTTACTTCTTTCTTTCTTTTCTTCTTTCTTTCCATCTTTCTTTTCTTCTTTCTTTCCTTCTTTCCTGGCTGACTGGCTTTAGTCTTGAACGCATGGACATCACCAGACATCGCTGTTATCTTCCGTGGGCGTCCAGGTCGTTTTGTATTGACGAGATCACTGGTCTTTCTTTCCTTCTTTCATTCTTTTTTCCTTCTTTATCTCCTTCTTTCTTTCTTTATTTCCTTCTTTCTTTCTCTCCTTCCTTCTTTCTTATTTTTTTTCTTTCTTTCCTTCCCTTCTTTCTTTCTGTCTTTCCTTCTGTCTTTCTTTCTTTCCTTCCTTCTCTTTCTTTCCTTCTTTTTTGTCTTTCCTTCTTTCTTTCTTTCTTTCTCTTTCTTTCTTACTCTTTCTTTCCTTCTGTCTTTCTTTTTTTCCTTCCTTTTTTCTTTACTTCTTTTTTTACTTCTTTCTTTCTTTTCTTCTTTCTTCCCTCCCTTCTTTCTTTCTTTCCATCTTTCTTTTTTTCTTTCTTTCCTTCTTTCCTGGCTGACTGGCTTTAGACTTGAACTCATGGACATCACCAGACATCGCTGTGTTCCCCTTTACGGCCTTTGCCAGACTTTATTCTTCCCATCATTCTGGTAGAGGTTGATTTTGGTTCTTCCAGAGCTGCGCTGGATATTTGCATGTTTTTTAGCCTTTTTATTCCGGAGGCTTGTGATTGGCTGGCAGCGCGCCGGGTGCAGTGACCCCTCTGTGGCAGACTTGGACATTGCCGACATCCTGGACAGTGGTGGTCACTTGGTGTGAAGGGATTTCTCATCACCATGGAAATTATTCTGCCATCGTCCCCCACTGTTACCTTCCAATGGGAGTCCGGTTATCTTGCACTGATGACATCACCGGTGATTGCTTTTCTTTCTTCCTTTCTTTCCGTCGTTCCTTCCTTCTTTCTTTATTTCTTTCTTTCCCTAACCGGCACTAGTGCCAACACGTGGCCTTCCTTCTTTCTTTCTTACCTCCTTTCTTTCTTTCTTACCTTCTTTCTTTCCTTTCTTTCTTTCGTTCCTTTTATCTTTCTTTTCTTCCTTCTTTCTTTCTTACCTTTCTTTTTTTCTTTCCTTCCTTCCTTCTTCATTCCTTCTTTCCTTTCTTTCTTTCTCTCTTTCTTTCCATCCTTCTTTCCTTCCTTCTTTCTTTCTTTCCTTTTCTTTCCTTCCTTCTTTCCTTATTTCATTCCTTCCTTCTTTCTTTCCTTATTTCCTTCTTTCCATCTTTCTTTACTTCCTTCTTTCTTTCTTTCCTTCTCTTTCCATCCTTCTTTCCTTCCTTCTGTCTCTTTCTTTCTTTCTCTCTTTACTTCCTTCTTTCTTTATTTCCTTCCTTTCCTTTTTCATTCCTTCTTTCTTTCTTTCCTTCTTGCTTTCCATCTTTATTTCCTTTTCTTTCTTTCCTTCCTTTTATCTTTCTTTCTTTAGTTCCTTCCTTATTTCATTCCTTTTTTCTTTCCTTATTTCATTCCTTCCTTCTTTCTTTCCTTATTTCCTTCTTTCCATCCTTCTTTACTTCCTTCTTTCTTTCTTTCCTTTCTTCTTTCTTTCCTTTTCTTTCCTTCTGTCTCTTTCTTTCCTTCCTTCTTTCTCTCTTTACTTCCTTCTTTCTTTATTTCATTCCTTTCCTTTTTCATTCCTTCTTTCTTTCTTTCCTTCTTGCTTTCCATCTTTATTTATTTCCTTCTTTCTTTCTTTCCTTCCTTTTATCTTTCTTTCTTTCGTTCCTTCTTTCCTTCCTTATTTCATTCCTTCTTTCTTTCCTTCCTTCTTTCCTTATTTCATTCCTTCCTTCTTTCTTTCCTTATTTCCATCCTTCTTTACTTCCTTCTTTCCTTTTCTTTCCTTCCTTCTTTCTTTCCTTTTCTTTCCTTCTGTCTCTTTCTTTCCTTCCTTCTTTCTTTCTCTCTTTCTTTCCTTCTTTCTTTCTCTCTTTACTTCCTTCTTTCTTTATTTCCTTCCTTTCCTTTTTCATTCCTTCTTTCTTTCTTTCCTTCTTGCTTTCCATCTTTATTTATTTCCTTCCTTCTTTCTTTCATTCCTTTTATCTTTCTATCTTACCCTATCCCTCTTCTTTCTTGCAGCGGTCGGTGCAGTAAGGGTGACAGTTAATAGGCCGAGTGTTCAGGTGACCAGAGGAGGAACCGCGATGCTGCCGTGTTCCTTCCAAACCAGCGCAGCACTTACCCGACTCAACATCATCTGGACCGTCTCCCCTCTCCATGCGCCCAAACACCCGGTGCAGGTAAGTGACCCCCGGGACACATAGGTCTCCCAGTGCCTTCTTTCCTTCCTTCTATCTTTCTTTCTTTCTTTCTTTCTTTCTTGAAAGAAAGGAAGAAGGAAGAAAGAAAGAAAGGAAATAAAGAAGGAAGGAAAGAAAGAAAAAGGAAAGAAAGAGAAAGAAAGAAAGAGGAAATAAAAAAGGAAGGAAAGAAAGAGAAAGAGGAAATAAAGAAGGAAGGAAAGAAAGAAAGAAAAAGGAAAGAAAGAAAGAGGAAATAAAGAAGGAAGGAAAGAAAGAAAGAAAAAGGAAAGAAAGAAAGAGGAAATAAAGAAGGAAGGAAAGAAAGAAAGAAAAAGGAAAGAAAGAAAGAGGAAATAAAGAAGGAAGGAAAGAATGAAAGAAAGGGGAAAGAAAAAGGAAAGAAAGAAAGAAAGAAAGAAAGAAAGAAAGAAAGAAAGAAAGAAAGAAGGAAGACCACGTGTTGGCACTAGTGCCGGATAGTGTAAGTAAGAAAGAAAGGAAGGAATAAAGGAAGAAAGGGAAAGAAAGGAAGAAGGGGAAAGAAAGGAACAAAGAAAGAAAGAAAGTGGAAATAAAGAAGGAAGGAAAGAAACAAAGAAAGAAAGAAAGAAGGAAGACCACTTGTTGGCACTAGTGCCGAATAGTGTAAGAAAGAAAGAAAGAAAGGGAAAGAAAGAAAGACAGAAGGAAAGAAAGGGAAAGAAAGGAAGAAAGGAAAAGAAAGGAAGAACGGGAAAGAAAGGAAGAAAGAAAGTAAGAAAGGGAAAGAAAGAAAGACAGAAGGAAAGAAAGGGAAGGAAAGAAAGAAAGAGAAAGGGAAAGAGAGAAAGAAAGAAAGAAAGGGAAAGAAAGACAGAAGGAAAGAAAGGGAAAGAAAGAAAGAGAAAGAAAGAAAGAAAAAGGAAAGAAAAGAAAGGGAAAGAAAGAAAGAAAGGGAAAGAAAGAAAGAAAGGGAACAAAAGAAAAAAAGAAAGAATGAAAAAAAGAATGAAAGAAAGAAAAAAAGAAAGAATGAAAGAAAGAAAAAAAGAAAGAATGAAAGAGAAAAAAAGAAAGAATGAAAGAAAGGGAAAGAAAGAAAGACAGAAGGAAAGAAAGAAAAAAAGAAACAATGAAAGAAAGAAAAAAGAAAGAATGAAAGAAAGAAAAAAAGAAAGAATGAAAGGAAATAAAGAAAGAAGGAAGGCCACGTGTTGGCACTAGTGCCGGTTAGGGTAAGAAAGAAGGACATGCTCCCAGTGCTGCAGGTGAGTGAGCCCCGGGGCCACATAGGTCTCCCAGTGTTGCAGGTAATGATAACTAGACCTAGGCCTAAAGTGTAAGCTCTTGGGCCCGCAATGCTAACTGCCGCCTCTCTCCGACAGGTCATCGCCTACGAGCAGGGGCAGGTAGTGGAAAGCCTGAGCGAATATTTGGGGAGAGCGAGATTCGCCTTCTCGCCCACACGGGACGCCAGCATCTTCATCAACCACACGCGCGTCACCGACACGGGAACGTACCAGTGCGTCGTCCTCAACCCTCCGGACGGGGCAACGCCCAACATCGGCCTGCTGGGGCTCACCGTGCTGGGTAAGCTTGGTGCAAGTCGGGTCAGACAGGCTTTTTCTACAGTCGGAGTTTGCAATTATGCTCTTTTTTTCCTCGTTTTGACTTTTACATGGAGAATTTTGGGCCATCCAATATAATCTCAGCTACGGTGCTTCAAGGAACAAGTATTGGCCGAAACCAAAAATCAATGAATGGATTTAAATAAAATAGAGACGGTTACATTACACAAAAATAACACGAATGGTGTAAATGTGATATAAGGTTTCAATGTTCCGAATTGTAAGCAGAGTCCACACAAAGAAACTGCAATTCTTTCTCAGACTAATTCAATTAGGACCTGATTTTCCGCCCCACCCCCACCATACTGCCTGTGTGGCAATCTATTCATGTCTCCTCCATGTTGTCAGTTCAGAGAGCCCAAACCCTTATGTTGTCATTCCCCTGGTCCCTCTTTTCCCCTCCCCCAAGGGGGGAGCAGGCATGTAACAATAAAACATATGGTTCCAGTTAAATAGTCGAAGTTAAAGTAATTACTAAGAGAGAACTAACCCAGACATAACATTACTTTGGTCTGTATATATATATATATATATATATATATATATATACATATATACATACATATATATCTACATACACACACACACACACACACACACACACACACACATATATATATATATATTTAGAATATTGATGCAATTCACCAAAATAAACCTTATGTTATATTATATGTGTATGATTTCCCTTGTATCAGCCAGCCCTGGATCAGAATCATAATAAACGTCTGCCAACATCCACAGATTTCACATTCATCCAAGTTAAATATATATATATATATATCAATAATATTAGTGATTTAATAATAATTCATTAATAATGGAGATCATAAACATTATATTCCTCCGGAAGCTTCTTACGATGTTCTGCTCTAAAATTTTGCTTTAAATTCATGTGCCGCAGTGCCGCCCTCCATCCCAGAATGCACCAGCGAGGGCTCCGGCCAGGAAGGGGGCAGGATCCACCTCCGCTGCTCTGTGGCAGAGGGTGTCCCGGCCCCTCGGTTCCGATGGGAGAAGATCTCCCCCGATGGGCAGCAACTGATCACCAGTCAGGAAGGTGAGGAACCGAGTGACTGACCTATCGTCCTCCAGCACAAGCTCGCGCTCTAGTCACCTGACTTCAGGTGACCTCACAGCTGCCCATAATGGAGGACACGGATTGTGGTCCTGAAAACCTGAGTGGCTGCTGGAGCTCACCTTACTCTGTCGTCTTTGCAGATTATCGGGGCTCATCTACTCTCACGAACATCACGTCCGAGACGTCCGGTCTGTATCGCTGTGTGGCCACTAACCTCCTGGGCTCCAGCGCCTGCACCATGGAGATCCATGTACATGTCGGTGAGTTGCTTCTGTCCCCTCCCCGCAGGCAAGCTTTATGTAAGTTTCTTGTCTTGTATGCTTGTATAACTAATCAAGCTTATCAGTTATTAACATAATACAGTAATACTATAAAAGGCAATGTCTCTAATCAAAAATACGAATTGGTCCATCCTTATCTGGTCAGTGCATTCCACACAGGTGCAGTAGGTAACTTATCACATCCCATCCGGGCCTCCTCAGGTGTGTTTTTCTCTTACGATGCCATCCTGTCTTTGAAACGTGAACTTAGATTTTATTTCTTATTTCTTTGGGAAGTGGGGAGGGGCTTTCACCTGTGGGCTCATCGTCTCATTATATCGATCCATCACAGCAGAAGGTCAGAATGGCAAACGTTTTGCTTGACACCTCACAAAAGTTTTTGAAGCTCTGTCTTTGGAATGTGAACTTAGATTTTATTTCTTAGGGAAGTGGGGAGGGGCTTTCACCTGTGGGCTCATCTTCACATTATATCGATCCATCACAGCAGAAGGTCATAATGGCAAATTTTTTGCTTGACACCTCACAAAAGTTTTTGAAGCTCTTGTCTTTGGAATGTGAACTTAGATTTTATTTATTTCTTTGGAAAGTGGGGAGGGGCTTTTACCTGTGGGCTCATCGTCCCATTATGCTGATCCATCACAGCAGAAGGTTGGGATGGCAAACGTTTTTGAAGCTCTGTCTTTGGAATGTGAACTTAAGTAAGAAATAAAATCTATTTCTTATATTATATCAGGGTGACAAAAGTTTTACTTGACACCCTACAAAAGCTTTTGAAGCTCTGCTTGAAGAAGCACTATCACAAAATCATATAATATTAAAAATCTATATAAACACGTTAGCTGATGAGAGGAGGGGTCAAACTAAATAAAAATACAATTCTGTGAAACTTAACTGTAGAATTGTTTTTGAATATATCCAGTCCAGGTCGTCCCAGAAGTGATGACAGTTGGGTAGTCCGCCACCAGGTGGCACAGTTACTGCAAGATCCAGAGCTGTAACTCCTCCCGGCCCCCTATAAAATGAGCTGTCTCAGTAGAATTCCCAGTGGTCAAAAAGCAGTAATAAGGAGACAGGCCGGGAGGCCAAGAAACCATGTTAAATCACATAGCTTCAGCCTGTACTCTCTCCAACAAAAGACTAAGGACAACGGTTCAATATAAAGAATAATCGCCATAAAAGGCAAACAGAGATAATGAAAGCAAGGGCGGGGTGGGACGACCTGGACTGGATATATTCAAAAACAATTCTACAGGTGAGTTTCACAGAATTTCACTATATCCAGTCCAGGTCGTCCCAGAAGTGATGACAGTTGGGACATCCAAAAGCAGTGGCAGGATCCCCAGTGCGGAACAGCAAGTAGTTCATTTCACTGTCGCCTGAAGCACCTTTCGGCCAAAGACAGCATCAGCTGAGGCCCTAACGTCAACCTTGTAAAACTTTGTAAAGGTATGAACAGAAGACCAAGTAGCGGCCTTACAAACTATTTCTTTGAGAAGTGGGGAGGGGCTTTCACCTGTGGGCTCATCTTCACATTATATCGATCCATCACAGCAGAAGGTCAGAATGGCAAACGTTTTGCTTGACACCTCACAAAAGTTTTTGAAGCTGTCTTTGGAATGTGAACTTAGATTTTATTTCTTATTTCTTTGGGAAGTGGGGAGGGGCTTTCACCTGTGGGCTCATCGTCCCGTTATACTGATCCATCACAGCAGAAGGTCAGGATGGCAAACGTTTTTGAAGCTCTGTCTTTGGAATGTGAACTTAAGTAAGAAATAAAATCTATTTCTTATATTATATCAGGGTAACAAAAGTTTTACTTGACACCCTACAAAAGCTTTTGCAGCTCTGCTTGAAGAAGCACTATCACAAAATCATATAATATTAAAAATCTATATAAACACGTTAGCTGATGAGAGGAGGGGTCAAACTAAATACAAATACAATTCTGTGAAACTTAACTGTCGAATTGTTTTTGAATATATCCAGTCCAGGTCGTCCCAGAAGTGATAACAGTTGGGTAGTCCGCTACCAGGTGGCACAGTTACTGCAAGATCCAGAGCTGTAACTCCTCCCGGCCCCCTATAAAATGAGCTGTCTCAGTAGAATTCCCAGTGGTCAAAAAGCAGTAATAAGGAGACAGGCCGGGGGGCCAAGAAACCATGTTAAATCACATAACTTCAGCCTGTACTCTCTCCAACAAAAGACAAAGGACAACAGTTCAATATAAAGAATAATCACCATAAAAGGCAAACAGAGATAATGAAAGCAAGGGCGGGGTGGGACGACCTGGACTGGATATATTCAAAAACAATTCTACAGGTGAGTTTCACAGAATTTCACTCCAGTCCAGGTCGTCCCAGAAGTGATGACAGTTGGGACATCCAAAAGCAGTGTCCATTAGGGCGGGATCCCCAGAGCGGAACAGCATGTAGTTCATTTCACTGCTGCCTGAAGCACCTTTCGGCCAAAGACAGCATCAGCTGAGGCCCTAACGTCAACCTTGTTAAACTTTGTAAAGGTATGAACAGAAGACCAAGTAGCGGCCTTACAAACTTGTTCAACAGAAGCCTGGTGCTGAAAAGCCCAGGAAGTACCAATAGCACGAGTAGAATGAGCTGTAATACGAAAAGGGGGTTCCTTCCCCTTGGCAGAGTATGTTTGCACCACCGCCTGTCTAATGCACTTCCTATGAGTGGACTTGGCCAGAGGCAAACCCTTTCTGGAACCTTCAGTGAGAACAAAGAGCGGATCCAATTTCCTGAAGGATTCAGTCACAACCAGGTAGTACTTAATGGCTCTGACCACATCCAAGGCATGGAGGGTCCTTCCCTTAGAATTAGACGGTTCTGGACACAAAGAAGGCAAAACAACTTCCTCATTAAGATGAAAGGGAGAAACAACCTTAGGCAAAAAAATCAGGTTTAAAGCGAAACACCACCTTATCCTTATGCCGCTCATAGTAAGGAGGCTTCATACAAAGCGCAGCCAGTTCTGACACGCGACGCACCGAGGTGATAGCTACCAAAAAGACCACTTTTAGGGTCAAAATAGACAATGCAGCATCACACAAAGGCTCAAAGGGAGGACCCTGGAGGGCAGAAAGCACCAAATTCAAATCCCACACCGGTAATACAGGCATACGCGGTGGACGTACATGGGAAACTCCTTGAAAAAAGGTCCTGATCAGTCTATGATTGGCAAAGGATCTTTGGAAAAAGATGGCCAGGGCCGATACCTGGTCCTTGAGGGTGCCCAGCTGTAGACCCAAGTCTAAACCGTGTTGTAAAAATTCCAAAATCCTAGAAATAGAGAATGTGCAACAAGGGAAACTCTTGGATTCACACCAAGCCATGTAGGCATGCCAAACTCTGTAGTAAATCATGGTATGCACAACCGTGGCCGACAGCCGACAGCCCCTTTTCCGTCAAGATTGAGGTTTCAATAGCCAGGCCGTGAAAGCCAGCGTCTGTAAATTGGGGTGCCGCAGCGACCCCTGAGTTAGAAGCCCTGGGTCGTCGGGCATGATGAAGCGATCGACAGACATCAGGACTACGTCCGCGAACCAACTCCGCCTCGGCCAACGAGGAGCCACCAGGATGGTTGGTACCCCCTCTTGGGCTATCTTGCGCAGCACTCGGCTCAGGAGCGGAAATGGAGGAAATGCATGAAGGAGCCTGAACTCCGTCCACAGAATTGCCAGAGCGTCTGTGGCAAAGGCCAGAGGATCTCTTGACAGGGAGATGAACCTTGGGAGCTTTTGATTGTGTATGGACGCAAACAGGTCCACATCTGGTTGACCCCAGCGGAGACACAGAGCGTGAAAGATCTTGTTGCTGAGAGACCATTCCCCCAGATGAGAAGTCCCCCTGCTCAGGGAGTCTGCCTCCTGGTTCTCTACCCCGGGGATGTAAACCGCCGAGATGCAGGGAACATTCTCCTCCGCCCAAGTCAGGATCTGGGTCACCTCCTGAAGGGCTCGCTTGCTCCGAGTCCTGCACTGGTGATTGATGTAGGCGACAGCCGTCTGATTGTCCGAGCGAACCTGGATCGCACGACCTCTTAGATGGGGAGTCAAGTGAAGGAGTACCAACCGGATCGCTCTCAGCTCCAGGAGATTGATGGGCAAGTGGGCCTCCTGTGGCCCCCACTGACCCTGGAACTTCAGCGTTTGCCAAAAACCTCCCCAGCTGGTCAGACTGGCGTCCGTGGTGACAATCTCCCAACGGGGAGTCAGAAAGGACTTGCCCACCAATAGATTTCTGGAGTCCAACCACCACAAGAGGGACTGTCTGACCAGAGGGGACAGCGAAAATTCCTGTTCTAGGGACTCCTGCGTCCAGTCCCAACCGTTCAACAGATTCAATTGAAGAGGTCTCATGTGGAACTGAGCAAAGGGCACTGCCTCAAAGCATCACACCATTAGGCCCACCAGTTTCATCCCCAGACGAATCCATGGTCGCTGACAAGACAGTAAGGCCTGCACCTGCGTCTGGAGGCCCTCCACCGTCTGCTGGGGCAGGAATACCTTGACCTGAGAGGAGTCCAACATCATGCCCAGGAAGGACCTCACCATTGAGGGAGTGATAGAAGACTTGGGGTAAATGATTACCCATCTGAAATCCTCGAGAGTGGATAACACAGTCCGGGTGTCGCTCTCGGCCTGCTGAAGGGACTGAGTCGCAATCAGCAAATCACCCAGATAAGGAAGAACACAAATGCCCTGATTCCTCAGGATAGCCATGATGCCTGCCAGCACCTTGGTGAACACACGGGGGGCTGAGGCTATCCCGAACAGTAGTGCCACAAACTGGTAATGCTGTTCCTCCAGCGCAAACCTCAGGAACTTCTGATGTTCCTGAAAAATTGGGATGTGCAGATAAGCATCCTTGATGTCCACCGTGGTCATGAATTCGCCGGGCCGAAGCGAGCTCACCGCGGACCGTAAGGTCTCCATGCGGAAATGTCTGACTCTGACAAACTTGTTGAGACCCTTCAGATCCAGGATAGGTCTCAGCGTTTCGTCCTTCTTGGGCACCAGGAACAGATTGGGGTAGAACCCTCGACCCCGTTCCTGACGAGGCACGAGGCAAATCACACCTGATAGCAGAAGGTGTTGAACGGCCATTCTTAGGCCCTGCACCGTCACTGTGTTCTGGGAAATCTGTGACTGAAGAAATCTTAAGGGCGGCCAAACTGCCAGCTCTAATTTGTATCTGGAGGAAACCACCTCCTGAATCCACCGATCCGAGAAATGCTGTCTCCAGATATGAGCAAAAAGCAGAAGCCGTCCCCCCACCCGGATGGGTGAGGGCGCCCCCTCATGCATGAGAGGGCTTGGCGGTGGGTTTGGATTTAGCTCCCCAGGAGGGATTGGGTCGGCCGCGAGACCTACCTCGTCCCCAGGAATCTCTGCGGCCACCTGAAAATGAAGAGCCTCTTCCTCCTCGAAAGGAGCGATAGGCAGAAGAACCCCGAAAGGGCCGCGCAGGCTTCCATCGCTGAGGGAGTCTTCCAGCCTTGACCAGAAGGTCCAGACGCTCCCCCGAATAACCTGAGCCCCAGGAAGGGGATACTAGTGAGCAACTTCTTGGCCGCAGCGTCAGCCGACCACTGCCGCAGCCAGAGCGAACGACGAAGCGCAACAAGCAGGGCCGAAGCCCTGGTGCCAAGCCGGGCGCTATCGTCCATAGCCGAGACTACAAAAGCAATAAAATCCACACAGGCTTTGAGGTCTTTATACTGCTCCGCCCGCTTGCGAGACTTGGCGATATCAACAAGGCGTCTCACCCTCTTCTTGATGGCCAAAGAGACAATGGCCGCGGCACAGACAGGACGAAGGCCAGCACCCACAAAGGTGAACGCATGACAAGCCAGCTGATCCATGCGCCTGTCAGCTGGGTCACGCAAGGAAGCAGTATCGGGTGACGGCATAACCGTAGTGTTGGATAACCCCGACACAGGGGCATCCACATCGGGGGGAAGGGAACAGAGGCGGATCAGCTCCTCGGGGAAGGGATACCGCCTGTCCAGGCCCTTAGGCACCGATGGCAATTTATTAGGTCCTTCCCATTCTTTAAACACCATATTGGAAAAGTGGGCCTGCTCAGGGAAGACAAGCCTCTGTCTTTCAGGCCGGAATAAATCACCCTGCTTACTCTTAGCCGCTTTAGGAGGGACAATTTGCAAAGTCTCAAACACAGAAGACAGCAACTTTTCCATGTCGTCAGGGAGCCACATATCCTCGCCTGAGGAGGAACCAGGCTCGTTGTCATAGCCAGCCAACCGATCCCCTGAGGAAACAGAGTCCTTAAACAACTCACCATCCTCCATGGAGTCCCGATCTCCAAAAAGATTGTCATCATCATCAACATCAGCATCAGTAACCCGGCTCGATGTGCCGCTTCTTACTCGTGGCCTTCCCAGTAGCCGTGCGAGATAACTGTCTCTCCAGGCTGGCCACCCGGTGTGCCAAATCGGCTTGGGACCCCCTGCTGGCTTCTCCCTCGCTGAGGGCTGAATACAGTAGAGGGGGCGTTGGCGAGGCCGCAGGCAAAAGAGGGCTAGGGGCAGGGACGCCCACCCTAACATGTTCCAAAAGTACGCTCCCAGCGCAAGCGACACAAACCATGCTGAGTCAGCCCAGAGGGCTGGTACCGCACATGGGGCAAAGCTGAACCCGCCCAGAAGGGGCCCCTAGCTCACTATCCCCAGAAGCCTCCATTATGGTGATTATGGAGCAAAAATATAGGTTACAAGACACTAACGGCCCAACCTAATTTGAGATCCCCAAGTTAGTCCCTCTTTTTGTGATCCCTCTTAAGGGAGAGGGCATGGAGAGAGAGGGGGGTTGTAGGAAACCGGGAGGAACCACAACCCTCAGCTGGCAAAGGGGAGGGCCCACCTAGAAGACAAACGGAAGAGGCCATGAGCATCCCACAGCACATGCATCATAAGAGAAAAAAGAAAACCAGAGAGAACTCACGAACCGACCAGCGGACGAAGGCCCTGAAGGCACAGGCAGGAAGAGACGATCAGTGACCGATGGAGATCCTGATGGCCAGCAAGGAGCCAGGCAGAGGATGGCGCCGGGAGTCCCGCATGTGTGAACCTCGAGGGGCGGGCCGCGCAGTGGAGACGTAAAACGCTACGGGCGCGAAGCAGAGCACCCTCTATCTAAAATGGTGCCGAGGGAGTGCAGGGAGGGAGGGCGGCCCATGGAGGGCCCCGCCCCCCGAAGCGGAGCGCGCTCAAACACGCACCGCCTCAGAAGACAGATGCCCCGCTCCCGCCCCCCCCCCTCACGGCGTCAAGATGGAGGGGAGAAGAGAAGGAGCGAGGGAAGTGAGTATGAACAGACCTGAAAATCAGTGAAGCAGGTCAAGAAGCAGTGAAAACAGACACAACACAGAATAATAAAGCTTGTGGGCACAGATAAGGGCATAACCCCAGGCACAAGGTGGTTTCTCCCCCCCCCCCCCCATAGGCTCACCATCGCCTATGGCCGGCTACCCTTTAGGTGAGGGTCTGTGGCCCAGAGTCTAGCTCTGTGAACGCCTGACCCCGGCGTTCTCCCTACCTTCACCCGTCCCGTCAGCCGAGGCTGGGAGGCATAAGTGGGTCCACGGGGACAGTGGTAATAGGGGTGCAGCGGCCGACAGGCTTAAAATGCCCCGCTCAGCTGCCGTATCCAGAGAGAGTATCCAAGACGATCCTAGCAGCAGCTACTGCAAGATGAAATCTGGGAATTCTACTGAGACAGCTCATTTTATAGGGGGCCGGGAGGAGTTACAGCTCTGGATCTTGCAGTAACTGCGCCACCTGGTGGCGGAATGCCCCCATGTCCTCACTTCTGGGACGACCTGGACTGGATATAGTGAAAATAGTTTAACTGAAGTTCCACTTTAATATTGCCCGGACTGTCTCTTCAAGACGTCATCTTTTGCTTCATTGTAGGCGGAATGAGCGCGCTCGGTATCTTTGCCTCCGTCACCGTAACGTTGATCATGGGTCTGGTGCTGCTGGCGCTTTGCGGTCTGGTCCTGTGCCTGCACCAGCAGAGTCAGGGGAAGTGGTACAAGGCCGAGCCCTCACCCGCCACCAGGTAAGGCCTTCGACGGCGCCACCTCGGCCCGAAATCAAACCTTTCACTGCAAAAGACGTCTTAACGCACAATCGTTGTTTTTCTCTTTAGCCTCTCTGCAGGACAACCTCCGGCCAACAGGAGGTGCTGTGCTGCAGCGTGGAGCCGTACCGCTCGCCCACTGTGGATCCCAAATAACCCAGCGGAGCACAACGCATACAGCATCCAGCACGTGCTGCAGACACAGGGTGTCAAACATGTGCGGCCTCCGGGGAGCAGAGACTCCATGTCAGAGAGCGAGGACGATGATGACGATGAGGAGGAGAGCCGACCCGCACCAAGCCCCGCCCTACACTCATCTCTCTACTCTTTGAACTCAGGATTCCTGGTGTAAAACTGCCGTGGCAATGCTCCGGGCCCCCCAACTGCCTCCCAATCAAGACATTAGAGACTGTGACACTGGGAAGCGAATGCCTTGTAGAACGTTTAGAGCCCACATTAATGTGCAGCAAATTTCAGCCTGGCCAGATATATATATATTTTTTTTAAAGTGGACCAAAATCCATAATTTTGACTATCCTGGTTTTTGGTTCTATCCGATCTGGGATGACCCGCTGTGTGAAGATCACCGAGGGCAACTCGCCTCTTCCTGGGCCTATGCGCTTGTTCAATCATGTCGTCTAAGGCTAGCGGATCCGAGGTGGGTGGCGGCCGCATCCCCCCCTTCCCTCTAATAGTGAGCGTGCCCACGCCGTCCATTCACAAATGCCTGCCGCGGGAAACAGGCACGCGTCCTGCTAGAGGGACAGCGGGGATGCGGCTCGCACATGCTCAGTTGGACCTGGAAGCAAGGTAAGTGTATGGGGCGACCTGCTAGAGGGATAGCGGGGATGCAGCTCGCACATGCTCAGTTGGACTGGGAAGCAAGGTAAGTGTATGGGACGCCCTGCTAGAGGGATAGCGGGGATGCAGCTCGCACATGCTCAGTTGGACTGGGAAGCAAGGTAAGTGTATGGGACGCCCTGCTAGAGGGATAGCGGGGATGCGGCTCGCACATGCTCAGTTGGACCTGGAAGCAAGGTAAGTGTATGGGGCGACCTGCTAGAGGGATAGCGGGGATGCAGCTCGCACATGCTCAGTTGGACTGGGAAGCAAGGTAAGTGTATGGGGCGTCCTGCTAGAGGGATAGCGGGGATGTGGCTTGCACATGCTCAGTTGGACTGGGAAGCAAGGTAAGTGTATGGGGCGTCCTGCTAGAGGGATAGCGGGGATGCAGCTCGCACATGCTCAGTTGGACTGGGAAGCAAGGTAAGTGTATGGGGCGTCCTGCTAGAGGGATAGCGGGGATGTGGCTCGCACATGCTCAGTTGGACCTGGAAGCAAGGTAAGTGTAAGGGGCGACCTGGGGGGTGTCACACAGCGGGGGCATCCCCATTTTGGATGCCCCAGAGGGATGGGAGTCGTTTAAATCCAGGGCCAATCGCGCTGGGCTTTATTCCACTTTATCTTCTGACTTGCCAATCACTTTAAGCCACACCCCCTGCCAGGCCCACCACCCAAAAAGTCATTTAAAGCTTCCTCCAATAAATGGTCGGTATAGGTGTAGGGGCACGTACGTGCATACAGAGATAAAATGTACGAGGAGCTTCCCGAGCGGCGCCAGGAAAATAAAGCATTAGTTCACATTGGCTTTTTGGCCTTGCCCTCATTTTCCGGGCAAGATGGCCGCTCCCATTCAGCTCAGGAGCGCAACATCTGCACGGCGTCTCCCATAGTTTACATCACTGATTGTAGGGCGGGGAGCAATTTACTGAACTATGATTTACTGAGTGTAGGTCCGCTTTAATGAATATAATGAAGCTAATGAAGCTGATCTTAAGTCCATTTAAGCAGTTCTCCTTCCTCCGGGAACGAATAGGAACCGACTGGCTGCAAATTGTGATTAAAGCGGAACATAACCCACCCTGCAGTCTATGATACTCCAGAATCCAAATGTCTGCAAAATAGAATTAAAGCGGACCAAACCCCCCCCCCCCCCTGTGGTCTATAAGACTCCAGGATCCAACTGTCTGCAAATTAGAATTAAAGAGGACCAAAAACCCTCCCTGCAGTCTATTCAGACATTTCTCTCATTCACACTTTGACATCATGTAAAGGGGCGGAGAGTCCTGATTTGTGAACCATGTGACCGTGGCAGCCAATCAGAGCCCTTAATTTTTACATCAGTAAATGGCAGAGTTCTTACACTACGGAGCGCTCCGATTCGTGAACCATGTGACGGCGGCGGCCAATCCGAGCCCTTGATTTTTACGTCAGTAAATGGCAAACTCCTTACACTGTGGAGCGCTCCGACTCGTGAACCATGTGACCACGGCGGCCAATCAGAGCCCTTAATTTTTACATCAGTAAATGGCAGAGTTCTTACACTACGGAGCGCTCCGATTCGTGAACCATGTGACGGCGGCGGCCAATCCGAGCCCTTGATTTTCACGTCAGTAAATGGCAAACTCCTTAGTGGAGCGCTCCGACTCGTGAACCATGTGACCGCGGCGGCCAATCAGAGCCCTTCATTTTTACATCAGTAAATGGCAGAATTCTTACACTATGAAGCGCTCTGACTCGTGAACCATGTGACGGCGGCGGCCAATCAGAGCCCTTGATTTTCACGTCAGTAAATAGCAGAGTTCTTACACTGTGGAGCGCTCTGACTCGTGAAACCATGTGACCGCTGTGGCCAATGAGAGCCCTTGATTTTTACGTCGGTAAATGGCAGAGTTCTTACACTACACAGCGCTCCGACTCGTGAACCATGTGACGGCGACGGCCAATCAGAGCCCTTGAATTTCACGTCAGTAAATGGCAGAATTCTTACACAACGGAGCGCTCCGACTCGTGAACCCATGTGACCGCGGCGGCCAATCAGAGCCCTTGATTTTCACATCAGTAAATGTCAGAGTTCTTACACTACGGAGCGCTCCGACTCATGAAACCATGTGACTGCGACGGCCAATCAGAGCCCTTGATTTTCACGTCAGTAAATAGCAGAGTTCTTACACTACACAGCACTCCGACTCATGAACCATGTGACCGCTGTGGCCAATGAGAGCCCTTGATTTTTACCTCAGTAAACTGCAGAATTCTTACACTACGGAGCGCTCTGACTCGTGAAACCATGTGACCACGGCAGCCAATCAGAGCCCTTGATTTTCACGTCGGTAAATGGCAGAATTCTTACACTACGGAGCGCTCCGACTCATGAATCATGTGACCGCGGTGGCCAATCAGAGCCCTTGATTTTCACGTCGGTAAATGGCAGAATTCTTACACTATGGAACGCTCCGACTCATGAAACCATATGACCGCGGCGGCCAATCAGAGCCCTTGATTTTCACGTCGTTAAATGGCAGAATTCTTACACTACGGAGCGCTCCGACTCGTGAACCATGTGACCGCGGCGGCCAATCAGAGCCCTTGATTTTCACATCAGTAAATGGCAGAGTTCTTACACTACGGAGCACTTCGTGAACCATGTGACTGTGACGGCCAACCAGAGCCCTTGATTTTCACGTCAGTAAATAGCAGAGTTCTTACACTACGGAGCGCTCCGATTCGTGAACCATGTGACCACGGCGGCCAATCAGAACCCTTGATTTTCACGTCGGTAAATGGCAGAATTCTTACACTACGGAGCGCTCCGACTCGTGAAACCATATAACCTCGGCAGCCAATCAGAGCCCTTGATTTTCACGTCAGTAAATAGCAGAGTTCTTACACTACACAGCGCTCCGACTCGTGAACCGTGTGACCGCGGCGGCCAATCAGAGCCCTTGATTTTCATGTCAGTAAATGGCAGAATTCTTACACAACGGAGCACTCCGACTCGTGAACCCATGTGACCGCGGCGGCCAATCAGAGCCCTTGATTTTCACATCAGTAAATGGCAGAGTTCTTACACTACACAGCGCTCCGACTCGTGAACCATGTGACCGCTGTGGCCAATGAGAGCCCTTGATTTTTACCTCGGTAAACAGCAGAATTCTTACACTACGGAGCGCTCCGACTCATGAATCATGTGACCACGGCGGCCAATCAGAGCCCTTGATTTTCACATCAGTAAATGGCAGAGTTCTTACACTACACAGCGCTCCGACTTGTGAACCATATGACCGCTGCGGCCAATCAGAGCCCTTGATTTTCACATCAGTAAATAGCAGAGTTCTTACACTACACAGCGCTCCGACTCGTGAAACCATGTGACCGCGGCAGCCAATCAGAGCCCTTGATTTTCACGTCAGTAAATAGCAGAGTTCTTACACTACACAGCGCTCCGATTCGTGAACCATGTGACCGCGGCGGCCAATCAGAACCCTTGATTTTCACGTCGGTAAATGGCAGAATTCTTACACTACGGAGCGCTCCGACTCGTGAAACCATGTGACCGCTGCGGCCAATCAGAGCCCTTGATTTTCACGTCAGTAAATAGCAGAGTTCTTACACTACACAGCGCTCCGACTCAATGGGGGACAGGAAACTGGCCACGCCCCCACCAGCACGTCTGGCAGGTGCGGGATGCCACAGGGCGCTGCTCATGCACTATGGTGGGGATGGAAAAGGTGAGAACCCAAATAGAGATGCCCATCCTTTACTCCAGTGCGCATTACAGCAGACCAAAACCCACACTCTATAAGATTCCAGGGAGGCTTGAATCATTGGCCGCCCTGAAATCTGAAACAGGATGCCCAAGTTCCTGGACAGCCATGTAGTATCTTTAACTCAAGAGCCGGCCGAAGAGGGTTTTGGTCCACTTTAAATAAATCAGGTGGACTGAAAGATGGATTCCTACAGAGAGAACGCGGTCGGATTTTCTGTGCAACACTGATGGCATGATCAGGGAGGGTGCGGGGCATCCCGAACGGCCTCTTCTATGTACATCCCCCTCAAACATAAATGAGAGCTAGGGGGAGGGGCTTCCAAGAGCCAATCAGAAAGCAAGTCGGCACACAAGCCACACCCACCCAGGTGAAATAATGTAAACCAAATGTAAATGAACACTAGGGGGAGAGGCAGCCCGTACGGCCTCTTCTCTCTACTTCCCACTCAAATGTAAATAAACACTAGGGGAGGGGCTTCCGAGGGCCAATCAGAAAAAGACAATTCTGTGAATACTCACCTGTAGAATTGCTTTTGCCATGCATGGCACGGCCTGCTTTATGAAGTCATTACATCTGGGTTATTACGCCACAAGGTGGCGCAGTGCACTGCAGAAGAGTTGTGGCTCCTCCCGGTACCATATAAAAACAGGATCACCAATAGACTTATCCAGTGTTGACGAGCAGTTATTCAAGAAACCGGGAGATAATAAAGGTAAAACAGGTAACAGAACCCCGACTAACTTGGAACAATCACCATAAAAAGGCAACCAAGAATAATGATAACAAGGGTGGGGTGAAGCAGGCCGAGCCATGCATAGTAAAAGCAATTCTACAGGTGAGTACTCACAGAATTGTCTTTTTCCCATTGCATAGCACGGCCTGCTTCACAAAGTCATTACATCTGGGATATCCAAAAGCAGTGTCCATAAAGTAGGGTGGGATCCCCAAAGAGTAACAACAGGCAGTTCAAACCACCACCGCCTGAAGCACCTTGCGGCCAAAAGCAGCATCAGCTGAGGCCTTAACGTCAACCTTGTAAAACTTGGAAAAAGTATGAACAGAAGACCAAGTAGCGGCCTTACAAACTTGTTCAACAGAAGCCTGGTGCTGAAAAGCCCAAGACGCACCAATAGCACAAGTAGAAAGAGCAGTAACCCTAAGAGGAGGTTCCTTCCCTTTAGCAGAATAGGCTTGTACTACCACCTGACGGATCCACTTGCTGAAAGTGGATTTAGCAGGAGGCAAACCCTTCCTAGGTCCAGCAGGAAGAACAAAAAGAGCATCAGATTTCCTGAAAGACTCAGTAGCAACCAAATAAAACTTCAGAGCCCTGACAACATCAAAAGAATGCAGAGTCCGCTCCTTGGAATTAGCAGGGTTAGGACACAAGGAAGGCAAAACAATGTCCTGATTGAGATGAAAGGCAGACACGACCTTAGGCAAGAAATCCGGCTTAAGCCTAAACACCACCTTATCCTGATGCCGCTCAAAATAAGGAGGTTTGATGGAAAGCGCCGCCAGCTCAGAAACTCGCCTGACAGAAGTAATGGCCACCAAAAAGGCCACCTTAAGAGTCAGAATGGGCAAAGCAGCCCCACAGATAGGCTCAAAGGGAGGACCCTGCAGAGCAGACAACACCGGATTCAGGTCCCAAACCGGTAGCATAGGCTTACGTGGCGGACGCACATGAGTAACTCCCTGGAAAAAAAGTCTTAACCAACCGGGGATTGGCAAAGGATCTTTGGAAAAAAAAATTGCCAGAGCAGACACCTGTCCCTTGAGGGTACTAAGTTGAAGGCCCGAATCCAAACCATGTTGCAAAAATTCCAGAATCCTGGGGATAGAAAACACCCGACAAGGAAGAGACTTGGACTCACACCAGGCAATGTAATCATGCCAGACCCTGTAGTAGATAAAGGACCAGGACTTCTTCCTAGCCCTAATCATGGTATCAACAACAGAGGCCGGCAACCCCTTATCCATCAAGATGGAGGTTTCAGCAGCCAAGCCGTTAAATCCAGCGTTTGTAAATTGTGATGGCACAGTTGTCCATGAGTGAGCAGATCTGGATCCTTGGGCAAGACATACTGATCTACTGCCAACTGCATGACGTCTGCGAACCACACCCTCCTTGGCCAACAGGGGGCCACCAGGATGGCTGGTACCCCTTCCTGGGCTATCTTGCGCAGCACCCTGCCCAGCAGAGGAAATGGAGGGAACACATAGAGGAGCCGAAACTCCGTCTAAGGCATTGCTAGCGCATCCGTGGCGAAGGCCAGAGGGTCCTGTGACAGGGAGAAAAACCTGGGAAGCTTGTGATTGTGACGGGACGCAAACAGGTCCACATCCGGCTGACCCCAGCGGTGACACAGGGAGTGAAAAACCTTGTTGCTGAGGGACCATTCCCCAAGCCGAGACGTCCCCCTGCTCAGGGAGTCTGCCTCCTGGTTCTCCACCCCGGCGAAATGTAAACTGCCGAGATGCAGGGGACATTCTTCTCCGCCCAAGACATAATCAGGGACACTTCCTTGAGGGCTCGCTTGCTCCGAGTCCCTCCCTGATGATTGATGTAGGCAACTGCCGTCTGGTTGTCCGAGCGGATCTGAACAGCCTGACCCCGAAGGTGTGTGGTCAGCTGAGACAGAACCAAGCTGATCGCCCTCAGTTCCAGGACATTGATGGGAGCGTGGGCCTCCTGTGGGCCCCACCGACCCTGGAACTTCAGAGACCTCCAAAAGCCCCCCCCCCAACCGGTCAGACTGGCATCCGTAGTGACAGTCTCCCAGCACGGGGGCAGAAAGGTCCTGCCCACTAGAAGGTTCCCCGAGAGGGACTGTCTGGCCAGGGGGGAAAGAGCAAACTCCTGATCCAGGGACACAGGGTCCCATCCCAAACTGACAAAAGGTGCAACTGAAGAGGTCTCATGTGAAACTGAGCAAAGGGGACCTCCTCGAAGCAGGACACCATCAGGCCCACCAACTGCATCCCTTGCTGGATGGAAGGATGGGGACACAAGAGCAGAGTCCGTGCCTGCATCTGAAGGCCCTCCACTTTCTGCTGAGGCAGGAATACCTTAACCTGAGAGTCATGCCCAGAAAGGACCTCACCAAAGACAGTGAGGACTTGGGATAGTTGATCACCCAGCCGAAGGACTCGAGAGTGGAGGTCACCACCTGAGTATCCTTCTCAGCCTGATGAAGAGACTGAGCCGCAATTAGAATGTCGTCCAGGTAAGGGAGGATGCGAATGCCCCGATTCCGCAGCAGAGCCATCACGCCCGCCAGCACCTTGGTGAACACCCGAGGTGATACCGAACGGTAAGGCCACAAACTGGTAATGCTGATCCTCCAGCGCGAACCTCAGGACTCTCTGATGACCTGGAAAGATTGGCACGTGAAGGTAAGCATCCTTGACGTCCACTGAGGTCATGAAGTCCCCCGGGCGAAGGGTACTGACAGCCGAGCGTAGCGTCTCCATGCGAAAAAGCTTGAACCTGACAAACTTGTTGAGACCCTTCAAGTCCAGGATGGGCCTTAGGGACCCGTCCATTTTGGGGACCGTGAACACATTGGAGTAGAACCCTCGACCCCGTTCCTGGCAAGGCACCAGGCAAATGACTGACTCCAACAGATGTTGAACCGCAAGGCACAAACCCTGAGCTGACAGAGGGTTTTGAGACATCCGGGATCTGATGAATCTTGGGGGCGGCCAGGCTGCAAACACTCTTGTAACCGAAGGACACCGCCTCCTGAATCCACCGGTCTGAGACGCGTAGCCTCCAGACGTGAGTAAAGAACTGAAGCCGTCCCCCCACCCGGATGGGTGAGGGCGCCTCCTCATGCCTGAGGGGGCTTGGGGGAAGGTCTGGGCTTGGGGACCCGTGAGAGACCGGGACGACCATGGGATCTGCCACGGCCCCAAGAGTCCCTGAGGGTACCTGAGAAGAGGGACCCACGACCTCCTCTGGGAGCACAAAAGGAGGGGAGAGAAGAGGGTTGAGGCAGCCTACCATCCTTGGCTAAGACATCCAGATGCTCACCAATGAACTGCAGCCCCGTAAAGGGGAGCCCAGCGAGAGCCTTCTTAGCGGCATCATCAGCCCACCAAAAGGGCAGATGTCCTACTACACATCGGTACCGCATCATCCATGGCAGTAAGGACAAAGGCAACAAAATCAGAGCAAAGCAAAAGGGACCTATAATCCTCCCCCGTTACCAGCCGTATGGTCCTCCAGGAGACGCTTGAGCTGTTTCTTAAGGGCAATAGCTGTAATGGCAGCAGCGCAGACCGGGCGCAGCCCAGCCCCCACACACGAAAAGGCATGGCAGGCCAGCTGATCCATGCGCCGGTCCTCGCTGTCCCGCAGTGTAGTAGTGTCAGGGGAAGGCATGACTGAGGTGTTGGACAGCCCTAGTACGGGAGCGTCCACCTCAGGGGGACACGACCATCGCTTGACCAGGTCAGCAGGAAAGGGATACCTCCTATCCCACTCCTTGGGCACTGCGGGCAATGTACTAGGACGTTCCCACTCCTTGAGCACCATATTAGTGAAGTGGCTCTGCTCAGGGAACTCCAGGCGCTGTTTATCAGGACGAAAGAGCTCACCCTGCTTCCTCTTAGCCACCTCAGGGGGGACAATGTGCAAGACTTCAAAAATGTGAGCTAACAGGCTATCAGTGTCCTCAGCGAACCACAAGTCTTCCCCAGAGGCAGACCCAGGGTCACTGCTGTAACCCTCCTGCTGGTCCCCAGAGTCATGAAAGAGTTCCCCCTCCTCTAGGGGTGAAGGCCAACAAAAGGATCAGGTCCCTCATCCTCCTCAGTAAAGAGGGATGTCACGGGAGCTAGGTGCTGCTTCTTGCCAGATGTCTTACGTGGAACAGGCCTGGCAAGCTGCCTTTCAATACTGGCCACACGCAGTGCCAGATCAGACTGTGACCCCCCGCTAGTATCCCCCTCACTGGGGGCTAAATGCAGGCGTGGGGGGGGGGGGTAGGCGACGCCGAAGGGGGCGCAGAGCTGGGAAGCGAAGCAGGCAACCCAGCCTGGAGCGCACGGCACGCACACCGTGACACTGTTACTCACAGGGGATACCCCACACATGGAACACAGCCGGGATTGCCCCGAAGGACCCCCAAGCACGCTATCCCCAGAAGCCTCCATATGGTGATTAAGACAGGCGCAATAGGCCAGCACAGGGTAAAGGCTAACAAGAGCCACCCGGGATGCCCTCCCACAGGATGCCCCCAGAAGCCAGTAAGGGAAGATGGAGGGTAAGGGGCAGGACTGGGAGAAACCACAACCCACAGTTGTCCCGCCTGAAAGACAAATAAAGACACACAAGCATCCCGCAGCACATGCCCCAAAGAACCAAAAACCTCTGAAGGGGACTCACGGACCAAGTAGATCAAGGGCACCAACCGCCAGACCACAGGAGGAAGCGACAAGTAGACCAGAATCACCGCCGCAGCTCCGGGATGAGAAGGGCCCCAAACGCGCAGCAGAAGCAAAATGGCACCGGCAGAGGAACCTTGAGGGGCGGGCCGCGGGAGGACGACGCGATACGTGTCATCCACCGCCCCGCCCCCCCGAAGAGCGCGAAAACTGCGCTGACGTGACCTCGCCGGTGTCATCACAGTAGAGAAGCCAGGACAGGAACTCCGCATCCCTCAGCAGGCTCACCATAAAGCCTATGGCCGGCTCCCCTTTGTGGTACAGGGTCTGCGGCTTGGAGCAGCGCTCCCCGATCACCTGACCCTAGTGCTCCTCTACCTTCACCCGATTCGTCAGCCGAGGCTGGGAGGCACAGAGGGTCCGGAAACGGGTGGAAATAGACATGCAGGGCCGCAGGCTTGGTTGCCCCGCTCACCTGCGCAATATAAAGAGCCATCTTCTATCTTCGCAGAATCACTGCAGAGGAAACACTAGATAAGTCTATTGGTGATTCCGGCTTTTATAGGGGGCCGGGAGGAGCCACAACTCTTCTGCAGTGCACTGCGCCACCTTGTGGCGGAATAACCCCGATGTAATGACTCCGTGAAGCAGGCCGTGCCATGCAATGGGAAAAGCAAAGCCACGCCCATCCAGGTGAAATGTAAACGACCACTAGGGGGAGAGCCAATCAGAAAAGCAAGGCGGCACACAAAGCCACGCCCACCCAGGATGAAATAAGTTGCACGGCCACCAATAGGATAACAACACGACCTGTTAAAGAAACGGCAGCAGACAGTTTACACTGAGCGATTGGCATGAAGGGGGGGAGGGGCCGCAGCAGTGGGAGGAGCCTGCTGCGCAAACATGTTCAAGTTCTGAGTAACTGGAGGGGTAGCGGCAGCTGGGCGGGGGGGGGGGGGTCGTTCTGCGCTCGTCCTCGTCCAATAAAAAGTCTGCGTTGGCACAATGGCGGGGGCGCGGCAGCAATACAAAAGGTAACCGACGTTCGTGTCTACAAATCTTCCCGCCACGCGGGGGCGGAGCGTCCGAGGAAAGGGGGCGTGGTCAGCGGGCGTCGTTCTTGATGATGACCTCCACACCGTGATGCCGCAGCTGCGCGCGCAGCAGGTGGTTCTTGCTCTTCAGATCCTCCATCTGCGGGAGAAAGAAAATCGCGGTTAATGGCTCCTCCCACTGCACGGAACGCAGCTTTACAGGCGGAGCTTCAGCCCAGTGAGGTCACCAAACCCCTAGCACCCCGATTAGCCCCCCCCAAACCCTTAGCACCCCGATTAGCCCCACCTCCAAACCCCCTAGCACCCCGATTAGCCCCACCTCCAAACCCCCTAGCACCCCGATTAGCCCCACCCCCAAACCCCCTAGCACCCCGATTAGCCCCACCTCCAAACCCCCTAGCACCCCGATTAGCCCCACCCCCAAACCCTTAGCACCCCGATTAGCCCCCCCCAAACCCTTAGCACCCCGATTAGCCCCACCTCCAAACCCCCTAGCACCCCGATTAGCCCCACCCCCAAACCCCCTAGCACCCCGATTAGCCCCACCTCCAAACCCCCTAGCACCCCGATTAGCCCCACCCCCCCTAGCTCCCCGATTAGCCCAACCCCCAAACCCCCTAGCACCCCATTAGCCCCACCCCCAAGCACCCTGAATAGCCACACCCCCAAGCACCCAAACCCGCTAGCACCCCGATTAGCCCCACCCCCCCTAGCTCCCTGATTAGCCCAACCCCCAAACCCCCTAGCACCCCATTAGCTCCACCCCCAAACCCGCTAGCACCCCGATTAGCCACACCCCCTAGCACCCCGATTAGCCACACCCCCTAGTACCCCGATTAGCCACACCCCCTAGCACCCCGATTAGCCACACCCCCTAGCACCCCGATTAGCCACACCCCCTAGCACCCCGATCAGCCACACTCACCCTAGCAACGACATCCCCCCCCCCCAGCACCCCGATCACCCACCTGCTGCCTCAGGAGGTCGTTGTCGAGCTGCAGCTGCTCCAGCGTGTGGAGGTCGTCGGCCAGTCGCATGTTTCCCTGGCGCAGCTCCTGGATGTAGTCGCAGGCCTTAGAGAGGATCCCCCCCTTACTCTGCGAGGACAACGGAGGGACAGGCTGCCGGTCACACACATAGGCATTGGTGAGAGGAGGCACATCCCCATAGCAACCACATAACCCCGCCCACCACCTGCCACAGACACCGCGCCCCCTCACTGAAGGCGCAGAAGCGACCCCGCCCCCTCACTGAAGGCGCAGAAGCGACCCCGCCCCCTCACTGAAGGCGCAGAGGCGACCCCGCCCCCTCACTGAAGGCGCAGAAGCGACCCCGCCCCCTCACTGAAGGCGCAGAAGCGACCCCGCCCCCTCACTGAAGGCGCAGAAGCGACCCCGCCCCCTCACTGAAGGCACAGAAGCGACCCCGCCCCCTCACTGAAGGCGCAGAAGCGACCCCGCCCCCTCACTGAAGGCGCAGAAGTGACCCCGCCCCCTCACTGAAGGCGCAGAAGCGACCCCGCCCCCTCACTGAAGGCGCAGAGGCGACCCCGCCCCATCACTAAGGGTGTAGAAGTGACCCCGCCCCCTAACAGGGGGCATAGATAGGTGACCCCGCCCCCTCCTCACAGGGGGCAGAGATAGGTGACCCCGCCCAATCACGCGTCGTACCTGGCCGGACTTGGTGCTCTCCATGGAACAATCGGGGATGATCTTGGAGAGCTGAACGATCCAGTTGTTGATCTTGTCCCGTCTGCGGCGCTCAACTGACCAATCAGAGAAAAGAACGTTAGTCACTTGCCCCCACCTGAGCCCCTATATACTGCCCCACCTCAGCCCCTATATACTGCCCCACCTCAGCCCCTATATACTGCCCCACCTCAGCCCCTATATACTGCCCCACCTCAGCCCCTATATACTGCCCCACCTCCCCCTGAGCCCCTATATACTGCCCCACCTCAGCCCCTATATACTGCCCCACCTCCCCCTGAGCCCCTATATACTGCCCCACCTCCCCCTGAGCCCCTATATACTGCCCCACCTCCCCCTGAGCCCCTATATACTGCCCCACCTCCACCAGAGCCCCTATATACTGCCCCACCTCCACCAGAGCCCCTATATACTGCCCCACCTCCCCTGAGCCCCTATATACTGCCCCACCTCCCCCTGAGCCCCTATATACTGCCCCACCTCCCCCTGAGCCCCTATATACTGCCCCACCTCCACCAGAGCCCCTATATACTGCCCCACCTCCACCAGAGCCCCTATATACTGCCCCACCTCCACCAGAGCCCCTATATACTGCCCCACCTCAGCCCCTATATACTGCCCCACCTCAGCCCCTATATACTGCCCCACCTCCACCTCAGCCCCTATATACTGCCCCACCTCCCCCTGAGCCCCTATATACTGCCCCACCTCCCCCTGAGCCCCTATATACTGCCCCACCTCCACCTGAGCCCCTATATACTGCCCCACCTCCACCAGAGCCCCTATATACTGCCCCACCTCCCCCGAGCCCCTATATACTGCCCCACCTCCCCCGAGCCCCTATATACTGCCCCACCTCCACCAGAGCCCCTATATACTGCCCCACCTCCACCAGAGCCCCTATATACTGCCCCACCTCCACCAGAGCCCCTATATACTGCCCCACCTCCACCAGAGCCCCTATATACTGCCCCACCTCCACCAGAGCCCCTATATACTGCCCCACCTCAGCCCCTATATACTGCCCCACCTCAGCCCCTATATACTGCCCCACCTCCACCTGAGCCCCTATATACTGCCCCACCTCCACCTGAGCCCCTATATACTGCCCCACCTCCCCCTGAGTCCCTATATACTGCCCCACCTCCCCCTGAGCCCCTATATACTGCCCCACCTCCACCTGAGCCCCTATATACTGCCCCACCTCCACCAGAGCCCCTATATACTGCCCCACCTCCCCCTGAGCCCCTATATACTGCCCCACCTCCCCCTGAGCCCCTATATACTGCCCCACCTCCACCAGAGCCCCTATATACTGCCCCACCTCCACCAGAGCCCCTATATACTGCCCCACCTCCACCAGAGCCCCTATATACTGCCCCACCTCCACCAGAGCCCCTATATACTGCCCCACCTCCACCAGAGCCCCTATATACTGCCCCACCTCCACCAGAGCCCCTATATACTGCCCCACCTCCACCAGAGCCCCTATATACTGCCCCACCTTCACCTGAGCACCTATATACTGCCCCACCTTCACCTGAGCCCCTATATACTGCCCCACCTCCACCTGAGCCCCTATATACTGCCCCACCTCCACCTGAGCCCCTATATACTGCCCCACCTCCCCCTGAGCCCCTATATACTGCCCCACCTCCAGAGCCCCTATATACTGCCCCACCTCCACCTGAGCCCCTATATACTGCCCCACCTCCACCTGAGCCCCTATATACTGCCCCCCCTCCACCTGAGCCCCTATATACTGCCCCACCTCCACCTGAGCCCCTATATACTGCCCCACCTCCACCTGAGCCCCTATATACTGCCCCACCTCCACCTGAGCACCTATATACTGCCCCACCTCCACCTGAGCATCTATACACTCCTCTACCTCCACCTGAGCACCTATATACCCCCCCACATCCACCTAAGCACCTATATACCCCCCTACCTCCACCCGAGCACCTATATACCCCCCCACCTCCACCTGAGCACCTATATACACCTCCACCTGAGCACCTATATACTCCCCCACCTCCACCTGAGCACCTATATACCCCCCTACCTCCACCTGAGCCCCTATATACTCCCCCACCTCCACCTGAGCCCCTATATACTCCACCACCTCCACCTGAGCGCCTATATACACCTCCACCTGAGCACCTATATACTCCCCCACCTCCACCTGTGCACCTATATACCCCCCTACCTCCACCTGAGCCCCTATATACTCCCCCACCTCCACCTGAGCCCCTATATACTCCCCCACCTCCACCTGAGCCCCTATATACTCCCCCACCTCCACCTGAGCACCTATATACTCCCCCACCTCCACCTGAGCACCTATATACTCCCCCACCTCCACCTGAGCACCTATATACTCCTCTACCTCCACCTGAGCACCTATATACTCCCCCACCTCCACCTGAGCACCTATATACCCCCCTACCTCCACCTGAGCATCTATATACTCCCCCACCTCCACCTGAGCGCCTATATACACCTCCACCTGAGCGCCTATATACACCTCCACCTGAGCACCTATATACTCCCCCACCTCCACCTATATACTCCCCCACCTCTACCTGAGCCCCTATATACTCCCCCGCCTCCACCTGAGCCCCTATATACTCCCCCGCCTCCACCTGAGCCCCTATATACTCCCCTGCCTCCACCTGAGCCCCTATATACTCCCCCACCTCCACCTGAGCCCCTATATACTCCCCCGCCTCCACCTGAGCACCTATATACTCCCCCACCTCCACCTGAGCACCTATATACACCTCCACCTGAGCACCTATATACTCCCCCACCTCCACCTGAGCACCTATATACACCTCCACCTGAGCACCTATATACTCCCCCACCTCCACCTATATACTCCCCCACCTCCACCTATATACTCCCCCACCTGAGCCCCTATATACTCCCCCGCCTCCACCTGAGCCCCTATATACTCCCCCGCCTCCACCTGAGCACCTATATACTCCCCCACCTCCACCTGAGCACCTATATACACCTCCACCTGAGCACCTATATACTTCCCCACCTCCACCTGAGCGCCTATATACACCTCCACCTGAGCACCTATATACTCCCCCCACCTCCACCTATATACTCCCACACCTCTACCTGAGCACCTATATACTCCCCCACCTCCACCTATATACTCCCCCACCTGAGCACCTATATACCCCCCTGCCTCCACCTGAGCACCTATATACCCCCCTACCTCCACCTGAGCACCTATATACTCCCCCACCTCCACCTGAGCGCCTATATACACCTCCACCTGAGCACCTATATACTCCCCCACCTATATACTCCCCCACCTCTACCTGAGCACCTGTATACTCCCCCACCTCCACCTATATACTCCCCCACCTCTACCTGAGCACCTATATACTCCCCCACCTCCACCTATATACTCCCCCACCTGAGCACCTATATACTCCCCCACCCGAGCCCCTATATACTCCCCTGCCTCCCCCTGAGCACCTATATACTCCCCTGCCTCCACCTGAGCACCTATATACTCCCCTGCCTCCACCTGAGCACCTATATACTCCCCTGCCTCCACCTGAGCACCTATATACTCCCCCGCCTCCACCTGAGCACCTATATACTCCCCCGCCTCCACCTGAGCACCTATTACTCCCCCACCTCCACCTGAGCACCTATTACTCCCTCACCTCCACCTGAGCACCTATATACTCCCCCACCTCCACATCTATATACTCCCCTGCCTCCACCTGAGCGCCTATATACTCCCCCGCCTCCACCTGAGCACCTATATACTCCCCCGCCTCCACCTGAGCCCCTATATACTCCCCCACCTCCACCTGAGCACCTATATACTCCCCCACCTCCACCTGAGCACCTATATACCCCCCTACCTCCACCTGAGCACCTATATACCCCCCTACCTCCACCTGAGCACCTATATACCCCCCTACCTCCACCTGAGCACCTATATACTTCCCCACCTCCACCTGAGCACCTATATACCCCCCTACCTCCACCTGAGCACCTATATACCCCCCTACCTCCACCTGAGCACCTATATACTTCCCCACCTCCACCTGAGCACCTATATACTCCCCTACCTCCACCTGAGCACCTATATAACCACGTACCCCCATCTGAGCCCCTATATACTCCCCCACCTCCACCTGAGCACCTATATACTCCCCCACCTCCACCTGAGCACCTATATACCCCCCTACCTCCACCTGAGCACCTATATACTCCCCTACCTCCACCTGAGCACCTATATACCCCCCTACCTCCACCTGAGCACCTATATACCCCCCTACCTCCACCTGAGCACCTATATACTTCCCCACCTCCACCTGAGCACCTATATACTCCCCTACCTCCACCTGAGCACCTATATAATCAGGTACCCCCATCTGAGCACCTATATACTACCCTACCTCCACCTGAGCACCTATATAACCACGTACCCCCATCTGAGCCCCTATATACTCCCCCACCTGAGCACCTATATACTCACTTACCGCCATCTGAGCACCTATATACTCACCGCCATCTGAGCACCTATATACTCCCCCACCTCCACCTGAGCACCTATATACTCCCCCACCTCCACCTGAGCACCTATATACTCCCCCACCTCCACCTGAGCACCTATATACTCCACCACCTCCACCTGAGCACCTATATACTCACTTACCGCCATCTGAGCACCTATATACTCACCACCATCTGAGCACCTATAAACTCCCCTACCTCTATCTAAGCCCCTATATAATGCCCTACCTCCACCTGAGCCCCTATATACTCCCCTACCTCCACCTGAGCACCTATATACTCACCTACCTCCACTATGGCAGAGCCGCCACACACAGTGATTACTCCTATTTATAAATGTAACACACGGCCCCGCCTCCTCTATTCTATCATGTAACATAAGACCCCGCCTCCTCCCCTATTTTATCATATAACGCACAACCCTGTCACCTCCCCAACCAGTTACCACATTAAAAGAGGGATCAAATTTTTTTAGCCGGTTTAGTTAGGCTTTAGTACATTCTTTCTCGTCAGAATCCTCTGACGCATTTCGCCCAATTGGCTTCGTCAGGGAGGATTGTAATCCAGCTTTTTATATTTCCCTATGCTTTCTCTCCACCACGTGCTGCTGGCGGTCGATCTCCCCGTATAGCAGAGCAGGGGGCTGGAGTGGGAAATCGGCAGGGCAGCACATGCTGGACAGAATAATGGAAATATATAAAGCTGGATCACAATCCTCGCTGACGAAGTCAGCTGGGTGAAACGCGTAGTGAGGAATATGACAGAATAATGGAAATAATACCATTTTGTGAATACTCACCTGTAAAATGGGTATTATAAGTATGTCACACACCCCACTTCAATCATTAATTATTACACTTGGGTAACTCCACCAGCAGGTGGCGACGTGCAGAGAAGTCATGAAAAACAAGCCCCTCCTGGTCTATACATTCCTGGCACCTCTCACTCATTCCCCAGTATTCAAACAGCAGTAAAGACAAGGTACCAGGAAAAAAACCCTCAAACTGTAAACGAAAACTTCACCCTATAAAGAATCCGGGATACCAAAAAGGGCGGGTGAAGTGGGGTGTGTGACATACTTATAATACCCATTTTACAGGTAAGTATTCACAAAATGGTATTATTCTAAGTATGTCACACACCCCACTTCAATCAATTATTATACTTGGGACATCCAACAGCAGTGTCCAGAAAAGGGCGGTTATCCAACAAGGCCATAATGCAAAACTCAAACCACTGCAGCCTGCAGAACCTTGCGGCCAGACACAGCATCCGCTGAAGCCCGCACATCACCTAGTAAAAACTTAGAAAAAGTGTGAACAGAAGACCAGGTAGCAGCCTTACAAACTTGCTCAACATAGGCCCCATGCTGAAAAACTCAAGGTATTCCAACAACACGAGTAGAATGAGCAGTGATACGAAAAAAGGGGAAACCTTCCCCATGGTAGAATAGGCCCCAACATCAGCCTGACGAATCCATTTGCTAATGGAAGACTTAGCGGGAGCCAAACCCTTACTAGGCCCAACAGGGCACCAAGAAAAAGACATCAGTCTTACGAAAAAAAGAAGAAGTAAACAAACAGTACTTCACCCAGCGTACCACATCCAAACAGTGCAAACCCTCTCCTCGTCATTCCTAGGCTTAGGACACAAGGAAGGAAGAACAATGTCCTGGTTAAAATGAAAAACAGAGACCACCTTAGAAGGAAGTCCGGTTTGAAGCGGAAAACCACCTTGACCTGATGTCTCTCAAAGTGAAGAGCCTGAACCAACAAGGCTGCCAACTTCGAGACAAGCAGAAAAAAGGGATGGCCACCAACAAGGCAACCTTCTGAGTCAGAGTAGGAAGAACAATAACCTGCAAAGGCTCAAGGAGAAGCCTGAAGAGCAGAGAGAACCAAATTCAAATCCCAAACAGGGAGCAAAGGCTTCCTAGGAGGCCGCAGATGCGAAACCCCCTGGAAAAAAAGTCTTGACCAAAGGATGGAGTGCAAATGACCTTTTGAAAAAAGATAGACAAGGCAGAAACCTGCCCCTTCAAAGTACTCAGCTAAAGACAAGAGTCCAGCCCAGATTGAAGAAATTCCAAAATCCTAGAAACAGAAAAGACCTGACAGGGCAAAAATCTAGCCTCACACCAATCAATATAAGATCTCCAAGACCTATAATAGATGGAAGAAGAGGATCTCTTCCTGGCACTAATAAGAGTCCGAATAACCGAATCCGAAAGACCCTCCTCCTTCAAGATAGAGGTTTCAGCAGCCAAGCCGTCAAAGCCAGCGTTGGTAAATTGGGGTAACATAGTTGACCCTGAGTGAGAAGATCCGGCCGAAGAGGCAGATCGAACTGATCCACTGCCAGACGAACGATGTCTGCGAACCACACACGCCTTGGCCACCTTGGAGCCACGAGAATGGCGGGAACTCCTTCCAGAACCAACTTTCGCAACACCCCGCCTAGCATGGGAATCGGAACAAACAGAAAAAGAAACCCCAGGTCCCCCCAGCTCAGAGCCATGGCATCCGCCGCCAGAGCCAGAGGATCCTGAGAAAGCGACACGAATGTCAGAAGCTTGTGATTGTGACGAGAAGGCCAACAGATCCACCTCCGGCGTCCCCCACCGGAGACAAAGCGACCAAAACACCTGGGGGTGGAGAGACCATTCCCCCCGGCGGGAAGAACACCGGCTCAGAAAGTCTGCCTCCGTGTTTTCCACTCCTGGAATGTACACTGCCGAGATGCAAGGGACATGAGACTCTGCCCAAACCAGGATCAGAGACACCTCCCTGAGGGCACCCAGACTGCGAGTCCCTCCTTGGTGATTGATGTAAGCAACCGCCGTCCGATTGTCCGAACGAACCTGAACCGGCAGGCCCTGTAAATGCTGCGTCAAGTGAGACAGAACCAACCTGATGGCTCTCAGCTCCAGAACATTGATGGGTAAGTGAGCTTCCTGAGGACCCCACCGCCCCCGAAACCAAAGATCCTTCCAGAAACCTCCCCATCCTGACAAACTGGCGTCCGTGGTGCCAGTTTCCCAAAGCGGGGTCAGAAATGACCTGCCCGTCAGAAGATTGTCCGAGACCAACCACCACAGAAGAGACTGCCGAACCCGGGGGGACATCTGGAAGGACTGATCCAACGACCGCGGTCGCCGGTCCCAAGAAGCCAACAGATGAAGCTGAAGCGCCCGCGTGTGAAACTGAGCGAATGGAACTGCCTTGAAAGAAGCTACCATCAACCCCACCAATCTCATCCCTAGCCGGATGGACGGGCGAGGATCGGAAAGAAGACCATCCACCACAAGCTGAACCAATTCCTGAATCAAAAGAACCTTGGCCTGAGGTAGAAAACTCTGTGCTGGCAAGAGTCCAAGGACATCCCCTGGCCGGAACCAGAGAGGACTTGGGGTAGCTGATCACCCAGCCGAACCTCTCCAGCATAGACACCACCGTGCTGGTGTCCACTTCCGCTTTTACTGAATGACGGAGCCATGATGAGAAGACGTCCAAATAAGGCACAATGCGAATTCCCTGAGCTCAGAGCAGAGCCATCACGCCCGCCAACACTCGGAGCAGAGGTGAGGCCGAATGGAAGAGCTACAAACTGAAAACTCCGATCCTCCACCACAAAGCGAAGCAACCTCTGGTGAGTCGGAAAAATCGTAATGTGAAGGTAAGCATCCTTGATGTCTGTGGACGTCATAAAGTCCCCCTGCCGAAGAGAACTGATCGCAGACCGCAGATTTTCAATGCGAAACCTCCGGGGACGAATAAACCGGTTGAGCAAACTTCAAATCCAGGATGGGACGGAACGACCCATCCTATTTTTTTTTTTTTTTTTTTGGGTACAGTGAAGAGATTGGAATAATACCCGCGCCCCACCTCCGAAGGAGGGACCGGGCAGATGACTGCCAATTCCAGAAGATTCCTTATCGCCGCCAGGAGCCCCTGCGCGACCAAAGGATCTGAAGGGACACGATACCTGAAGAAACCTTGGAGGAGGGCGGAACTCGAACTCCAGCTTGAAACCGGCCGACACCACCTCCCGGATCCATCTGTCCGAGACCTCCTGGTCCCATACCCGGGAGAAGAGTCGTAGCCGTCCCCCCACCCGTAAGGGTGAGGGCGCCCCCTCATTGCTGAGCGGGCTTGGCAGCTGGCTTGGGCTTGGCGCCCCAGACGTGAACGGGACGGCCACGGCCTTTTACCCCTGTTCCAGCTGGCAACCCTGGAAGCCGAGAAGCCCGCACCCCTGCCGGCTCTGGCTCCCCGAAAGGAACGACAAAATTTCTTGCGCTGAGGAAACTTACCTCCCTTGGCAACAGAATCAAGCTCCTCTCCTGAAAAGTCTCAAACCCAGAAAGGGAAGAGCCGTGAGCGATCTCTTGGAATTAATCCACTGCCTCAACCACACTGAGCGGCGGATAGCTACCAACAGAGCCGTAGCCCTGCCACACATTAACATGGCATCATCCTGAGCGGCAAGAATAAATGAAACGAAGGATTCACAACGCTTAAGGGCAAGAAACTCAATACAAGTAGGATCAAGATCCACACATAAATCCCTGACAATAGACCTAACCAATGATAAAAGTGCCGAAGCACAAACAGGCCTCAATACCGAACCCGCACAGACAAGACCATGGCGGGCCAGCCGATCAATCCGGCGATCCTCGCCGTCCTTAAGAGAAGTTGTGTCAGGAGAATGTACAACCGCCGTATTAGATAGTCCCAAAACCGGGGCATCAACCTCGGGAGGGACAGACCAACACTTCACCATGTCCGCCGGAAAGGGATACATCCTATCCCAGCTAGGAGACACCCCAACGAGACGCGTAGGCTGCTCCCATTCCTTAAGGATAACATCCTCGAAATGCTGTTGACTGGGAAACTCCAAGCGCGGCTTGGACACTCCAAAAAGCTGACCCTTAGGTCGAGGAGCAGCTTCAGGAGGAACCAAATCCAAAACTTCAAACATCTGGGCCAGAATGGACAACGTATCAGGAACGGACCCCTCGGTTGGGCCACCTTCATCGCCCAGCAACTGCTGACCAGCTCACTTTCTTCAAGGAGGACGATCTGGCCAATCCAGATCCTCAATAACCTCCTCATCTGAGTCCGGCGTAGGTGGAGACAGGTGCTTCCGTTTAGCCGAAGCCTTCTGAGCGACCACAGCGGAGAACATCTTCTCAAGACTTAAACGTGTGGCATGGTGGGCAACTTACACTGGTCCTGTGCCACTCAGGACGGCCAATCGGGCACATACGTCCGATTGCGGATCACCCCCAGTGACCATGTCACACGGGGTCCTGAACAGGCGAGGAGGAGAGGGGGATGGTGCGGATGACGAAGTACCGGGCACCAGGGTGCCGGGCTGGCGCTCAATGTTCCGCCGAGCACATGGAATGCAAATAATGACATCATCCCCTGGGAGCGGAGTCCCACACCCCCCGCACATCTTGGACTGCCCCGCAGGACCATTCCCAATATCTGAGGTAGCCTCCCTATGGTGAATTTATGGTTATTTACTGAACCCAGAGATTTACGCCGTAAGCGACCCGGGATGCCCCTTCATAATTCAATATACAGATATAAATTTAAAAGTCCTGATCATGGGACCAAATAAGGAATGTGATAACCTAAAAAGCCCAAACTAGCCAGGTATATAAGACCGGGAGAGCCCTGAAGGATGGGATCCCAAGATCTGTAAAACAAAAAAGACAACAAACATTCCAGCACAACACACACAGGGGAAATACCGTACAATAAATAAAGAGCCCACATGCCAGAACACTGGCTAAATACCCCTGCCATCACCCCCACAGGGGGGAGGCGCAATCCAAGCATAATAATAATAATCAATCTGCAGGGCTACCTTAAACAACAGCCGACCTCAAGCCCTGCATAGCAAAGACCCCGCAGAGATAACGAAGGCCTACCTTAGCCCCGCAGCTAGATGGAGGCCCCGAGCAGCACCGCCAAGGAGCGAAGGGGAGATGAGGGGCGGGCCCACAGAAACGCGGGAGCGCAGCGGCCCCGCCCCCTTCCCAACTGGCCAGTAACGGCGCGGGCCGCGCAAGACGCGGCCCCGCCCATCCCCGCCGCCGAGCAGCGGGCGCCATGAAGAGATGTCGCCCGCAGAAGAAAAATCGACGTGCCGCCCGGTCCCCCCCCCCCCCCCGCTGACAAGGGAACGCTGCGAGCGCCGAGGAGGTCCTCGGCGCTCACATCCAGCCCGGCTCCGCCCCCATCCCCGATCACCTCAAAGGACGGGCACCCAGCATGGCGCACGCCCCAAGTGGAACACCAAGGCGGCGGGCCGGCAAAGCCCTCGCCCGACCGCCCGGACAATATGCCAGCTAGGCCTAAAAAATAAAAATAAAGCGCGAGGATCCACAAGTAAAAACGGATGCCAAACGGCCCAACACAGCACAGACACCCGTCCACACACACACAAACAGGCCAAGCGCCACAACCAGTCACATCCAAACACATAAAACTAACAACTGTTAGGACTGGCATGAACAGGGTCTTGAACCAGTGATCTACTGTTGGTCATCACTCAGAGTTCACTCTTCTAGCCACTGTACTATTTGTTGTGGTCCTAAGGGCAAATGAGGGCTGGGGCATCCCACGTCCGGATCACCAACCGGATCACCGCTATGCCCCATAATATGGGGTCGAGTGGAGGAGCTAATCTCCTGGGCACCTGTGCCATCTACCCTTGCCCGGCCTACAGCCTAAGCTGGGAGGCTACCAAACAATCAGGGGATTAAAAACAAAAGAACCGGGCAGAAATAGACCATTGGGGGGGGGGGGGGGGGGCGCCGGGGTGTTACCCCAGCTACCTGCAAGCAGGAGACTTCTTTCTTCTGTCCTGTCGCCATCTTGCAGAGAAGAAAAACTGGGGAATGAGTGAGAGGTGCCAGGAATGTATAGACCAGGAGGGGCTTGTTTTTCATGACTTCTCTGCAACGTCGCCACCTGCTGGTGGAGTTACCCAAGTGTAATAATTAATGATTGAAGTGGGGTGTGTGACATACTTAGAATATAAAAGGCTGGATCACAATCCTCCCTGACGAAGTCAGCTGAGCGAAACGCGTAGTGAGGAATATGACAGAATAATGTAAATATATAAAGCTGGATCACAATCCTCGCTGACGAAGTCAGCTGAGCGAAACGCGTAGTGAGGAATATGACAGAATAATGTAAATATATAAAGCTGGATCACAATCCTCGCTGACGAAGTCAGCTGGGCGAAACACGTAGTGAAGAATATGACAGAATAATGTAAATATATAAAGCTGGATCACAATCCTCGCTGACGAAGTCAGCTGAGCGAAACGCGTAGTGAGGAATATGACAGAATAATGGAAATATATAAAGCTGGATTACAATCCTCCCTGACGAAGTCAGCTGGGCGAAACGCGTAGTGAGGAATATGAAAGAATAATGGAAATATATAAAGCTGGATCACAATCCTCGCTGACGAAGTCAGCTGGGCGAAACACGTAGTGAAGAATATGACAGAATAATGTAAATATATAAAGCTGGATCACAATCCTCGCTGACGAAGTCAGCTGAGCGAAACGCGTAGTGAGGAATATGACAGAATAATGGAAATATATAAAGCTGGATTACAATCCTCCCTGACGAAGTCAGCTGGGCGAAACGCGTAGTGAGGAATATGACAGAATAATGGAAATATATAAAGCTGGATCACAATCCTCCCTGACGAAGTCAGCTGGGCGAAACGCGTAGTGAGGAATATGACAGAATAATGGAAATATATAAAACTGGATTACAATCCTCCCTGACAAAGTCAGCTGGGCGAAACGCGTAGGGAGAAATTTGACAAAATCTGACAGAATATTGGAAATATAAAAGGCTGGATTACAACCCTCCCTGACGAAGCCAGTTGGGTGAATCGCGCGGTGAGGAATATGACAGAATAATGGAAATATAAAAGGCTGGATTACAATCCTCCCTGACGAAGCCAGTTGGGTGAATCGCGCGGTGAGGAATATGACAGAATAATGGAAATATAAAAGGCTGGATTACAATCCTCCCTGACGAAGCCAGCTGGGCGAAACGCGTAGGGAGAAATCTGACACAAAAGCCAAACTAAAGCAGGTAATTGGTTGAGAAGGTGCTGAGGTTACTGAGGTCATGTTGGGGCATCCCACTCCCAATATAGTGAACTTACCCCCATACAGTCAAGACTTACCCCCCCCTCGGGGCAACAAGAATGAAATCTAGAGGCTCCCATTATGCGGAATATCCTCTGTGGGGGATGGGAAATTAAAGGCCGCTGCAGTCTATGGGATCTTCCCCCCTATTGGCTGCGCCTGGGACCTACCTTCATTGTGCTGCGCTCGTCTCTTCTCATCCCGCGTGGCGCGCGGCCCATCCGATTTCCTGTGGAGGAGGGACAGACGGCATGAACACAGAGCTCCGCCCACCCCAGAAAGCTCCGCCTCCCTCAACCAATCATGTCCTGCTTCCCATGAATTGTCCGCATCCTATTCTGCTACCCATGGCAACAACCTCCGTCCAATCCCTACGCTTTCCCGTATCCTCCTTCGTCCAATCCCTACGCTTCCCCGTCTCCTCCTCCGTCCAATCCCTACGCTTCCCCATCTCCTCCTCCGTCCAATCCCTACGCTTCCCCGTCTCCTCCTCCTTCCAATCCCTATGCTTCCCCCGTCTCCTCCTCCTCCGTCCAATCCCTACGCTTCCCCGTCTCCTCCTCCGTCCAATCCCTACGCTTCCCCCGTCTCCTCCTCCTTCCAATCCCTATGCTTCCCCCGTCTCCTCCTCCTCCGTCCAATCCCTATGCTTCCCCCGTCTCCTCCTCCTCCGTCCAATCCCTATGCTTCCCCCGTCTCCTCCTCCGTCCAATCCCTATGCTTCCCTCGTCTCCTCCTCCTTCCAATCCCTATGCTTCCCCCGTCTCCTCCTCCTTCCAATCCCTATGCTTCCCCCGTCTCCTCCTCCTTCCAATCCCTATGCTTCTCTGTCTCCTCCTCCGTCCAATCCCTATGCTTCCCCTGTCTCCTCCTCCGTCCAATCCCTATGCTTCGCCGTCTCCTCCTCCGTCCAATCCCTATGCTTCGCCGTCTCCTCCTCCGTCCAATCCCTATGCTTCCCCCGTCTCCTCCTCCTTCCAATCCCTATGCTTCGCCGTCTCCTCCTCCGTCCAATCCCTATGCTTCCCCCGTCTCCTCCTCCGTCCAATCCCTATGCTTCCCCCGTCTCCTCCTCCGTCCAATCCCTATGCTTCCCCCGTCTCCTCCTCCGTCCAATCCCTATGCTTCCCCCGTCTCCTCCTCCGTCCAATCCCTATGCTTCCCCCGTCTCCTCCTCCGTCCAATCCCTACGCTTTCCCGTATCCTCCTTCGTCCAATCCCTACGCTTCCCCCGTCTCCTCCTCCTTCCAATCCCTATGCTTCCCCCGTCTCCTCCTCCTTCCAATCCCTACGCTTTCCCGTATCCTCCTTCGTCCAATCCCTACGCTTCCCCCGTCTCCTCCTCCGTCCAATCCCTATGCTTTCCCCGTCTCCTCCTCCGTCCAATCCCTATGCTTCCCCCGTCTCCTCCTCCGTCCAATCCCTATGCTTCCCCTGTCTCCTCCTCCTTCCAATCCCTATGCTTCCCCCGTCTCCTCCTCCGTCCAATCCCTACGCTTCCCCCGTCTCCTCCTCCGTCCAATCCCTACGCTTCCCCCGTCTCCTCCTCCGTCCAATCCCTACGCTTCCCCCGTCTCCTCCTCCGTCCAATCCCTACGCTTCCCCCGTCTCCTCCTCCGTCCAATCCCTACGCTTCCCCCGTCTCCTCCTCCGTCCAATCCCTACGCTTCCCCCGTCTCCTCCTCCGTCCAATCCCTACGCTTCCCCCGTCTCCTCCTCCGTCCAATCCCTACGCTTCCCCCGTCTCCTCCTCCTTCCAATCCCTATGCTTCCCCGTCTCCTCCTCCTTCCAATCCCTATGCTTCCCCCGTCTCCTCCTCCTTCCAATCCCTATGCTTCCCCCGTCTCCTCCTCCTCCGTCCAATCCCTATGCTTCCCCCGTCTCCTCCTCCTCCGTCCAATCCCTATGTTTCCCCCGTCTCCTCCTCCTTCCAATCCCTATGCTTCCCCCGTCTCCTCCTCCTCCGTCCAATCCCTATGCTTCCCCCGTCTCCTCCTCCTCCGTCCAATCCCTATGTTTCCCCCGTCTCCTCCTCCTTCCAATCCCTATGCTTCCCCCGTCTCCTCCTCCTCCGTCCAATCCCTATGCTTCCCCCGTCTCCTCCTCCTCCGTCCAATTCCTATGCTTCCCCCGTCTCCTCCTCCTTCCAATCCCTATGCTTCCCCCGTCTCCTCCTCCTCCGTCCAATCCCTATGCTTCCCCCGTCTCCTCCTCCTCCGTCCAATCCCTATGCTTCCCCCGTCTCCTCCTCCTCCGTCCAATCCCTATGCTTCCCCCGTCTCCTCCTCCTCCGTCCAATCCCTACGCTTCCCCCGTCTCCTCCTCCGCCCAATCCCTATGCTTGGCCGTCTCCTCCTCCTTCCAATCCCTACGCTTCCCCCGTCTCCTCCTCCGTCCAATCCCTACGCTTCCCCCGTCTCCTCCTCCTTCCAATCCCTATGCTTCCCCTGTCTCCTCCTCCTTCCAATCCCTATGCTTCCCCCGTCTCCTCCTCCTCCGTCCAATCCCTACGCTTCCCCCGTCTCCTCCTCCGCCCAATCCCTACGCTTCCCCCGTCTCCTCCTCCGTCCAATCCCTACGCTTCCCCGTCTCCTCCTCCGTCCAATCCCTACGCTTCCCCCGTCTCCTCCTCCGTCCAATCCCTATGCTTCCCCCGTCTCCTCCTCCTCCGTCCAATCCCTATGCTTCCCCCGTCTCCTCCTCCTTCCAATCCCTATGCTTCCCCCGTCTCCTCCTCCTCCGTCCAATCCCTATGCTTCCCCCGTCTCCTCCTCCTTCCAATCCCTATGCTTCCCCCGTCTCCTCCTCCTTCCAATCCCTATGCTTCCCCCGTCTCCTCCTCCTCCGTCCAATCCCTATGCTTCCCCCGTCTCCTCCTCCTCCGTCCAATCCCTATGCTTCCCCCGTCTCCTCCTCCTCCGTCCAATCCCTACGCTTCCCCCGTCTCCTCCTCCGCCCAATCCCTATGCTTCCCCCGTCTCCTCCTCCTTCCAATCCCTATGCTTCCCCGTCTCCTCCTCCTTCCAATCCCTATGCTTCCCCCGTCTCCTCCTCCCAATCCCTATGCTTCCCCCGTCTCCTCCTCCCAATCCCTATGCTTTCCCGTATCCTCCTCCGCCCAATCCCTATGCTTCCCTGTCTCCTCCTCCTTCTAATCCCTATGCTTCCCCCGTCTCCTCCTCCGTCCAATCCCTACGCTTCCCCCGTCTCCTCCTCCTTCCAATCCCTATGCTTCCCCGTCTCCTCCTCCTTCCAATCCCTATGCTTCCCCCGTCTCCTCCTCCTCCGCCCAATCCCTATGCTTCCCCCGTCTCCTCCTCCCAATCCCTATGCTTCCCCTGTCTCCTCCTTCGCCCAATCCCTATGCTTCCCCGTCTCCTCCTCCTTCCAATCCCTATGCTTCCCCCGTCTCCTCCTCCTTCCAATCCCTATGCTTCCCCCGTCTCCTCCTCCGTTCAATCCCTATGCTTCCCCCGTCTCCTCCTCCGTTCAATCCCTATGCTTCCCCCGTCTCCTCCTCCTTCCAATCCCTATGCTTCCCCCGTCTCCTCCTCCGTCCAATCCCTATGCTTCCCCCGTCTCCTCCTCCTTCCAATCCCTATGCTTCCCCATCTCCTCCTCCTTCCAATCCCTACGCTTCCCCCGTCTCCTCCTCCTTCCAATCCCTACGCTTCCCCCGTCTCCTCCTCCGTCCAATCCCTATGCTTTCCCGTCTCCTCCTCCTTCCAATCCCTATGCTTCCCCCGTCTCCTCCTCCCAATCCCTATGCTTCCCCGTCTCCTCCTCCTCCCAATCCCTATGCTTCCCCCGTCTCCTCCTCCTTCCAATCCCTACGCTTTCCCGTCTCCTCCTCCTTCCAATCCCTATGCTTCCCCGTCTCCTCCTCCTTCCAATCCCTATGCTTCCCCCGTCTCCTCCTCCGTCCAATCCCTATGCTTCCCCCGTCTCCTCCTCCTTCCAATCCCTATGCTTCCCCCGTCTCCTCCTCCTTCCAATCCCTATGCTTCCCCCGTCTCCTCCTCCTTCCAATCCCTATGCTTCCCCGTCTCCTCCTCCTTCCAATCCCTATGCTTCCCCATCTCCTCCTCCTTCCAATCCCTATGCTTCCCCCGTCTCCTCCTCCTTCCAATCCCTATGCTTCCCCCGTCTCCTCCTCCTCCGTCCAATCCCTATGCTTCCCCGTCTCCTCCTCCTTCCAATCCCTATGCTTCCCCGTCTCCTCCTCCTTCCAATCCCTATGCTTCCCCATCTCCTCCTCCTTCCAATCCCTATGCTTCCCCCGTCTCCTCCTCCGTCCAATCCCTATGCTTCCCCGTCTCCTCCTCCGTCCAATCCCTATGCTTCCCCCGTCTCCTCCTCCTCCGTCCAATCCCTATGCTTCCCCGTCTCCTCCTCCTTCCAATCCCTATGCTTCCCCCGTCTCCTCCTCCTTCCAATCCCTATGCTTCCCCGTCTCCTCCTCCTTCCAATCCCTACGCTTCCCCGTCTCCTCCTCCTTCCAATCCCTATGCTTCCCCGTCTCCTCCTCCTTCCAATCCCTATGCTTCCCCCGTCTCCTCCTCCTTCCAATCCCTATGCTTCCCCGTCTCCTCCTCCTTCCAATCCCTATGCTTCCCCCGTCTCCTCCTCCTTCCAATCCCTATGCTTCCCCGTCTCCTCCTCCTCCGTCCAATCCCTATGCTTCCCCCGTCTCCTCCTCCTTCCAATCCCTATGCTTCCCCGTCTCCTCCTCCTCCTTCCAATCCCTATGCTTCCCCGTCTCCTCCTCCTTCCAATCCCTATGCTTCCCCGTCTCCTCCTCCTTCCAATCCCTATGCTTCCCCGTCTCCTCCTCCTCCGCCCAATCCCTATGCTTCCCCGTCTCCTCCTCCGTCCAATCCCTATGCTTCCCCCGTCTCCTCCTCCGTCCAATCCCTATGCTTCCCCATCTCCTCCTCCTTCCAATCCCTATGCTTCCCCCGTCTCCTCCTCCTTCCAATCCCTATGCTTCCCCCGTCTCCTCCTCCTTCCAATCCCTATGCTTCCCCGTCTCCTCCTCCTTCCAATCCCTATGCTTCCCCGTCTCCTCCTCCTTCCAATCCCTATGCTTCCCCCGTCTCCTCCTCCTTCCAATCCCTATGCTTCCCCGTCTCCTCCTCCTTCCAATCCCTACGCTTCCCCGTCTCCTCCTCCTTCCAATCCCTATGCTTCCCCGTCTCCTCCTCCTTCCAATCCCTATGCTTCCCCGTCTCCTCCTCCTTCCAATCCCTATGCTTCCCCGTCTCCTCCTCCGTCCAATCCCTATGCTTCCCCCGTCTTCCTCCTCCGTCCAATCCCTATGCTTCCCCGTCTCCTCCTCCTCCTTCCAATCCCTATGCTTCCCCGTCTCCTCCTCCTCCTTCCAATCCCTATGCTTCCCCCGTCTCCTCCTCCTTCCAATCCCTATGCTTCCCCCGTCTCCTCCTCCTTCCAATCCCTACGCTTCCCCCGTCTCCTCCTCCGTCCAATCCCTACGCTTCCCCCGTCTCCTCCTCCTTCCAATCCCTATGCTTCGCCGTCTCCTCCTCCTCCTTCCAATCCCTATGCTTCCCCGTCTCCTCCTCCTCCTTCCAATCCCTATGCTTCCCCCGTCTCCTCCTCCTTCCAATCCCTATGCTTCCCCATCTCCTCCTCCGTCCAATCCCTACGCTTCTCTGTCTCCCCCTTGGTTCTGCCCCTGGGACTCACGGTGAGTAGGGGTGGGTCCGGGGGGCAATAGAGCGCTGCGCCCCCCCCTGCAGGACGTCTTGGGGCGACATCATGACGAAGAACTGACCTGAGGGAACAGAGAGGTAGGTGAGTCACGGTCACATGGGTGATGATGTCACCTGGGCTGGGTGTGGGGGGAACCATCGGGTGATGATGTCACCAGGGCTGGGTGTGGGGGAACCATCGGGTGATGATGTCACCTGGGCTGGGTGTGGGGAACCATCGGGTGATGATGTCACCTGGGCTGGGTGTGGGGAACCATCGGGTGATGATGTCACCTGGGCCGGGTGTGGGGGGAACCATCGGGTGATGATGTCACCTGGGCCGGGTGTGGGGGGAACCATCGGGTGATGATGTCACCTGGGCTGGCTGTGGGGGGAACCATCGGGTGATGATGTCACCTGGGCTGGGTGTGGGGAACCATCGGGTGATGATGTCACCTGGGCCGGGTGTGGGGGGAACCATCGGGTGATGATGTCACCTGGGCTGGGTGTGGGGAACCATCGGGTGATGATGTCACCTGGGCTGGGACCATCGGGTGATGATGTCACCTGGGCTGGGTGCAGGGAACCATAGGGTGATGATGTCACCTGCGCTGGGTGCGGGGAACCATCGGGTGATGATGTCACCTGGGCTGGGACCATCGGGTGATGATGTCACCTGGGCTGGGTGCAGGGAACCATAGGGTGATGATGTCACCTGCGCTGGGTGCGGGGAACCATCGGGTGATGATGTCACCTGGGCTGGGACCATCGGGTGATGATGTCACCTGGGCTGGCTATGGTGGGTGGAGCACCATGGGGTATGATGTCACCTGCTGAAGCGGCCTGTCCCAGTAAAGCCTCGCTGTTGGGAGTGGTCACCACGGCGGTAGGCGGGGCCCCGTTGCCCGCGGTGGCCGCGTCGGTCACGGCGGTGGAGGGGAAGTAGGTGTAGTGCGTCTCGGTGGTGGAGGCGTCTGTGTCGGCAGCGTCGTCGCTGGTGAAGGCTCCCTGTATAACGGCCTGCGCAGGCGGGGGGAGGGGCACAGCGTTAGTCGGGGGCGGGCACAACGCAACGCGCCAGCTCAGGAGCGCCACCTACCTGCGTCATGGACTGCGCCGCCGGGAAGCCGCTGATGGCGCCGGTTCCTTCCGTCTGTCCGTCCAGCTGCCCTTCCGCCACCTGGATGACTCTGTACATGACCTGCCGCGACAGAAACGCGTCGGTGCCGGGCCGCGTGCCAAGCTAGGCTGCGTCGCGCACCTACCAAACCCACCTACCTGGGTGCCGCCGCTGTCCGCGCGGAAAACGTACTTCACCCCCGGGTCCGAGAAGGTGGCGGCTGATTGGATGCTGGCGATGGCCACGCTGGTGGGGTCCTCTCCTGTCGCCACTAAGCCAAGCAACACATAGGGTTAGAGGGCCGGAAAGCCCCGCCCACCTCCCAAAAGCCCCGCCCACCGCCCAAAAGGCCCGCCCACCTGACTCAGCACATGAAAAGCCCCGATGGGTCACCTTCCTGGATGCGCATTACAAGGGCCCGGAAAGCCCCGCCCACCTCCCAAAAGACCCGCCCACCTCACTCCGCCCATTAAAAAAAGCCCCGATGGGTCACCTTCCTGGATGCGCATTACACACATTACAAGGGCCCGTAAAGCCCCGCCCACTTCCCCTCTCCCCGCCCACCTCCCCACGCCCCCAAAAAGCCCTGATGGGTGACTTCCTGGAAGCGCATGCTCCTGGAGGGGCCCGGAAATAACTGCCCCGCCCACCTCCCTCAGCCCCGCCCACTTCCCTCCGCCCATGAAAAGCCCCAATGGGTGACCATCCTGGATGCACACACTCCCGGTGGGGCCCCACATTACAGGGGCCCGGAAAGACCCGCCCACCTCCCTCCGCCCCGCCCACAAAAAGCCCCAATGGGTCACCTTCCTTGATGCGCACGCTCCCGGAGGGGCCCCACATTACAGGGGCCCGGAAAGACCCGCCCACCTCCCTCCCCCCACTCACCTCCCTCTGCCCCGCCCCCCAAAAGCCCTGATTGGTCACCTTCCTGGATGCGCACGCTCCCCTCCTCCATCTCAGCCGCTTTCTGCTGCCTGGAAGAGAAGGAGAAGCCGTCACATGGGGCCCACCGGAGGATTCTGGGAATTGCCCCCCTGCCGGAGACACTTACCCCTTCATATCCGGCCACCGCCGCACAGAAGCCACGCCCACCGTCTGCAGAGGAGAGACAAGGGTTAAGGGTGAGTAACATGGGGCTAGTGCATGGGGGTATAATGAGGGGCAGTAAATACAGCGGTCCCCTATACAGGGGTATAATGAGGGGCAGTAAGTACCCCGGTCCCCTATACAGGGGTATAATGAGGGGCAGTAAGTACCCCGGTCCCCTATACAGGGGTATAATGAGGGGCAGTAAATACCCCAGTCCCACATATGGGGTATAATGAGGGGCAGTAAATACCCCAGTCCCACATATAGGTGTATAATGAGAGGCAGTAAGTACCCCGGTCCCCTATACAGGGGTATAATGAGGGGCAGTAAATTCCCTGGTCCCCTACACAGGGTATAATGAGGAGCAGTAAGTACCCCAGTCCCACATATGGGTGTATAATGAGGAGCAGTAAATACCCCGGTTCCCCTATATGGGGTATAATGAGGAGCAGTAAATACCCCGGTTCCCCTATATGGGGTATAATGAGGAGCAGTAAGTACCCCAGTCCCACATATGGGTGTATAATGAGGAGCAGTAAGTACCCCGGTTCCCCTATATGGGGTATAATGAGGAGCAGTAAATACCCCGGTTCCCCTATATGGGGTATAATGAGGAGCAGTAAGTACCCCAGTCCCACATATGGGTGTATAATGAGGGGCAGTAAATACCCCGGTCCCCTATACAGGGGTATAATGAGGGGCAGTAAATACCCCAGTCCCACATATGGGGGTATAATGAGGGGCAGTAAATTCCCCAGTCCCACATATGGGGGTATAATGAGGGGCAGTAAATTCCCCAGTCCCACATATGGGGGTATAATGAGGGGCAGTAAGTACCCCGGTTCCCCTATATGGGGTATAATGAGGAGCAGTAAATACCCCGGTCCCCTATACAGGGGTATAATGAGGGGCAGTAAATACCCCAGTCCCACATATGGGGGTATAATGAGGGGCAGTAAATACCCCGGTTCCCCTATATGGGGTATAATGAGGGGCAGTAAATACCCCGGTCCCCTATACAGGGGTATAATGAGGGGCAGTAAATACCCCAGTCCCACATATGGGTGTATAATGAGGAGCAGTAAGTACCCCGGTTCCCCTATATGGGGTATAATGAGGGGCAGTAAATACCCCGGTCCCCTATACAGGGGTATAATGAGGGGCAGTAAATACCCCAGTCCCACATATGGGGGTATAATGAGGGGCAGTAAATACCCCGGTTCCCCTATATGGGGTATAATGAGGAGCACTAAGTACCCCAGTCCCACATATGGGGGTATAATGAGGGGCAGTAAATACCCCGGTTCCCCTATATGGGGTATAATGAGGAGCAGTAAGTACCCCAGTCCCACATATGGGGGTATAATGAGGGGCAGTAAATACCCCGGTTCCCCTATATGGGGTATAATGAGGAGCAGTAAGTACCCCAGTCCCACATATGGGTGTATAATGAGGAGCAGTAAGTACCCCAGTCCCACATATGGGTGTATAATGAGGAGCAGTAAGTACCCCGGTTCCCCTATATGGGGTATAATGAGGAGCAGTAAATACCCCGGTCCCCTATATAGGGGTATAATGAGGGGCAGTAAATACCCCAGTCCCACATATGGGGGTATAATGAGGGGCAGTAAATTCCCCAGTCCCACATATGGGGGTATAATGAGGGGCAGTAAATTCCCCAGTCCCACATATGGGGGTATAATGAGGGGCAGTAAATACCCCGGTCCCCTATACAGGGGTATAATGAGGGGCAGTAAATACCCCAGTCCCACATATGGGTGTATAATGAGGAGCAGTAAGTACCCCGGTCCCCTATACAGGGGTATAATGAGGGGCAGTAAATACCCCAGTCCCACATATGGGGGTATAATGAGGGGCAGTAAATACCCCAGTCCCACATATGGGGGTATAATGAGGGGCAGTAAGTACCCAGGTTCCCCTATATGGGGTATAATGAGGGGCAGTAAATACCCCGGTCCCACATATGGGTTTATAATGAGGGGCAGTGAATACCCTGGTGCCCTATACAGGGGGTATAACGAGGGGCAGTAAATACCCCAGTCCCACATATAGGTGTATAATGAGAGGCAGTAAGTACCCCGGTCCCCTATACAGGGGGTATAATGAGGGGCAATAAATTCCCTGGTCTCTCATATGGGTGTATAATGAGAGGCAGTATGTACCCCGGTTCCCCTATATGGGGTATAATGAGGGGCAGTAAATACCCCGTCCCCTATACAGGGGGTATAATGAGGGGCAATAAATTCCCTGGTCTCCCATATGGGTGTATAATGAGGGGCAGTAAATACTCTGGTCCCCCATATGGGGTATAATGAGGGGCAGTAAATACCCCGGTCCCTCATATGGGTGTATAATGAGGGGCAGTAAGTACCCCGGTCCCACATATGGGGTATAATCAGGGGCAGTTAATACCCCGGTTACCTATACAGGGGGTATAATGAGAGGCAGTAAATACGCCGGTTCCCCATATGGGGTATAGTAAGGGGCAGTAAATACCCCAGGCCCCCATATGGGGGTATATTGGGGCAGTAAATACCCCGGGCCCCCATATGGGGGTATATTGGGGCAGTAAATACCCCGGGCCCCTATACAGGGGGTATAATGAGGGGCAATAAATACCCCGGGCCCACCTCTATTGTGCAGACACGGAACTCCCGCCCCGGTAACGGAGAGGATTCGGTAGCCCCACCTCCTGCAGACCTCTCGCGTTAGGAGGCCTAGCCCCGCCCCTTCTCGGGCTCCTCACCCGGTGCCCGCCGTCTCTCTCCGCTGCTCTGCGTTCCGACTAGCCATGGAAATCCGGACATGCGCAGTACCGAAACGCCGCCATCTTTGTTCCGGGCAGCGCATCACACCGCAACTTCCGCTTGCGCGGCCATCTTTAGTAAGGGAAAGTCCTGTAACTGAGCCTCCGCTTGTGCGGACATCTTTAGTAAGGGAAAGTCCAGCCACAGAGCCTCCATTTTGAAGGCTTGCCCTCACTGCCGCTGTTCAAGGCGAAGGCTCCACTAGGGGGCGGACTTGTGACGTATAAAATGACGAACATATGACGCAAAACATGCAACGTGCGTCACAGGGCGTGGCTTGTGGGCGAGCCTGCGTCTAGACCCCTCCACGTGACCCAGAGCCCCTCTATGCTGCCTCTGTGAGGTGTAACATGCAGATCTGCAGCAATAAATGATTCATTTGCCTATTCAAAGTGTTTCTATTGTTGTAACTGTTACACCCTATCTCCTATCCATCCCTCAATGGGGGGGCGTGGCTTCATTCATCCCTCAATGGGGGCGTGGCTTCACCCATCCCTCAACGAGGGTGTGTGGCTTCATCTATCCCTCAATGAGGGGGCGTGGCTTCTTCTATCCCTCAATGAGGGGGCGTGGCTTTATCCATCCCTCAATGAGTGTGGCTTCACCCATTCCTCAATTAGGGGTGTGGCTTTATCCATCCCTCAATGAGGGGGCGTGACTTCATCCATCCCTCAATGAGGGGCGTGGCTTAGTAACACTCATAGTCCAATGGTGCGATGCAGTCCCGGATCTATGCAAAAGAATGGTTTTGGAGTAATGCAAACCGAACACATTGAATAATGAAATATATTTGAGAATTCACTATTAAACTTATATAACACATTGAAGGCCTATGAGGAACAGAGCGAGTGCAAATCACAATAAGAATATCAGTCTGATCTGACAAAGTGACATGAGCAACAAAGATATGAAAATACCATTTTGTGAAATACTCACCTGTAAAATGGGTATTATAAGTATGTCACACACCCCGCTTCAGATATCCATAACACATGGGTAATACCGACCTGAAGGGGCGTTCCTGCAGAGATGATAGCAAAAAAGAAAGCCCCTCCCTGATCCATAAATACCTGGGACCTCCCACTCATTACCCAGTATACAGAAGCAGTAAGTAAGGGACCAGGAAGAGGCAACAGTAAAACCAAGAACCACGCAAACTGCCCAATATAGAGTATCCAGAGTACCAAACAAGGGCGGGTGAAGCGGGGTGTGTGACATACTTATAATACCCATTTTACAGGTGAGTATTTCACAAAATGGTATTATTCTAAGTATGTCACACACCCCGCTTCAGATATCCATAACACATGGGACATCCAACAGCAGTGTCCATAAAAGGGCGGGAATCCAAAACAAGGTAACAAGGCACAACCTATGCCACAACTGTTTGTAAAACCAGGCGGCCAAAACCAGCATCCGCTGAGGCCCGAACATCAACCTTGTAAAACTTGGAAAAAGTGTGAACAGAAGACCAAGTAGCGGCCTTACAAACCTGCTCAACAGAGGCCTGGTGCTGGAAGGCCCAGGACGCTCCAAGAGCACGAGTAGAATGAGCAGTAACACGAAACGGGGGACTCCTCCCCTTGGCAGAAAAGACCCCAAAAATGGCCTGACGAATCCATCTACTGATAGAAGATTTGGCAGGAGCCAAACCCTTCCTAGGCCCAGAGGGCACCACAAAGAAGGCATCCGTCTTACGAAAGGAAGACGTAGCCACCAGGTAATATTTCACAGCGCGGACAACGTCCAAGGAATGCAACACCCTCTCCTTCTCGGTGCTAGGATTGGGACAAAGAGAGGGCAGAACAATGTCCTGATTGAAATGGAAAGCCGAAACCACCTTAGGAAGGAAATCTGGTTTGAAACGAAAAACAACCTTATCCTGATGCCTTTCAAAGTACGGAGCTTTAATGGATAAAGCTGCCAACTCAGAAACACGCCGAACAGAAGTGATAGCCACCAAAAAGGCCACCGTCTGAGTAAGGGACGACAAAGCAGCCTCATGCATGGGCTCAAACGGAGGCCCCTGAAGAGCAGAAAGAACAAAGTTTAAATCCCAAACCGGAACAAAAGGCTTCCTAGGAGGCCGTATATGCATAACTCCTTGGAAGAAGGTCCTGACTAATGGATGAAGTGCAAAGGACCTTTGGAAGAAAACCGCCAGGGCAGAAACCTGCCCCTTTAAGGTACTAATCTGGAGCCCCAGATCCAGACCATGTTGAAGAAACTCCAAGAGCCTGGGAATAGAGAACTCCCGGCAAGAAAGGGACCTAGCCTCACACCAGTCAATATAGGATTTCCATGACCTATAATAAATGGTTGATGAAGACCGTTTCCTGGCACTGATAAGTGTCTGAATAACAGCATCAGAAAGACCTTCCTCTTTCAAGATAGTGGACTCAGCAGCCACGCCGTCAAAGCCAGCGATTGTAAATTGGGATGACGCAGCCGACCCTGAGTGAGCAGATCCGGACTCAGAGGCAGCACGAACTGGTCTTTTGCCAGCCTTACCAGATCTGCGAACCAAACGCGCCTTGGCCACCTCGGGGCCACCAGGATCGCTGATGCGCCTTCCAGCGCCAGCTTGCGCACCACCCTGGCTAGCAACGGGAACGGGGGAAACAGGTACAGCAAGCCCAGATCCCTCCAGTTCAGAGACATGGCATCCACCGCCAGAGCCAGAGGATCCTGCGAGAGAGACACAAAAACTGGGAGCTTGTGATTGTGCCGAGAGGCAAAGAGGTCCACCGCAGGGAACCCCCACCTGAGACAAATCAAACGGAACACCTTGGGACTGAGAGACCACTCCCCCTGACGAGATGAGGCCCTGCTCAGCGAGTCCGCCTCCGTGTTTTCCGCTCCCGGAATGTAGACTGCTGAGATACACGGGACGTGGGCCTCCGCCCAGTCCAGAATCAAAGACACCTCCCTGAGGGCACTCCTGCTGCGAGTCCCCCCCTGGTGATTGATGTAAGCAACCGCCGTCCTGTTGTCCGACCGGACCTGAACTGACCGGCCCCTCAACTGATGAGTCAAGCGAAACAGAACCAACCTGATGGCTCTCAACTCCAGAATGTTGATGGGCTCGTGAGCCTCCTGCGGACTTCATAGCCCCTGAAACTGGCAATCCTTCCAAACACCCCCCCCAGCCTGATAGACTGGCATCCGTGGTGACCGTCTCCCAGCACGGGGCCAGGAAGGATCTGCCCTTCAACAGATTGACAGACCCCATCCACCATTGTAGTGATCGACGAACTTGAGGGGTCAACCGGAAATACTGGTCCAACGACAGTGGCGACTTGTCCCAAACCTTCAGCAGATGAAGCAGAAGCATCCTCATATGGAATTGCGCAAAGGGAACTGCCTCGAATGAGGCCACCATTAATCCCACCAGCCTCATCCCTAACCGGAAGGACGGGTGAGGAGCTGACAAGAGTAGCCGCACTAACTCCTGGATCAAAAGAATCTTGGCCTGGGGCAGAAAAACCCTGGCCTGCAAGGTGTCCAAAGACATCCCCAGAAACGTCACAATCCTGGACGGACAAAGGGAAGACTTGGGGTGGTTGATCACCCAACCGAACCTCTCCAGAGTGGACACCACCACACCGGTGTCTGACTCCGCTTGGCTGCCATAATCAGCAGATCGTCCAGATAGGGTACAATGCGAATGCCCTGAACCCTGAGCAGTGCCATCACCCCCGCCAGCACCTTGGTGAACACCCGAGGTGCCGAGGTGAGACCGAAAGGAAGAGCCACAAACTGAAAGTGACGATCCTCTACGACAAACCTGAGAAACCTCTGGTGTGCTGGAAAAATCGGAATGTGTAGATAAGCGTCTTTGATGTCTATGGACGTCAGAAAATCTTCCTGACGAAGAGACTGAATGGCCGAGCGCAAGGTCTTCATGCGGAATTTGCGCGGCCTGACAAACCTGTTGAGAAGCTTGAGGTCCAAGATAGGACGGATCGACCCGTCCTTCTTGGGAACCGTGAACAGATTGGAATAGAAACCCTTGCCCTGCTCAGATGGAGGCACGGGGCAAATGACATCCATGTCCAGAAGACTCTTTACTGCCACCAGGAGCCCCTGTGCCGCCAGGGGCTCCGAAGGCAACCGAGACCTGAGAAACCTGGAGGGGGGGCGGAGCTCGAACTCTAGCTTGTAACCGGAAGACACCACTTCCCGAATCCACCTGTCCAAGACTTCTGATCCCAAATCTGGGAGAAGTGCTTGAGCCGTCCCCCCACCCGCAAGGGTGAGGGCGCCCCCTCATTGCTGAGCTGGCATGATAGCCGGCTTGGGCTTGGAACCCCAATTGTATCCAGAGCGGGCACGTCCTCTGCCCCTGCTCCCCGAGTCACCTCTGGAAGAACGAAATGTAGATCCTCTTCCAGGTCTGGCCCCACGAAAGGAAGGGGCAGCAGTGGTCGCCCCCCGAAAGGAACGACGCTGCTTCTTACGCTGCGGTAGCCTACCGCCCTGAGTAAATGAGTCCAAGGTTTCTCCAAAGAGCCTCAACCCCACAAAGGGTAGGGCCGTCAGAGACTTTTTGGACAAAAAGTCTGCCGCCCACTGGTGCAACCATACCGACCGTCGAATAGTCACCAGTAAAGCCGACGTTCTACCACACATCATTAAGGTGTCATCCAGGGCTGTCAAGACAAAGGATAAAAACAGCTCACAGCGTTTGAGACTAATGAACTCATTACTCCCAGGACGAAGCCCGGAAGATGTCAGCAGGTCCCTAACCAAGGATCAGGCTGCCAACACCATAAGCTCAGAGGCACAGACCGGCCGTATGGCCGACCCGACGCTGGTAAAACCATGACAAGCCATCTGATCAATACGTTTATCCTCCCCATCCTTGAGGGTGGAGCAATCCGGCCTATTTGGAACCGAGGAATTTGACAACCCCAAAACCGGGGCGTCTACCTCGGGGGGGAATGCCCAGCGCTTGACCGCCTCAGCAGGAAAGGGATAATTCCTATCCCACCCCTGAGGGATACCCGGTAGCCGAGCCGGCCTGTCCCATTCTTTGTCAATGATTTTGTCAAAATGCCGCTGCTTAGGAATTCCAAGCGCGGCCTGGACTCCTCAAACCGCTCACCCTCCTGCTGTGATGCCGCCTCAGGAGGAGAGATATTCAGAACCTCCAACATCAAGGCCAAGGCCTGAGGGGAGTCCGCTGATCTTCCCAGCTCACTAAACTCGGCATCAGCGCCCGCAGAATGCTCATAGTCAGTATCTCTGAACCGTCGGACACCTCTCCGTCCTCCAGAACAGAATAATCGGACCAGTCAAGATTATTAAATTCATCACAGTCATCCACCGGCGGAGCCGGGGACACATGTCTCCTCTTAGCCGGAGCCTTACGGGCGGCCGAGCTGGAAACGATCTTTTCAAGGGTGGCCAATCTGGCGCACATTTCAGCTTGCAGATCCCTGCCCATGACCACGTCACACGGAGCACGCGTCAGGGTGGGAGGTGGAGATGAATCGGTCGGCGGTGCTGATCCCGTAGCCTGGGATCCGGACTGCCGCGCAAATGTTTGCTGTGCACATGGAATACATAGCAGTACATCGTCCCCAGTAATAGAAACACCGCACAACATGCACTTTTTGGGATGCCCCGAAGGGGTGCCCGCCCCAGTATCAGGGGATGCCTCCATAAAGGTGATTTTGTGTGGTCGCTATGACCCAGGGAATTACGCCAGTAAGCAACCCGGGATGCCCCTTTAATGTCCCGAGTGGGAGGAATTTCTAATGGAACCCAGGAATTTAGGACCGGGAAAGACCCTCTAATCACAAAGATGAGGCTTCCCAGACGTCCTCCGCCTGAAAAACACAAGGGACCCATATTGGAGTAATGTCAACCAAGTAAAGGCATACAAATATATACATATATGAATCAACAAACATGGCCCACTGGGCCACTCACAGTTTGGAGCCAGGAATCCGCTGGAAAAAAACGCGGGAAGGATCCTCTGAGGAGAAGGCAGAGAGGAGGAGAAGAAAGTAGGCGTGGTCAGAAAAAGCGCGCGCAGCGCCACCACGCAGCAGCCCCCCCCCCACGTCAGAGACATCCATAGCGCACACTGCGCTGAGGTAAAGTTTAGGAGGGGCGGGACCGCGGCGACGCGCCGCAAGTCGGCCCCGCCCCCCCCCTCCATGAAGACGCCAGCGGGAACCGCAAGGTTCCCCGAGCGTGAACCGGCGCCGCCGCGGCGCCGGTAATAAAGGCTCCAGGCGGGTGCCTCCGCCTGGCGGAGCACCCGCTGAGAAAACCCACCAGGCCAGGAAGGGGAATCGGGCCGCGGCAACGCGCTGCAGCCCGGCCCCGCCCCCCTTACACACAGGCGTGAGGTAATTACCTCACGCCTGAAGAAAAGTGAAGAAATAGTCTTAAGGTGGACCACAGTGAATAAACAAAAAACACATCCAAAGTGAAAACACAAACACACAGGGGAAAGGGAGAAGGGAACAGATAGGGAACCCCCACCCCCTAAAAAGAACTAAGGTGGGACCCCCCCTTCCCCCCCCCCCCCAGGGACAATAATCAGGGACGGGGCATCCCAAACCGGGATCACCAACCCGGAACCGCCGCCTACCCTCTCTGATAGGGTCTCACGGGGGGGAGCGCAGCTCCTCAGCACCATGGGTGCCCGTATACCCTCGCTCGGGCCCGCAGCCAAAGCTGAGGAGGCATGTAAATACTAAAGACTGGAACCCACTTGGTTAAAAGAATGGCAAAGCGGAAAAATATAATCAAATAGGCCGGGGGTTACCCCGGCTACCTGAACTCCCCCATGCAAGGAGGAGAGATCATCTTCTGACTTGCTCGCCGTCTTGCAGAGATGGAAAACTGGGTGATGAGTGGGAGGTCCCAGGTATTTATGGAGCAGGGAGGGGCTTTTCTCTTTGCATCATCTCTGCAGGAACGCCCTCTTCAGGTCGGTATTACCCATGTGTTATGGATATCTGAAGCGGGGTGTGTGACATACTTAGAATACGATAAACTACAGATCAGGAGTCACATGGTGCGTCACATGGTGTATCACATGGTGCGTCACAGCAAATATCTACAGTGGAGATGAGCAAAAGGAGAACTTCTCATTACTAAATATGAAGGCAACGGCCTCCATTCAATAAAGGTAGAAAAAATTCATGAGAAAGCCTGAGAATGTCACTGTTACTGAATCACTAGATAAAGACAATGAAAGTCAATGTCACTGTTACTGAATCACTAGATCAAGACAATGAAAGCCAATGTCACTGTTACTGAATCACCAGATAAAAAGACAATGAAAGTCAATGGCACTGTTACTGAATCACTAGATAAAAAGACAATGAAAGTCAATGGCACTGTTACTGAATCACTAGATAAAAAGACAATGAAAGTCAATGTCACTGTTACTGAATCACTAGATAAAAAGACAATGAAAGTCAATGTCACTGTTACTGAATCACTAGATAAAAAGACAATGAAAGTCAATGGCACTTTTTACTACAGTGTAAAAAGTTCTCTACTTTTCCTTAGTAGTAAAAAGTGCCATTGACTTTCATTGCCTGTTTATCTGGTGATTCAGTAACAGTGACATTGACTTTCATTGCCTGTTTATCTGGTGATTCAGTAACAGTGACATTGACTTTCATTGTCTTTTTATCTAGTGATTCAGTAACAGTGACATTGACTTTCATTGTCTTTTTATCTAGTGATTCAGTAACAGTGACATTGACTTTCATTGTCTTTTTATCTAGTGATTCAGTAACAGTGACATTGGCTTTCATTGTCTTTTTATCTGGTGATTCAGTAACAGTGACATTGACTTTCATTGACCTTTTATCTAGTGATTCAGTAACAGGCTTTTTTCTCATGAATTGAATTTTTCTATCTTTATTGAATGGAGTCACAATAAACACACCATGCTGATCAAAATGTAGTTACAAGAAACGGAGTTCTATGCTGCCATCTGGCTGTGAATACAGGTAACTGCATGTGAAATGATCAGTCCATCTAGTGTCATAGGCACAATATAAAGAGCAGCTAATCGCTCATAGTGCTGGATAACAGCATCAGTCATGTGATCAAATAGTAAATATATTTATGTAAATGAGAAAAGGTGGTGGTGCTGCCAGCACAGTCCCAAAAGCCTTTATCAATGTGAGCCGCACTCAGTAGGTTAAAAATTCATATACCGCGACTTTACTGAAAACATATAAATATACAAGACTGACAAAAGTTTAAAAAAACATTAAAAAAGGTGTTGGAAACGAGGGACTTAATTTTATGGCTCTAATACAACAAATACAAATATAACGATGAATGCAGTCAATTAAAGTAAAAAATAAAGACACAAAAAAAAATAATAATAAATAAATATTCTCTGGTTCTGCAAAAACTGTGCAATGTGCACGATAAAGTGCAAATAGCGCCATCCAAGGTGCAACCGAATAAAGTGTCAAGTGCTATATAGATACCAAGTGCTATATAGATACCAAGTGCTATATAGATACCAAGTGCTATATAGATACCAAGTGCTATATAGATATCAAGTGCTATATAGATACCAAGTGCTATATAGATACCAAATGCTATATAGATACCAAGTGCTCTATAGATACCAAGTACTATATAGATACCAAGTGCTATATAGATACCAAGTGCTATATAGATATCAAGTGCTATATAGATACCAAGTGCTATATAGATATCAAGTGCTATATAGATACCAAGTGCTATATAGATACCAAGTGCTATATAGATACCAAGTGCTATATAGACACCAAATGCTATATAGACACCAAGTGCTATATAGACACCAAGTGCTATATAGACACCAAGTGCTATATAGACACCAAGTGCTATATAGATACCAAGTGCTATATAGATACCAAGTGCTATATAGATACCAAGTGCTATATAGACACCAAGTGCTATATAGACACCAAGTGCTATATAGACACCAAGTGCTATATAGATACCAAGTGCTATATAGATACCAAGTGCTATATAGATACCAAGTGCTATATAGATACCAAGTACTATATAGATACCAAGTGCTATATAGATACCAAGTGCTATATAGATACCAAATGCTATATAGATACCAAGTGCTATACAGATACCAAATGCTATATAGATACCAAGTGCTATATAGATACCAAGTGCTATATAGATACCAAGTGCTATATAGATACTAAGTGCTATATAGATACCAAGTGCTATATAGATACCAAGTGCTATATAGATACCAAATGCTATATAGATACCAAGTGCTATATAGATACCAAGTGCTATATAGATACCAAGTGCTATATAGACACCAAGTGCTATATAGATACCAAGTGCTATATAGATACCAAGTGCTATATAGATACCAAGTACTATATAGATACTAAGTACTATATAGATACCAAGTGCTATATAGATACCAAGTGCTATATAGACACCAAGTGCTATATAGATACCAAGTGCTATATAGATACTAAGTACTATATAGATACCAAGTGCTATATAGATACCAAGTGCTATATAGATACCAAATGCTATATAGATACCAAGTGCTATATAGATACTAAGTGCTATATAGATACCAAGTGCTATATAGATACCAAGTGCTATATAGATACCAAGTGCTATATAGATACCAAGTGCTATATAGATACCAAGTGCTATATAGATACCAAGTACTATATAGATACCAAGTACTATATAGATACCAAATGCTATATAGATACCAAGTGCTATATAGATACCAAGTACTATATAGATACCAAGTGCTATATAGATACCAAGTACTATATAGATACCAAGTGCTATATAGATACCAAGTGCTATATAGATACCAAGTGCTATATAGATACCAAGTGCTATATAGATACTAAGTGCTATATAGATACCAAGTGCTATATAGATACCAAGTGCTATATAGATACCAAGTACTATATAGATACCAAGTGCTATATAGATACCAAGTGCTATATAGATACCAAGTGCTATATAGATACCAAGTACTATATAGATACCAAGTGCTATATAGATACCAAGTGCTATATAGATACCAAGTGCTATATAGATACCAAGTGCTATATAGATACCAAGTGATATATAGATACCAAGTGCTATATAGATACCAAGTGCTATATAGATACCAAGTACTATATAGATACCAAGTGCTATATAGATACCAAGTACTATATAGATACCAAGTGCTATATAGATACCAAGTGCTATATAGATACCAAGTACTATATAGATACCAAGTACTATATAGATACCAAGTGCTATATAGATACCAAGTGCTATATAGATACCAAGTGCTATATAGATACCAAGTGCTATATAGATACCAAGTACTATATAGATACCAAGTGCTATATAGATACCAAGTGCTATATAGATACCAAGTGCTATATAGATACCAAGTGCTATATAGATACCAAGTGCTATATAGATACCAAGTGCTATATAGATACCAAGTACTATATAGATACCAAGTGCTATATAGATACCAAGTGCTATATAGATACCAAGTGCTATATAGATACCAAGTACTATATAGATACCAAGTGCTATATAGATACCAAGTGCTATATAGATACCAAGTGCTATATAGATACCAAGTACTATATAGATACCAAGTGCTATATAGATACCAAGTGCTATATAGATACCAAGTGCTATATAGATACCAAGTACTATATAGATACCAAGTGCTATATAGATACCAAGTACTATATAGATACCAAGTACTATATAGATACCAAGTGCTATATAGATACCAAGTGCTATATAGATACCAAGTGCTATATAGATACCAAGTGCTATATAGATACCAAGTGCTATATAGATACCAAGTGCTATATAGATACCAAGTGCTATATAGATACCAAGTGCTATATAGATACCAAGTGCTATATAGATACCAAGTGCTATATAGATACCAAGTACTATATAGATACCAAGTGCTATATAGATACCAAGTGCTATATAGATACCAAGTGCTATATAGATACCAAGTGCTATATAGATACCAAGTGCTATATAGATACCAAGTGCTATATAGATACCAAGTGCTATATAGATACCAAGTACTATATAGATACCAAGTGCTATATAGATACCAAGTGCTATATAGATACCAAGTGCTATATAGATACCAAGTACTATATAGATACCAAGTGCTATATAGATACCAAGTGCTATATAGATACCAAGTACTATATAGATACCAAGTGCTATATAGATACCAAGTACTATATAGATACCAAGTGCTATATAGATACCAAGTGCTATATAGATACCAAGTGCTATATAGATACCAAGTGCTATATAGATACCAAGTACTATATAGATACCAAGTGCTATATAGATACCAAGTACTATATAGATACCAAGTGCTATATAGATACCAAGTGCTATATAGATACCAAGTGCTATATAGATACCAAGTACTATATAGATACCAAGTGCTATATAGATACCAAGTGCTATATAGATACCAAGTGCTATATAGATACCAAGTGCTATATAGATACCAAGTGCTATATAGATACCAAGTGCTATATAGATACCAAGTACTATATAGATACCAAGTGCTATATAGATACCAAGTGCTATATAGATACCAAGTGCTATATAGATACCAAGTGCTATATAGATACCAAGTACTATATAGACACCAAGTGCTATATAGATACCAAGTGCTATATAGATACCAAGTGCTATATAGATACCAAGTACTATATAGATACCAAGTGCTATATAGATACCAAGTGCTATATAGATACCAAGTGCTATATAGATACCAAGTGCTATATAGATACCAAGTGCTATATAGATACCAAGTGCTATATAGATACCAAGTACTATATAGATACCAAGTGCTATATAGATACCAAGTGCTATATAGATACCAAGTGCTATATAGATACCAAGTGCTATATAGATACCAAGTACTATATAGATACCAAGTGCTATATAGATACCAAGTGCTATATAGATACCAAGTACTATATAGATACCAAGTGCTATATAGATACCAAGTACTATATAGATACCAAGTGCTATATAGATACCAAGTGCTATATAGATACCAAGTACTATATAGATACCAAGTGCTATATAGATACCAAGTGCTATATAGATACCAAGTACTATATAGATACCAAGTACTATATAGATACCAAGTGCTATACAACATACATTGTGATATGACTGCTAAATATAAGGATAAAAATGGTATCACCTGGTCAGTGGAAATGGAGACAGGTCCCCTCACCAAACAGCCTCATAGACCGCCGACGCGTTGCGTGCGGGGTCACGGAGCACTTTGTCAGGATGTCTTATTTACATAAATTAGATAGGTAATTAGATATTAATAATAATTAATAATAAGTAATAGAATTAGATAGGTAATTAGATATTAATAATAATAATTATTAATAATAATAATTAATATTAATTAATTAATAATAAGTAATAGAATTAGATAGGTAATTAGATATTAATAATAATTAATAATAATAATAAGTAATAGAATTAGATAGGTAATTCGATATTAATAATAATTAATAATAAGTAATATAATTAGATAGGTAATTAGATATTAATAATTAATAATAATAATAATAATAAGTAATAGAATTAGATAGGTAATTAGATATTAATAATAATTAATAATAAGTAATAGAATTAGATAGGTAATTAGATATTAATAATAATTAATAATAAGTAATAGAATTAGATAGGTAATTAGATATTAATAATAATTAATAATAAGTAATAGAATTAGATAGGTAATTAGATATTAATAATAATTAATAATAAGTAATAGAATTAGATAGGTAATTAGATATTAATAATAATTAATAATAAGCAATAGAATTAGATAGGTAATTAGATATTAATAATAATTAATAATAATAAGTAATAGAATTAGATAGGTAATTAGATATTAATAATAATTAATAATAATAATAATAATAATAAGTAATAGAATTAGATAGGTAATTAGATATTAATAATAATTAATAATAAGTAATAGAATTAGATAGGTAATTAGATAATAATAATTAATAATAATAATAAGTAATAGAATTAGATAGGTAATTAGATATTAATAATAATTAATAATAAGTAATAGAATTAGATAGGTAATTAGATATTAATAATAATTAATAATAAGTAATAGAATTAGATAGGCAATTAGATATTAATAATAATTAATAATAATAAGTAATAGAATTAGATAGGTAATTAGATATTAATAATAATTAATAATAAGTAATAGAATTAGATAGGTAATTAGATATTAATAACAATTAATAATAATAATAATAATAATAAGTAATAGAATTAGATAGGTAATTAGTTATTAATAATAATTAATAATAATAAGTAATAGAATTAGATAGGTAATTAGATAATAATAATTAATAATAATAATAATAAGTAATAGAATTAGATAGGTAATTAGATATTAATAATAATTAATAATAATAATAATAATAAGTAATAGAATTACATAGGTAATAGGCACATTCACATATATGCAGCAAAATATGAATATTGAATATATGACAAACAGAGCAAAGTGTTCCCAAATAATTCATAAGCGCTCAAAGCAACGATGACATTTGCGCCACAATATATTCGCAGGTATATGTGATCGCTCAAGGACGTTTCGAGACGCAGTCCCTTCTTCAGCTGAGCGATATCTGACCTGCGCCGCAGCGCGCTTTTAAAAAAATAATTCCCCCCCCCCCCCCCCCCCGGGCGCCCGGAATGGTGACGAACTGCGCACATCCGATTGGATGCCAGCCGTGACGTCACTTCCGCCGGCCGCCCTCCATCTGACTGACTTTAACTAACCAGAAAGATGGTGTCAGCGGCGCACGGGGCGGCGACAGGCGGAGCCTCAATAACTTAATTGACAACTGAAAAAAACTGACAAACAGACAAAAGCGAAGCAAATGACGCCGCTGCGAATGTGTCTTCATTACAGAGGAATCAGCTGAGCTGTGTATAACTGCGAAACTGCTGCTGAGGGCTACAAATACTGAGATTGCCGAGTCCAGCATCTGCCTGGTCACATATTGGGGATTGTGATCCAAGCCCCTAATCCCAACCTTAATCTAAACTCCCAGCCCCACAGCCTAACACTAATCTTAGCTTGTTGATTATTTAGGGTTAGGGTTAGTATAACTGCGATGGCTACAAATACTGAGATTGCCAAGCCCTTGTAGGGGCCAGCATCTGCCTTCTCACACACTGACATTTCCTAGGGATTCTAATCCAAGCCCCTAATCCCAACCTTAATCTAAACTCCTAGCCTCACAGCCTAACACTAATTTCAGCTTTTTGGGTTTCTAGGTTTAGGGTCAGGGTTAGGGTTAGTATAGCTTCATTGACTACAAATACTGAGATTGCTGAGCCCTTGGAGAGTCCAGCATCTGCCTAGTCACACATATTGGGGATTCTAATCCGAACCACTAATCCCAACCGGGGAGGCCGATTCATTAATAGCACTAGGTAGCGACAGATGAGCGCCAGCTAGTATTCGCTGTACTTGGCCGGGGTTTGCTTGTTGACAGCGACTCAGTCAGTGCGCGGTAATGTTGAATACGGGGTTAGGGGTCGCTGTTTCACAGTTTCTGCGCTGTATGGGTGCGCCTGACAGCGAATGGCCAGAGCGAACGGCTTGCTGCAGATTCATTAACAAATCACGCTCAAAAATTTCTGGCGCTGTGAATTCCTTGTTTAAACCCCAGAGCGCTGGCGGCGATGTGTGTAAAGTAGTTTTTAACCCCCAAACAACCATTTTTTTTTTATGTAAAAATGATACAAGTTTTTCTAAACATTTTGTAATATGAATAAATTAATATCAGACCTGTAATATCAATTCTGCACAAATTTTTTTTTTTTTTTTTTTTTTTACCTTAAAAAAAATATCTAACATTGCAGAAGTGGTCACAGAATTTTTGACAGTTAAAAAAACAAAAACAAAACATAAAATCAATTAATTATGAATAATTAAAGATTGCTCCATTGAAATGCATTGGACATCGCCAGGGAGCGACAGGTCATACCTGGCGCTGTGATGGGATTAGCAGCGGCGCTGTTCGTTGCAGTCCGCTACATGATGAATCCCGCGCTAGCTGACGCTCTCGCCGGCGCTAGCCTCATTTAGCGTGATAAATGCGTCATTGTGACCGCCGCCGGGCGTACTTGATTCGGTAGCCGCCGTTAGCTGGCGGAACCTGGCGCTCGTCAGACACTACCTGGCGCTATCGCTTGATGAATAAGGCCCTTAATCTAAATTTCCAGCCTTACCACCTAACACTAATCTTAACCCTTATCCCCGCCCTTATTCACCTGTAAATGATTTAGTCTTTCTTGGATGATTCCTGGGGATTCTAATCCAAACCCCTAATCCCAACCTTAATCTAAACTCCTAGCCTCACAGCCTAACACTAATTTCAGCTTTTTGGGTTTTTTAGGTTTAGGGTCAGGGTTAGGGTTAGTATAACTGCGATGGCTGCAAATACTGAGATTGCCGAGCCCTTGGAGAGTCCAGCATCTGCCTGCTCACACATTGGGGATTCTAATCCAAGCCCCTAATCCCAACCTTAATCTAAACTCCTAGCCTCACAGCCTAACACTAATCTTAACCCTTATCCCCGCCCCCATTCACATTTAAATGATTTACTCTTTCTTGGATGATATCCATGTTTAGCTTGTTGGGTATTTAGGGTTTGAGTCAGGGTTAGTGTTAGTATAACTGCGATGGCTACAAATACTGAGATTGCCGAGATTCCAGTCCAGCATCTGCCTGGTCACACACTGACATTTCCTGAGGATTGTAATCCGAATCCCTAATCCCAACCTTAATTTAATAGACTCCTAACATCTTCGTCCCCAGCTACCACTCCCCCATTATCAATCATTATGGCGCCTACCTGTTCTGATTGTTGGGTATTTAGGGTTAGGGTTAGTATAACTGCGATGGCTACAAATACTGAGATTGCCGAGCCCTTGGAGAGTCCAGCATCTACCTGCTCACACACTGACATTTCCTGGGGATTCTAATCCAAACCACTAATCCCAACCTTAATCTAAACTCCTAGCCTCACAGCCTAACACTAATTTAAGCTTGTTGATTATTTAGGGTTAGGGTTAGTATAATAATAGGGTTATCCCCGCCCTCATTCACATTTAAATGATTTAGTCTTTCTTGGATATTATCCATGTTTAGCTTGTTGGGTATTTAGGGTTTGAGTCAGCGTTAGGGTTAATATAACTGCGATGGCTACAAATACTGAGATTGCCGAGCCCAGGAAGAGTCCAGCATCTTCCTGCTCACACATTGGGGATTATGATCCAAGCCCCTAATCCCAACCTTAATCTAAACTCCTAGCCTCACAGCCTAACACTAATTTAAGCTTGTTGATTATTTAGGGTTAGGGTTAGTATAACTGCGATGGCTACAAATACTGAGATTGCCGAGCCCTTGGAGAGTCCAGCATCTGCCTTCTCAGACATTGGGGATTCTAATCCAAGCCCCTAATCCCAACCTTAATCTAAACTCCTAGCCTCACAGCCTAACACTAATTTCAGCTTTTTGGGTTTCTAGGTTTAGGGTCAGGGTTAGGGTTAGTATAGCTTCAATGACTACAAATACTGAGATTGCTGAGCCCTTGGAGAGTCCAGCATCTACCTGGTCACACATTGACATTTCCTAGGGATTCTAATCCAAACCCCTAATCCCAACCTTAATCTAAACTCCCAGCTCCACAGCCTAACACTAATCTTAACCCTTATCCCTGCCCTCATTCATATTTATATTATTTAGTCTTTCTTGGATGATATCCATGTTTAGCTTGTTGGGTGTTTGGGGTTTGGGTCAGTGTTAGGGTTAATATAACTGAGATGGTTACAAATACTGAGATTGCCGAGCCCTTGGAGAGTCCAGCATCTACCTGCTCACACATTGGGGATTGGGATCCAAGCCCCTAATCCCAACCTTAATCTAAACTCCTAGCCTCACAGCCTAACACTAATCTTAACCCTTATCCCCGCCCTTATTCACCTGTAAATGATTTAGTCTTTCTTGGATGATTCCTGGAGATTCTAATCCAAGCCCCTAATCTTAACCTTAATCTAAATTCCCAGCCTCACCCCCTAACACTAATCTTAACCCTTATCCCCGCCCTTATTCACATTTAAATGATTCAGTCTTCCTTGGATGATTCCTGGGGATTCTAATCCAAACCCCTAATCCCAACCTTAATCTAAACTCCTAGCCTCACAGCCTAACACTAATCTTAACCCTTATCCCCGCCCTCATTCACATTTAAATGATTTAGTCTTTCTTGGATGATATCCATGTTTAGCTTGTTGGGTATTTAGGGTTTGAGTCAGGGTTAGTGTTAGTATAACTGCGATGGCTACAAATACTGAGATTGCCGAGCCCTTGGAGAGTCCAGCATCTGCCTGGTCACACTTTGGGAATTCTAATCCAAACCCCTAATCCCAACCTTAATCTAAACTCCTAGCCTCACAGCCTAACACTGATTTCAGCTTGTTGGGTATTTAGGTTTAGGGTCAGGGTTAGGGTTAGCATAACTGCGATGGCTACAAATACTGAGATTGCCGAGCCCTTGTAGGGGCCAGCATCTGCCTGCTCACACATTGGGGATTGTGATCCAAGCCCCTAATCCCAACCTTAATCTAAACTCACAGCCTCACAGCCTAACACTAATCTTAACCCTTATCCCCGCCCTTATTTACCTGTAAATGATTTAGTCTTTCTTGGATGATTTCTGGGGATTCTAATCCAAGCTCCTAATCCCAACCTTAATCTAAATTCCCAGCCTCACAGCCTAACACTAATTTCAGCATTTTGGGTTTTTAGGTTTAGGGTCAGGGTTAGGGTTAGTATAACTGCGATGGCTACAAATACTGAGATTGCCGAGCCCAGAGAGAGTCCAGCATCTGCCTAGTCACACATTGGGGATTGTGATCCAAGCCCCTAATTCCAACCTTAATCTAAACTCCCAGCCCCACAGCCTAACACTAATCTTAACCCTTATTAATACCTTAATTAATAATGATGCTGCTCTATTGTTATGCGCTGCCGACACAATGCTCCTGTGTGTGTGTGTGTGTGTGTGTGTGTGTGTGTGTGTATTACACACTCTGCCCCCGTGTTTACTGTACACACTGTACTGCTGTGACCTCCGCTACTCACCTTCACCTCCCCCCCCCTCCTCCCTGCTCAGCAGGTATATAGAGAGAGAGACAGCACGGCCCCGCCAGGTACATCCCTCCGCCGACCCCAGGTGAGTCCTCCATAGTCCTTATACTGCTTCTCCTGTCCTGTATGCTGGGTGTCATTCTCAGTATCTGTTGTTATGCTGGAGGTGCCATTTGCAGGGTTCAAAGAGCTGGTGTCATTCTCGGTATCTGTTCTTATTCTGTATGTATGGAGGCAGCGTGTTGCCGCTTCTCCTGTCCTGTATGCCGGGTGTTATTCTCGGTATCTGTTCTTATTCTGTATGTATGGAGGCAGCGCGGTGCCGCTTCTCCTGTATGCCGGGTGTCATTCTGGATATCTGTTGTTATGCTGGTAGGGATTACATTATAGAAGAAGTGTAGGGATAGCATTATAGAGGGAAAGTATGGATATTATAATAGAGAGACAGTAGGGATTACATTATAGAGGGACAATAGGGATAGCATTATAGAGGGACAGTAGAGATAGCATTATAGAGGGACAGTATGGATAGCATAATAGAGAGACAGTAGGGATTATATTATAGAGTGACAGTAGGGATTATATTATAGAGGGACAGTAGAGATTATATGGTAACAGTAGGGATATCATTATAGAGGGACAGTAGGGATATCATTATAGAGGGACAGTAGGGATTACATTATAAATAACAGGAGTAATATGACAGAGGACAAGGCTCCGGTTGCGTCCGGGTCTCACCGAAACGTTGGGACAGTTGGAACCGGCGAGAGCCCGGCACAGGGACAAGTCCAACCCGGCCCGACGCGTATCGTGTGCTTACACTAAACACGTGGCAGCCCCAGGCCCCGCCCCCTGTGTGTACAGTGTATACAGCGTGATAGGCCCCGCCCATCTCTGATCACAGGGTCATTGTCTGCCTGGCGGCCTGCTAAAATCATTCAACATCAGGGAGACACTGGGTCACTAATGGTCTCCTCTAGTGTGCTAAAATCATTCAACATCAGGGAGACACTGGGTCACTAATGGTCTCCCCTAGTGTGCTAAAATCTTTCAACATCAGGGAGACACTGGGTCACTAATGGTCTCCTCTAGTGTGCTAAAATCATTCAACATCAGGGAGACACTGGGTCACTAATGGTCTCCTCTAGTGTGCTAAAATCTTTCAACATCAGGGAGACACTGGGTCACTAATGGTCTCCCCTAGTGTGCTAAAATCTTTCAACATCAGGGAGACACTGGGTCACTAATGGTCTCCCCTAGTGTGCTAAAATCATTCAACATCGGGGAGACACCGGGTCACTAATGGTCTCCCCTAGTGTGCTAAAATCATTCAACATCAGGGAGACACTGGGTCACTAATGGTCTCCCCTAGTGTGCTAAAATCTTTCAACATCAGGGAGACACTGGGTCACTAATGGTCTCCTCTAGTGTGCTAAAATCATTCAACATCAGGGAGACACTGGGTCACTAATGGTCTCCCCTAGCATGCTAAAATCATTCAACATCAGGGAGACACTGGGTCATTAATGGTCTCCCCTAGTGTGCTAAAATCTTTCAACATCAGGGAGACACTGGGTCACTAATGGTCTCCCCTAGTGTGCTAAAATCTTTCAACATCAGGGAGACACTGGGTCACTAATGGTCTCCCCTAGTGTGCTAAAATCTTTCAACATCGGGAGACACTGGGTCACTAATGGTCTCCCCTAGTGTGCTAAAATCTTTCAACATCAGGGAGACACTGGGTCACTAATGGTCTCCCCTAGTGTGCTAAAATCTTTCAACATCGGGGAGACACTGGGTCACTAATGGTCCCCCCTAGTGTGCTAAAATCATTCAACATCAGGGAGACACTGGGTCACTAATGGTCTCCCCTAGTGTGCTAAAATCTTTCAACATCAGGGAGACACTGGGTCACTAATGGTCTCCTCTAGTGTGCTAAAATCATTCAACATCGGGGAGACACTGGGTCACTAATGGTCTCCCCTAGTGTGCTAAAATCATTCAACATCAGGGAGACACTGGGTCACTAATGGTCTCCCCTAGTGTGCTAAAATCATTCAACATCAGGGAGACACTGGGTAACTAATGGTCTCCCCTAGTGTGCTAAAATCATTCAACATCAGGGAGACACTGGGTCACTAATGGTCTCCCCTAGTGTGCTAAAATCATTAAACATCAGGAAGACACTGGGTCACTAATGGTCTCCCCTAGTGTGCTAAAATCATTCAACATCAGGGAGACACTGGGTCACTAATGGTCTCCATTAGTGTGTTAAAATCATTCAACATCAGGGAGACCCCAATGACTCTTTATTTTCTCTTTTTCAGGTGCAGCCAACATGGATTTCTCAAAGCTGCCCCGAATCGCCGATGAGGAGAAGGAGAGCATGCTGGGATTTGTCCACGGCGTCTCCGGCCCAGGTATAGCACTGGCATGCAGTGTGGCGGGGTACAGTCATCGTAGCAACCTCTATGCAGTGACCGGAGGCAAGGTTGCTATTGGTTACCGTGGTCCTCGGGACCCGGGTACTGTCACCATAGCAACCTCTATGCAGTGACCGGAGGCAAGGTTGCTATTGGTTACCGTGGTCCTCGGGACCCAGGTCCTGTCACCATAGCAACCTCTATGCAGTGACCGAAGGCAAGGTTGCTATTGGTTACCGTGGTCCTCGGGACCCGGGTACTGTCACCATAGCAACCTCTATGCAGTGACCGGAGGCAAGGTTGCTATTGGTTACCGTGGCCACTGTCGCCATCTGTAGGAAGAAATCAAGGCAACTGAACTTGCGGTATATTTTCTTGTAATAGGGACACCCCGATGGGTTTGGGTGTGCTTTAGGGGGGAGCTGGAAAGGGACCTTCAGCAGAGATGCCAACTTCAGGGACCAATTTATAGGGTGATGGGCATGACATGGGTGTGCTTTGGGGGTGTGGCATGGGTGTGGTTTAGGGGCGTTGTCTATTCACAGCATTTGCTGAGTAGGGAAACTGTTTTAGGGGTGTGGCATGGGTGTGGTTTGGGGCGTGGCCAATTCACAGCATTTGCTGAGTAGGGAAACTGTTTTGGGGGTGTGGCATGGGTGTGGTCTGGGGCGTGGCCAATTCACAGCATTTGCTGAGTAGAGAAACTGTTTTTGGGGTGTGGCATGGGTGTGGTTTGGGGCGTGGCCTATTCATAGCATTTGCTGAGTAGTGAAACTGTTTTGGGGGGGTGGCATGGGTGTGGTTTGGGGGCGTGGCCTATTCACAGCATTTGCTGAGTAGTGAAGCTGTTTTGGGGGGGTGGCATGGGTGTGGTTTGGGGTGTGGCCTATTCACAGCATTTGCTGAGTAGTGAAACTGTTTTGGGGGTGTGGCATGGGTGTGGTTTGGGGCGTGGCCTCTTCATAGCATGTGCTGAGTAGTGAAACTGTTTTGGGGGTGTGGCATGGGTGTGGTTTGGGGCGTGGCCTATTCACAGCATTTGCTGAGTAGGGAAACTGTTTTAGGGGTGTGGCATGGGTGTGGTTTGGCGGCGTGGCCTATTCACAGCATTTTCCTGAGTAGGGAAACTGTTTTGGGGGTGTGGCATGGGTGTGGTTTGTGGTGTGGCCTATTCACAGCATTTGCTGAGTAGAGAAACTGTTTTGGGGGTGTGGCATGGGTGCAATTTGGGGCGTGGCCTATTCACAGCATTTTCTGAGTAGTGAAACTGTTTTGGGGGTGTGGCATGGGTGTGGTTTGGGGCGTGGCCCATTCACAGCATTTGCTGAGTAGGGAAACTGTTTTGGGGGTGTGGCATGGGTGTGGTTTGGGGCGTGGCCCATTCACAGCATTTGCTGAGTAGGGAAACTGTTTTGGGGGTGTGGCATGGGTGTGGTTTGGGGCGTGGCCTCTTCATAGCATGTGCTGAATAGTGAAACTGTTTTGGGGGTGTGGCATGGGTGTGGTTTGGGGCGTGGCCTCTTCATAGCATGTGCTGAATAGTGAAACTGTTTTGGGGGTGTGGCATGGGTGTGGTTTGGGCGTGGCCTCTTCATAGCATTTGCTGAGTAGTGAAACTGTTTTGGGGGTGTGGCATGGGTGTGGTTTGGGCGTGACCTCTTCATAGAATTTGCTGAGTAGTAAAACTGTTTTGGGGGTGTGGCATGGGTGTGGTTTGGGCGTGACCTATTCATAGCATATGCAGAGTAGGGAAACAGTTCCATCGCCGCTGATGCTCCAGATGCTCTTCCCCCACCACCACGCCCGCCCAGTAACAAAACGGCCCGCCGCTGCTGCTGCTCTGGAGGCTCCACCACCGCCCGACCAATAGGAAAATGGCCCATCACTGACCGATCAGTAACAGAAGACACAAGGTGTTTTTTTTTATTTTGGGTGGTCAATCGATTTGAGCTTCATTTGCCATTTCTCTGCCCATACATCCAACATAATCTAAATCAGTTTGTAGCTGCATGCTGTCCTCTTTAGTGTTAATTACTTTACTCAGCTTATTATCATCTGCAGAGATTGATATTGTATTGTGTAATCCCCAGGGGCGGGGCATATAATTTCTGGGGCCCCATTCAAATATGTGTCTGGGGGCCCCTAATCAAAGGCAAATTTCGTATAGCGAAATACAATTTTAACCGCGGCTGCTCATGCGCTGTGGGAGAACGAGGGAACCTAGGGGGTGTCACACAGAGGGGCTTCCGGCATTATCCGCTCATGACTTAGGGAATTGCCCCATATGGAGTCCAATTTCTACTCCCTGTGGCATCCCAATGGAGCTTAGCGCACTGATTCTGCAGCAGCTGCTGTGATGTCATAAACCCTCCCACCCCTGTGTGTGATGTCACAGCATCTTGTATAACTGAATGGAGACGAGCGCAGTGATTCTGCAGCAGCTGCTGTGATGTCATAGACCCTCCCACCCCTGTGTGTGATGTCACAGCATCTTGCATCACTGAATGAAGCTGAGCGCACTAATTATGCAGCAGCTGCTGTGATGTCATAGACCCTCCCACCCCTGTGTGTGATGTCATTGGCACTCCCACCCCTGCGTGTGATGTCATAGATCCTCCCACCCCTCTGCCCCCCTCTGCATTATGTTACACGCCCCCTCACTCGCCGTAGGACCCCCCTTCCGCCTGCCGAATGCTGTTATTTATTTATTTAAACAAAAGTTGCCACTGAGCTGACCCTGCCTCTGGGGCCCCCTGGCATGGTATGCTTGATATGGTAATATATATACAGTATTAAATAGAATTGGGCCCAGTACTGATCCCTGCAGTACCCTATTAGTAATGGTGAGCCATTCCGAGCATATACCAATGGTAACCACCCTCTGCTCCCTGTCATGTAGCCAATTACTTACCCAAGCACACGTGTTTTCCCTAGGCCAAGCATTCTCCACTTGGCTAGTAGCACTGGGGTAAGTACACGGCTGCCAGAGGTGAATATGTCTGATATATGTTCTCTCTCCTCACAGTGGTGACTGCGGCGCAGATGGCGGGGGCGGCCATGTACGAGCTGGTCCGGGTCGGCCACTCAGAACTGGTGGGTGAGATCATCAGACTGGAGGGCGACTTGGCCACCATCCAGGTGTATGAAGAGACCTGTATCCTTTCCGCTCTATGGTGAAGGTGAATCTACAAATCAGGTGATGGCTAGTAGCACTGGGGTCAGTGTATGGCTGGCAGGTGATGGCTAGTAGCACTAGCCCTGTACTTTCCCGCATTGCAGTAGTGATGTATGGTAGCACATATTTTGGTGGCCCAGTGATGGGGCCCCTAGCCCTGTTTTTTCCCACACTTCAGTAGTGATGTATGGTAGCACATATTTTGGTGGCCCAGTGACGGGGTCCCAAGCCCTATTCTTTCCCACATTTCAGTAGTGATGTATGGTAGCACATATTTTGGTGGCCCAGTGACGGGGTCCCTAGCCCTGTTCTTTCCCACATTTCAGTAGTGATGTATGGTAGCACATATTTTGGTGGCCCAGTGACGGGGTCCTTAGCCTAGTTCTTTCCCACATTTCAGTAGTGATGTATGGTAGCACATATTTTGGTGGCCCAGTGATGGGGTCCCTAGCCCTGTTCTTTCCCACATTTCAGTAGTGATGTATGGTAGCACATATTTTGGTGGCCCAGTGACGGGGTCCCTAGCCCTGTTCTTTCCCACATTTCAGTAGTGATGTATGGTAGCACAAATTTTGGTGGCCCAGTGGCGGGGTCCCTCCATAGTTCCTTGGTCACCAGAAGGTCCTTACCACTTCTTCTGGAGATCTTCCTTAGCGCGAGTCACCCAGCTGGCGTGTCTGTGGGCGATCCAGTGCTGAGGACGGGGAAGCCGTTATCGGTGGAGCTGGGCCCAGGAATTATGGGAAACATCTTTGATGGGATCCAGCGCCCTCTGAAGGACATTTCAGATATGACCAAAAGTATTTATATTCCTCGTGGAATCAACATCAATGCGCTATCCAGAGACATTAAATGGGAGTTCATGCCTGACAAAAATATCCGGGTAAGTGTCTTCCAGTAGTGGGGGGACATGGAGGGTGGGGAGATTGGAACAGGTTGGGGGTAATGGTCTGATAAGAGCAGTGTGGGTGGCTGGGGCAGGTTGGGGGTAATGGTCTGATAAGAGCAGTGTGGGTGGCTGGGGCAGGTTGGGGGTAATGGTCTGATAAGAGCAGTGTGGGTGGCCGGGGCAGGTTGGGGGTAATGGTCTGATAAGAGCAGTGTGGGTGGCTGGGGTAGGTTGGGGGTAATGGTCTGATAAGAGCAGTGTGGGTGGCTGGGGCAGGTTGGGGGTAATGGTCTGATAAGAGCAGTGTGGGTGGCCGGGGCAGGTTGGGGGTAATGGTCTGATAAGAGCAGTGTGGGTGGCTGGGGCAGGTTGTGGGTAATGGTCTGATAAGAGCTGTGTGGGTGGCTGGGGCAGGTTGGGGGTAATGGTCTGATAAGAGCAGTGTGGGTGGCTGGGGCAGGTTGGGGTAATGGTCTGATGAGAGCAGTGTGGGTGGCTGGGGCAGGTTGGGGGTAATGGTCTGATAAGAGCAGTGTGGGTGGCTGGGGCAGGTTGGGGGTAATGGTCTGCTAAGAGCAGTGTGGGTGGCTGGGGCAGGTTGAGGGTAATGGTCTGATAAGAGCAGTGTGGGTGGCTGGGGCAGGTTGAAGGTAATGGTCTGATAAGAGCAGTGTGGGTGGCTGGGGCAGGTTGGGGGTAATGGTCTGCTAAGAGCAGTGTGGGCAGCTGGGGCTGGTTGGGGGTAATGGTCTGCTAAGAGCAGTGTGGGCAGCTGGGGCTGGTTGGGGGTAATGGTCTGATAAGAGCAGTGTGGGCGGCTGGGGCAGGTTGTGGGTAATGGTCTGATAAGAGCAGTGTGGGTGGCTGGGGCAGGTTGGGGTAATGGTCTGATAAGAACAGTGTGGGTGGCTGGGGCAGGTTGGGGTAATGATCTGATAAGAGCAGTGTGGGTGGCTGGGGCAGGTTGGGGGTAATGGTCTGATAAGAGCAGTGTGGGTGGCTGGGGCAGGTTGGGGTAATGATCTGATAAGAGCAGTGTGGGTGGCTGGGGCAGGTTGGGGGTAATGGTCTGATAAGAGCAGTGTGGGTGGCTGGGGCAGGTTGGGGTAATGGTCTGATAAAAACAGTGTGGGTGGCTGGGGCAGGTTGGGGTAATGATCTGATAAGAGCAGTGTGGGTGGCTGGGGCAGGTTGGGGGTAATGGTCTGATAAGAGCAGTGTGGGTGGCTGGGGCAGGTTGAGGGTAATGGTCTGATAAGAGCAGTGTGGGTGGCTGGGGCAGGTTGGGGGTAATGGTCTGATAAGAGCAGTGTGGGTGGCTGGGGCAGGTTGGGGGTAATGGTCTGATAAGAGCAGTGTGGGTGGCTGAGGCAGGTTGGGGGTAATGGTCTGATAAGAGCAGTGTGGGTGGCCGGGGCAGGTTGGGGGTAATGGTCTGATAAGAGCAGTGTGGGTGGCTGGGGCAGGTTGAGGGTAATGGTCTGATAAGAGCAGTGTGGGTGGCTGGGGTAGGTTGAGGGTAATGGTGTGATAAGAGCAGTGTGGGTGGCCGGGGCAGGTTGGGGGTAATGGTCTTCTAAGAGCAGTGTGGGTGGCTGGGGCAGGTTGAGGGTAATGGTCTGATAAGAGCAGTGTGGGTGGCTGGGGCAGGTTGAGGGTAATGGTCTGATAAGAGCAGTGTGGGTGGCTGGGGCAGGTTGAGGGTAATGGTGTGATAAGAGCAGTGTGGGTGGCTGGGGCAGGTTGGGGTAATGGTCTGATAAGAGCAGTGTGGGTGGCCGGGGCAGGTTGGGGGTAATGGTCTTCTAAGAGCAGTGTGGGTGGCTGGGGCAGGTTGAGGGTAATGGTCTGATAAGAGCAGTGTGGGTGGCTGGGGCAGGTTGAGGGTAATGGTCTGATAAGAGCAGTGTGGGTGGCTGGGGCAGGTTGGGGGTAATGGTCTGATAAGAGCAGTGTGGGTGGCTGGGGCAGGTTGGGGGTAATGGTCTGATAAGAGCAGTGTGGGTGGCTGGGGCAGGTTGGAGGTAATGGTCTGATAAGAGCAGTGTGGGTGGCTGGGGCAGGTTGGAGGTAATGGTCTGATAAGAGCAGTGTGGGTGGCTGGGGCAGGTTGGGGGTAATGGTCTGATAAGAGCAGTGTGGGTGGCTGGGGCAGGTTGAGGGTAATGGTGTGATAAGAGCAGTGTGGGTGGCTGGGGCAGGTTGGGGGTAATGGTCAGATAAGAGCAGTGTGGGCAGCTGGGGCAGGTTGGGGGTAATGGTCTGATAAGAGCGGTGTGGGTGGCTGGGGCAGGTTGTGGGTAATGGTCTGATAAGAGCAGTGTGGGTGGCTGGGGCAGGTTGTGGGTAATGGTCTTCTAAGAGCAGTGTGGGTGGCTGAGGCAGGTTGGGGGTAATGGTCTGATAAGAGCAGTGTGGGTGGCCGGGGCAGGTTGGGGGTAATGGTCTGATAAGAGCAGTGTGGGCAGCTGGGGCAGGTTGGGGCTAATGGTCTGATAAGAGCAGTGTGGGTGGCTGGGGCAGGTTGAGGGTAATGGTCTGATAAGAGCAGTGTGGGTGGCCGGGGCAGGTTGGGGGTAATGGTCTGATAAGAGCAGTGTGGGTGGCTGGGGCAGGTTGGGGGTAATGGTCTGATAAGAGCAGTGTGGGTGGCTGGGGCAGGTTGGGGTAATGGTCTGATAAGAGCAGTGTGGGTGGCTGGGGCAGGTTGGGGTAATGGTCTGATGAGAGCAGTGTGGGTGGCTGGGGCAGGTTGGGGTAATGGTCTGATAAGAGCAGTGTGGGTGGCTGGGGCAGGTTGGGGTAATGGTCTGATAAGAGCAGTGTGTGTGGCTGGGGCAGGTTGGGGTAATGGTCTGATAAGAGCAGTGTGGGTGGCTGGGGCAGGTTGGGGGTAATGGTCTGATAAGAGCAGTGTGGGTGGCTGGGGCAGGTTGGAGGTAATGGTCTGATAAGAGCAGTGTGGGTGGCTGGGGCAGGTTGGGGGTAATGGTCTGATAAGAGCAGTGTGGGTGGCTGGGGTAGGTTGAGGGTAATGGTCTGATAAGAGCAGTGTGGGTGGCTGGGGCAGGTTGGGGGTAATGGTCTTCTAAGAGCAGTGTGGGTGGCTGGGGCAGGTTGTTGGTAATGGTCTTCTAAGAGCAGCGTGGGTGGCTGGGGCAGGTTGGGGGTAATGGTCTGATAAGAACAGTGTGGGTGGCTGGGGCAGGTTGGGGGTAATGGTCTGATAAGAGCAGTGTGGGCAGCTGGGGCAGGTTGGGGGTAATGGTCTGATAAGAGCAGTGTGGGTGGCTGGGGCAGGTTGGGGGTAATGGTCTGATAAGAGCAGTGTGGGCGGCTGGGGCAGGTTGGGGGTAATGGTCTGATAAGAGCAGTGTGGGTGGCCGGGGCAGGTTGCTGGTAATGGTCTGATAAGAGCAGTGTGTGTGGCTGGGGCAGGTTGGAGGTAATGGTCTGATAAGAGCAGTGTGGGTGGCTGGGGCAGGTTGAGGGTAATGGTCTGATAAGAGCAGTGTGTGTGGCTGGGGCAGGTTGGAGGTAATGGTCTGATAAGAGCAGTGTGGGCGGCTGGGGCAGGTTGCTGGTAATGGTCTGATAAGAGCAGTGTGGGTGGCTGGGGCAGGTTGGGGGTAATGGTCTGATAAGAGCAGTGTGGGTGGCTGGGGCAGGTTGAGGGTAATGGTCTGATAAGAGCAGTGTGGGTGGCTGGGGCAGGTTGGGGGTAATGGTCTGATAAGAGCAGTGTGGGTGGCTGGGGCAGGTTGGGGTAATGGTCTGATAAGAGCAGTGTGGGTGGCTGGGGCAGGTTGGGGTAATGGTCTGATAAAAGCAGTGTGGGTGGCTGGGGCAGGTTGGGGTAATGGTCTGATAAAAGCAGTGTGGGTGGCTGGGGCAGGTTGGGGGTAATGGTCTGATAAGAGCAGTGTGGGTGGCTGGGGCAGGTTGGGGGTAATGGTCTGATAAGAGCAGTGTGGGTGGCCGGGGCAGGTTGGGGGTAATGGTCTGATAAGAGCAGTGTGGGTGGCTGGGGCAGGTTGGGGTAATGGTCTGATGAGAGCAGTGTGGGTGGCTGGGGCAGGTTGGGGGTAATGGTGTGATAAGAGCAGTGTGGGTGGCTGGGGCAGGTTGGGGGTAATGGTCTTCTAAGAGCAGTGTGGGTGGCTGGGGCAGGTTGGGGGTAATGGTCTGATAAGAGCAGTGTGGGTGGCTGGGGCAGGTTGGGGGTAATGGTCTGATAAGAGCAGTGTGGGTGGCTGGGGCAGGTTGGGGGTAATGGTCTGATAAGAGCAATGTGGGTGGCTGGGGCAGGTTGGGGGTAATGGTCTGATAAGAGCAGTGTGGGTGGCTGGGGCAGGTTGGGGTAATGGTCTGATGAGAGCAGTGTGGGTGGCTGGGGCAGGTTGGGGGTAATGGTCTGATAAGAGCAGTGTGGGTGGCTGGGGCAGGTTGGGGGTAATGGTCTTCTAAGAGCAGTGTGGGTGGCTGGGGCAGGTTGGGGGTAATGGTCTGATAAGAGCAGTGTGGGTGACTGTGGCAGGTTGGGGTAATGGTCTGATAAGAGCAGTGTGGGTGGCTGGGGCAGGTTGGGGTAATGGTCTGATGAGAGCAGTGTGGGTGGCTGGGGCAGGTTGGGGGTAATGGTCTTCTAAGAGCAGTGTGGGTGGCTGGGGCAGGTTGGGGTAATGGTCTGATAAGAGCAGTGTGGGTGGCTGGGGCAGGTTGGGGTAATGGTCTGATAAGAGCAGTGTGGGTGGCTGGGGCAGGTTGGGGTAATGGTCTGATAAGAGCAGTGTGGGTGGCTGGGGCAGGTTGGGGTAATGGTCTGATGATAGCAGTGTGGGTGGCTGGGGCAGGTTGTGGGTAATGGTCTTCTAAGAGCAGTGTGGGTGGCTGGGGCAGGTTGGGGGTAATGGTCTTCTAAGAGCAGTGTGGGTGGCTGGGGCAGGTTGGGGTAATGGTCTGATAAGAGCAGTGTGGGTGGCTGGGGCAGGTTGGGGTAATGGTCTGATAAGAGCAGTGTGGGTGGCTGGGGCAGGTTGGGGTAATGGTCTGATGATAGCAGTGTGGGTGGCTGGGGCAGGTTGTGGGTAATGGTCTTCTAAGAGCAGTGTGGGTGGCCGGGGCAGGTTTAGGGTAATGGTGTGATAAGAGCAGTGTGGGCGGCTGGGGCAGGTTGGGGGTAATGGTCTGATAAGAGCAGTGTTGGTGGCTGGGGTAGGTTGGGGGTAATGGTCTGATAAGAGCAGTGTGGGTGGCTGGGGCAGGTTGGGGTAATGGTCTGATAAGAGCAGTGTGGGCGGCCGGGGCAGGTTGGGGGTAATGGTCTGCTAAGAGCAGTGTGGGTGGCTGGGGCAGGTTGGGGGTAATGGTCTGATAAGAGCAGTGTGGGTGGCTGGGGCAGGTTGGGGGTAATGGTCTGATAAGAGCAGTGTGGGTGGCTGGGGCAGTTTGGGGGTAATGGTCTGATAAGAGCAGTGTGGGTGGCTGGGGCAGGTTGGGGGTAATGGTCTGATAAGAGCAGTGTGGGTGGCTGGGGCAGGTTGGGGGTAATGGTCTGATAAGAGCAGTGTGGGCGGCCGGGGCAGGTTGGGGGTAATGGTCTGCTAAGAGCAGTGTGGGTGGCTGGGGCAGGTTGGGGGTAATGGTCTGATAAGAGCAGTGTGGGTGGCTGGGGCAGGTTGGGGGTAATGGTCTGATAAGAGCAGTGTGGGTGGCTGGGGCAGGTTGGGGGTAATGGTCTGATAAGAGCAGTGTGGGTGGCCGGGGCAGGTTGGGGGTAATGGTCTGATAAGAGCAGTGTGGGTGGCTGAGTAGGTTGGCGATGGGATGCGATGGTGGCCAGGGCAGGTTGGTGATGGCCAGGGCTGGTTGACAGTCAGTCAAGTGATGGTCTTCTTGTATATGGGAATAGGAGGCAATGTGAAAGCATTAAGAGAAAGGTTAGTCCTCTGATTGGTCCTTTTCTCCCGCAGGCCGGCAGTCACGTGACTGGAGGAGACATTTATGGGATAGTGCCGGAGAATTCTCTCATCAAACAGAAGATAATGGTCCCCCCCAGGAGCTGCGGGACTGTCACCTACATCGCGCCTCCCGGAAATTACGACATTTCTGTAAGTATCATTCAACTCTAATCCGGGGAAATGATCCTCCCCAAACCTCACACCCTGATTCCATAGAGATCAAGGGAGCCTCACTTATTTCGGGGTTTTGTCAGGGGTCATGTGATTATGGCGAAACACGTTGGGGCACCTTTATGGGCATTTTTCATGTGCCTGGATTAGTGTTGGACGGAGAGCAGGAGCACAGCGCCCCCTATCGCTGGCGTGTGAATGAAGTGGTCCAGTGACGGGGTCCCTAGCCCTGTTCTTTTCCACATTTCAGTAGTGATGTATGGTAGCACATATTTTGGTGGCCCAGTGACGGGGTCCCTAGCCCTGTTCTTTTCCACATTTCAGTAGTGATGTATGGTAGCACATATTTTGGTGGCCCAGTGACGGGGTCCCTAGCCCTATTCTTTTCCACATTCCAGTAGTGATGTATGGTAGCACATATTTTGGTGGCCCAGTGACGGGGTCCCTAGCCCTGTTCTTTTCCACATTTCAGTAGTGATGTATGGTAGCACATATTTTGGTGGCCCAGTGACGGGGTCCCTAGCCCTGTTCTTTCCCACATTTCAGTAGTGATGTATGGTAGCACATAATGTGGTGACCCAGTGACGGGGTCCCTAGCCCTGTTCTTTTCCACATTTCAGTAGTGATGTATGGTAGCACATATTTTGGTGGCCCAGTGACGGGGTCCCTAGCCCTGTTCTTTTCCACATTTCAGTAGTGATGTATGGTAGCACATATTTTGGTGGCCCAGTGACGGGGTCCCTAGCCCTGTTCTTTCCCACATTTCAGTAGTGATGTATGGTAGCACATATTTTGGTGGCCCAGTGATGGGGTCCCTAGCCTTGTTCTTTCCCACATTTCAGTAGTGATGTATGGTAGCACATATTTTGGTGGCCCAGTGATGGGGTCCCTAGCCTTGTTCTTTCCCACATTTCAGTAGTGATGTATGGTAGCACATATTTTAGTGGCCCAGTGATGGGGTCCCTAGCCTTGTTCTTTCCCACATTTCAGTAGTGATGTATGGTAGCACATATTTTGGTGGCCCAGTGATGGGGTCCCTAGCCTTGTTCTTTCCCACATTTCAGTAGTGATGTATGGTAGCACATATTTTGGTGGCCCAGTGACAGGGTTCCTAGCCCTGTTCTTTCCCACATTTTAGTAGTGATGTATGGTAGCACATATTTTGGTGGCCCAGTGACGGGGTCCCTAGCCCTGTTCTTTCCCACATTTCAGTAGTGATGTATGGTAGCACATATTTTGGTGGCCCAGTGACAGGGTTCCTAGCCCTGTTCTTTCCCACATTTGTCTAGTGATGTATGGTAGCACATAACGTGGTGTCTCCGGAGCAGGCGCACGGCGCCCCTTATCGCTGGCGTGTGAATGTAGTGACCCGGTGTCTCTCTCATTTGCAGGACGTGGTTATGGAGTTGGACTTTGAAGGCGTCAAAGAGAAGCTGACCATGGTGCAGGTTTGGCCAGTGCGTCAAATTCGTCCGGTCACCGAGAAGCTTCCAGCCAACCACCCGCTGCTGACCGGACAGAGAGTCCTGGACGCCCTTTTCCCGTAATGATCTTCGCCATTTATCATTGTTACCCCATTCAGCGGTATTGTTAATGCGGAGGCGCCATTTAACTAGGGAATCGGGGACACATATGAGCGGGAAGGAGGCGGCATGGCTAGGTAAGTATTTAGGGGCAGGTACATACCACAGAGGCAAATTGCGCCCGGGCCTTATGGTATGTAGCAACACCCTGACCAGGGCTGGATTAAGTGTGGTGGGGGTGGTGGGTGATACAGTATAAAATAATAGTCCAGCCGATTACTTACCAGAATGTCAGATCGAGTCCCTTGTGCCACCCTTAGAGGCCCCCTTTGCAGGGCAAGTAGTAGAGGCCCCGGGGCACACACCCCAATAACCCGGCCCTGGAAGACTGAAAAGCCATCTGGACCAGACCATTGGCCAAAGGTTGCCGGAGGCCCTCTATGCAGGGCAAGTGGTGGAGGCCCCAGGGCACGCACCCCTCATAATCCCTGGCCTGAAAAGCCATCTGGACCAGATCATTACCCAAAGGTTGGTGGAGGCCCCATTTGCAGGGCGAGTGGTGGAGGCCCGGGGGGGCGCACACCCCTCATAATCCGGCCCTGAAAGACAGAAAAGCCATCTGGACCAGATCATTACTCAAAGGTTGGTGCAGGCTTCCATTTGCACGGCAAGTGGTAGAGGCCCCGGGCGGGCACCCATCATAATCTGGCCCTGAAAGACTGAAAAGCCATCTGGACCAGATCATTATTTAAAGTTTGGTGGAGGCTTCCATTTGCATGGCGAGTGGTAGAGACCCCGGGCGCGCACCCATCATAATCTGGCCCTGAAAGACTGAAAAGCCATCTCACCAGATCATTACTCAAAGGTTGGTGGAGGCCCCCTTTTCAGGGCAAGTGGTGGAGGCCCCAGGGCCATGACAGGCATTTGTAAATGGCCACCGTGGGCACACCCCCTGTTAGAGGGTAGCGGGGGATGCGGATGCTCAGATCCACTCGTGTTAGATGAAGGGACAGGAGTGGATCTGAGAACGCTGATTGGACAAGAGGCTGTACAGGTGCCGTAGGACCGGGAAAGGATTCAGATCAGATGACCTGGGGGGTTTCACACAGTGGGGCATCCCTGACTGGGGTGCCTGGAGGGCATGGATAGTCAAAATCCTGGGTTTTTGTCCACTTTAAATTAAGGCAGCAGCAGGGGCAAATGGAAGTGCTGACAATGCTTCAGTAATATTCACGAAACAGGGGCGTAGCTGAGGGGGGCTGGAGGGGCACGTGCCCCGGGTGCCAGAAAGCCTAGCTACTCCTCTGCATGAAGATAGGGTGAGGGAGGAGCTAAGCTCCGCACCTCAGAGGTGGAGAGAAGATAAGAAGATAGGAAGTTAGATGGTCGCGTAATAAAATGAATGTGACCTGTTCGCCTCCCAACGTCTCAAGTTCTTCTGCTCTCCTAGATGTGTCCAAGGTGGAACCACCGCCATCCCAGGAGCCTTTGGGTGCGGAAAGACTGTGATCTCGCAGGCCTTGTCCAAATACTCCAACAGTGACGTCATCGTGTACGTGGGCTGCGGAGAGCGCGGGAATGAGATGTCTGAGGTGCTGAGGGACTTCCCAGAGGTGAGACGGTCAGGCGACGTGGCTACGGTCCCGCTATGGACTAACTGCGTGTACTCACCCTAAGTGTTCCTCCTCAGCTCACCATGGAGGTCAATGGGAAAACCGAGACCATCATGAAAAGGACAACCCTGGTGGCCAACACGTCCAACATGCCGGTGGCAGCCAGAGAGGCTTCAATCTACACAGGTGAGTCCTCAGTTCCCCAAACCTCCCAGGTGTCCCTGATTTGGAGGGACAGTCCCGCTTCTGAGTCCATGTCCCACTGTCCTGCGTTGTTCTCATTTGTCCCTCTTTGAGGTGTAACATGCAGATCTGCAGCAATAAATGATTCATTTGTCTATTGAAAGTGTTTCTATTGTTGTAACTGTTACAATGTATCTCCAATCCCTCCCTCAATGAGGGGACGTAGCTTAATTTACACATTGTCCCTCTTTGTTACCCTGACAAGTTGGTGGCAACCCTGGGGTTGCCGCCTTTCCCAACAAAAAATACCGCCCCTTTAGCAGGTACATGGGCGTGGTCTTGTAGTGGGCACGGTCTTTTAAAATGTAAGTTTAGCTATACTTCTTCACTTAAAGCGGACCAACACCCATTTTTTCTTTAACGGGTGTTATTCGCTCAGACAGCGAATACGAACAAGAGGGAACTCGGCGGGGCATCCAAAATTCTGGAACCCCCCTGCACCTTCACGAGTCCCGCGTTGGCTGCTGGCGATCACATGGGCTGGGGCTGAGGGCGCCACCTTAGGGGCGAATCACGGGACTCCTTTCCCAGCACTGGCTCAAGATGAAGGTAAGGATTTTAGGAAAGGAGTCCCGCGATGTCATGCTCTGAAGTGGTTGGTGTTGCTATTGGCATGATGATGGAGCCCCATCAGGGCTATGTACTCTCCAGAGTTGGGGGCCGGCTCATGGATCATGCCGTTGTCCTTTTCTGGAATATTCCGTAACGTTTGGCACTGAACAATGTAGTAAGCGGAGGCATCTTCTCTTTATTTTTTCTATGAAGGGATCACGTTGTCCGAATACTTCCGTGATATGGGCTACCACGTCAGCATGATGGCCGACTCCACCTCCCGCTGGGCCGAGGCGCTAAGAGAAATCTCTGGACGCTTGGCAGAAATGCCCGCTGGTAAGGACCAATCATCTGCTAAGGGGAGCTGAGCACCATGATGGGTGGCACCATGTCTAGAGCTTGGTGCCTGGTGATCACCATGATGGGTGGCACCATGTCTAGAGCTTGGCGCCCGGGGATCACCATGATGGATGGTGCCATGTCTAGAGCTTGGCGCCTGGTGAGCACCATGATGGATGGTTTCATGTCTAGAGCTTGGTGCCTCGTGATCACCATGATGGATAGCACCATGTCTAGAGCTTGGTGCTTGATGAGCACCATGATGGATGGCACCATGTCTGGAGCTTGGCGCCTGGTGATCAGTATGATGGATGGCACCATGTCTAGAGCTTGGCATCTGGTGATCACCATGATGGATGGCACCATGAAAAGGGCTTGGAGCCTGGGGATCACCATGATGGATGGCACCATGTCTAGAGCTTAGCTTCTGGTGATCATCATGATGGATGGCACCATGTCTAGAGCTTGGTGCTTGATGAGCACCATGATGGATTGCACCATGTCTAGAGCTTGGCGCCTGGTGATCACTATGATGGATGGCACCATGTCTAGAGCTTGACATCTGGTAATCACCATGATGGCGTGGCACCGCGTCTAGAGCTTGGCGTCTGGTGATCACCATGATGGAGGGCACCATGTATAGAACTTGGAATCTGGTGATCACCATGATGGCTGGCACCATGTCTAGAGCCTGGCGCCTGGTGATCACTATGATGGATGGCACCATGTCTAGAGCTTGGCTCCTGGTGATCACCATGATGGACGGCACCATGTCTAGAGCTTGTCGAGCACCATGATGGATGGCCCCATGTCTAGACCTTGGCGCCTGGTGAGCACCACCCTGGTAATTTCCCTCATCACGCCACTACCTGACTGGATGCTTTGTGTTACAGACAGTGGCTATCCTGCATACCTCGGTGCCCGCCTGGCCTCCTTCTACGAGCGGGCAGGAAGAGTCCGCTGCCTGGGAAGTCCTCACCGAGAAGGAAGCGTCAGCATTGTGGGAGCGTGAGTAGAACTATATGGGAATTGCTCATTTAGAGCCCATGACGTGGGAGGAGCTCAGTGCTCTTAAGCTGTAGATGACATGTGCTCAACCTGTGGCCCAGGGGCCGAATGGGGCCCTCAAGGCTATCTGATGTGGCCCCTAACCTGCTGTGGGAGGGGTAAATAGAACTGACATGTAACAGTAAGTGGACCAAATCCTAGCGCGATCGGCCTGGGAAATTTAAAGATCGATTCCTTCCCCCCCGGGTCATCCAGAATCGGGATGCCCTGCTGTGTGAAACCCTGCAGGTCGTCCCGTTCACTTACCTTGCTTCCTGGTCCAACAGTGCATGCGCAAGCCATGGCCACATCCCCGCCATCCCTTTAGCAGGGCGTGAATGACCAACGTGGGCACGCTCCCTGTTAGAGGGAAGCGGGGTATGCGCACTGATTGGACGAGCTGCGTAGGAGCGGGAAAAGGTGAGTTGCGCTCAGCGACCTGGGGGGTTTCACACAGCGGGGCATCCCTGATCGGGGGAAAGTACCAGAACCCAGGATAGTCAAAATGCTGGGTTTTGGTCCTTGCCCTTGGGGCACCCCGATCGGGGATGCCCCGCTGTGTGAAACCCCCCAGGTTGGCTGATCTGACTTACCCTTCCCCGGTCCTATGGCGCGTGGCCTCCGGCTTGGCCGCGTATTAATCTAAGAGTACGTCTGAAACCAGCGGCTCCGAGTGCGCTGGCAGCCGCATTTCCCGCTACCCTCTAACAGGGAGCGTGCCCACACCGGCCATTCACGAATGCCTGGAAAGCCATCGGGGCCTGGTTTTTGATGCACTCCAGATCTGGAAACAAGGCCATATTACAGACCAGCGTTCCCCATCCCTCTACTCAAGAGCCAACAGCAGGTCATGTTTGGACGCATAGGTGTATTTATTGCTTAGCTATGTGGCCTCTTGGTGGCCCTTGAGGAGATGCTGCCATTGATATATGTTCTTAGGATTGATGGGGCGTCAGGGACCTGAATGCGTCTGAGTGACTACCTCAGTGCAGAACCTAACCCTTGTCCTTTCTTGCTGCACAGCGTTTCTCCGCCCGGTGGTGACTTCTCCGATCCGGTGACCTCAGCCACTTTAGGAATTGTACAGGTGAGAGCTTTTCATTTGACTTGTGCACCGTGAGGCTCGCACTCACGCTCGCAGGTGTAGCACGCACCTGCAGGCGGTGGCCACATGCCGCCACTGGCTACTTCCTGTGAGATGGTGACACAGAGGCCCTCTTCTTGCCATGACAGGTCTTCTGGGGTCTGGACAAGAAGCTGGCTCAGAGGAAGCACTTCCCCTCCGTGAACTGGCTGATCAGCTACAGCAAGTACATGAGGGCGCTGGACGAGTACTACGAGAGGTACTTCCCTGAACTGGTGCCGCTCAGGACCAAAGCCAAGGAGATCCTTCAAGAGGAGGAGGACCTTGCTGAGATTGTCCAGCTGGTCGGCAAGGTGAGCCCAACTTACCCCCCTATACCAGGTCTGTGCTAGCCAGTAATGCTCATGGATTGCCTACGGGGTCTCATTTGGGGTACCAGATCTGTGATGGCCACTAATGCTCATGGATTGATTAGCCTACAGGTCTCATTTGTGGCACCAGGGTCATTGCTGGCCACTAATGCTCATGGATTGCCTATGGGTCTCATTTGGGGTACCAGGGTCATTGCTGGCCACTAATGCTCATGGATTGCCTATGGGTATCTTTTGGGGTACCAAGGTCATTGCTGGCCACTAATGCTCATGGATTGCCTACGGGTCTCATTTGGGGTATCAAGGCCATTGCTGGCCACTAATGCTCATGGATTGATTAGTCTATGGGGTTTCATTTGGGGTACCAGAGCCATTGCTGGCCACTAATGCTCATGGATTGCTTAGCCTGGTCTCATTTGGGGTACCAGGGCCATTGCTGGCCACTAATGCTCATGGATTGCCTACAGGTCTCATTTGGGGTACCAGGCCTGTGCTGGCCACTAATGCTCATAGATTGATTAGCCTACGGGTCTCATTTGGGGTACCAGGGCCATTGCTGGCCACTAATGCTCATGGATTGCTTAGCCTGGTCTCATTTGGGGTACCAGGGCCATTGCTGGCCACTAATGCTCATGGATTGCCTACAGGTCTCATTTGGGGTACCAGGGCCATTGCTGGCCACTAATGCTCATGGATTGATTAGTCTATGGGGTCTCATTTGGGGTACCAGGGCCATTGCTGGCCACTAATGCTCATGGATTGCCTACGGGTCTCATTTGGGGTACCAGGGCCATTGCTGGCCACAAATGCTTATGGATTGCCTACAGGTCTCCTTTGGGGTACCAGAGTCATTGCTGGCCACTAATGCTCATGGATTGATCAGCCTGCGGGTCTAATTTGGGGTACCAGGGCTATTGCTGGCCACTAATGCTCATGGATTGCCTACAGGTCTCATTTGGGGTACAAGGGCCATTGCTGGCCACTAATGCTCATGGATTGATCAGCTTGCGGGTCTAATTTGGGGTAACAGGGCTATTGCTGGCCACTAATGCTCATGGATTGCCTACGGGTCTCATTTGGGGTACCAGGGCCATTGCTGGTCACTAATGCTCATGGATTAGCCTACGGGTCTCATTTGGGGTATCAAGGCCATTGCTGGCCACTAATGCTTGTGAATTGCCTATGGGTCTCATTTGGGGTACCCAAGGGGCAGCTAGTGATCTTCTGCTACTTATGGTAGGTCCTTACTAGGGGCCTCGACCACACTTGCCACCATCCAAGATGGGCCTACGCTACTTGCCACGCCCCCTGAAGGAGCTTCTACACTGACCCACAGGGACCACTAATAATGGTAACAATAGTGACATGTCTTGCAGGCCTCACTGGCGGAAGCAGATAAGATCACCTTGGAGGTGGCCAAACTGATAAAGGACGACTTCCTACAGCAGAACGGCTACTCGGCCTACGACAGGTAAGCGCATACCTCCCAAGAGTGCCTGATTTGGCGGGACTGTCCCGCTTCTGAGTCCATGTCCCGTTGTCCCGCGCTGTTCCCATTTGTCCCTCTTTGTGGTGTAACATGCAGATCTTAATAAATAATTCATTTACCTATTCAAAGTGTTTCTAATGTTGTAACTGTTACAGTGTATCTCCTATCCATCCCTCAATGAGGGGGCGTGGCTACATCCATCCCTCAATGAGGGGGCGTGGCCTAATTTAACTATTGTCGCCACATGTGCAGGTTCTGCCCGTTCTACAAGACGGTGGGAATGATGCAGAACATGATCGCCTTCTACGACATGGCACGCCACGCTGTGGAGGCCACGGCCCAGGCGGAGAACAAGATCACCTGGGCCATCATCCGGGAGAACCTTGGCGACATCATGTACAAGCTCACCTCCATGAAGTTCAAGGTAAGCCCCGTTCTAGACTCTCCACGCCCACATTTTCCTAGTCCCCGCCTACTTTTCCGGGAATCGTCCGACCAAAGCCCGTTTCTGGGCTCATTCCGTGGAACCCGAATGGCTGTTTTGGGCCACTACTCGGATGTTGCTTCTGTTTCCCTGGGCCTGGTCTTGATAGATCTGCCTTGTCATTAACTTCAGGTTCAGGAACAGGATAGCGCCGTCTTGTGGTGGAAAGCAGAATAGCACCTTTGGAGGTATTCCACCAAAATTTTGACAGTTCAGCGATTGACCAGAGGAAATTTGGAGGCCCTGGAGTCTAAAAGACTCCTGGGCCCTCTGAGTTCCTGTTCTTGGGGCTTCCCCACTGTGTGAAACCCCGGATGCCCAGATCCACTTACCTTCTCCAGAACCCTACGGCCGCATCCCCGCACACCTCTAGCGAAACGTCTAACCCTTACCCAGACAGGTGCCAGATGGCAGCACCACCTTTAGCCGGCCATGCCAATCCAAGGCTTCCGAGACACTGGAGGTGGGTCATTGTGTCTCTGTGGAGGCACCGATGCTGCAGTATTACATTTTGGAGCACAGTGCTGCCAATAACCCTGCACACGGGGACGTGGTGTCTATAAAAGCAGCTATTGCCTTCTAGGGTGGCAAAAAATCATTGTGGGGCTGTATAATTCTATACCTATCCCAGGCAAAAAAACATTGGCATCTGTCCTGGGCAAAATAATTTCATCCTGGGCAAAATCATTCTGCATCTGTCCTGGGCAAAATCATTCTGTATCTGTCCTGGGCAAAATCATTCTGCATCTGTCCTGGGCAAAATCATTCTGTATCTGTCCTGGGCAAAATCATTCTGCATCTGTCCTGGGCAAAATCATTCTGTATCTGTCCTGGGCAAAATCATTCTGCATCTGTCCTGGGCAAAATCATTCTGCATCTGTCCTGGGCAAAATCATTCTGTATCTGTCCTGGGCAAAATCATTCTGCATCTGTCCTGGGCAAAATCATTCTGCATCTGTCCTGGGCAAAATAATTCTACATCTGTCCTGGCCAAAAAAATTCAGCATCTGTCCTTGGGAAAATAGTTTTATGTCTGCATTTGTCCTGGGAAAAATAATTCAGTGTCTTCATCTGTCCTGGGCAAAATAATTCTACACCTATCCCAGGCAAATCTACATCAGCATCTGTCCTGGGCAAAATAATTCTACACCTATCCCAGGCAAATCTACATCAGCATCTGTCCTGGGCAAAATAATTCTACATCTGTCCTGTGAAAAATAATTCTACATCTGTCCCGGGCAAAATAATTCTACATCTGTCCTGGGTAGAAAAATCTGCATCTGTCCTGGCCAAAATAATTCAGCATCTGTCCTTGGGAAAATAGTTTTATGTCTGCATTTTTCCTGGGCAAAATAATTCAGTGTCTTCATCTGTCCTGGCCAAAATAATTCAGCATCTGTCCTTGGGAAAATAGTTTTATGTCTGCATCTGTCCTGGGCAAAATAATTCAGTGTCTGCATCTGTCCTGGGCAAAATAATTCTACATCTGTCCTGGGCAAAATAATTCTACATCTGTCCTGTGAAAAATAATTCTGCATCTGTCCTGGGCAGAAAAATCTGCATCTGTCCTGGCCAAAATAATTCAGCATCTGTCCTTGGGAAAATAGTTTTATGTCTGCATTTGTCCTGGGAAAAATAATTCAGTGTCTTCATCTGTCCTGGGCAAAATAATTCTACACCTATCCCAGGCAAATCTACATCAGCATCTGTCCTGGGCAAAATAATTCAGTGTCTGCATCTGTCCTGGGCAAAATAATTCAGTGTCTGCATCTGTCCTGGGCAAAATAATTCAGTGTCTGCATCTGTCCTGGGCAAAATAATTCTACATCTGTCCTGTGAAAAATAATTCTACATCTGTCCTGGGCAAAATAATTCTACATCTGTCCTTTGGAAAATAGGTTTATGTCTGCATTTGTCCTGGGGAAAATAATTTAATCCTGGGCAAAATAATTCAGTATCTGTCCTGGCCAAAATAATTAAGCATCTGTCCTTGGGAAAATAGTTTTATGTCTGCATTTGTCCTGGGAAAAATAATTCAGTGTCTTCATCTGTCCTGGGCAAAATAATTCTACACCTATCCCAGGCAAATCTACATCAGCATCTGTCCTGGGCAAAATAATTCAGTGTCTGCATCTGTCCTGGGCAAAATAATTCAGTGTCTGCATCTGTCCTGGGCAAAATAATTCAGTGTCTGCATCTGTCCTGGGCAAAATAATTCTACATCTGTCCTGTGAAAAATAATTCTACATCTGTCCTGGGCAAAATAATTCTACATCTGTCCTTTGGAAAATAGGTTTATGTCTGCATTTGTCCTGGGGAAAATAATTTAATCCTGGGCAAAATAATTCAGTATCTGTCCTGGCCAAAATAATTAAGCATCTGTCCTTGGGAAAATAGTTTTATGTCTGCATTTGTCCTGGGGAAAATAATTCTGCATCTGCATCTGTCCTGGGCAAAATAATTTAATCCTGGGCAAAATAATTCAGCGTCTGTCCTGGGCAAAACAAAATGGTTGAGTTACATTTTGACCATACGTTTGAACACATTTAAATGGTCATTTTCAGAGATTTTATTATGCTGTGCATGTTCTTCATGTACCTACCCCATTATTTTGCTAAAGGAGGCCTCTTACCTAAACTTCCTTGGAGGTTTGCTGGTTTTCCATGTTATTTAGGCTGCTCTCCAGGGATCAGAACACACAGGGGAACCACTTACAAGACACAATGAAAGAGGCGCGCTATAGAAAAGCCACTGAGAACAGTCAGAGGGGAGGGGCTTAATGCAAATGCCCCGGTATAGGGTATCTGTGGAGTAACCGCCCACAGGGGGGGTGATATGAAGTTATATTGCGGGATCTGATGACGTCTCGCTCTCTTTGCAGGATCCAGTGAAGGACGGCGAGGCGAAGATTAAAGCGGACTACGCGCAGCTCTACGAGGAGATGGCAACGGCCTTCCGGAGCCTGGAGGACTGAGCCGCCTCCCCCCCCCCCCCCGCCCCCACTGTACAGAATATTTAATGCCCCGTCACATATAGAGCTGCTGGATGCTGTGTGTAATAAAGTGTTTGTCCCCAATTGTGTCTGCGATGTGACTTCTTCTATAGCACCTTACATACTGCACGCGCCCGTCATCCTATAATCACTGCGCATTCTATCCCGTATACATCATACAATGCATATACTGCAGGTACTATAGTATACATTACATAGTACACACTGTATGTACTGCACTCTATTATCTATATACACATCATCCAGGTATTACACTGTACACTCTATACACTGCTCTTATTATAGTATATACACTGTACACTCTATACACTGCACTTATTATAGTATATACACTGTACACTCTATACACTGCACTTATTATAGTATATACACTGTACACTCTATACACTGCACTTATTATAGTATATACACTGTACACTCTATACACTGCACTTATTATAGTATATACACTGTACACTCTATACACTGCACTTATTATAGTATATACACTGTACACTCTATACACTGCCCTTATTATAGTATATACACTGTACACTCTATACACTGCACTTATTATAGTATATACACTGTACACTCTATACACTGCACCTATTATAGTATATACACTGTACACTCTATACACTGCTCTTATTATAGTATATACACTGTACACTCTATACACTGCACTTATTATAGTATATACACTGTACACTCTATACACTGCCCTTATTATAGTATATACACTGTACACTCTATACACTGCCCTTATTATAGTATATACACTGTACACTCTATACACTGCTCTTATTATAGTATATACACTGTACACTCTATACACTGCTCTTATTATAGTAGATATAGATAGATGGTGTAGAGCTGATAGGACAGGGATCACCCATCAGGGGGCAGCACTGAGCACAGCAACACATAAGAGTGCAGGGCTGTCAGGGGTGTGTAAATCTGGTGCCAAGGTCCGTATTAGACCCCTGTCCACCAGTTGAGTATCTCTGCTTTATAGTATATACTCTATACACTCTATATACTATTCTCTTTATAATATAAATGTCATATACTGTAATCCCTATAGTACATACACCATACACTCCATTAACTGTCTTTCTTACAGTATACATGTCATACACGCTATATTGCACTCTCTATATTATATGCAACATACACTTTATATACTGTCCTCTTTATAATATATATGTTGTACACTGTAACCTCTATATTATATACACCATACACTCCATATACTGTCCTCTTCAGTGTATACATGTAATGCACACTATACTGCACTCTCTATATTATATACACCATACACTCCATATACTGTCCTCTTCAGTGTATACATGTAATACAGGCTATACTGCACTCTCTATATTATATACACCATACACTCCATATACTGTCCTCTTCAGTGTATACATGTAATGCACACTATACTGCACTCTCTATATTATATACACCATACACTCCATATACTGTCCTCTTCAGTGTATACATGTAATACACACTATACTGCACTCTCTATATTATATACACCATACACTCCATATACTGTCCTCGTTGTATACATGTAATACACGCTATAATGCACTCTCTATACTATATACCATATACCATTCATAATACCATCTTTATAACATACTGTACATGTATACTGCACTCTTTATCGTACACATGCCGTGTATTACATACAATCCATAGACTCTGTATATCACACTCTCTATAGAATATATACCATACTCTCTATATTATAATATGCACTTTCTTTAGCATATACAGCATACACGATATATATTCTCCTCTTTATATTATACATGTCATATACTGTAATTTCTATAGTTCATACACACTATACTGCACTCTCTATAGTATATACACGATATATTCTCCTCTTTCCAATATACATGTCATATACTGTAATGTTATAGTACATACACCATACACGCCATTAACTGTCTTTCTTACAGTATAAATGTCATACACGCTATAATGCACTCTCTATAGTATATACACCATATACCATCCATCCATAATACCATATTTATAGTATACTGTACATATATAATGCATTCTCTTTCGTATACATGCAGTACAATCAATATATTACATACAATCCATAGACTCTGTATATCGCACCCTCTATAGAATACAAGTCATACTCTCTATATTATAATCTGCACTTTCATTAGCATATACAGCATACACTCTGTATACTGTCCTCTTTATAATATATATGTCATACACTGTAATCTCTATAGCACATACACCATACACTCCATTACCTGTCTTTCTTATAGTATACATGTCATACACGCTATACTGCACTCTATATAGTATATATACCATACACTCCATTACCTGTCTTTCTTATAGTATACATGTCATACACGCTATACTGCACTCTATATAGTATATATACCATACACTCCATTACCTGTCTTTCTTATAGTATACATGTCATACACGCTATACTGCACTCTATATAGTATATACACCATACACTCCATTACCTGTCTTTCTTATACTATACATGTCATACACGCTATACTGCACTCTATATAGTATATATACCATACACTCCATTACCTGTCTTTCTTATACTATACATGTAATACACGCTATACTGCACTCTATATAGTATATATACCATACACTCCATTACCTGTCTTTCTTATAGTATACATGTCATACACGCTATACTGCACTCTATATAGTATATATACCATACACTCCATTACCTGTCTTTCTTATAGTATACATGTCATACACGCTATACTGCACTCTATATAGTATATACACCATACACTCCATTACCTGTCTTTCTTATACTATACATGTCATACACGCTATACTGCACTCTATATAGTATATACACCATACACTCCATTACCTGTCTTTCTTATACTATACATGTCATACACGCTATACTGCACTCTATATAGTATATACACCATACACTCCATTACCTGTCTTTCTTATAGTATACATGTAATACACGCTATACTGCACTCTATATAGTATATACACCATACACTCCATTACCTGTCTTTCTTATAGTATACATGTCATACACGCTATACTGCACTCTATATAGTATATACACCATACACTCCATTACCTGTCTTTCTTATAGTATACATGTAATACATGCTATACTGCACTCTATATAGTATATACACCATACACTCCATTACCTGTCTTTCTTATAGTATACATATAATACACGCTATACTGCACTCTATATAGTATATACACCATACACTCCATTACCTGTCTTTCTTATAGTATACATGTCATACACGCTATACTGCACTCTATATAGTATATACACCATACACTCCATTACCTGCCTTTCTTATAGTATACATGTAATACACGCTATACTGCACTCTATATAGTATATACACCATACACTCCATTACCTGTCTTTCTTATAGTATACATATAATACACGCTATACTGCACTCTATATAGTATATACACCATACACTCCATTACCTGTCTTTCTTATAGTATACATGTAATACACGCTATACTGCACTCTATATAGTATATACACCATACACTCCATTACCTGTCTTTCTTATAGTATACATGTAATACACGCTATACTGCACTCTATATAGTATATACACCATACACTCCATTACCTGTCTTTCTTATAGTATACATGTAATACACGCTATACTGCACTCTATATAGTATATATACCATACACTCCATTACCTGTCTTTCTTATAGTATACATGTAATACACGCTATACTGCACTCTATATAGTATATATACCATACACTCCATTACCTGTCTTTCTTATAGTATACATGTAATACACGCTATACTGCACTCTATATAGTATATACACCATACACTCCATTACCTGTCTGTCTTATAGTATACATGTAATACACGCTATACTGCACTCTATATAGTATATACACCATACACTCCATTACCTGTCTTTCTTATAGTATACATGTCATACACGCTATACTGCACTCTATATAGTATATACACCATACACTCCATTACCTGTCTTTCTTATAGTATACATGTCATACACGCTATACTGCACTCTATATAGTATATACACCATACACTCCATTACCTGTCTTTCTTATAGTATACATGTAATACACGCTATACTGCACTCTATATAGTATATACACCATACACTCCATTACCTGTCTTTCTTATAGTATACATGTAATACACGCTATACTGCACTCTATATAGTATATATACCATACACTCCATTACCTGTCTTTCTTATAGTATACATGTAATACACGCTATACTGCACTCTATATAGTATATACACCATACACTCCATTACCTGTCTTTCTTATAGTATACATGTAATACACGCTATACTGCACTCTATATAGTATATATACCATACACTCCATTACCTGTCTTTCTTATAGTATACATGTCATACACGCTATACTGCACTCTATATAGTATATATACCATACACTCCATTACCTGTCTTTCTTATAGTATACATGTAATACACGCTATACTGCACTCTATATAGTATATACACCATACACTCCATTACCTGTCTTTCTTATAGTATACATGTCATACACGCTATACTGCACTCTATATAGTATATACACCATACACTCCATTACCTGTCTGTCTTATAGTATACATGTCATACACGCTATACTGCACTCTATATAGTATATACACCATACACTCCATTACCTGTCTTTCTTATAGTATACATGTCATACACGCTATACTGCACTCTATATAGTATATACACCATACACTCCATTACCTGTCTGTCTTATAGTATACATGTCATACACGCTATACTGCACTCTATATAGTATATACACCATACACTCCATTACATGTCTTTCTTATAGTATACATGTAATACACGCTATACTGCACTCTATATAGTATATACACCATACACTCCATTACCTGTCTTTCTTATAGTATACATGTCATACACGCTATACTGCACTCTATATAGTATATACACCATACACTCCCTTACCTGTCTTTCTTATAGTATACATGTCATACACGCTATACTGCACTCTATATAGTATATACACCATACACTCCCTTACCTGTCTTTCTTATAGTATACATGTCATACACGCTATACTGCACTCTATATAGTATATACACCATACACTCCATTACCTGTCTGTCTTATAGTATACATGTCATACACGCTATACTGCACTCTATATAGTATATACACCATACACTCCATTACATGTCTTTCTTATAGTATACATGTCATACACGCTATACTGCACTCTATATAGTATATACACCATACACTCCATTACCTGTCTGTCTTATAGTATACATGTCATACACGCTATACTGCACTCTATATAGTATATACACCATACACTCCATTACATGTCTTTCTTATAGTATACATGTAATACACGCTATACTGCACTCTATATAGTATATATACCATACACTCCATTACCTGTCTGTCTTATAGTATACATGTAATACACGCTATACTGCACTCTATATAGTATATATACCATACACTCCATTACCTGTCTGTCTTATAGTATATATATAATACACGCTATACTGCACTCTATATAGTATATACACCATACACTCCATTACCTGTCTGTCTTATAGTATACATGTAATACACGCTATACTGCACTCTATATAGTATATACACCATACACTCCATTACCTGTCTGTCTTATAGTATACATGTAATACACGCTATACTGCACTCTATATAGTATATACACCATACACTCCATTACCTGTCTGTCTTATAGTATACATGTAATACACGCTATACTGCACTCTATATAGTATATACACCATACACTCCATTACCTGTCTGTCTTATAGTATATATATAATACACGCTATACTGCACTCTATATAGTATATATACCATACACTCCATTACCTGTCTGTCTTATAGTATATATATAATACACGCTATACTGCACTCTATATAGTATATACACCATACACTCCATTACCTGTCTGTCTTATAGTATACATGTAATACACGCTATACTGCACTCTATATAGTATATATACCATACACTCCATTACCTGTCTGTCTTATAGTATATATATAATACACGCTATACTGCACTCTATATAGTATATACACCATACACTCCATTACCTGTCTGTCTTATAGTATACATGTAATACACGCTATACTGCACTCTATATAGTATATATACCATACACTCCATTACCTGTCTGTCTTATAGTATATATATAATACACGCTATACTGCACTCTATATAGTATATACACCATACACTCCATTACCTGTCTGTCTTATAGTATACATGTAATACACGCTATACTGCACTCTATATAGTATATACACCATACACTCCATTACCTGTCTGTCTTATAGTATACATGTAATACACGCTATACTGCACTCTATATAGTATATACACCATACACTCCATTACCTGTCTTTCTTATAGTATACATGTAATACACGCTATACTGCACTCTATATAGTATATACACCATACACTCCATTACCTGTCTTTCTTATAGTATACATGTAATACACGCTATACTGCACTCTATATAGTATATACACCATACACTCCATTACCTGTCTGTCTTATAGTATACATGTAATACACGCTATACTGCACTCTATATAGTATATATACCATACACTCCATTACCTGTCTTTCTTATAGTATACATGTAATACACGCTATACTGCACTCTATATAGTATATACACCATACACTCCATTACCTGTCTTTCTTATAGTATACATGTCATACACGCTATACTGCACTCTATATAGTATATACACCATACACTCCATTACCTGTCTGTCTTATAGTATACATGTAATACACGCTATACTGCACTCTATATAGTATATACACCATACACTCCATTACCTGTCTTTCTTATAGTATACATGTCATACGCGCTATACTGCACTCTATATAGTATATACACCATACACTCCATTACCTGTCTTTCTTATAGTATACATGTCATACACGCTATACTGCACTCTATATAGTATATACACCATACACTCCATTACCTGTCTGTCTTATAGTATACATGTAATACACGCTATACTGCACTCTATATAGTATATACACCATACACTCCATTACCTGTCTGTCTTATAGTATACATGTAATACACGCTATACTGCACTCTATATAGTATATACACCATACACTCCATTACCTGTCTGTCTTATAGTATACATGTCATACACGCTATACTGCACTCTATATAGTATATACACCATACACTCCATTACCTGTCTTTCTTATAGTATACATGTAATACACGCTATACTGCACTCTATATAGTATATACACCATACACTCCATTACCTGTCTTTCTTATAGTATACATGTCATACACGCTATACTGCACTCTATATAGTATATACACCATACACTCCATTACCTGTCTGTCTTATAGTATACATGTCATACACGCTATACTGCACTCTATATAGTATATATACCATACACTCCATTACCTGTCTTTCTTATAGTATACATGTCATACACGCTATACTGCACTCTATATAGTATATACACCATACACTCCATTACCTGTCTGTCTTATAGTATACATGTCATACACGCTATACTGCACTCTATATAGTATATACACCATACACTCCATTACCTGTCTGTCTTATAGTATACATGTAATACACGCTATACTGCACTCTATATAGTATATATACCATACACTCCATTACCTGTCTTTCTTATAGTATACATGTCATACACGCTATACTGCACTCTATATAGTATATACACCATACACTCCATTACCTGTCTTTCTTATAGTATACATGTAATACACGCTATACTGCACTCTATATAGTATATACACCATACACTCCATTACCTGTCTGTCTTATAGTATACATGTAATACACGCTATACTGCACTCTATATAGTATATATACCATACACTCCATTACCTGTCTTTCTTATAGTATACATGTAATACACGCTATACTGCACTCTATATAGTATATATACCATACACTCCATTACATGACTTTCTTATAGTATACATGTAATACACGCTATACTGCACTCTATATAGTATATATACCATACACTCCATTACATGACTTTCTTATAGTATACATGTAATACACGCTATACTGCACTCTATATAGTATATATACCATACACTCCATTACCTGTCTTTCTTATAGTATACATGTCATACACGCTATACTGCACTCTATATAGTATATACACCATACACTCCATTACATGTCTTTCTTATAGTATACATGTCATACACGCTATACTGCACTCTATATAGTATATACACCATACACTCCATTACCTGTCTTTCTTATAGTATACATATAATACACGCTATACTGCACTCTATATAGTATATACACCATACACTCCATTACCTGTCTGTCTTATAGTATACATGTCATACACGCTATACTGCACTCTATATAGTATATATACCATACACTCAATTACCTGTCTTTCTTATAGTATACATGTAATACACGCTATACTGCACTCTATATAGTATATACACCATACACTCCATTACCTGTCTTTCTTATAGTATACATGTAATACACGCTATACTGCACTCTATATAGTATATACACCATACACTCCATTACCTGTCTTTCTTATAGTATACATGTAATACACGCTATACTGCACTCTATATAGTATATACACCATACACTCCATTACCTGTCTGTCTTATAGTATACATGTCATACACGCTATACTGCACTCTATATAGTATATACACCATACACTCCATTACCTGTCTTTCTTATAGTATACATGTAATACACGCTATACTGCACTCTATATAGTATATACACCATACACTCCATTACCTGTCTTTCTTATAGTATACATGTCATACACGCTACACTGCACTCTCTATAGTATATACACCATACACTCCATTACCTGTCTGTCTTATAGTATACATGTAATACACGCTATACTGCACTCTATATAGTATATACACCATACACTCCATTACCTGTCTGTCTTATAGTATACATGTAATACACGCTATACTGCACTCTATATAGTATATACACCATACACTCCATTACCTGTCTGTCTTATAGTATACATGTAATACACGCTATACTGCACTCTATATAGTATATACACCATACACTCCATTACCTGTCTGTCTTATAGTATACATGTAATACACGCTATACTGCACTCTATATAGTATATACACCATACACTCCATTACCTGTCTGTCTTATAGTATACATGTAATACACGCTATACTGCACTCTATATAGTATATACACCATACACTCCATTACCTGTCTGTCTTATAGTATACATGTAATACACGCTATACTGCACTCTATATAGTATATACACCATACACTCCATTACCTGTCTGTCTTATAGTATACATGTAATACACGCTATACTGCACTCTATATAGTATATACACCATACACTCCATTACATGTCTTTCTTATAGTATACATGTAATACACGCTATACTGCACTCTATATAGTATATATACCATACACTCCATTACCTGTCTGTCTTATAGTATACATGTAATACACATTATACTGCACTCTATATAGTATATACACCATACACTCCTTTACCTGTCTTTCTTATAGTATACATGTAATACACGCTATACTGCACTCTATATAGTATATACACCATACACTCCATTACCTGTCTGTCTTATAGTATACATGTAATACACGCTATACTGCACTCTATATAGTATATATACCATACACTCCATTACCTGTCTTTCTTATAGTATACATGTCATACACGCTATACTGCACTCTATATAGTATATACACCATACACTCCATTACCTGTCTGTCTTATAGTATACATATAATACACGCTATACTGCACTCTATATAGTATATACACCATACACTCCTTTACCTGTCTTTCTTATAGTATACATGTAATACACGCTATACTGCACTCTATATAGTATATACACCATACACTCCATTACCTGTCTGTCTTATAGTATACATGTAATACACGCTATACTGCACTCTATATAGTATATATACCATACACTCCATTACCTGTCTTTCTTATAGTATACATGTAATACACGCTATACTGCACTCTATATAGTATATACACCATACACTCCATTACCTGTCTGTCTTATAGTATACATGTAATACACGCTATACTGCACTCTATATAGTATATACACCATACACTCCATTACCTGTCTGTCTTATAGTATACATGTAATACACGCTATACTGCACTCTATATAGTATATACACCATACACTCCATTACCTGTCTGTCTTATAGTATACATGTAATACACGCTATACTGCACTCTATATAGTATATATACCATACACTCCATTACCTGTCTGTCTTATAGTATACATGTAATACACGCTATACTGCACTCTATATAGTATATACACCATACACTCCATTACCTGTCTGTCTTATAGTATACATGTCATACGCGCTATACTGCACTCTATATAGTATATATACCATACACTCCATTACCTGTCTGTCTTATAGTATACATGTCATACACGCTATACTGCACTCTATATAGTATATACACCATACACTCCATTACCTGTCTTTCTTATAGTATACATGTAATACACGCTATACTGCACTCTATATAGTATATACACCATACACTCCATTACCTGTCTTTCTTATAGTATACATGTAATACACGCTATACTGCACTCTATATAGTATATACACCATACACTCCATTACCTGTCTTTCTTATAGTATACATGTAATACACGCTATACTGCACTCTATATAGTATATATACCATACACTCCATTACCTGTCTTTCTTATAGTATACATGTAATACACGCTATACTGCACTCTATATAGTATATACACCATACACTCCATTACCTGTCTTTCTTATAGTATACATGTAATACACGCTATACTGCACTCTATATAGTATATATACCATACACTCCATTACCTGTCTTTCTTATAGTATACATGTCATACACGCTATACTGCACTCTATATAGTATATACACCATACACTCCATTACCTGTCTTTCTTATAGTATACATGTAATACACGCTATACTGCACTCTATATAGTATATATACCATACACTCCATTACCTGTCTTTCTTATAGTATACATGTAATACACGCTATACTGCACTCTATATAGTATATATACCATACACTCCATTACCTGTCTGTCTTATAGTATACATGTAATACACGCTATACTGCACTCTATATAGTATATACACCATACACTCCATTACCTGTCTGTCTTATAGTATACATGTCATACACGCTATACTGCACTCTATATAGTATATACACCATACACTCCATTACCTGTCTGTCTTATAGTATACATGTCATACACGCTATACTGCACTCTATATAGTATATATACCATACACTCCATTACCTGTCTTTCTTATAGTATACATGTAATACACGCTATACTGCACTCTATATAGTATATACACCATACACTCCATTACCTGTCTGTCTTATAGTATACATGTCATACACGCTATACTGCACTCTATATAGTATATATACCATACACTCCATTACCTGTCTTTCTTATAGTATACATGTAATACACGCTATACTGCACTCTATATAGTATATACACCATACACTCCATTACCTGTCTGTCTTATAGTATACATGTAATACACATTATACTGCACTCTATATAGTATATACACCATACACTCCATTACCTGTCTTTCTTATAGTATACATGTAATACACGCTATACTGCACTCTATATAGTATATACACCATACACTCCATTACCTGTCTTTCTTATAGTATACATGTAATACACGCTATACTGCACTCTATATAGTATATATACCATACACTCCATTACCTGTCTGTCTTATAGTATACATGTAATACACGCTATACTGCACTCTATATAGTATATATACCATACACTCCATTACCTGTCTGTCTTATAGTATACATGTAATACACATTATACTGCACTCTATATAGTATATACACCATACACTCCATTACCTGTCTTTCTTATAGTATACATGTAATACACGCTATACTGCACTCTATATAGTATATACACCATACACTCCATTACCTGTCTTTCTTATAGTATACATGTAATACACGCTATACTGCACTCTATATAGTATATATACCATACACTCCATTACCTGTCTGTCTTATAGTATACATGTAATACACGCTATACTGCACTCTATATAGTATATATACCATACACTCCATTACCTGTCTGTCTTATAGTATACATGTAATACACGCTATACTGCACTCTATATAGTATATATACCATACACTCCATTACCTGTCTTTCTTATAGTATACATGTAATACACGCTATACTGCACTCTATATAGTATATACACCATACACTACATTACATGTCTTTCTTATAGTATACATATAATACACGCTATACTGCACTCTATATAGTATATACACCATACACTCCATTACCTGTCTTTCTTATAGTATACATGTAATACACGCTATACTGCACTCTATATAGTATATACACCATACACTCCATTACCTGTCTTTCTTATAGTATACATGTCATACACGCTATACTGCACTCTATATAGTATATATACCATACACTCCATTACCTGTCTGTCTTATAGTATACATGTAATACACGCTATACTGCACTCTATATAGTATATATACCATACACTCCATTACCTGTCTTTCTTATAGTATACATGTAATACACGCTATACTGCACTCTATATAGTATATATACCATACACTCCATTACCTGTCTTTCTTATAGTATACATGTAATACACGCTATACTGCACTCTATATAGTATATACACCATACACTCCATTACCTGTCTTTCTTATAGTATACATGTCATACACGCTATACTGCACTCTATATAGTATATATACCATACACTCCATTACCTGTCTGTCTTATAGTATACATGTAATACACGCTATACTGCACTCTATATAGTATATATACCATACACTCCATTACCTGTCTTTCTTATAGTATACATGTAATACACGCTATACTGCACTCTATATAGTATATATACCATACACTCCATTACCTGTCTGTCTTATAGTATACATGTAATACACGCTATACTGCACTCTATATAGTATATACACCATACACTCCATTACCTGTCTTTCTTATAGTATACATGTAATACACGCTATACTGCACTCTATATAGTATATACACCATACACTCCATTACATGTCTTTCTTATAGTATACATGTAATACACGCTATACTGCACTCTATATAGTATATACACCATACACTCCATTACCTGTCTGTCTTATAGTATACATGTAATACACGCTATACTGCACTCTATATAGTATATACACCATACACTCCATTACCTGTCTGTCTTATACTATACATGTAATACACGCTATACTGCACTCTATATAGTATATATACCATACACTCCATTACCTGTCTTTCTTATAGTATACATGTAATACACGCTATACTGCACTCTATATAGTATATACACCATACACTCCATTACCTGTCTTTCTTATAGTATACATGTCATACACGCTACACTGCACTCTATATAGTATATACACCATACACTCCATTACCTGTCTTTCTTATAGTATACATGTCATACACGCTATACTGCACTCTATATAGTATATACACCATACACTCCATTACCTGTCTTTCTTATAGTATACATGTAATACACGCTATACTGCACTCTATATAGTATATACACCATACACTCCATTACCTGTCTTTCTTATAGTATACATGTCATACACGCTATACTGCACTCTATATAGTATATACACCATACACTCCATTACCTGTCTTTCTTATAGTATACATGTCATACACGCTATACTGCACTCTATATAGTATATACACCATACACTCCATTACCTGTCTTTCTTATAGTATACATGTCATACACGCTATACTGCACTCTATATAGTATATACACCATACACTCCATTACCTGTCTTTCTTATAGTATACATGTCATACACGCTATACTGCACTCTATATAGTATATACACCATACACTCCATTACCTGTCTTTCTTATAGTATACATGTAATACACGCTATACTGCACTCTATATAGTATATACACCATACACTCCATTACCTGTCTTTCTTATAGTATACATGTCATACACGCTATACTGCACTCTATATAGTATATACACCATACACTCCATTACCTGTCTTTCTTATAGTATACATGTCATACTCGCTATACTGCACTCTATATAGTATATACACCATACACTCCATTACCTGTCTGTCTTATAGTATACATGTAATACACGCTATACTGCACTCTATATAGTATATACACCATACACTCCATTACCTGTCTTTCTTATAGTATACATGTAATACACGCTATACTGCACTCTATATAGTATATACACCATACACTCCATTACCTGTCTTTCTTATAGTATACATATAATACACGCTATACTGCACTCTATATAGTATATACACCATACACTCCATTACATGTCTTTCTTATAGTATACATGTCATACACGCTATACTGCACTCTATATAGTATATACACCATACACTCCATTACCTGTCTTTCTTATAGTATACATGTAATACACGCTATACTGCACGTTATATAGTATATACACCATACACTCCATTACCTGTCTTTCTTATAGTATACATGTCATACACGCTATACTGCACGTTATATAGTATATACACCATACACTCCATTACCTGTCTTTCTTATAGTATACATGTAATACACGCTATACTGCACGTTATATAGTATATACACCATACACTCCATTACCTGTCTTTCTTATAGTATACATGTAATACACGCTATACTGCACGTTATATAGTATATACACCATACACTCCATTACCTGTCTTTCTTATAGTATACATGTCATACACGCTATACTGCGCTCTCTATAGTATAAATACCATATACGATTCATAATATCATCTTAATTGTATACTATCATCTATATAGTACATATATACTGCACTCTCTATGGTATACATGCCGTACAATCAATATATTACATACAATCCATAGACTCTGTATATCGCACCCTCTATAGAATACCTGCCATACTCTCTATATTATAATCTGCACTTTCTTTACCATATACACCATACACTCTTCGCAGTATACACAGCATATACATTATATACTCAGCACATAAGCCATTGCAAATGCTTGTGATACATTTCTGGGCCATTTTTTATTTCACGTGGAAGGGGCGAAGGTAAGTATAGATACATCTGCATACTTCACTCTCAGTAGTATACACATAATATACTGCACACCCTGTAATATACCCGTATATATATATATAGCGAGCTTTCAGTGTTTATATCAGCGTCGCTTTGCCTGGACTCGGTGGCTAATCCGGGGCAGGATTTGCCAGCTTTGCTGTTTCCAGTAACAATGTCTCTCACATCCCGACATCAGCAGAACCCGGAGATGTGGGGACTCCGAGCCCCCAGAAAGTTCCCCTTTATCTGCACTGTGTGCGCCGCGCCGCACAGGGGAGGGGGGGGGGGCTTTATATAAAGCTGCGAGCCCCTGCCGCCCCTCTCTGTAACGTCCAGCTAGAGGTGGGTTTGTGTCATGGCTGCAGGAAAATAGGGTAAGTCATCCACATGTGTCCCATCATCTGGCGGAAACTTCCGCCCAGTGCGTAACTAGCCCGAATATTCCAGATATTACCAATATCATTTGTGGATATTCCAAATATAATGCATGGATATTATGCATATAATATATAATATATATAATATACACATATATAATATAATATAATATACACATATTTCTGATATTATGTACAGATATTCCAAATATAATATACACGTATTACTGATATAATGTACGGATATTCCAAATTGAACTCATATACAGTATATTCCAGATATAATATACACATATTACTGATATAATGTACAGATATTCCAAATAGAACTCATATGCAGTATATTCCAGATATAATATACACATATGTGTGATATAATGGTCAGATGCTTTAAATATAATCCACGCAGATTACAGATATATTCAGTATATTCCAGATATAAAATACACATATTACTGATATAATGTACAGATCATCCAAATATCATTTATAGAAGCTTCACATATAATGCTAGAATATTCCAAATATAATTTACACATATTTCTGATATAATGTACAGATATTCCAAATAGAACTCATATGCAGTATATATAATATACAAATATGTGTGATACAATGGTCAGATGCTTTAAATATAATCCATGCAGATTCAAGATATACAGATAGTCCGGGTATAATGTACAGATCATCCAAATATCATTTGTAGAAGCTTCACATGATATAATCCTCGGATATTCCAAATATAACAAACAAACAAGCAAAAAAGGCCGCACTAAACTTATTAGCCCAAGAGTAACCAACTATGATAATATAGACCGTGGTGTGCACACCAATCTAAGCACCAAATAATTCAGAGAGCAAGCAAGTGGGGAGGAGACCAAACCTCCCACAAGGTGTTTAAAGAAAAAGTGGCACCACCCCACAATATATCTAAAAGGTCAAAATGTATTACAGTTTAATACATAATGAGCTACAATTTAAAAATCACATATAGACAATAACATTACAAACATGAAACAACACCAGAGGGCGCCAGAGGTCCTATATACAGTATATGGTGAAAAAATGCATTCCAAACACTATTTGGACACAATACATAGTAAAAAATCTATTTAGTCATACAATCAAAAGTGCAAAGTGCTATGTAAGTGCAAAGTGCAAACCAATTAAATACATTTTAAAGGATTAGTCAATATCTACCAAAAGGTCCCAACCCGGTGCAAGACCACGCACCTGGGTGGGCGCAAAATAAAGAAACAGTGAGTATGCAAGAAACTAAAGAAACTACTGCCCTGAGGAAGTAGTGTGGGTACACTACGACACGCGTTGGCGACGGTTTGTGGGGGCGCCCTTGGTCGGTTTGCATACTCACTGTTTCTTTATTTTGCGCCCACCCAGGTTCGTGGTCTTGCACCGGGTTGGGACCTTTTGGTAGATATTGGACCTCTGGCGCCCTCTGGTGTTGTTTCATGTTTGTAATGTTATTGTCTATATGTGATTTTTAAATTGTAGCTCATTATGTATTAAACTGTAATAAATTTTGACCTTTTAGATATATTGTGGGGTGGTGCCACTTTTTCTTTAAACACCTTGTGGGAGGTTTGGTCTCCTCCCCACTTGCTTGCTCTATTCCAAATATAATATACACATATTACTGATATAATGTACGGATATTCCAAATTGAACTCATATTCAGTATATTCCAGATATAATATACACATATTACTGATATAATGTACAGATATTCCAAATATATATAATATACACATATGTGTGATATAATGGTCAGATGCTTTAAATATAATCCATGCAGATTCCAGATATACAGATAGTCCAGGTATAATGTACAGATCATCCAAATATCATTTGCAGAAGCTTCGAATATAATGCTCGGATATTCCAAATATGATATACACATTTTATTGATATAATGTACAGATATTCCAAATATAACTCATATGCAGTATATTGCAGATATAATATACACATATGTGTGATATAATGGTCAAAATATACGGTAATATAGAGACATCCCTGATATAATTTACAGATATCCCAGATATCATTTATATATATATTCCAGATATTTCTGTTTTAATGGGTCTGCTGTTCTGGATATAGCCCACGTATATTCCAGATATAATATACAGATAGTCCAGGTATTATGTACAAATAATCCAAATATTAGTGGTAAAAAAATCCAGATATAAGGTGCAGATACTCCAATATAGCTTGTAGATAGAACTGTATAGCACTTTATAGAACTTTTTAGAACTGTATAGCCCTTTATAGCACATTAAAGAACTTTATAGCACTGTATTGCACTTTATAGCACTGTATAGCACTTTGTAGCACATTATAGCACTTTATAGCACTGTATAGATCTTTATAGCACTTTATAGAACTGTACAGCACTTTATAGCACACTAAAGAACTTTATAGCATAGTATAGCACTTTACAGTACTGTATAGCACTTTATAGCACTGTATAGCACTTTATAGAACTGTATAGCACTTTATAGCACATTATAGAACTTTATAGCACATTATAGCACTGTATGGCATTTTATAGAACTGTATAGCACTTTATAACACCGTATAGCACTTTATAGAACTGTATAGCACTTTATAGCACATTATAGAACTGTATAGCGCTTTATAGCACTGTTTAGCACTTTATAGAACTGTATAGCACTTTATAGCACACTAAAGAACTTTATAGCATAGTATAGCACTTTACAGTACTGTATAGCACTTTATAGCACTGTATAGCACTTTATAGAACTGTATAGCACTTTATAGAACTGTATAGCACTTTATAGCACATTATAGAACTGTATAGCGCTTTATAGCACTGTTTAGCACTTTATAGAACTGTATAGCACTTTATAGAACTGTATAGCACTTTATAGCACATTATAGAACTTTATAGCACATTATAGCACTGTATGGCATTTTATAGAACTGTATAGCACTTTATAACACCGTATAGCACTTTATAGAACTGTATAGCACTTTATAGCACATTATAGAACTGTATAGCACTTTATAGCACTGTTTAGCACTTTATAGAACTGTATAGCACTTTATAGAACTGTATAGCACTTTAAAGCACATTATAGAACTTTATAGCACATTATAGCACTTTATAGCACTGTATAGCACTTTATAGAACTTTAGGCGGGAAGGTTGACCTTGGTCCGGAGGAGGAATGATGAAATGCCACAACACAGCGATGACATTACTTTCTCCCCCCCCCCCTCAGAAGCGGCACCCGTCAGATCCTTCGGAAATGTACATGCTGATGGGCGGAGGTCTGCTCTGCGCAGTCTCCGGATTGGTTCTCCTCATCGTCGCCACAGCAACTGACTTTTGGATGCAGTATCGCTACTCGGGAAGTCTGAGCAATCAGGGTCTGTGGAGGTTCTGCGTGGCCGGGAAGTGCCATGCGCACACCATCACTGTGGGTAAGTGATTAAACTCTGAAGGCCGAGACACCTCTGCATCCACCCTCCCTCTATATCGTGCCCCATGCGGGTTGTGTTCACCACAAGCCTCATCGGCATCCAACTTGGGGCACAATCCCAATGATTAACACCGTGACTGGAAACATGCTGTGTGGCTTCAACATCAACCCAAGATGAGAATTAGCTGAAATGGAGTACTTAAAGCGGACCTAAACCCTAGTAACCCCCAAGCTCTAGAGTCTAAAAGACCTCCGGGGCCCGGACAGCTTGTCCAAGTCGGGGAAAAGCTGTGTACGACCTCGGGGATCGTCCTATGGAAAGGTTTCTCATGATGCATGCACAGGCCTTCAGCAGCATCCCTAGCGGCCATCCCATTAGTCATCACTCTAAACCCCCAATGTCATGGATTTCTCAATGGAGAAATCTTCTATTAAAGAGTGACCAGAAATTCGAGAACTGCGAGACAGAGAGACTATGAATATACAGCAAACGGTGTTTAATTGTGACAACCAGTGAACAACACACACATCAAACAGGCTGCTGTACGTGTATTACATGGGGAGTCAGAGTGCATACATACAAGATATAGGTTCAGATTCAAGTTCAGGATTCAGGTTCAAGTTCAGGATTCAGGTTCAGATTCAGAAGTCCAAAGACAGAGTCTGGGTAGAAAGTTCAGGAGACAGATTTAATGCTGATCCACTGAGGGCATGTGTGGATCGGCTTACATAGGCCAGGAAGTCCCACGGGTGCTGGCTGATTAGCAACACCTCTAAAGGACAGAGCCATCTGCTGGTGGAGCAGCATATTGCAGGGGAAATCAAGCTGTGGAGAACCTCCAGACCTGACATTATCTCCCCCTCACAAATGCGGGCACCGAACGCGTTTAAACAAGTGCTCCGCAGGACACGCTTCCAACAGCACACTGGGAATACCCAAAGCGGGAATGGGACCAGGCAGGAATCCAGGCAAGGGCAATGCAGGTAAAAATCCAAGCAAGGGCAATGCAGGCAGAAATCCAGGCAAGGGCAATGCAGGCAGAAATCCAGGCAAGGGCAATCAACGCAGAAATCCAGGCAAGGGTAATCTACGCAGAAATCCAGACAACAGACAAGAGCAATGCAGGCAGAAATCCAGGCCAAGACCCTCCAGGGTCAAAGTCCAGGAAACCATGGCCAGGAGGACCAGGACCTTCAAGGCAGCGCCCACGGGGACCGGGACCTTCGAGACAGCACCCAAAGCCACTGAATCCTTTAGAATCCTTTATAATCAGAGCCTAGTTACCCAGAATCAGACCTTACTGCAACTTTAGGAAACCCCTCAAGGCCTCCTAGAGCCAGCGGAAGAAATCACCATGTGCAAACCGAGGTGTTTTAAAACCACGGGCAAATAAGGGATCTTCAAGACCTTCTTTAGGAATAGCATAGGGGCAGAAATCAGGATTGGGCTCCACAGAGTGATCAGGCTTGGCAGACTCGGCAGGGAGATCGGCAGACTCGGCAGAAAATACAGGAAAATCAGACTCGGCAGAAAATACGGGAAAGTCAGACTCGGCAGAAAATACAGGAAAATCAGACTCGACAGAAAATACTGAAAAATCAGACTCGGCAGAAAATACGGCAAAATCAGACTCGACAGAGAATACGGCAAAATCAGACTCGACAGAAAATACAGGAAAATCAGACTCGACAAATGGTTTGGGCTGTCAAAAGGACATTAAAGCAGGCTCACAGACAGGCATTGGATCAGGCTCACAGACAGGCATCAGATCAGGCTCACAGTCAACCTCATCCTCTACATCAGACACAGAGGTAATAGATTTAACTGGAGCTTCGGACTTCGGGGCTGAACAACCTGCAGTTCGATTCAGGTCAGCCTCAGAAATACATAAATAGGACGTGGCTATGAATTTAAGGAATTCTACAAAATTCTCACTGAGGTGTTTGCTCTGATTCAGCCACGCTTCAGCCCAGAGAAACAGATCACCTTCAAAAAGAAAATAAGCCACCTGACGACAGGTTGTCATGGGGGACTGCTGAATGTAAGGCTCCTGCACTAACTTTGAGGCAGCCAGGAGAAACTGGGGGTAGGTAGCTAGGGTAAGCTCATTATAATGAGGTGGAGGAGCAAAAATATACCTGTGGAACAATCAAAGATTGTACTAACGGGTGTCCTTGTGGACATCTTGGGGCTAAACCAGACTTGCACATGCAGACAGACAGACAAAGACAGACAACCCACCTGTGCCACCAAGTAGGCAAGCTGCTGACCACTCGGGATGTAGGTAATCTGGTACTCGAGGAGACCGTAATCCATCCAATTCTTCAACAGAGCTTCTAATGGTGAAGTTACACAGGCCCCAAGAAATCTGTGGTGGTCACAGACTTGGGAAGGGGGACACAGGAGAGACAGACACAGACAGAGAACTGGGCCCCAATACAGATACGGCCAAGGTTGGGCTCCAGTACAGGCTAAGACGAAAACTACAGATTAGAAGGCAATGGCCAAATTTTCCGGACAAGAAGGCCAAAAGCCCAGCATGGACAGGAATACAGACACTAAGGAAAACAAACACTAGGGCCTTGCACATCCACAGCACAGCAAGCCAGCTCAGTCTCACAGTCTCCTGGCCTTTTATGTGGGATCAGCATTCTGTCAGGGATTTCTCAATGGAGAAATCCTCTATTAAAGAGTAACCAGAAATTCGAGAACTGCGAGACAGAGAGACTATGAATATGCAGCAAACGGTGTTTAATTGTGACAACCAGTGAACAACACACACATCAAACCGGCTGCTGTACATATATTACATGTGGAGTCAGAGTGCTTACATACAAGATATAGGTTCAGATTCAAGTTCAGGATTCAGGTTCAGATTCAGAAGTCCAAAAGACAGAGTCCGGGTAGAAAGTTCAGGAGACAGATTTAATGCTGATCCACTGCTGAATGGGTGGATGAGTTTATATAGAGCAGGTCCCACAGGTGCTGGCTAATTGCAACTTTGCAGCCAATTTTCATGTTGGGCAGCTTTTTCATTTCACACAATGCAGAGCACTGGGGCTGTTATAGCTGCACAGCTTTTCCTCAAGCGAGTGAGTGTAATAGCTGCACAGCTTTTCCTCAACCGAGTGAGTGTTATAGCTGCACAGCTTTTCCTCAACCGAGTAAGTGTAATAGCTGCACAGCTTTTCCTCAACCGAGTGAGTGTTATAGCTGCATAGCTTTTCCTCAACCAAGTGAGTGTTACAGCTGCACAGCTTTTCCTCAACCGAGTGAGTGTTATAGCTGCACAGCTTTTCCTCAACCGAGTAAGTGTAATAGCTGCATAGCTTTTCCTCAACCGAGTGAGTGTTATAGCTGCACAGCTTTTCCTCAACCGAGTGAGTGTTATAGCTGCACAGCTTTTCCTCAACCGAGTGAGTGTTATAGCTGCACAGCTTTTCCTCAACCGAGTAAGTGTAATAGCTGCATAGCTTTTCCTCAACCGAGTGAGTGTTATAGCTGCACAGCTTTTCCTCAACCGAGTGAGTGTTATAGCTGCACAGCTTTTCCCCAACCGAGTGAGTGTTATAGCTGCACAGCTTTTCCTCAACCGAATGAGTGTTATAGCTGCACAGCTTTTCCTCAACCGAGTGAGTGTTATAGCTGCACAGCTTTTCCTCCCCCGAGTGTTATAGCTGCACAGATTTTCCTCAACCGAGTGAGTGTTACAGCTGCATAGCTTTTCCTCAACCGAGTAAGTGTTACAGCTGCACAGATTTTCCTCAACCGAGTGAGTGTTATAGCTGCACAGCTTTTCCTCAAGCGAGTGACTGTTATAGCTGCACAGCTTTTCCTCAAGCGAGTGAGTGTTATAGCTGCACAGCTTTTCCTCAAGCGAGTGAGTGTTACAGCTGCACAGCTTTTCCTCAACCGAGTGAGTGTTACAGCTGCACAGCTTTTCCTCAACCGAGTGAGTGTTATAGCTGCACAGCTTTTCCTCCCCCGAGTGAGTGTTATAGCTGCACAGATTTTCCTCAACCGAGTGAGTGTTACAGCTGCACAGATTTTCCTCAACCGAGTGAGTGTTATAGCTGCACAGCTTTTCCTCAACCGAGTGAGTGTTACAGCTGCATAGCTTTTCCTCAACCGAGTAAGTGTTACAGCTGCACAGCTTTTCCTCAAGCGAGTGAGTGTTATAGCTGCACAGCTTTTCCTCAAGCGAGTGAGTGTTATAGCTGCACAGCTTTTCCTCAAGCGAGTGAGTGTTATAGCTGCACAGCTTTTCCTCAACCGAGTGAGTGTTACAGCTGCACAGCTTTTCCTCAACCGAGTGAGTGTTATAGCGGCACAGCTTTTCCTCAACCGAGTGAGTGTTACAGCTGCACAGCTTTTCCTCAACCGAGTGAGTGTTACAGCTGCACAGCTTTTCCTCAACCGAGTGAGTGTTATAGCTGCACAGCTTTTCCTCAACCGAGTGAGTGTTATAGCTGCACAGCTTTTCCTCAACCGAGTGAGTGTTACAGCTGCACAGCTTTTCCTCAACCGAGTGAGTGTTATAGCTGCACAGCTTTTCCTCAACCGAGTGAGTGTTATAGCTGCACAGCTTTTCCTCAACCGAGTGAGTGTTACAGCTGCACAGCTTTTCCTCAACCGAGTGAGTGTTACAGCTGCACAGCTTTTCCTCAACCGAGTGAGTGTTACAGCTGCACAGCTTTTCCTCAACCGAGTGAGTGTTACAGCTGCACAGCTTTTCCTCAACCGAGTGAGTGTTACAGCTGCACAGCTTTTCCTCAACCGAGTGAGTGTTACAGCTGCACAGCTTTTCCTCAACCGAGTGTTATAGCTGCACAGCTTTTCCTCAACCGAGTGAGTGTTACAGCTGCACAGCTTTTCCTCAACCGAGTGAGTGTTACAGCTGCACAGCTTTTCCTCAACCGAGTGAGTGTTACAGCTGCACAGCTTTTCCTAAACTGAGTGAGTGTTACAGCTGCACAGTTTTCCTCAACCGAGTGAGTGTTACAGCTGCACAGTTTTCCTCAACCGAGTGAGTGTTACAGCTGCACAGCTTTTCCTCAACCGAGTGAGTGTTTTAGCTGCACAGCTTTTCCTCAACCGAGTAAGTGTTATAGCTGCACAGCTTTTCCTCAACCGAGTGAGTGTTATAGCTGCACAGCTTTTCTTCAACCGAGTGAGTGTTATAGCTGCACAGCTTTTCCTCAACCGAGTGAGTGTAACCCGCCTCTACATCAACAGCAGCCCAGATTGATTCTCCGATGCCCACCTACTGCACTGAAGGTAGTGGTGATCCCTTTGGTGATCCCCAGGGCATTGCCCCATCTGCCACCCTCTTGCCACAAAACACTGGGGATTGGGTCCTGAATTCAGCCTATGTTTGGGCACTAACTATTTTCTTTTCTTTGCATGCACAGCATTCTGGGATGCCACCCGCGCCTTCATGCTGCTCTCCATCCTGTCCAGCTTCGCCGGCATCATCCTGGGCGTGACCGCCTTCTCCGGTGGCGCCAAATGGAGCAGGATGCGCTCAGCGGGGGTGACGCTACTGGTTGCAGGTAAGTGTCTCATCCTTTACCTGTAAATATAATCATATAAAAAATTATATATATGTTTTTTTATTTATTCATCTGTTGGATATACTATCCCTGAGTGGGCCATAGATTCCTATGAGCTCATGGTCATGTGGCCACCGGGGGCAGCATGCAGCTTCAGACGGAAAATAGGCGATGATGTCACACACACGCACACATGTACACAAAGTTTACTGTATGAGGTGCAAAAGGGTCCCATCAAAAGTTTGCACCAGGGGCCGTCACATTTAGCTACACCTACTGCACCACAAATAAAAAAAGGAAAAATATGCTGCTATTGGGCACCAGAAAGTCCTTGAAATATTTGTAGAGAAGCCATGGGGCAGCACTTACAGCTTGGGTGGGGGTATAGAGGTAAGTGTGCGTGTAAGGAGGCATACGGGATACTGAGACGTGTGGTGCATACTCTTCTTTGCAGGGTTCTTCGCTATCCTGGCCCTGGCGGTGTACACAGGGGTGACGGTGAACTTCTTTGGAAAACGCTACGCGGACTGGCGCTTCTCCTGGTCTTATATTCTTGGCTGGATTGGCATCATTCTCACCGTGTCTGCAGGTAAGTAGCGTCAGCACTAGTATGATTGTCTGATAATGACGCCTGATTTAAGGGCCAGGCAACACGTCCCTTCCAACAACCTAACCCGGCAACACGTCCCTTCAAACAACGTATCCTGGCAACACATCCCTTCCAACATCCTATCCTGGCAACAAGTCGCTTCCCACAACCTATCCTGGCAACACGTCCCTTCCAACATCCTATCCTGGCAACACGTCCCTTCCCACAACCTATCCTGGTAACACGTCCCTTCCAACATCCTATCCTGGCAACACGTCCCTTCCAACAACGTATCCTGGCAACACGTCCCTTCCCACAACCAATCCTGGTAACACGTCCCTTCCAACATCCTATCCTGGCAACACGTCCCTTCCAACAACCTATCCTGGCAACACGTCCCTTCCCACAACCTATCCTGGCAACACGTCCCTTCCAACAACCTATCCTGGCAACACGTCCCTTCCAACAACCTATCCTGGCAACACGTCCCTTCCAACAACCTATCCTGGCAAAACGTCCCTTCCAACAACCTATCCTGGCAACACGTCCCTTCCAACAACCTATCTTGGCAACACGTCCCTTCCAACAACCTATCCTGGCAACACGTCCCTTCCAACAACCTATCCTGGCAACACATCCCTTCCCACAACCTATTCTGGTAACACATCCCTTCCAACAACCTATCCTGGCAACACGTCCCTTCCCACAACCTATTCTGGTAACACGTCCCTTCCAACATCCTATCCTGGCAACACGTCCCTTCCAACAACCTATCCTGGCAACACGTCCCTTCCAACAACCTATCCTGGCAACACGTCCCTTCCCACAACCTATTCTGGTAACACGTCCCTTCCAACATCCTATCCTGGCAACACGTCCCTTCCCACAACCTATCCTGGCAACACACCCCTTCCAACAACCTATCCTGGCAACACGTCCCTTCCAACAACCTATCCTGGCAACACGTCCCTTCCAACAACCTATCCTGGCAACACATCCCTTCCCACAACCTATTCTGGTAACACATCCCTTCCAACAACCTATCCTGGCAACACGTCCCTTCCCACAACCTATTCTGGTAACACGTCCCTTCCAACATCCTATCCTGGCAACACGTCCCTTCCAACAACCTATCCTGGCAACACGTCCCTTCCAACAACCTATCCTGGCAACGCGTCCCTTCCCACAACCTATCCTGGCAACGCGTCCCTTCCCACAACCTATCCTGGCAACGCGTCCCTTCCAACAACCTATCCTGGCAACACGTCCCTTCCAACAACCTATCCTGGCAACACACCCCTTCCAACAACCTATCCTGGCAACACACCCCTTCCAACAACCTATCCTGGCAACACGTCCCTTCCAACAACCTATCCTGGCAACACGTCCCTTCCAACAACCTATCCTGGCAACACGTCCCTTCCAACAACCTATCCTGGCAACACGTCCCTTCCAACAACCTATCCTGGCAACACGTCCCTTCCAACAACCTATCTTGGCAACACGTCCCTTCCAACAACCTATCCTGGCAACACATCCCTTCCAACAACCTATCCTGGCAACACATCCCTTCCCACAACCTATTCTGGTAACACGTCCCTTCCAACAACCTATCCTGGCAACACGTCCCTTCCAACAACCTATCCTGGCAACACATCCCTTCCCACAACCTATTCTGGTAACACATCCCTTCCAACAACCTATCCTGGCAACACGTCCCTTCCCACAACCTATTCTGGTAACACGTCCCTTCCAACATCCTATCCTGGCAACACGTCCCTTCCAACAACCTATCCTGGCAACACGTCCCTTCCAACAACCTATCCTGGCAACACGTCCCTTCCCACAACCTATTCTGGTAACACGTCCCTTCCAACATCCTATCCTGGCAACACGTCCCTTCCCACAACCTATCCTGGCAACACACCCCTTCCAACAACCTATCCTGGCAACACGTCCCTTCCAACAACCTATCCTGGCAACACGTCCCTTCCAACAACCTATCCTGGCAACACATCCCTTCCCACAACCTATTCTGGTAACACATCCCTTCCAACAACCTATCCTGGCAACACGTCCCTTCCCACAACCTATTCTGGTAACACGTCCCTTCCAACATCCTATCCTGGCAACACGTCCCTTCCCACAACCTATCCTGGCAACGCGTCCCTTCCCACAACCTATCCTGGCAACGCGTCCCTTCCAACAACCTATCCTGGCAACACGTCCCTTCCAACAACCTATCCTGGCAACACATCCCTTCCCACAACCTATTCTGGTAACACATCCCTTCCAACATCCTATCCTGGCAACACGTCCCTTCCAACAACCTATCCTGGCAACACGTCCCTTCCAACAACCTATCCTGGCAACACGTCCCTTCCCACAACCTATTCTGGTAACACGTCCCTTCCAACATCCTATCCTGGCAACACGTCCCTTCCCACAACCTATTCTGGTAACACACCCCTTCCAACAACCTATCCTGGCAACACGTCCCTTCCAACAACCTATCCTGGCAACACGTCCCTTCCAACAACCTATCCTGGCAACACATCCCTTCCCACAACCTATTCTGGTAACACATCCCTTCCAACAACCTATCCTGGCAACACGTCCCTTCCCACAACCTATTCTGGTAACACGTCCCTTCCAACAACCTATCCTGGCAACACGTCCCTTCCCACAACCTATTCTGGTAACACGTCCCTTCCAACATCCTATCCTGGCAACACGTCCCTTCCCACAACCTATCCTGGCAACACACCCCTTCCAACAACCTATCCTGGCAACACGTCCCTTCCAACAACCTATCCTGGCAACACGTCCCTTCCAACAACCTATCCTGGCAACACGTCCCTTCCAACAACCTATCCTGGCAACACATCCCTTCCCACAACCTATTCTGGTAACACATCCCTTCCAACAACCTATCCTGGCAACACGTCCCTTCCCACAACCTATTCTGGTAACACGTCCCTTCCAACATCCTATCCTGGCAACACGTCCCTTCCAACAACCTATCCTGGCAACACGTCCCTTCCCACAACCTATCCTGGCAACGCGTCCCTTCCCACAACCTATCCTGGCAACGCGTCCCTTCCAACAACCTATCCTGGCAACACGTCCCTTCCAACAACCTATCCTGGCAACACACCCCTTCCAACAACCTATCCTGGCAACACACCCCTTCCAACAACCTATCCTGGCAACACACCCCTTCCAACAACCTATCCTGGCAACACGTCCCTTCCAACAACCTATCCTGGCAACACGTCCCTTCCAACAACCTATCCTGGCAACACGTCCCTTCCAACAACCTATCCTGGCAACACGTCCCTTCCAACAACCTATCCTGGCAACACGTCCCTTCCAACAACCTATCCTGGCAACACGTCCCTTCCAACAACCTATCCTGGCAACACATCCCTTCCAACAACCTATCCTGGCAACACATCCCTTCCCACAACCTATTCTGGTAACACGTCCCTTCCAACAACCTATCCTGGCAACACGTCCCTTCCAACAACCTATCCTGGCAACACGTCCCTTCCCACAACCTATCCTGGCAACACGTCCCTTCCAACAACCTATCCTGGCAACACGTCCCTTCCAACAACCTATCCTGGTAACACGTCCCTTCCAACATCCTATCCTGGCAACATGTCCCTTTCCACAACCTATCCTGGTAACACGTCCCTTCCAACATCCTATCCTGGCAACACGTCCCTTCCCACAACCTATACTGGTAATACGTCCCTTCCAAGATCCTATCCTGGCAACACGTCCCTTCCCACAACCTATCCTGGCAACACGTCCCTTCCAACAACCTATCCTGGCAACACATCCCTTCCCACAACCTATTCTGGTAACACGTCCCTTCCAACATCCTATCCTGGCAACACGTCCCTTCCAACAACCTATCCTGGCAACACAACCTATCCTGGTAACACGTCCCTTCCAACATCCTATCCTGGCAACACGTCCCTTCCCACAACCTATCCTGGTAACACGTCCCTTCCAACATCCTATCCTGGCAACACGTCCCTTCCCACATCCTATCGTGGTAACACGTCCCTTCCAACATCCTATCCTGGCAACACGTCCCTTCCAACAACCTATCCGGGCAACACATCCCTTCCCACAACCTATTCTGGTAACACGTCCCTGCCAACATCCTATCCTGGCAACACGTCCCTTCCAACAACCTATCCTGGCAACACGTCCCTTCCAACAACCTATCCTGGTAAAACGTCCCTTCCAACAACCTATCCTGGCAACACATCCCTTTCAACAACCTATCCTGGCAACACATCCCTTCCCAAAACCTATCCTGGTAACACGTCCCTTCCAATATCCTATCCTGGCAACACGTCCCTTCCAACAACCTATCCTGGCAACACGTCCCTTCCAACAACCTATCCTGGCAACACGTCCCTTCCAACAACCTATCCTGGCAACACATCCCTTCCAACAACCTATCCTGGCAACATATCCCTTCCAACAACCTATCCTGGCAACACGTCCCTTCCAACAACCTATCCTGGCAACACGTCCCTTCCCACAACCTATCCTGGCAACACGTCCCTTCCAACAACCTATCCTGGCAACACACCCCTTCCAACATCCTATCCTGGCAACACGTCCCTTCCAAAAACCTATCCTGGCAACACGTCCCTTCCAACAACCTATCCTGGCAACACGTCCTTTCCAACAACCTATTCTGGCAACACGTCCCTTCCAACAACCTATCCTGGCAACACGTCCCTTCCAACAACCTATCCTGGCAACACACCCCTTCCAACAACCTATCCTGGCAACACGTCCCTTCCCACAACCTATCCTGGCAACACGTCCCTTCCAACAACCTATCCTGGCAACACGTCCCTTCCAACAACCTATCCTGGCAACACGTCCCTTCCAACAACCTATCTTGGCAACACGTCCCTTCCAACAACCTATCCTGGCAACACGTCCCTTCCAACAACCTATCCTGGCAACACATCCCTTCCCACAACCTATTCTGGTAACACATCCCTTCCAACAACCTATCCTGGCAACACGTCCCTTCCCACAACCTATTCTGGTAACACGTCCCTTCCAACATCCTATCCTGGCAACACGTCCCTTCCCACAACCTATCCTGGCAACACACCCCTTCCAACAACCTATCCTGGCAACACGTCCCTTCCAACAACCTATCCTGGCAACACGTCCCTTCCAACAACCTATCCTGGCAACACATCCCTTCCCACAACCTATTCTGGTAACACATCCCTTCCAACAACCTATCCTGGCAACACGTCCCTTCCCACAACCTATTCTGGTAACACGTCCCTTCCAACATCCTATCCTGGCAACACGTCCCTTCCAACAACCTATCCTGGCAACACGTCCCTTCCCACAACCTATCCTGGCAACGCGTCCCTTCCCACAACCTATCCTGGCAACGCGTCCCTTCCAACAACCTATCCTGGCAACACGTCCCTTCCAACAACCTATCCTGGCAACATGTCCCTTCCAACAACCTATCCTGGCAACACACCCCTTCCAACAACCTATCCTGGCAACACGTCCCTTCCAACAACCTATCCTGGCAACACGTCCCTTCCAACAACCTATCCTGGCAACACGTCCCTTCCAACAACCTATCCTGGCAACACGTCCCTTCCAACAACCTATCCTGGCAACACGTCCCTTCCAACAACCTATCTTGGCAACACGTCCCTTCCAACAACCTATCCTGGCAACACATCCCTTCCAACAACCTATCCTGGCAACACATCCCTTCCCACAACCTATTCTGGCAATACACCCCTTCCAACAACCTATACTGGCAACACACCCCTTCCAACAACCTATCCTGACACCACATCACTTCCAACAACCTATCCTGGCATCACGTCCCTTCTAACAACCTATCCTGGCAACACGTCCCTTCCAACAACCAATCCTGGCAACACGTCCCTTCCCACAACCTATCCTGGCAACACGTCCCTTCCAACAACCAATCCTGGCAACACATCCCTTCCAGCAACCTATTCTGGCAACACACCCCTTCCAACAACCTATCCTGGCAACACACCCCTTCCAACAACCTATACTGGCAACACGTCCCTTCCAACAACCTATACTGGCAACACACCCCTTCCAACAACCTATCCTGACACCACATCACTTTCAACAACCTATCTTGGCATCACATCCCTTCTAACAACCTATCCTGGCAACACGTCCCTTCCAACAACCTATTCTGGCAACACGTCCCTTCCAACAACCTATCCTGGCAACACACCCCTTCCCACAACCTATTCTGGTAACACATCCCTTCCAACAACCTATCCTGGCAACACGTCCCTTCCCACAACCTATTCTGGTAACACGTCCCTTCCAACATCCTATCCTGGCAACACGTCCCTTCCAACAACCTATCCTGGCAACACGTCCCTTCCCACAACCTATCCTGGCAACGCGTCCCTTCCCACAACCTATCCTGGCAACGCGTCCCTTCCAACAACCTATCCTGGCAACACGTCCCTTCCAACAACCTATCCTGGCAACATGTCCCTTCCAACAACCTATCCTGGCAACACACCCCTTCCAACAACCTATCCTGGCAACACGTCCCTTCCAACAACCTATCCTGGCAACACGTCCCTTCCAACAACCTATCCTGGCAACACGTCCCTTCCAACAACCTATCCTGGCAACACGTCCCTTCCAACAACCTATCCTGGCAACACGTCCCTTCCAACAACCTATCTTGGCAACACGTCCCTTCCAACAACCTATCCTGGCAACACATCCCTTCCAACAACCTATCCTGGCAACACATCCCTTCCCACAACCTATTCTGGCAATACACCCCTTCCAACAACCTATACTGGCAACACACCCCTTCCAACAACCTATCCTGACACCACATCACTTCCAACAACCTATCCTGGCATCACGTCCCTTCTAACAACCTATCCTGGCAACACGTCCCTTCCAACAACCAATCCTGGCAACACGTCCCTTCCCACAACCTATCCTGGCAACACGTCCCTTCCAACAACCAATCCTGGCAACACATCCCTTCCAGCAACCTATTCTGGCAACACACCCCTTCCAACAACCTATCCTGGCAACACACCCCTTCCAACAACCTATACTGGCAACACGTCCCTTCCAACAACCTATACTGGCAACACACCCCTTCCAACAACCTATCCTGACACCACATCACTTTCAACAACCTATCTTGGCATCACATCCCTTCTAACAACCTATCCTGGCAACACGTCCCTTCCAACAACCTATTCTGGCAACACGTCCCTTCCAACAACCTATCCTGGCAACACACCCCTTCCAACAATCTATCCTGGCAACACACCCCTTCCAACAATCTATCCTGGCAACACACCCCTTCCAACAACCTATCCTGGCAACACGTCCCTTCCAACAACCTATACTGGCAACACACCCCTTCCAACAACCTATCCTGACACCACATCACTTCCAACAACCTATTCTGGCATCACATCCCTTCTAACAACCTATCCTGGCAACACGTCCTTTCCAACAACCTATCCTGGCAACACACCCCTTCCAACAACCTATCCTGGCAAAACACCCCTTCCAACAACCTATACTGGCAACACACCCCTTCCAACAACCTATCCTGACACCACATCACTTCCAACAACCTATCCTCGCAACACATCCCTTCTAACAACCTATCCTGGCAACACACCCCTTCCAACAACCTATCCTGACACCACATCACTTCCAACAACCTATCCTCGCAACACATCCCTTCTAACAACCTATCCTGGCAACACATAACTTCCAACAACCTATCCTGGCAACACACCTCTTCCAACAACTTATGCTGGCAACACGTCCCTTCTAACAACCTATCCTGGCAACACACCTCTTCCAACAACCTATCCTGGCAACATGTCCCTTCAAACAACGTATCCTGGCAATACACCTCTTCCAACAACCTATCCTGGCAACATGTCCCTTCAAACAACCTATCCTGGCAACACACCTCTTCCAACATTCTATCCTGGCAACACATAACTTCCGACAACCTATCCTGGCAAAACACCACTTCCAACAACCTATCCTGGCAACACATAACTTCCGACAACCTATCCTGGCAACACACCTCTTCCAACAACCTATGCTGGCAAAACACCCCTTCCAACAACCTATCCTGGCAACACATAACTTCCGACAACTTATCCTGGCAACACGTCCCTTCCAACAACCTATCCTGGCAACACATCCCTTCTAACAACGTATCCTGGCATCACACCCCTTCCAACAACCTATCCTGGCAACACGTCCCTTCTAACAACCTATCCTGGCATCACACCCCTTCCAACAACCTATCCTGGCAACACGTCCCTTCTAACAAACTATCCTGGCAACATACCCCTTCCAACAACCTATCCTGGCACCTCCAAAAAGACTATGCCCAGGGCCTAAGATTTCCTAGGGACTGGATTTTTTTTTTTATTGTAGTCGTAGGTATAGTACAGTAGTACCTGATAATAATTTTATAGTGTTGGTGGAATAAATGGTGCAAAAAATGTCACCCCAATGGTTGTTTTTGTTGGAGATACTTTGCAACAGCATACAGCTTGTCTCTGCATGTGATCTGCATCTATATTGCTAGGTTAATGCAGTTTACATTTATGACAGTAGATGGCGCTGTTACATATATCTATGTGTAGGCTCATGTTGTGTTTCCTGTACATTGAAAACAAAAAGACAAGAAGGGCCGCACCAGTATCAATATCACTACAAAGTGTTCACCCTGCCGGGCATGTACTAATGCATATGCACGTAATTAGACACCCAAAAGGGGTTCCCACACTCCCCAATTCATACCCGGAACAGAAAAGTGGCACAACTACTATGTAAAAAGTAAAAAAATGATTAAATGGGCATCAATCAATTCATATACAATATGGAAACCAGCTGGAGGCCCGCCCGGAACGATACCCGCCAATGCGTGTCGTGACGCTCCCACTTCATCAGGGCCCAGTAATCATTATTATCAATTATTATTGCGCCCTGATGAAGTGACGTGGGAGCGTCACGACACGCTGGTTTGTCTTTTCCATATTGTATATGAATTGATTGATGCACATTTAATCTGCCCCGGCTGTCCTCATGAATGCACTAGCACTTTATAGTAGATAGGATTTGTTTTTGCACTTTATTAGGAGTGGATAATTTATTAGGAGTGGATAATTTATTAGGAGTGGATAGTTTTCAAATTCATTGGCGTAATTTACACAGTATTGGTTATGAATATCACAGTATTAACCTGGGCAGCTTAATATCATATGAATACTTAGTTTTGATGAAAGAGTGCTGGCGCCCCCCGGTGTGTCTTATGTGTACTGTTTTTTAGATCGTCCTAATATTGTCTTGTGTGTGTGTATTTGGCTTCACAATAAATTCTTTGATACTTTTTACATAGTAGTTGTGCCACTTTTCTGTTCCGGGTATGAATTGAGGAGTGTGGGAACCCCTTTTGTGTTTCCTGTACATTGAGGCGATCTCTATGATTTCTTTTTCCTGTCTGTGTTATGCACTGCGTCAGGTGAACTTCTCTTACTGCCTCATGTTCCAGTGTTACACCGCTAATGTCTATCTGGATTTCACTTCGCTGCACCCAGCACTCACACTCTGAAACAGTTGTCCATAATATTTTCTATATATTATACTCGGACTGATTGTGTATTGTTGTGCGTTCCAGGAAGAATGAGGTCATAATAATGGGATAATAGTGCTTTGTAATTTAATGTTTTTAAAAAATATTTCCTGGTAAGGGGTCGTTAGGTAATATGGAAGCTCCTATTTCTGGCCATGTAGTGTTTTGCAGGTTACGTAGATTAATAACTCTAATGAGTCTAATAGAACTAATAATAGGCCCATTTTGGTTGGCTGCCAATTAAGCCATGTGATAAAGGAATGGGATCACTTTCTTATTCATTAACAACAATAAACTAAACACAAACAAACCCACAACGCCAATAAAAAAATATTATTATTATTATATATTATATTATTATATTGTTAATATATTATTATTATTATTATTAACAAAAAATATTGGTTGGCTGCCAATTAAGCCATGTGATAAAGGAATGGGATCACTTTCTTATTTATTAACAACAATAAACTAAACACAAAAAAACCCACGACGCCAATAAAAAATATTATTATATTATTATTATATTGTTATATTATTATTATTATTATTAACAAAAAAAATATTTCCTGGTAAGGGGGTATCTGGGTAATCTTTACTGCCTTTAGTGTATCTTCAACTGTTAATAGGTTGACACTTGTAGTCCCAGTAACCAGTTGTTAAGTAATAAGGAAGCTCCTATTTGTAGCCATGTAGCGTTCTGCAGGTTACGTAGATTAATGACTCTAATGAGTCTAATAGAACTAATAATAGGCCGTTTTGGTTGGCTGCCAATAAAGCCATGTGATAAAGGAATGGGATCACTTTCTTATTTATTAACAACAATAAACTAAACACAAACAAACCCACCGCACCAATAAAATAAAATTATTATTATTATTATATATTATATTATTATATTGTTAATATATTATTATTATTATTAACAAAAAAATATTTCCTGGTAAGGGGGGTATCTGGGTAATCTTTACTGCCTTTAGTGTATCTTCAACTGTTAATAGGTTGATACTTGTAGTCCCAGTAAATCAGTCGTTAAGTAATAAGGAAGCTCCTATTTGTAGCCATGTAGCGTTTTGCAGGTTACGTAGATTAATGACTCTAATGAGTCTAATAGAACTAATAATAGGCCCATTTTGGTTGGCTGCCAATTAAGCCATGTGATAAAGGAATGGGATCACTTTCTTATTTATTAACAACAATAAACTAAACACAAACAAACCCACCGCACCAATAAAATAAAATTATTATTATTATTATATTTTATATTATTAATTATATTGTTATTATATTATTGTTATTATTCTTATTCTTATTATTAATTATATTATTATTATATTATACTATTATTATTATCAAAAAATATTTCCTGGTAAGGGGGTAATCTTTACTGCCTTTAGTGTGTCTTCAACTGTTAATAGGTTGACACTTGTCGTCCCAGTAACCAGTCGTTAGGTAATAAGGAAGCTCCTAATAGTAGAACTAATAATAGGACAATTTTTGTTGGGTGTCAGTGAAACCATATGATCAATGGGATCACTTTTTTATTTATTAACAACAATAACCTAAACACAAACAAACCCACGACACCAATAAAAAAATATTATTATTATTATATATTATATTATTATATTGTTAATATATTAATTTTATTATTTACAAAAAAATATTTCCTGGTAAGGGGGGTATCTGGGTAATCTTTACTGCCTTTAGTGTATCTTCAACTGTTAATAGGTTGACACTTGTCCCAGTAACCAGTCGTTAGGTAATATGGAAGCTCCTATTTCTGGCCATGTAGCGTTCTGCAGGTTACGTAGATTAATGACTCTAATGAGTCTAATAGAACTAATAATAGGCCGTTTTGGTTGGCTGCCAATAAAGCCATGTGATAAAGGAATGGGATCACTTTCTTATTTATTAACAACAATAAACTAAACACAAACAAACCCACGACACCAATAAAATAAAAATATTATTATTATATTTTATATTAATAATTATATTGTTATTATATTATTGTTATTATTCTTATTATTAATTATTCTTCTTATTATTATATTATTATTATTATTATCAAAAAATATTTCCTGGTAAGGGGGTAATCTTTACTGCCTTTAGTGTATCTTCAACTGTTAATAGGTTGATACCTGTAGTCCCAGTAACCAGGCGTTAGGTAATATGGAGGCTCCTATTTCTCTCTATGTAGCGTTCTGCAGGTTACGTAGATTAATTACTCTAATGAGTCTAACAGAACTAATAATGGGCACATTTTTGGTTGGGTGTCAATGAAACCTTGATCTCCCTGTTATTCTGCACACTTCCTGTTAAGGGGTGAATGGGAGGATTCGCCACATTGCCTGTTACGGGGTGATTGGGGGGATTCTGAACACTGCTTGTTATGGGGTCATTGGGGTGGGATTCTCCACACTGCCTGTAACAGGGTGATTGGGGGAATTCTCCACACTGCCTGTAACGGGGTGATTGGGGGGATTCTCCACACTGCCTGTAACGGGGTGATTGGGGGGATTCTCCCCACTGCCTGTAACGGGGTGATTGGGGGATTCTCCACACTGCCTGTAACGGGGGACTGGGGGGATTCTCCCCACTGCCTGTAACGGGGTGATTGGGGGGATTCTCCACACTGCCTGTAACGGGGGATTGGGGGGATTCTCCACACTGCCTGTAACGGGGGGATTCTCCACACTGCCTGTAACGGGGTGATTGGGGGATTCTTCACACTGCCTGTAATGGGGGATTGGGGAATTCTCCACACTGCCTGTAACGGGGGGATTGGGGGGATTCTCCACACTGCCTGTAACGGGGGATTGGGGGAGGATTCTCCACACTGCCTGTAACGGGGGGATTGGGGGGATTCTCCACACTGCCTGTAACGGGGGATTGGGGGGGATTCTCCACACTGCCTGTAACGGGGGGATTGGGGGGGATTCTCCACACTGCCTGTAACGGGGGGATTGGGGGGGATTCTCCACACTGCCTGTAACGGGGGATTGGGGGGGATTCTCCACACTGCCTGTAACGGGGGGATTGTGGGGATTCTCCACACTGCCTGTAACGGGGGGATTGGGGGGATTCTCCACACTGCCTGTAACGGGGGATTGGGGGGGATTCTCCACACTGCCTGTAATGGGGGGATTGGGGGGGGATTCTCCACACTGCCTGTAACGGGGGGATTGGGGGGGGATTCTCCACACTACCTGTAACGGGGGATTGGGGGGGATTCTCCACACTGCCTGTAACGGGGGGATTGTGGGGATTCTCCACACTGCCTGTAACGGGGGGATTGGGGGGATTCTCCACACTGCCTGTAACGGGGGGATTGGGGGGATTCTCCACACTGCCTGTAACGGGGGGATTGGGGGGATTCTCCACACTGCCTGTAACGGGGGGATTGGGGAATTCTCCACACTGCCTGTAACGGGGGGATTGGGGGGATTCTCCACACTGCCTGTAACGGGGGATTGGGGGGGGGGATTCTCCACACTGCCTGTAACGGGGGATTGGGGGGATTCTCCACACTGCCTGTAACGGGGGGATTGGGGGGATTCTCCACACTGCCTGTAACGGGGGATTGGGGGGTATTCTCCACACTGCCTGTAACGGGGGGATTGGGGGGGATTCTCCACACTGCCTGTAACGGGGGGATTGGGGGGGATTCTCCACACTGCCTGTAACGGTGGGATTGGGGGGATTCTCCACACTGCCTGTAACGGGGGGATTGGGGGGGATTCTCCACACTGCCTGTAACGGGGGGATTGGGGGGGATTCTCCACACTTTTTCACGCTCTCTCTCTTTTATATTCCAGGAATCTTCCACATCGCAGCCTACGCCAGGAACAGGTCTCAGGATGTGGGCAACGCGTCCAGCGGATGAGACCCTCTCCCCCAATGTTTACCTGTTCCCTGCGGCCAGCGAGGTGATGACATCAGACTTAAGCCCCACCCCCTCCGATACCCGTCTGTCAAAACTGTCTATTTACTGATGTTATGGGGAGGCTTCTAATTGGCTGTGTGGGCGGGACCATCTCTGCCCACTGTAGTATGAATAGAGCTGATAGTCCATGTACAGGACCCCAAATGTCACAATACAATATACAAATGTCACAATAGAATATACAAATGTCACAATAAAATATACAAGTGTCACAATAAAATATACAAGTGTCACTATAATCACAATAAAATATACAAGTGTGATAATAAAATATACAAGTGTCACAATATAATATACATGCCAAGTGTTGCACTGGGTGACAATTGTGAAATCATCAACCAGTAACAGTGACCATCAGTGAGCGTAACTCATCAATAACGCTGCTTACCAATAATAGTGACCCACCAGTAACTGTCACCCATCAGTAATGGTGACCCACCAGTAACTGTCGCCCATCAGTAATAGTGACCCACCAGTAACTGTCAACCATCAGTAATAGTGACCCAACAGTAACTGTCACCCATCAGTAATAGTGACCCACCAGTAACTGTCACCCATCAGTAATAGTGACCCACCAGTAACTGTCACCCATCAGTAATAGTGACCCACCAGTAACTGTCACCCATCAGTAATGGTGACCCACCAGTAACTGTCACCCATCAGTAATGGTGACCCAACAGTAACTGTCACCCATCAGTAATAGTGACCCACCAGTAACTGTCACCCATCAGTAATAGTGACCCACCAGTAACTGTCACCCATCAGTAATAGTGACCCACCAGTAACTGTCACCCATCAGTAATAGTGACCCACCAGTAACTGTCACCCATCAGTAATAGTGACCCACCAGTAACTGTCACCCATCAGTAATAGTGACCCACCAGTAAATGTCACCCATCAGTAATGGTGACCCACCAGTAACTGTCACCCATCAGTAATAGTGACCCACCAGTAACTGTCACCCATCAGTAATAGTGACCCACCAGTAAATGTCACCCATCAGTAATGGTGACCCACCAGTAACTGTCACCCATCAGTAATAGTGACCCACCAGTAACTGTCACCCATCAGTAATAGTGACCCACCAGTAAATGTCACCCATCAGTAATAGTGACCCACCAGTAACTGTCACCCATCAGTAATAGTGACCCACCAGTAAATGTCACCCATCAGTAATAGTGACCCACCAGTAACTGTCACCCATCAGTAATGGTGACCCACCAGTAACTGTCACCCATCAGTAATAGTGACCCACCAGTAACTGTCACCCATCAGTAATAGTGACCCACCAGTAACTGTCACCCATCAGTAATAGTGACCCACCAGTAACTGTCACCCATCAGTAATGGTGACCCACCAGTAACTGTCACCCATCAGTAATAGTGACCCACCAGTAACTGTCACCCATCAGTAATAGTGACCCACCAGTAACTGTCACCCATCAGTAATGGTGACCCACCAGTAAATGTCACCCATCAGTAATGGTGACCCACCAGTAACTGTCACCCATCAGTAATGGTGACCCACCAGTAAATGTCACCCATCAGTAATAGTGACCCACCAGTAACTGTCACCCATCAGTAATAGTGACCCACCAGTAACTGTCACCCATCAGTAATAGTGACCCACCAGTAACTGTCACCCATCAGTAATGGTGACCCACCAGTAACTGTCACCCATCAGTAATGGTGACCCACCAGTAAATGTCACCCATCAGTAATAGTGACCCACCAGTAAATGTCACCCATCAGTAATGGTGACCCACCAGTAACTGTCACCCATCAGTAATAGTGACCCACCAGTAACTGTCACCCATCAGTAATAGTGACCCACCAGTAACTGTCACCCATCAGTAATAGTGACCCACCAGTAACTGTCACCCATCAGTAATAGTGACCCACCAGTAACTGTCACCCATCAGTAATAGTGACCCACCAGTAACTGTCACCCATCAGTAATAGTGACCCACCAGTAACTGTCACCCATCAGTAATAGTGACCCACCAGTAACTGTCACCCATCAGTAATAGTGACCCACCAGTAAATGTCACCCATCAGTAATGGTGACCCACCAGTAACTGTCACCCATCAGTAATAGTGACCCACCAGTAACTGTCACCCATCAGTAATAGTGACCCACCAGTAAATGTCACCCATCAGTAATAGTGACCCACCAGTAACTGTCACCCATCAGTAATAGTGACCCACCAGTAAATGTCACCCATCAGTAATAGTGACCCACCAGTAACTGTCACCCATCAGTAATGGTGACCCACCAGTAACTGTCACCCATCAGTAATAGTGACCCACCAGTAACTGTCACCCATCAGTAATAGTGACCCACCAGTAACTGTCACCCATCAGTAATAGTGACCCACCAGTAACTGTCACCCATCAGTAATGGTGACCCACCAGTAACTGTCACCCATCAGTAATAGTGACCCACCAGTAACTGTCACCCATCAGTAATAGTGACCCACCAGTAACTGTCACCCATCAGTAATGGTGACCCACCAGTAAATGTCACCCATCAGTAATGGTGACCCACCAGTAACTGTCACCCATCAGTAATGGTGACCCACCAGTAAATGTCACCCATCAGTAATAGTGACCCACCAGTAACTGTCACCCATCAGTAATAGTGACCCACCAGTAACTGTCACCCATCAGTAATAGTGACCCACCAGTAACTGTCACCCATCAGTAATGGTGACCCACCAGTAACTGTCACCCATCAGTAATGGTGACCCACCAGTAAATGTCACCCATCAGTAATAGTGACCCACCAGTAACTGTCACCCATCAGTAATGGTGACCCACCAGTAACTGTCACCCATCAGTAATAGTGACCCACCAGTAACTGTCACCCATCAGTAATAGTGACCCACCAGTAACTGTCACCCATCAGTAATGGTGACCCACCAGTAACTGTCACCCATCAGTAATAGTGACCCACCAGTAACTGTCACCCATCAGTAATAGTGACCCACCAGTAACTGTCACCCATCAGTAATAGTGACCCACCAGTAACTGTCACCCATCAGTAATAGTGACCCACCAGTAACTGTCACCCATCAGTAATGGTGACCCACCAGTAACTGTCACCCATCAGTAATAGTGACCCACCAGTAACTGTCACCCATCAGTAATAGTGACCCACCAGTAACTGTCACCCATCAGTAATGGTGACCCACCAGTAAATGTCACCCATCAGTAATGGTGACCCACCAGTAACTGTCACCCATCAGTAATGGTGACCCACCAGTAACTGTCACCCATCAGTAATAGTGACCCACCAGTAACTGTCACCCATCAGTAATAGTGACCCACCAGTAACTGTCACCCATCAGTAATAGTGACCCACCAGTAACTGTCACCCATCAGTAATGGTGACCCACCAGTAACTGTCACCCATCAGTAATGGTGACCCACCAGTAACTGTCACCCATCAGTAATGGTGACCCACCAGTAAATGTCACCCATCAGTAATAGTGACCCACCAGTAACTGTCACCCATCAGTAATGGTGACCCACCAGTAACTGTCACCCATCAGTAATAGTGACCCACCAGTAACTGTCACCCATCAGTAATGGTGACCCACCAGTAACTGTCACCATCAGTAATAGTGACCCACCAGTAACTGTCACCCATCAGTAATGGTGACCCACCAGTAACTGTCACCCATCAGTAATGGTGACCCACCAGTAACTGTCACCCATCAGTAATAGTGACCCACCAGTAACTGTCACCCATCAGTAATAGTGACCCACCAGTAACTGTCACCCATCAGTAATAGTGACCCACCAGTAACTGTCACCCATCAGTAATGGTGACCCACCAGTAACTGTCACCCATCAGTAATAGTGACCCACCAGTAACTGTCACCCATCAGTAATAGTGACCCACCAGTAACTGTCACCCATCAGTAATAGTGACCCACCAGTAACTGTCACCCATCAGTAATAGTGACCCACCAGTAACTGTCACCCATCAGTAATAGTGACCCACCAGTAACTGTCACCCATCAGTAATAGTGACCCACCAGTAACTGTCACCCATCAGTAATAGTGACCCACCAGTAAATGTCACCCATCAGTAATAGTGACCCAACAGTAACTGTCACCCATCAGTAATGGTGACCCACCAGTAACTGTCACCCATCAGTAATAGTGACCCACCAGTAACTGTCACCCATCAGTAATGGTGACCCACCAGTAACTGTCACCCATCAGTAATAGTGACCCCCCAATAACTGTCACCCATCAGTAATGGTGACCCACCAGTAACTGTCACCCATCAGTAATGGTGACCCACCAGTAACTGTCACCCATCAGTAATAGTGGCCCACCAGTAACTGTCACCCATCAGTAATGGTGACCCACCAGTAACTGTCACCCATCAGTAATGGTGACCCACCAGTAACTGTCACCCATCAGTAATGGTGACCCACCAGTGAATGTCACCCATCAGTAATGGTGACCCAGCAGTAACTGTCACCCATCAGTAATGATGACCCACCAGTAACTGTCACCCATCAGTAATAGTGACCCACCAGTAACTGTCACCCATCAGTAATAGTGACCCACCAGTAACTGTCACCCATCAGTAATGGTGACCCACCAGTAACTGTCACCCATCAGTAATAGTGACCCACCAGTAAATGTCACCCATCAGTAATAGTGACCCACCAGTAACTGTCACCCATCAGTAATAGTGACCCACCAGTAACTGTCACCCATCAGTAATAGTGACCCACCAGTAAATGTCACCCATCAGTAATAGTGACCCACCAGTAACTGTCACCCATCAGTAATAGTGACCCACCAGTAACTGTCACCCATCAGTAATGGTGACCCACCAGTAACTGTCACCCATCAGTAATAGTGACCCACCAGTGAATGTCACCCATCAGTAATAGTGACCCACCAGTGAATGTCACCCATCAGTAATAGTGACCCACCAGTAACTGTCACCCATCAGTAATGGTGACCCACCAGTAACTGTCACCCATCAGTAATAGTGACCCACCAGTAACTGTCACCCATCAGTAATAGTGACCCACCAGTAACTGTCACCCATCAGTAATAGTGACCCACCAGTAACTGTCACCCATCAGTAATAGTGACCCACCAGTAACTGTCACCCATCAGTAATGGTGACCCACCAGTAACTGTCACCCATCAGTAATAGTGGCCCACCAGTAACTGTCACCCATCAGTAATAGTGACCCACCAGTAAATGTCACCCATCAGTAATAGTGACCCACCAGTAACTGTCACCATCAGTAATAGTGACCCACCAGTAAATGTCACCCATCAGTAATAGTGACCCACCAGTAACTGTCACCCATCAGTAATGGTGACCCACCAGTAACTGTCACCCATCAGTAATAGTGACCCACCAGTAACTGTCACCCATCAGTAATAGTGACCCACCAGTAACTGTCACCCATCAGTAATAGTGACCCACCAGTAACTGTCACCCATCAGGAATAGTGACCCACCAGTAAATGTCACCCATCAGTAATAGTGACCCACCAGTAACTGTCACCCATCAGTAATAGTGACCCACCAGTAAATGTCACCCATCAGTAATAGTGACCCACCAGTAACTGTCGCCCATCAGTAATAGTGACCCACCAGTAAATGTCACCCATCAGTAATAGTGACCCAACAGTAACTGTCACCCATCAGTAATAGTGACCCACCAATAACTGTCGCCCATCAGTAATAGTGACCCACCAGTAACTGTCGCCCATCAGTAATAGTGACCCACCAGTAACTGTCACCCATCAGTAATAGTGATCCACCAGTAACTGTCACCCATCAGTAATAGTGACCCACCAGTAACTGTCACCCATCAGTAATAGTGACCCACCAGTAACTGTCACCCATCAGTAATAGTGACCCAACAGTAACTGTCACCCATCAGTAATGGTGACCCACCAGTAACTGTCACCCATCAGTAATAGTGACCCAACAGTAACTGTCGCCCATCAGTAATAGTGACCCACTATAACTGTCACCCATCAGTAATGGTGACCCACCAGTAACTGTCACCCATCAGTAATAGTGACCCAACAGTAACTGTCGCCCATCAGTAATATTGACCCACCAGTAACTGTCGCCCATCAGTAATAGTGACCCACCAGTAACTGTCACCCATCAGTAATAGTGACCCAACAGTAACTGTCGCCCATCAGTAATAGTGACCCACCAGTAACTGTCACCCATCAGTAATGGTGACCCACCAGTAACTGTCACCCATCAGTAATAGTGACCCAACAGTAACTGTCGCCCATCAGTAATAGTGACCCACCAGTAACTGTCACCCATCAGTAATAGTAACCCACCAGTAACTGTCACCCATCAGTAATGGTGACCCACCAGTAACTGTCACCCATCAGTAATAGTGACCCACCAGTAACTGTCACCCATCAGTAATAGTGACCCACCAGTAAATGTCACCCATCAGTAATAGTGACCCACCAGTAACTGTCGCCCATCAGTAATAGTGACCCACCAGTAACTGTCGCCCATCAGTAATAGTGACCCACCAGTAAATGTCACCCATCAGTAATAGTGACCCAACAGTAACTGTCACCCATCAGTAATAGTGACCCACCAATAACTGTCGCCCATCAGTAATAGTGACCCACCAGTAACTGTCACCCATCAGTAATAGTGACCCACCAGTAACTGTCACCCATCAGTAATAGTGATCCACCAGTAACTGTCACCCATCAGTAATAGTGACCCACCAGTAACTGTCACCCATCAGTAATAGTGACCCACCAGTAACTGTCACCCATCAGTAATAGTGACCCAACAGTAACTGTCACCCATCAGTAATGGTGACCCACCAGTAACTGTCACCCATCAGTAATAGTGACCCAACAGTAACTGTCGCCCATCAGTAATAGTGACCCACCAGTAACTGTCACCCATCAGTAATGGTGACCCACCAGTAACTGTCACCCATCAGTAATAGTGACCCAACAGTAACTGTCGCCCATCAGTAATATTGACCCACCAGTAACTGTCGCCCATCAGTAATAGTGACCCACCAGTAACTGTCACCCATCAGTAATAGTGACCCAACAGTAACTGTCGCCCATCAGTAATAGTGACCCACCAGTAACTGTCACCCATCAGTAATGGTGACCCACCAGTAACTGTCACCCATCAGTAATAGTGACCCAACAGTAACTGTCGCCCATCAGTAATAGTGACCCACCAGTAACTGTCACCCATCAGTAATAGTAACCCACCAGTAACTGTCACCCATCAGTAATGGTGACCCACCAGTAACTGTCACCCATCAGTAATAGTGACCCACCAGTAACTGTCACCCATCAGTAATAGTGACCCACCAGTAACTGTCACCCATCAGTAATAGTGACCCACCAGTAACTGTCACCCATCAGTAATAGTGACCCACCAGTAAATGTCACCCATCAGTAATAGTGACCCACCAGTAACTGTCACCCATCAGTAATGGTGACCCACCAGTAAATGTCACCCATCAGTAATAGTGACCCACCAGTAACTGTCACCCATCAGTAATAGTGACCCACCAGTAACTGTCACCCATCAGTAATAGTGACCCACCAGTAACTGTCACCCATCAGTAATAGTGACCCACCAGTAACTGTCACCCATCAGTAATAGTGACCCACCAGTGAATGTCACCCATCAGCAATGGTGACCCACCAGCAACTGTCACCCATCAGTAATAGTGACCCAACAGTAACTGTCACCCATCAGTAATAGTGACCCACCAGTAACTGTCACCCATCAGTAATGGTGACCCACCAGTAACTGTCACCCATCAGTAATGGTGACCCACCAGTAACTGTCACCCATCAGTAATAGTGACCCACCAGTAACTGTCACCCATCAGTAATAGTGACCCACCAGTAACTGTCACCCATCAGTAATAGTGACCCACCAGTAACTGTCACCCATCAGTAATAGTGACCCACCAGTAACTGTCACCCATCAGTAATAGTGACCCACCAGTAACTGTCACCCATCAGTAATGGTGACCCACCAGTAACTGTCACCCATCAGTAATGGTGACCCATCAGTAACTGTCACCCATCAGTAATAGTGACCCACCAGTAACTGTCACCCATCAGTAATAGTGACCCACCAGTAACTGTCACCCATCAGTAATGGTGACCCACCAGTAAATATCACCCATCAGTAATAGTGACCACCAGTAACTGTCACCCATCAGTAATAGTGACCCACCAGTAACTGTCACCCATCAGTAATAGTGACCACCAGTAACTGTCACCCATCAGTAATAGTGACCCACCAGTAACTGTCACCCATCAGTAATAGTGACCACCAGTAACTGTCACCCATCAGTAATAGTGACCCACCAGTAACTTTCACCCATCAGTAATAGTGACCACCAGTAACTGTCACCCATCAGTAATAGTGACCCACCAGTAACTGTCACCCATCAGTAATGGTGACCCACCAGTAAATGTCACCCATCAGTAATGGTGACCCACCAGTAACTGTCACCCATCAGTAAAAGTGACCCACCAGTAACTGTCACCCATCAGTAATAGTGACCCACCAGTAACTGTCACCCATCAGTAATGGTGACCCACCAGTAAATGTCACCCATCAGTAATAGTGACCCCCCAGTAACTGTCACCCATCAGTAATAGTGACCCACCAGTAACTGTCACCCATCAGTAATGGTGACCCACCAGTAACTGTCACCCATCAGTAATGGTGACCCACCAGTAACTGTCACCCATCAGTAATAGTGACCCACCAGTAAATGTCACCCATCAGTAATAGTGACCCACCAGTGAATGTCACCCATCAGTAATGGTGACCCACCAGTAACTGTCACCCATCAGTAATGGTGACCCACCAGTAACTGTCACCCATCAGTAATAGTGACCCAACAGTAACTGTCGCCCATCAGTAATAGTGACCCACCAGTAACTGTCGCCCATCAGTAATGGTGACCCACCAGTAACTGTCACCCATCAGTAATAGTGACCCACCAGTAACCGTCACCCATCAGTAATGGTGACCCACCAGTAACTGTCACCCATCAGTAATAGTGACCCACCAGTAACTGTCACCCATCAGTAATGGTGACCCACCAGTAACTGTCACCCATCAGTAATAGTGACCCAACAGTAACTGTCACCCATCAGTAATGGTGACCCACCAGTAACTGTCACCCATCAGTAATGGTGACCCACCAGTAACTGTCACCCATCAGTAATGGTGACCCACCAGTAACTGTCACCCATCAGTAATAGTGACCCACCAGTAAATGTCACCCATCAGTAATAGTGACCCACCAGTAAATGTCACACATCACTAATGGTGACCCACCAGTAACTGTCACCCATCAGTAATGGTGACCCACCAGTAACTGTCACCCATCAGTAATGGTGACCCACCAGTAACTGTCACCCATCAGTAATAGTGACCCACCAGTAACTGTCACCCATCAGTAATGGTGACCCACCAGTAACTGTCACCCATCAGTAATGGTGACCCACCAGTAAATGTCCCCCATCAGTAATAGTGACCCACCAGTAACTGTCGCCCATCAGTAATGGTGACCCACCAGTAACTGTCACCCATCAGTAATAGTGACCCAACAGTAACTGTCACCCATCAGTAATAGTGACCCACCAGTAACTGTCACCCATCAGTAATGGTGACCCACCAGTAACTGTCACCCATCAGTAATGGTGACCCACCAGTAACTGTCACCCATCAGTAATGGTGACCCACCAGTAACTGTCACCCATCAGTAATGGTGACCCACCAGTAACTGTCACCCATCAGTAATAGTGACCCACCAGTAACTGTCACCCATCAGTAATAGTGACCCACCAGTAACTGTCACCCATCAGTAATGGTGACCCACCAGTAACTGTCACCCATCAGTAATAGTGACCCACCAGTAAATGTCACCCATCAGTAATAGTGACCCACCAGTAAATGTCACACATCACTAATGGTGACCCACCAGTAACTGTCACCCATCAGTAATGGTGACCCACCAGTAACTGTCACCCATCAGTAATAGTGACCCACCAGTAACTGTCACCCATCAGTAATGGTGACCCACCAGTAACTGTCACCCATCAGTAATAGTGACCCACCAGTAAATGTCACCCATCAGTAATAGTGACCCACCAGTAACTGTCACCCATCAATAATAGTGACCCTCCAGTAAATGTCACACATCACTAATGGTGACCCACCAGTAACTGTCACCCATCAGTAATAGTGACCCACCAGTGAATGTCACCCATCAGTAATGGTGACCCACCAGCAACTGTCACCCATCAGTAATAGTGACCCTCCAGTAACTGTCACCCATTACTGATGGGTGACAGTTACTGGTGGGTCACCATTACTGATGGGTGACAGTTACTGGTGGGTCACTATTATTGATGGGTGACAGTTACCAGTAACATTGAGCCCTAGCTCCGCCCCCTGTGGGCACCACTGCCATGTCATGAACAGAAAGTGATCTCATGGGAATGGAAAACATCAGCAGCATTATTACTCACCCTGCCGCCCCTGCAACTGTCTGCTGCTCAGAAGAGACGTCTGAGGATTGTTCTCCCACCTCAGCCCCAGGCATCAGCCTCCTCACACATCATAATGCGTCAGCCATCACCTATATATCACCCGGTGACCCCGACTGTGCACTGATATAAGGGAGAATAAAGCACGACTCTGCTGGCTGATAATATATTGTGAGTATCAGAGTAATAATAGAGTCTGAGCCTGGCAGGTGATAATAGAGTATGAATTTGGTGGATGATAATAGAGTATGAATTTGGCGGATGATAATAAGAGTAAGAATTTGGCGGATGATAATAAGAGTAAGAATTTGGCGGATGATAATAAGAGTATGAATTTGATGGATGATAATAGAGTATGAATTTGGCAGATGATAGTAGAGTATGAATTTGGCGGATGATAATAGATTATGAATTTGGCGGAAGATAATAGAGTATGAATTTGGCGGATGATAATAGATTATGAATTTGGCGGATGATAACAGAGTATGAATTTGGCGGATGATAAAAGATTATGAATTTGGCGGATGATAATAGATTATGAATTTGGCGGATGATAAAAGATTATGAATTTGGCGGATGATAATAGAGTATGAATTTGGCGGATGATAATAGAGTATGAATTTGGCGGATGATAATAGAGTATGAATTTGGCGGATGATAATAGATTATGAATTTGGCGGATGATAAAAGATTATGAATTTGGCGGATGATAATAGAGTATGAATTTGGCGGATGATAATAGAGTATGAATTTGGCGGATGATAATAGAGTATGAATTTGGCCGATGATAATAGATTACGAATTTGGCCGATGATAATAGAGTATGAATTTGGCCGATGATAATAGAGTATGAATTTGGCGGATGATAATAGAATATGAATTTGGCGTATGATAATATAGTATTAGCCTGGAGGATTATAATAGAGTATGAATTTGGCGGATGATAATAGATTTTGAATTTGGTGGATGATAATAGAGTATGAATTTGGCGGATGATAATAGAGTATGAATTTGGCGGATGATAATAGAGTATGAATTTGGCGGATGATAATAGAGTATGAATTTGGCGGATGATAATAGAGTATGAATTTGGCGGATGATAAAAGATTATGAATTTGGTGGATGATAAAAGATTATGAATTTGGCGGATGATAACAGAGTATGAATTTGGCGGATGATAACAGAGTATGAATTTGGCGGATGATAACAGAGTATGAATTTGGCGGATGATAATAGAGTATGAATTTGATGGATGATAATAGAGTATGAATTTGGCGGATGATAACAGAGTATGAATTTGGCGGATGATAATAGAGTATGAATTTGGCAGATGATAATAGAGTATGAATTTGGCGGATGATAGTAGAGTATGAATTTGGCGGATGATAATAGAGTATGAATTTGGAGGATGATAATAGAGCATGAATTTGGCAGATGATAATAGAGTATGAATTTGGCGGATGATAATAGAGTATGAATTTGGCGGATGATATTAGAGTATGAATTTGGCGGATGATAATAAGAGTATGAATTTGGCGGATGATAATAAGAGTATGAATTTGGCGGATGATAATAAGAGTATGAATTTGGCGGATGATAATAGAGTATGAATTTGGCGGATGATAATAGAGTATGAATTTGGCGGATGATAATAGATTATGAATTTGGCGGATGATAATAGAGCATGAATTTGGCGGATGATAATAGAGTATGAATTTGGCGGATGATAATAGAATATGAATTTGGCGGATGATAATATAGTATTAGCCTGGAGGATGATAATAGAGTATGAATTTGGCGGATGATAATAGAGTATGAATTTGGCGGATGATAATAGAGTATGAATTTGGCGGATGATAATAGAGTATGAATTTGGCGGATGATAATATAGTATTAGCCTGGAGGATGATAATAGAGTATGAATTTGGCGGATGATAATAGAGTATGAATTTAGCGGATGATAATAGAGTATGAATTTGGCGGATGATAATATAGTATAAATTTGGCGGATGAAAATAGAATATGAATTTGGCAGATGATAATATAGTATTAGCCTGGAGGATGATAATAGAGTATGAATTTGGCGGATGATAATAGAGTATGAATTTGGAGGATGATAATAGATTATGAATTTGGCGGATGATAATAGAGTATGAATTTGGCGGATGATAATAGATTTTGAATTTGGCGGATGATAATAGAGTTTGAACTTGGCGGATAATAATATGAGCGCGGCCCCGCCACAAGGTGACAGAGACGCTGAGAAAGTTATGCGGGGAAACCAGAAAAGCCACTTTCTTCGGAGAAGGTGAAGTGCCCCGGGGAGGGGGGGGGGGGGGGGCAGACGGCTCAGGGGGCAACAATAAAAACACTCTGTTTTTCTAATTGCCAGAAACAGGTTTTTCAGCTGAGCTGACAATGGGGACTCTGTGGCCTCTTCTCATCCAGACGCACAGCCGAGCTCCGCTCTCACACTCTCGCAGCAATGCCAGGGGCCACGCTCCCGCCTGTGACTGGGGCAGGATTTAGGTCCTCCTGCGACCATTCTGTGTAATAAACAGCTCACCTGTGTTTGTGCAGCCATGACATTATACTCACCTCCCACTGACCAGGCAGTACAGGCTGCTTTATGGGGCCCCGGCCATTTGGGGGGGGGGGGGGGGCAGCTGCCAGCACTCTAAAGCATTTAAAGTGGACCAATCGCCAGGATTTGGACCATCCTGGTGGTAGGTCCTTGCTCCAGGGGGCATCCCGATGTAGGATGCCGCCCCCGGGTTTCACTCACCCTCTCCGAGTGAACAATTCGTCGCCGCTCGTCAATGATTTGATGCATAGCCGCACCCCCGGCTCCCGTGTGGAGTGAGCCCTCACATGCGCCCACAGCTACAGGGAAGCTGGGGATGTGTCCGCCAGAGCTATAGGTTACCCCAGGGGCAGGTTAGCTGACGGCCCTGGAATCTTTTAGATTGATTTGGCCACTTTAAAGTGGACCAAAGCGCCCACCCTGGAGTCTATGAGGCATACTCGCTCATCCAGATCCGGGATGCCCCGCTGTGTGAAACCCGCCCAGGTTGCCCGAAAACTCAACTTCTTCTTTCTTTCCTGGTACAACAGCGCATGCGCGAGCAGCGGGCCCATCCCCACTATCGCTCTAGCAGGGCGCAGGTCCGCGCCAGGCTTTTGTGAATGGGCAGACGGTTGTGGGGGATGCGGGAATCAGCTCTATATGAGCTCCTGGACGAAGCAGCTTGAGCGGATCTGAGCACGCTGATTGGACGAGAGGCCACGCATGCGCTGCGGGAACGGGGGAGGCTAAGTTATATCGGGAAACCTGGGGGGTTTCACACAGTGGGGAATCCCCGATCGGAAGGACCAAAACCCAGGATAGTGAAAATCCTGGGTTTTGGTCCACTTTAAGGTTGGTGTTCTCTAGCTACTGCCGGTCTGGGGCCTGGGATTGTGGCCCCTGGGACCTAACAGCCATAAATAAAGCTGATGCCAATTTGGCAGACCTCTTTCTCATTGGTAACAATGCTGTGGCAGGTTTGCGTCATCCTCTTTAACACAATTCCACGTCAGCCGTGCTCTCGCTGTTCAGTCTTATATGTTACTCCCCATAGGGATCATATTCATATGGCAAAATAGGACAAGCACCAGGACCTGACGGCATCCAATCATTTTAATGTTATATTACAGGTGTTGGGATACGGAGGGATGCTGGGTCTCTAGTTTTAGGATAGGAAGAGGGAGCAGGAATACTGGGATTGCCTGACACCATCTCCTATGTTAGGATAAGGGAGATGCTGAGAATAAAATTATCCCAGGGGTCTGGATTACGACAAGCACCAGGACCTGATGGCATCCAATCAATTTAAGGTTATATTACACTAATCCCAGGGTTTAGGATACGGAGGGATGCTGGGTCTCTAGTTTTAGGATAGGAAGGGGGAGCAGGAATTAATTGGTAACAATGCTGTGGCAGGTGCGCGCCGTCCTTTATAACACTATGAAAATCCATATTGGAAACAGAGGGGCCCCTACAATTCCACATCAGCCATGCTCACGCTGTTCAGCCTTATATGTTACTCCCCATAGGGGTCATATTCATATGACAAAATAGGAAAAGCACCAGGACCTGACGGCGTCCAATCATTTTAAAGTTATATTACAGGTGTCGGGATTCAGAGGGATGCTGGGTCTCTAGTTTTAGGATAGGAAGGGGGAGCAGGAATACTGGGATTGCCTGACACTAACCTCCTATGTTAGGATAAGGGAGATGCTGAGAATAAAATGATCCCAGGGGGTCAGGGTTAGGGATGCTAACACCAACCTGGGAGTTAGGATAAGGAGGTGCAGGATTATCAAGATTATATCACGTTACACTGGGTGTCTGGATCAGGGAGGCGATAGAATAATGGGATTGTAACATTTTATTCTGAGTGTGGATGAGGGAATTCCTGGATTATATTACACTAACCTGGGGGTTAGGATAAGGAGGTGCAGGATTATCACAATTATATCACATTACATTGGGTGTCTGGATCAGGGAGACGATAGAATGATGGGATTGTAACATTTTATGCTGCAAGTGGATTAGAGAATTTCTGGATTATATTACACTAACCTGGGAGTTATCAAGATTATATCACATTATCCTGGGTGTCTGAATGAGGGAGGTGCAGGATTACTGGGATTGTATTACACAAACCTGGAATGTCAGAATAAGATGGTGCTGGAATATCAGGATTAACATTAACCCAAGTGTCAAATTGAGGGAGGTGCTAGATTACTGGGATTATATAATATTATCCTCAGTGCTCGGAATATATATTGGAATTCCAGGATAGTATTAGATAATCTAGCTGAGGGAGGTGCTAGATTACTGAGATTATATTAGATTATCCTCAGTGCTCGGACTATATATTAGAATACCAGGATAGTATTAGACAATCTAGCTGATGGAGGTGCTAGATTACTGGAAATGAATGATATAATCCTGGGTGTTGGGATACACAGGGGTTCAGGGTGTTGGATTAAGCAGGGGTTCAGGGTGTTGGAATATGCAGGGTATCAGGGTGTTAGGATACGCAAGGGATCAGGGTATTGGATTAAGCAGGGATTCAGGGTTTTGGGATAAGCAGGGGTTCAGGGTGTTGGAATATGCAGGGGTTCGTGGTGTTAGGATATGTAGGGGTTCAGGGTGTTGGGGTATAGTGGGTATCAGGGTGTTGGGATAAGCAGGGTTCAGGGTTAGGGTTTAGGTTAGGGTCAGGGTGTTGGGGTATGGAGGGTATCAGGGTGTTGGGATAAGCAGGGTACCAGATCATGTGAGGAATTAGGGATTACGAGACGTCGGGATATATCGCCACAGTTGCCGAAACATCAAGGTGACCTGTCATGCAGAGAATTGGGGTGTTGGGATAAGCAGGGGTTTGGGGTGTTGGGGTATGGAGGGTATCAGGATGTTTTGGTATGTAGGGTATCAGGGTGCTGGGATACCCAGGGTATCAGATTATATGAGGAATCAGGAATTACGAGACATCAGGATATATCGCTGCCGCAGTTGCCGGAACATCTTGGCATGCGTGTTATCCAGGCGTTTCGGATATCAAGGTGATCTGTCATGCTGAAATTTGGGGTGTTGGGATATTCAGTGGTTTGGGATGTTGGGGTATGAAGGGTATCAGGGTGCTATACTCAGGGTATCAGATTATGCAAGGAATCAGGAATTACGAGACGTCGGGATATATTGCCGCTGTTGCCAGAACTTTTTGGGATGCGTGTTATCCAGACTTTTCGGATATCAAGGTGATCTGTCATGCAGAGATTTGGGGTGTTGGGATAAGCAGGAGTTCAGGGTATTGGGAAAAGCAGAGTTCTGGGGTAGGAAGGGTATCAGGCTGCTGGTATACCCAGGGTATCAGATTATAGGGTTGATTCAGAGCCCCTTTATCATCATTTTTTTGCATGAAAATTTCTGTTCTCGTCCATTTTTCCACCTCATCTGATTCAGCAAAGCCTTTTTTTTTCTGCAAGAATTTTTATGTGAAATATTTTCTTTTTGTGTGATTTTTTGTTTGGCAGTAATACCTCCAAAAAAATGTTGAAAAGGGCTCTGAATCAACCCTTATATGAGGAATCAGGAATTACAAGACGTCGGGATATATCGCCGCTGCTGCCGGAACATTTTTGGCATGCGTATTATCCAGACATTTCGGATATCAAGGTGATCTGTCATGCAGAGATTTGGGGTGTGGGGATATCCAGGGGTTTAGGGTTAGTTTGCTGGTATACCCAGGGTATCAGATTACATGAGGAATCAGGAATTACGAGACATCGGAATAAAGCAATTCTGTGAGTACTCACCTGTAGAATTGTTTTTGTTCTTGCATGGCACAGCATGCTTCGGTATTCATAACAGTTGGGTTATTCCGCCACAAGGTGGCGCAGTGGTACTGTGGCTTGTCCCGGCTCCCTATAAAAACGGGCTTAACCATAGAGTTCCCCAGCGTACACAAGCAGTGAGACAAGAAGCCGGGAGAGAATAAGTAAAAATTGTGAAAAAGGTAAAATACCCCAATTGACTTGGAACAATCACCATAAAGAGGCAACCAAGAATAACGATAACAAGGGTGGGGTGAAGCGGGCCGTGCCATGCAAGAACAAAAACAATTCTACAGGTGAGTACTCACAGAATTGCTTTTTTCTTTATTGCATGGCACGGCCTGCTTCGGTATTCATAACAGTTGGGACATCCAAAAGCAGTGTCCAGAGTAGGGTGGGATCCCCAAAGAGTAACGGCCATTAGTTCAAGTCACTACCGCCTGAAGCACCTTGCGGCCAAAAGCAGCATCAGCTGAGGCCTTAACATCAACCTTGTAAAACTTGGAAAAAGTATAAACAGAAGACCAAGTAGAGGCCTTGCAAACTTGTTCAACAGAAGCCTGGTGCTGAAAAGCCCAAGAGGCACCAATAGCACGAGTGGAATGAGCAGTAACCCTAAAGGGAGGTTCCTTTCCCTTAGCAGAATAGGCTTGAACCACCGCCTGACGGATCCACTTGCTGATAGTGGATTTAGCCGGAGGCAAACCTTTTCTAGGTCCAGAAGTGAGAACAAAAAGAGCATCAGATTTCCTGAAAGGCTCAGTAGCGACCAAATAAAACTTCAGAGCCCTGACAACATCTAGGGAATGCAGAATCCGCTCCTTGGAATTAGCAGGATTGGGACACAATGAAGGCAAGACAATGTCCTGATTAAGATGAAAGGCAGACACAACCTTTGGCAGGAAGTCCGGCTTGGGCCGAAACACCACCTTATCCTGATGCCTCTCAAAATAAGGAGGTTTGATGGAAAGCGCCGCCAGCTCAGAAACTCGCCTTACAGAAGTGATAGCCACCAGAAAGGCCACCTTAAGAGTCAGAATAGGCAAGGTAGCATCACGGATAGGCTCAAAGGGAGGCCCTTGCAGGGCAGACAAGACCAGATTCAAATCCCAGACTGGTAGCAAAGGCTTACGTGGTGGACGCACATGAGAGTCACCCTAAAAAAAATTTGTAACCAACCGGTGATTGGCAAAAGATCTTTGGAAAAAAATTGCCAGAGCTGAAACATGGCCTTTTAGGGTACTAAGTTGAAGGCCCTGATCCAAACCATGTTGCAAGAATTCCAAAATCCTGGGAATAGAAAACACCCAACAGGGAAGAGACTTGGACTCACACCAGGCAATGTAAGCATGCCAGACCCTGTAATAGATAAAGGACGCGAATCATGGTATCAACAACAGAAGCAGGCAACCCCTTATCCATCAATTTGGAGGTTTCAGCAACCAAGCCGTTAAAGCCAGAGTTTGTAAACTGGGATGGCGTAGCTGCCCCTGGGTGAGAAAATCTGGATCCTTGGGCAAGACGTGCCGGTCTACTGCCAACTGCACTACGTCTGGGAACCAAACTCTTCTTGGCCAACAAGGGGCCACTAGTATGGCTGGTACCCGCTCCTTGGGCTATCTTGTGCATGACCCTGCCCAGGAGAGGAAACGCATAGAGAAGCTGAAACTCCGTCCAAGGTATTGCCAAGGCATCCGTGGCGAAGGCCAGGGGATCCTGAGACAGAGAGACAAATCTGGGAAGTTTGTAATTGTGACGTGACGCAAACAGGTCCACGTCCGGCTGACCCCAGCAGTGACAGAGGGAGAGAAATACCCGGTTGTTGAGAGACCACTCCCCCAGACGAGACGTCCCCCTGCTCAGGGAGTCCGCCACCTGGTTCTCCACCCCTGGGATGTAGACCGCTGATATGCAGGGAACATGCTGTTCCACCCAAGACAGAATCAGGGACACTTCCTTGAAGGCTCGCTTGCTCCGAGTCCCTCCCTGATGGTTGATGTAGACAACCGCCGTCTGGTTGTCTGAGCGAGTCTGAACAGCCCAACCCCGGAGGTGAGTGGATAGGCGAGAAAGAACCAACCTGATCGCCCTCAGTTCCAGGGCGTTGATGAAAGCATGGGCCTCTTGTTGGCCCCACCGACCCTGGAACCTCAGGGACTTCCAGAAGCCTCCCCAGCCGGTCAGACTGGCATCCGTGGTGACCGTTTCCCAGCACGGGGGCAGGAAGGACCTGCCCCCCATAAGTTTCCTTGAGTCCAGCCACCACGAGAGAGACTGTCTGGCCAGGGGAGACAGAACAAATTCCTGATCCAGAGACACAGGGTCCCGATCCCAAACTGACAAGAGGTGCAACTGGAGAGGTCTCATGTGAAACTGAGCAAAGGGGACTGCCTCGAAGCAGGACACCATCAAGCCCACCAACTGCATCCCCTGATGGATGGAGGGATGAGGACACGGCAGCAGAGCCCGAGCCTGCAGCTGAAGACTTCCACCTTCTGCTGAGGAAGGAACACCTTGACCTGAGGGTATCCAGCGTCATGCCCAGAAAGGACTTCACCAATGACGGGGACAGAGAAGACTTGGGATAGTTGATCACCCAGACTCCAGAGTGTATGTCACCATTTGAGTGTCCTGCTCAGCCTGAGGAAAAGACTCGGCCACAATCAGGATGTCGTCCAGGTAAGGAATGATGCGGATGTCCTGGTTCCTTAGCAGAGCCATCACCCCTGCCAGTACCTTGGTGAACACCCGAGGTGATACCGAAGGGTAGAGCCACAAACTGGTAATACTGACCCTGCAGCTCGAACCTTAGAAATCTCTGATGACCTGGGAAGATAGGCACATGAAGATAAGCATCCTTATGTCCACAGTGGTCATGAAGTCGCCCGGGCGAAGGGTACTGACAGCAGAGCGTAGCGTCTCCATACGAAAATGCTTGAATCGGACAAATTTGTTGAGGCCGTCCTTTTTGGGGACCGTGATAAGATTGGAATAGTACCACTGACCTCTTTCTTGATGAGGCACCAAACAAATGACTCCGGCCTCTAACAGGCAATGAACCGCCAGAAGCAATCCCTGAGCGGACAGGGGGTTTAAAGACATCCGGGATCTGATGAATCTTGGGGGGGTCAGGCTGCAAACTCTATCTTGTAACCGGAGGACACTACCTCCTGAATCCACCGGTCTGAGATGTGAAGCCTCCTGACGTGAGCAAAGAGCCGAAGCCGTCCCCCCCACCCAGATGGGTGAGGGCGCCCCTTCATGCCTGAGGAGGCTTGGGAGAGGGTTTGGACTTAGGATTCCAGGTGAGACCGGGACGACCACGGGTTCTGCCACGGCCTCTGCGACCACTGGAGAGGAGGGAGCCACGGCCCCCTCTGGGAATGCGAAAGGAAGGGAGGGGGGCAGAGGACCCCGAAAGGGCGAGGCAGCCTCCCATCCTTGGCTAGAACATCAAGACGTTCCCCAAATAGCCGCAGCCACACGAAGGGGAGGCCAGTGAGAGCTTTCTTAGCCGCAGCGTCAGCTGCCCACTGGCGCAACCAGACAGAGCGCGCATAGCCACCAAGAGCGCAGAGGTCCTTCCACACAGCCGCACAGCATCATCCATAGCAGTAAGGATAAAGGCCACAAAATCAGTGCAAAGTAAGAGAGTCCTATATTCCTCCCCCACACTACCAGCTGTTGTGCCATCAATGAGACGCTTGAGCAGCTTCTTAAGGGCAAAAGCAGTAATGGCGGGAGCACATACAGGGCGCAAGCCAGCCCCCACACAGGTAAAAGCATGGCAGGCCAATTGATCCATGCGCCGGTCCTCACCGTCCCTCAGAGTGGTAGTGTCAGGGGATCAAAGTATTGGACAGACCTAGCACGGGAGCGTCCACTTCAGGGGGAAATGACCACCTCTTAACAAGATCAGCAGGAAAGGGATACCTTTTATCCAAACCCTTGGGCACAGCAGGCAGCTTGTTAGGACATTCCCATTCTTTAAGCACCAAGGTGGTAAAATGTTCCTGCTCAGGGAACTCCGGACGCTGTTTACCAGGGCGAAAAAGCTCCCCCTGCTTTCTTTTAGCTACCTCAGGGGCAGCAATGTGCAAAATTTCAAAAATATGTCACAGCAGATTACCAGTGTCCTCAGGGTACCATGGTTCCTCTCCGGACGCAGACCCAGGGTCACTATCGCAACCCTCCTGCTGGTCCCCAGAGGAGTCAGAGTCCTGGGAGAGCTCCCCCATCTCAAGGGGGTGACAGCCACCAAGATCATCAATCCCCACATACATCTCAGTAAGGGGAGCAGGCCTGGGGTCCAGGTGTCTCTTCTTGCCAGAGGCCTTCTTAGGAGCATTCCTGGCAAGCTGCTTTTCAATGCTGGCCACCCGCAGAGCCAATCAGAATGTGACTCCCTGCCAACATTCCCCTCACTGGGGCCCAATTGCAGGAGCGGGGGGGCAGGCGATGCCGAAGGGGGCGCAGAGCTGGGAAGCGAAGCAGGCAAACCAGCTTGAAGCGCAAGGACGCTTTCAACGCACAGCACGCACTCTATGACACTGTTACTCACAGGGGATACCCCACACATGGAACACAGCAGAGCTTCCCCCGAAGGGCCCCCAAGCGTGCTATCCCCAGAAGCCTCCATATGGTGATTAACACAGGCGCAATAGGCCAGCAGTGGGTACAGGCTTAATACAGAAGCCACCCGGGATGCCCTCCCATGGGATGCCCCCAGAAGGTAATAAAGAGGAAATGAGGGGGGAGGAGGAGTGGAGCCGGGAGAAACCACAACCCAATGGTATCCCGCCTGAAAGACATAAGCAAAAACACACATGAGCATCCCGCAGCAAATACACCCCGATTCAATAAAAAAAACCCCAAAGGGGTCTCACGGATCAAAGACACCGCGGGGTCACACAGGCACCGACTGCTGGATAAGGCGACCCGTCGGAGGAAGCAGCGCTGCAGTCAGGAAGGGAGAAAATCCAGACACGCAGCTCGTCCAAAATGGCGCCAGCAGAGGTACCTCGAGGGGCGGGCCGCGGGGTGAACGACGCGATACGCGCCATCACCCGGCCCCGCCCCCTCTGAAGAGCGTGAAAAACTGCGCTCAAGTGACCCGGCCGGCGCCATGACAAAGCAAAATCACCTCAGGTTATAGCGCCCACAGCCGCGGAACGCAGGACAAAGCAGCGTGGCAGCTAAAAACACCAGAAAACACCCCAAAACGTAAAAACACCACAGATATCACCACTCGCCGCTTCCGCCCCCCTTTCCTCCCCCCAACCAAGTTAGAGGGGGGGTAAGAGAGAGAGACGAGAAGCAGCGGCGAGCAGCCATGGTCAGGGAGAGGGGGGGGGGGGGCGCGGGGGGGGAACCAATGGAGAAAGAGGGGACACAGTCCCCAAACTACTCACCCCCTCAGAAGCCAGGACGGGAACTCCGCATCCCTAGTAGGCTCACCATAAAGCCTATGGCCGGCTCCCCTTTGTGGTACAGGGTCTGCGGCTTGGAGCAGCGCTCCCCGATCACCTGACCCTAGTGCTCCTCTACCTTCACCCAATCCAACAGCCGAGGCTGGGAGGCACAGAGGGTCCAGAAACGGGTGGAAATAGACTTGCAGGGCCGCAGGCTTGGTTGTCCCGCTCACCTGAGCATAGAGAGAGAGCCATCTTCTAACTTCCCAGAATCACTGCAGAGGAAACACTGGGAACTCTATGGTTAAGCCCGTTTCTGCAGTACCACTGCGCCACCTTGTGGCGGAATAACCCAACTGTTATGAATACCGAAGCAGGCCGTGCCATGCAATAAAGAAAATATCGACGCTGTTGCTGGAACTTTTTGGCATGCGTATTATCCAGACGTTTCAGATATCAAGGTGATCTGTCATACAGAAATCTGGGGTGTGGGGATACCCAGGGGTTTAGGGTTAGGGGTGCTGGTATACCCAGGGTATCAGATTATATAAGGAATCAGGGATTACGAGTCGCCGCTGTTTCCGGAACATTTTTGGCATGCGTGTTATCCAGACGTTTCGGATATCAAGGTGATCTGTCATGCAGAGATTTGGGGTGTGGGGATATCCAGGGGTTTAGGTTTAGGGGTGCTGGTATACCCAGGGTGTCAGATTATATGAGGAATCAGGAATTACGAGACGTCGTAATATATCGCCGCAGTTGCCGGGACATTTTTGGCATGCGTGTTATCCAGACGTTTCGGATATCAAGGTGATCTGTCATGCAGAGATTTGGGGTGTGATACAGGTGTCCCTGTTCCTGGGTGTGTACAGATCTGCGTTCCTCCCCCATCCATCCTGCGGGATGGCTTCTCTGACAAACCTGTCCGGCTGGTTTCTGATCCAGTGAAACGAGGAGGAGGCGCTGAGACAGTTGTCGCCCTGCTCCCGGCGCTGCACACACCGCGGGGGTCACCCAGCTCTTTCCAGGAGACGAGACCACCATGTCTGTAGGGAGCCTGGATTTCCTCCCGGGGGCCCCGAGGATCCGGACGTGGGCCCTGCTGCTTCTCCTCCACTGTACAGGTAGGACAACGACAGCTAGGCAGTAACTGGGAGATTCCCCGGATGGGAGCGTGTTTGGATTGTCAGCTCTGTGGTCTCAGGATATCTGTGCTGTAGAGGGGTGTCTCTTCACTATGGGGCAGTAGGAGGTTGTCTCTTCACTATGGGGCAGTAGAGGGGTGTCTCTTCACTACGGGGCAGTAGAGGGGTGTCTCTTCACTACGGGGCAGTAGAGGGGTGTCTCTTCACTATGGCAGTCACACGGCTGTAGCGATGTACAATATCTTTCATTCAGATGTTATTTAAGGTGGAGGTTAGCAGAGGTATTAACTCTTTAGGGTCAGCGTGACCCATACCTGCCAACTGTCCCTGATTTGAAGGAACTGTTCCTCTTTTGACTCCATGTCCTTGTGTCCCTTGTTGTTCTTCTCTGTCTCTCTTTTGACTCTGTGTCCCTTGTTGTTCTTCTCTGTCCCTCTTTTGACTTCATGTCCTCGTGTCCCTTGTTGTTCTTCTCTGTCCCTCTTTTGACTTCATGTCCTCGTGTCCCTTGTTGTTCTTCTCTGTCCCTCTTTTGACTCCGTGTCCCTTGTTGTTCTTCTCTGTCCCTCATTGACTCCATGTCCTCGTGTCCCTTGTTCTTCTCTGTCCCTCTTTTGACTTCATGTCCTTGTGTCCCTTGTTGTTCTTCTCTGTCCCTCTTTTGACTCCGTGTCCTCGTGTCCCTTGTTGTTCTTCTCTGTCCCTCTTTTGACTACATGTCCTTGTGTCCCCTTGTTCTTCTCTGTCCCTCTTTTGACTCCATGTCCTTGTGTCCCTTGTTGTTCTTCTCTGTCCCTCCTGTACCTACCCCATGACCCGCTTAGAGAGAAAGCTCCAGGCCCCGACAGATTCCCAGCTGCCCAGGCCCCTGTATTAACTATTGTATATAAGGAGGGCCTCCGACCTCTTTGGGACTCCCCCACAACACGACATTCCAGACATCGCAGCCGTTTGTGTCCACCCCATGACCCACTTAGAGAGAAAGCTCCAGGTCCTGACGGCTTCCGGACCTTCACAAGACAATGTCAGGAATCTTTATTAAAAATAATATGAGCAGTTATGGGTGACGGTGACACACACACAAAACACTCGCATGTCACCCTGACTCATAATTACCCCGGGGTGACACTAACCCAAAAGCAATGAAAGGCCCGGGGCCCGGAAATCAAGGGAAGGGTTACAGCCCTATTCCGGTTACCCCACCCCCTGGATTAATCCAGGTCCCACTTTCCTGGACTGGACCCCATACGGGACACAACTCGTTTTTAGCCAATCGGTGGAGGGTGCCTATCCTGTTAAAAGTGGAGTTCTCCTTTAGGCTTGCAGGATGCCTGTCTTGTTAAAGGTGGAGTTCTTCTTTAGGCTTGCAGGGTGCCTGTCTTGTTATAAGTGGAGTTCGCCTTTAGGCTTGCAGGATGCCTGTCTTGTTAAAGGTGGAGTTCTTCTTTAGGCTTGCAGGGTGCCTGTCTTGTTATAAGTGGAGTTCTCCTTTAGGCTTGCAGGATGCCTGTCTTGTTAAAAGTGGAGTTCTTCTTTAGGCTTGCAGGATGCCTGTCTTGTTATAAGTGGAGTTCTTCTTTAGGCTTGCAGGATGCCTGTCTTGTTATAAGTGGAGTTCTCCTTTAGGCTTGCAGGGTGCCTGTCTTGTTAAAAGTGGAGTTCTTCTTTAGGCTTGCAGGATGCCTGTCTTGTTAAAGGTGGAGTTCTCCTTTAGGCTTGCATGGTGCCTGTCTTGTTAAAAGTGGAGTTCTCCTTTAGGCTTGCAGGATGCCTGTCTTGTTAAAAGTGGAGTTCTTCTTTAGGCTTGCAGGGTGCCTGTCTTGTTAAAAGTGGAGTTCTTCTTTAGGCTTGCAGGGTGCCTGTCTTGTTAAAGGTGGAGTTCTCCTTTAGGCTTGCAGGGTGCCTGTCTTATTAAAAGTGGAGTTCTCCTTTAGGCTTGCAGGGTGCCTGTCTTGTTAAAGGTGGAGTTCTCCTTAAGGCTTGCAGGGTGCCTGTCTTATTAAAAGTGGAGTTCTCCTTTAGGCTTGCAGGGTGCCTGTCTTGTTAAAAGTGGAGTTCTTCTTTAGGCTTGCAGGATGCCTGTCTTGTTATAAGTGGAGTCCTTCTTTAGGCTTGCAGGGTGCCTGTCTTGTTAAAGGTGGAGTTCTTCTTTAGGCTTGCAGGATGCCTGTCTTGTTAAAGGTGGAGTTCTTCTTTAGGCTTGCAGGATGCCTGTCTTGTTAAAAGTGGAGTTCTTCTTTAGGCTTGCAGGATGCCTGTCTTATTAAAAGTGGAGTTCTCCTTTAGGCTTGCAGGATGCCTGTCTTGTTAAAAGTGGAGTTCTTCTTTAGGCTTGCAGGGTGCCTGTCTTGTTAAAGGTGGAGTTCTTCTTTAGGCTTGCAGGATGCCTGTCTTGTTAAAAGTGGAGTTCTCCTTAAGGCTTGCAGGATGCCTGTCTTATTAAAAGTGGAGTTCTCCTTAAGGCTTGCAGGATGCCTGTCTTGTTAAAAGTGGAGTTCTTCTTTAGGCTTGCAGGGTGCCTGTCTTGTTATAAGTGGAGTTCTCCTTAAGGCTTGCAGGGTGCCTGTCTTGTTATAAGTGGAGTTCTCCTTTAGGCTTGCAGGATGCCTGTCTTGTTATAAGTGGAGTTCTCCTTAAGGCTTGCAGGGTGCCTGTCTTGTTATAAGTGGAGTTCTCCTTAAGGCTTGCAGGGTGCCTGTCTTGTTATAAGTGGAGTTCTCCTTTAGGCTTGCAGGATGCCTGTCTTGTTATAAGTGGAGTTCTTCTTTAGGCTTGCAGGATGCCTGTCTTATTAAAAGTGGAGTTCTCCTTTAGGCTTGCAGGATGCCTGTCTTGTTATAAGTGGAGTTCTCCTTTAGGCTTGCAGGATGCCTGTCTTATTAAAAGTGGAGTTCTCCTTTAGGCTTGCAGGATGCCTGTCTTGTTATAAGTGGAGTTCTCCTTTAGGCTTGCAGGGTGCCTGTCTTGTTAAAAGTGGAGTTCTCCTTAAGGCTTGCAGGGTGCCTGTCTTATTAAAAGTGGAGTTCTCCTTTAGGCTTGCAGGGTGCCTGTCTTGTTATAAGTGGAGTTCTCCTTAAGGCTTGCAGGATGCCTGTCTTGTTAAAGGTGGAGTTCTCCTTAAGGCTTGCAGGATGCCTGTCTTGTTAAAGGTGGAGTTCTCCTTTAGGCTTGCAGGATGCCTGTCTTGTTAAAAGTGGAGTTCTCCTTTAGGCTTGCAGGATGCCTGTCTTGTTATAAGTGGAGTTCTCCTTTAGGCTTGCAGGATGCCTGTCTTATTAAAAGTGGAGTTCTCCTTTAGGCTTGCAGGATGCCTGTCTTGTTATAAGTGGAGTTCTCCTTTAGGCTTGCAGGGTGCCTGTCTTGTTAAAAGTGGAGTTCTCCTTAAGGCTTGCAGGGTGCCTGTCTTATTAAAAGTGGAGTTCTCCTTTAGGCTTGCAGGGTGCCTGTCTTGTTATAAGTGGAGTTCTCCTTAAGGCTTGCAGGATGCCTGTCTTGTTAAAGGTGGAGTTCTCCTTAAGGCTTGCAGGATGCCTGTCTTGTTAAAGGTGGAGTTCTCCTTTAGGCTTGCAGGATGCCTGTCTTGTTAAAAGTGGAGTTCTCCTTAAGGCTTGCAGGATGCCTGTCTTGTTAAAGGTGGAGTTCTCCTTTAGGCTTGCAGGATGCCTGTCTTGTTAAAAGTGGAGTTCTCCTTAAGGCTTGCAGGATGCCTGTCTTATTAAAAGTGGAGTTCTCCTTAAGGCTTGCAGGATGCCTGTCTTGTTATAAGTGGAGTTCTCCTTTAGGCTTGCAGGGTGCCTGTCTTGTTATAAGTGGAGTTCTCCTTAAGGCTTGCAGGGTGCCTGTCTTGTTATAAGTGGAGTTCTCCTTTAGGCTTGCAGGATGCCTGTCTTGTTATAAGTGGAGTTCTTCTTTAGGCTTGCAGGATGCCTGTCTTATTAAAAGTGGAGTTCTCCTTTAGGCTTGCAGGATGCCTGTCTTGTTAAAGGTGGAGTTCTTCTTTAGGCTTGCAGGGTGCCTCTCTTGTTATAAGTGGAGTTCTCCTTAAGGCTTGCAGGGTGCCTGTCTTGTTAAAGGTGGAGTTCTTCTTTAGGCTTGCAGGGTGCCTGTCTTGTTATAAGTGGAGTTCTTCTTTAGGCTTGCAGGGTGCCTGTCTTGTTAAAAGTGGAGTTCTTCTTTAGGCTTGCAGGGTGCCTGTCTTGTTAAAAGTGGAGTTCTTCTTTAGGCTTGCAGGGTGCCTGTCTTGTTAAAGGTGGAGTTCTCCTTTAGGCTTGCAGGGTGCCTGTCTTGTTATAAGTGGAGTTCTCCTTTAGGCTTGCAGGGTGCCTGTCTTGTTAAAAGTGGAGTTCTCCTTTAGGCTTGCAGGGTGTCTGTCTTGTTAAAGGTGGAGTTCTTCTTTAGGCTTGCAGGGTGTCTGTCTTGTTAAAGGTGGAGTTCTTCTTTAGGCTTGCAGGGTGCCTGTCTTGTTAAAGGTGGAGTTCTTCTTTAGGCTTGCAGGATGCCTGTCTTGTTAAAGGTGGAGTTCTTCTATAGGCTTGCAGGGTGCCTGTCTTGTTAAAGGTGGAGTTCTCCTTTAGGCTTGCAGGGTGCCTGTCTTGTTAAAAGTGGAGTTCTTCTTTAGGCTTGCAGGATGCCTGTCTTGTTAAAGGTGGAGTTCTTCTATAGGCTTGCAGGGTGCCTGTCTTGTTAAAGGTGGAGTTCTCCTTTAGGCTTGCAGGGTGCCTGTCTTGTTATAAGTGGAGTCCTTCTTTAGGCTTGCAGGGTGCCTGTCTTGTTATAAGTGGAGTTCTCCTTTAGGCTTGCAGGGTGCCTGTCTTGTTAAAGGTGGAGTTCTCCTTTAGGCTTGCAGGGTGCCTGTCTTGTTATAAGTGGAGTTCTCCTTTAGGCTTGCAGAGTGCCTGTCTTGTTAAAGGTGGAGTTCTCCTTTAGGCTTGCAGGATGCCTGTCTTGTTAAAAGTGGAGTTCTCCTTAAGGCTTGCAGGATGCCTGTCTTATTAAAAGTGGAGTTCTCCTTAAGGCTTGCAGGATGCCTGTCTTGTTATAAGTGGAGTTCTCCTTTAGGCTTGCAGGGTGCCTGTCTTGTTATAAGTGGAGTTCTCCTTAAGGCTTGCAGGGTGCCTGTCTTGTTATAAGTGGAGTTCTCCTTTAGGCTTGCAGGATGCCTGTCTTGTTATAAGTGGAGTTCTTCTTTAGGCTTGCAGGATGCCTGTCTTATTAAAAGTGGAGTTCTCCTTTAGGCTTGCAGGATGCCTGTCTTGTTAAAGGTGGAGTTCTTCTTTAGGCTTGCAGGGTGCCTCTCTTGTTATAAGTGGAGTTCTCCTTAAGGCTTGCAGGGTGCCTGTCTTGTTAAAGGTGGAGTTCTTCTTTAGGCTTGCAGGGTGCCTGTCTTGTTATAAGTGGAGTTCTTCTTTAGGCTTGCAGGGTGCCTGTCTTGTTAAAAGTGGAGTTCTTCTTTAGGCTTGCAGGGTGCCTGTCTTGTTAAAAGTGGAGTTCTTCTTTAGGCTTGCAGGGTGCCTGTCTTGTTAAAGGTGGAGTTCTCCTTTAGGCTTGCAGGGTGCCTGTCTTGTTATAAGTGGAGTTCTCCTTTAGGCTTGCAGGGTGCCTGTCTTGTTAAAAGTGGAGTTCTCCTTTAGGCTTGCAGGGTGTCTGTCTTGTTAAAGGTGGAGTTCTTCTTTAGGCTTGCAGGGTGTCTGTCTTGTTAAAGGTGGAGTTCTTCTTTAGGCTTGCAGGGTGCCTGTCTTGTTAAAGGTGGAGTTCTTCTTTAGGCTTGCAGGATGCCTGTCTTGTTAAAGGTGGAGTTCTTCTATAGGCTTGCAGGGTGCCTGTCTTGTTAAAGGTGGAGTTCTCCTTTAGGCTTGCAGGGTGCCTGTCTTGTTAAAAGTGGAGTTCTTCTTTAGGCTTGCAGGATGCCTGTCTTGTTAAAGGTGGAGTTCTTCTATAGGCTTGCAGGGTGCCTGTCTTGTTAAAGGTGGAGTTCTCCTTTAGGCTTGCAGGGTGCCTGTCTTGTTATAAGTGGAGTCCTTCTTTAGGCTTGCAGGGTGCCTGTCTTGTTATAAGTGGAGTTCTCCTTTAGGCTTGCAGGGTGCCTGTCTTGTTAAAGGTGGAGTTCTCCTTTAGGCTTGCAGGGTGCCTGTCTTGTTATAAGTGGAGTTCTCCTTTAGGCTTGCAGAGTGCCTGTCTTGTTAAAGGTGGAGTTCTCCTTAAGGCTTGCAGGGTGCCTGTCTTGTTATAAGTGGAGTTCTCCTTTAGGCTTGCAGAGTGCCTGTCTTGTTAAAGGTGGAGTTCTCCTTAAGGCTTGCAGGATGCCTGTCTTGTTAAAAGTGGAGTTCTCCTTAAGGCTTGCAGGGTGCCTGTCTTATTAAAAGTGGAGTTCTTCTTTAGGCTTGCAGGGTGCGTGTTTTGTTAAAAGTGGAGTTCTTCTTTAGGCTTGCAGGATGCCTGTCTTGTTAAAAGTGGAGTTCTCCTTTAGGCTTGCAGGATGCCTGTCTTGTTATAAGTGGAGTTCTCCTTTAGGCTTGCAGGGTGCCTGTCTTGTTAAAAGTGGAGTTCTCCTTAAGGCTTGCAGGGTGCCTGTCTTATTAAAAGTGGAGTTCTTCTTTAGGCTTGCAGGGTGCGTGTTTTGTTAAAAGTGGAGTTCTTCTTTAGGCTTGCAGGATGCCTGTCTTGTTAAAGGTGGAGTTCTCCTTTAGGCTTGCAGGGTGCCTGTCTTATTAAAAGTGGAGTTCTTCTTTAGGCTTGCAGGGTGCCTGTCTTGTTATAAGTGGAGTTCTTCTTTAGGCTTGCAGGATGCCTGTCTTGTTAAAGGTGGAGTTCTCCTTTAGGCTTGCAGGGTGCCTGTCTTGTTAAAGGTGGAGTTCTCCTTTAGGCTTGCAGGATGCCTGTCTTGTTAAAAGTGGAGTTCTCCTTTAGGCTTGCAGGATGCCTGTCTTGTTAAAAGTGGAGTTCTTCTTTAGGCTTGCAGGGTGCCTGTCTTGTTATAAGTGGAGTTCTTCTTTAGGCTTGCATGGTGCCTGTCTTGTTATAAGTGGAGTTCTTCTTTAGGCTTGCATGGTGCCTGTCTTGTTATAAGTGGAGTTCTACTTTAGGCTTGCAGGGTGCCTGTCTTGTTAAAGGTGGAGTTCTTCTTTAGGCTTGCAGGGTGCCTGTCTTGTTATAAGTGGAGTTCTCCTTTAGGCTTGCAGGGTGCCTGTCTTGTTAAAAGTGGAGTTCTCCTTTAGGCTTGCAGGGTGCCTGTCTTGTTAAAGGTGGAGTTCTTCTTTAGGCTTGCAGGGTGCCTGTCTTGTTATAAGTGGAGTTCTCCTTTAGGCTTGCAGGGTGCCTGTCTTGTTATAAGTGGAGTTCTCCTTTAGGCTTGCAGGGTGCCTGTCTTGTTATAAGTGGAGTTCTCCTTTAGGCTTGCAGGGTGCCTGTCTTGTTATAAGTGGAGTTCTCCTTTAGGCTTGCAGGGTGCCTGTCTTGTTATAAGTGGAGTTCTCCTTTAGGCTTGCAGGGTGCCTGTCTTGTTAAAGGTGGAGTTCTTCTTTAGGCTTGCAGGGTGCCTGTCTTATTAAAAGTGGAGTTCTTCTTTAGGCTTGCAGGGTGCCTGTCTTGTTAAAGGTGGAGTTCTCCTTTAGGCTTGCAGGATGCCTGTCTTGTTAAAGGTGGAGTTCTTCTTTAGGCTTGCAGGGTGCCTGTCTTGTTAAAGGTGGAGTTCTCCTTTAGGCTTGCAGGGTGCCTGTCTTATTAAAAGTGGAGTTCTTCTTTAGGCTTGCAGGATGCCTGTCCTGTTAAAAGTGGAGTTCTTCTTTAGGCTTGCAGGGTGCCTGTCTTGTTAAAGGTGGAGTTCTCCTTTAGGCTTGTAGGTGATGTTTAGGGTCTCATCAATCTAATTAAAGTGGAGTTCTTTTGCCATTAGGATGGTGTTTTGGAATAAGCACATCTTATTATAGGCGGAGTTCCCTTTTAGTTATGCGGGTGATTCTCTGGAGGGCACCTGTGCTGTTATAGGTGGAGTTCCCTTTTAGTTATGCAGGTGAAGGGGGGCACCTGTGCTGTTATAGGTGGAGTTCCCTTTTAGTTATGCAGGTGAAGGATGGCACCTGTGCTGTTATAGGTGGAGTTCCCTTTTAGTTATGCAGGTGAAGGATGGCACCTGTGCTGTTATAGGTGGAGTTCCCTATTTGTTATGCAGGTGAAGGAGGGCACCTGTGCTGTTATAGGTGGAGTTCCCTTTTAGTTATGCAGGTAAAGGTGGGCCCCTGTGCTGTTATAGGTGGAGTTCCCTTTTAGTTATGCAGGTGAAGGAGGGCACCTGTGCTGTTATAGGTGGAGTTCCCTTTTAGTTATGCAGGTGAAGGAGGGCCCCTGTGCTGTTATAGGTGGAGTTCCCTTTTAGTTATGCAGGTGAAGGGGGCACCTGTGCTGTTATAGGTGGAGTTCCCTTTTAGTTATGCAGGTGAAGGAGGGCACCTGTGCTGTTATAGGTGGAGTTCCCTTTTAGTTATGCAGGTGAAGGGAGGCACCTGTGTTGTTATAGGTGGAGTTCCCTTTTAGTTATGTAGGTGAAGGAGGGCCCCTGTGCTGTTATAGGTGGAGTTCCCTTTTAGTTATGTAGGTGAAGGAGGGCACCTGTGCTGTTATAGGTGGAGTTCCCTTTTAGTTATGTAGGTGAAGGAGGGCACCTGTGCTGTTATAGGTGGAGTTCCCTTTTAGTTATGCAGGTGAAGGAGGGCCCCTGTGCTGTTATAGGTGGAGTTCCCTTTTATATATGCAGGTGAAGGAGGGCACCTGTGCTGTTATAGGTGGAGTTCCCTTTTAGTTATGTAGGTGAAGGAGGGCACCTGTGCTGTTATAGGTGGAGTTCCCTTTTAGTTATGTAGGTGAAGGAGGGCACCTGTGCTGTTATAGGTGGAGTTCCCTTTTAGTTATGCAGGTGAAGGAGGGCCCCTGTGCTGTTATAGGTGGAGTTCCCTTTTAGTTATGCAGGTGAAGGAGGGCCCCTGTGCTGTTATAGGTGGAGTTCCCTTTTAGTTATGTAGGTGAAGGAGGGCACCTGTGCTGTTATAGGTGGAGTTCCCTTTTAGTTATGCAGATGAAGGAGGCAGCTGTGCTGTTATAGGTGGAGTTCCCTTTTAGTTATGTAGGTGAAGGAGGGCCCCTGTGCTGTTATAGGTGGAATTCTCTTTTAGTTATGTAGGTGAAGGAGGGCACCTGTGCTGTTATAGGTGGAGTTCCCTTTTAGTTATGTAGGTGAAGGAGGGCACCTGCGCTGTTATAGGTGGAGTTCCCTTTTAGTTATGTAGGTGAAGGAGGGCACCTGTGCTGTTATAGGTGGAGTTCCCTTTTAGTTATGTAGGTGAAGGAGGGCACCTGTGCTGTTATAGGTGGAGTTCCCTTTTAGTTATGCAGGTGAAGGAGGGCCCCTGTGCTGTTATAGGTGGAGTTCCCTTTTCGTTATGCAGGTGAAGGAGGGCACCTGCGCTGTTATAGGTGGAGTTCCCTTTTAGTTATGCAGGTGAAGGAGGGCCCCTGTGCTGTTATAGGTGGAGTTCCCTTTTAGTTATGCAGGCGAAGGAGGGCAGCTGTGCTGTTATAGGTGGAGTTCCCTTTTAGTTATGCAGGTGAAGGGGGCACCTGTGCTGTTATAGGTGGAGTTCCCTTTTAGTTATGCAGGTGAAGGAGGGCACCTGTGCTGTTATAGGTGGAGTTCCCTTTTAGTTATGCAGGAGGGCACCTGTGCTGTTATAGGTGGAGTTCCCTTTTAGTTATGCAGGTGAAGGGGGGCACCTGTGCTGTTATAGGTGGAGTTCCCTTTTAGTTATGCAGGAGGGCCCCTGTGCTGTAATAGGTGGAGTTCCCTTTTAGTTAGGCAGGTGAAGGATGGCCCCTGTGCTGTTATAGGTGGAGTTCCCTTTTAGTTAGGCAGGTGAAGGAGGGCACCTGTGCTGTTATAGGTGGAGTTCCCTTTTACTTAGGCAGGTGAAGGAGGGCAGCTGTGCTGTTATAGGTGGAGTTCCCTTTTAGTTATGCAGATTAAGGAGGGCAGCTGTGCTGTTATAGGTGGAGTTCCCTTTTAGTTATGCAGGTGAAGGAGGCAGCTGTGCTGTTATAGGTGGAGTTCCCTTTTAGTTATGCAGGTGAAGGGGGGGCACCTGCGCTGTTATAGGTGGAGTTCCCTTTTAGTTATGCAGGTGAAGGGGGGCACCTGTGCTGTTATAGGTGGAGTTCCCTTTTAGTTATGCAGGTGATTCTCTGGAGGGCACCTGTGCTGTTATAGGTGGAGTTCCCTTTTAGTTATGCAGGTGAAGGGGGGCACCTGTGCTGTTATAGGTGGAGTTCCCTTTTAGTTATGCAGGTGAAGGGGGGCACCTGCGCTGTTATAGGTGGAGTTCCCTTTTAGTTATGCAGGTGAAGGAGGCAGCTGTGCTGTTATAGGTGGAGTTCCCTTTTAGTTATGCAGGTGATTCTCTGGAGGGCACCTGTGCTGTTATAGGTGGAGTTCCCTTTTAGTTATGCAGGTGAAGGAGGGCAGCTGTGCTGTTATAGGTGGAGTTCCCTTTTAGTTATGCAGGTGAAGGGGGGCACCTGTGCTGTTATAGGTGGAGTTCCCTTTTAGTTATGCAGGTGAAGGGGGGCCCCTGTGCTGTTATAGGTGGAGTTCCCTTTTAGTTATGCAGGTGAAGGAGGGCCCCTGTGCTGTTATAGGTGGAGTTCCCTTTTAGTTATGCAGGTGAAGGAGGGCCCCTGTGCTGTTATAGGTGGAGTTCCCTTTTAGTTATGCAGGTGAAGGAGGGCACCTGTGCTGTTATAGGTGGAGTTCCCTTTTAGTTATGCAGGTGAAGGAGGCAGCTGTGCTGTTATAGGTGGAGTTCCCTTTTAGTTATGCAGGTGAAGGAGGCAGCTGTGCTGTTATAGGTGGAGTTCCCTTTTAGTTATGCAGGTGAAGGAGGGCACCTGTGCTGTTATAGGTGGAGTTCCCTTTTAGTTATGCAGGTGAAGGAGGCAGCTGTGCTGTTATAGGTGGAGTTCCCTTTTAGTTATGCAGGTGATGCTCTGGAGGGCAGCTGTGCTGTTATAGGTGGAGTTCCCTTTTAGTTATGCAGGAGGGCACCCGCCTTGTTATTGAATGGATACGCACAGCTCAATATGTATAACAGAGGTTCAGGCTCATTAAAAATGTCAATGTTGGGATTCTAGATGTGTCCCAGGAATAAACCCCTAAAGTGAGACGCACTCAGGTATAACAATCAATCAAAAAATTACAGCATATGACGTACAAAAACACTATTAAAAAACATATAAACAAACTAGAATGGCTGGGGAGGGGGGAGCAAAAAATAACTCTATACAAAATGGATTATATCAATTATTAATCATAAATATTATGCCACGAGTTCATGGATAGCAAGCAAAAAAAAAAGACAAATAAATAAAAAAAATTATAATATATATATATATATATATATATATATATATATATATTATAATGTATTGGTGCTATATATGGCAAATTTATGTGAGATAAAAATGCTTATATTTAATTAATTAAATATATATATATATATATATATATATATATATATATATATATATATATATATATATATATGTATGAAATAAATACTATAAATAAGTAATTGCATAATACATAAGTACAAAAACACAATTAAAAAACATATACACAAACAAGAATGGCTGGGGAGGGGGACCAAAAAATAACTCTATACAAATTGGATTATATCAATTATTAATCATAAATATTATGCCACAACTTCATGGATAGCAAGCAAAACAAAAAGAAGAAAAAAAAAAAATAATAATATAATGTATTGGTGCTATATATGGTAATACATGTGAGATAATAATGCTTATATTTAATTAATTGTGAATATATATATATATATATATATATATATATATATACACACACACACAGATGAAATAAATACTATAAATAAGTAATTGCATAATACATAAATGATATATATATATATATTAAATGTTTTATTTTTATTTATTTTTTTGCTTGCTATCCATGAACTTGTGGCATAATATTTATGATTAATAATTAATAATTTTTTTGGTCCCCCCCCTCCCCAGCCATTCTTGTTTGTGTATATGTTTTTTAATAGTGTTTCTGTACTTATGTATTATGCAATTACTTATTTATAGTATTTACTTCATCTCTATATATATATAATTACAATAATTAAATATAAGCATTATTATCTCACATATATTACCATATATAGCACCAATACATTAATATATATATATATATATATATATATATATATATATATATATATATATATATATATATGGTATATAATAATTTTTTTATTTATCTTTTTTTTTGCTTGCTATCCATTAACTATATATATATATATATATATATATATATATATATATATATATATATATATATATTTATATATATATATATATTTACAATTAATTAAATATAAGCATTGTTATCTCACATATATTACCATATATAGCACCAACACATTAATATATATATATATATATATATATTATAATTTTTTTTATTTATTTATCTTTTTTTTTGCTTGCTATCCATGAACTTGTGGCATAATATTTATGATTAATAATTGATATAATCCATTTTGTATAGAGTTATTTTTTGCTCCCCCCTCCCCGGCCATTCTAGTTTGTTTATATGTTTTTTAATAGTGTTTTTGTACGTCATATGCTGTAATTTTATATCTTCAATAAAAGATTTGATTTTTATACTTGAGTGCGTCTCACTTTAGGGGTTTATTCCTGGGACACATCTAGAATCCCAACATTGACATTTTGTTATAGGCGGAGTCTCGGGTGATAGCGGGCAGAGCTGCAGACAGGTGAGGCCGGGCACAGAGCTCAGGTGTGATGGTGACACAGGTGAGTGGCGGCGGCGGGTTGGTGCCGGGCGGCCGCGCCTCCGCAATACGAGAAGCAGCTAATCCCTCTGCTATTGACTCACTAAATATTCCGCAACAAGGGAGGGTCACCTGACCTGCTGCTCTGGCCCCGGAACTGGTTCAACCTTATCCCCGGCCCCTCCTATACAGGGCCCCAAAAATGTGGCCAATCAGGGGCGGGGCTACCTGCACGCCCCCACCATGGGAAAAACTGCACTTGTAATACAAGTTTCACATGAGCTAAGAAAGGTCTCATGAGTTAGGAAAAGTTTCACATGAGCTAAGAAAGGTCTCGTGAGTTAGTAAAAGTTTCCCATGAGCTAAGAAAGGTCTCGTGAGTTAGGAACAGTGTCACATGAGCCAAGAAAAGTCTCATGAGTTAGGAAAAGTTTCCCATGAGCTAAGAAGGGTCTCATGAGTTAGGAAAAGTTTCACATGAGCTAAGAAAGGTCTCGTGAGTTAGGAAAAGTTTCCCATGAGCTAAGAAGGGTCTCATGAGTTAGGAAAAGTTTCACATGAGCTAAGAAGGGTTTCGTGAGTTAGAAAAAGTTTCCCATGAGCTAAGAAGGGTCTCATGAGTTAGGAAAAGTTTCACATGAGCTCAGAAAGGTCTCGTGAGTTAGGAAAAGTTTCACATGAGCTAAGAAAGGTCTTGTGAGTTAGGAAAAGTTTCACATGAGCTAAGAAAGGTCTCGTGAGTTAGAAAAAGTTTCACATGAGCTAAGAAAGGTCTTGTGAGTTAGGAAAAGTTTTGCATAAAGAAAGGTCTCGTGAGTTAGGAAAAGTTTCACATGAGCTAAGAAAGGTCTCGTGAGTTAGGAACAGTGTCACATGAGCTAAGAAAGGTCTCATGAGTTAGGAAGTTTCACATGAGCTAAGAAAGGTCTCGTGAGTTAGGAAAAGTTTTGCATAAAGAAAGGTCTCGTGAGTTAGGAAAAGTTTCACATGAGCTAAGAAAGGTTTCGTGAGTTAGGAAAAGTTTCACATGAGCTAAGAAAGGTCTCGTGAGTTAGGAAAAGTTTCACATGAGCTAAGAAAGGTCTCGTGAGTTAGGAACAGTGTCACATGAGCCAAGAAAAGTCTCATGAGTTAGGAAAAGTTTCACATGAGCTAAGAAAGGTCTCATGAGTTAGGAAAAGTTTCCCATGAGCTCAGAAAGGTCTCATGAGTTAGGAACAGTGTCACATGAGCTAAGAAATGTCTCATGAGTTAGGAAAAGTTTCCCATGAGCTCAGAAAGGTCTCGTGAGTTAGGAAAAGTTTTGCATAAGCTAAGAAAAGTCTCATGAGTTAGGAAAAGATTTACATGCGTTAAGAAAGGTCTCATGAGTTGGATAATTTCCCCGTGAGTAAAGGGCCCATCTAGTGAGTAGGGAAAGCTCTCGCGTGAATTATCTCCTGTGAGTTAGAGAATGTCTTCTGTGAGTTGGGAATTATCTCCTGTGAGTTAGAGAATGTCTTCTGTGAGTTAGTAATTATCTCCTGTGACTTGGGAATTATCTCCTGAGAGATGGGAATTATCTCCTGTGACTTGGGAATTATCTCCTGTGAGTTAGGGAATGTCTCCTGTGAGTTGGGAATTATCTCCTGTGAGTTGCGAATTATCTCCTGTGAGTTGGGAATTATCTCCTGAGAGATGGGAATTATCTCCTGTGAGTTGGGAATTATCTCCTGTGAGTTAGGGAATGTCTTCTGTGAATTGGGAATTATCTCCTGTGAGTTGGGAATTATCTCCTGTGAGTTAGGGAATGTCTTCTGTGAGTTAGGGAATGTCTTCTGTGAGTTGGGAATTATCTCCTGTGAGTTGCGAATTATCTCCTGTGAGTTGGGAATTATCTCCTGAGAGATGGGAATTATCTCCTGTGACTTGGGAATTATCTCCTGAGAGATGGGAATTATCTCCTGTGAGTTGCGAATTATCTCCTGTGACTTGGGAATTATCTCCTGAGAGATGGGAATTATCTCCTATGAGTTGGGAATTATCTCCTGTGACTTGGGAATTATCTCCTGAGAGATGGGAATTATCTCCTGTGAGTTGGGAATTATCTCCTGTGAGTTAGGGAATGTCTTCTGTGAATTGGGAATTATCTTCTGTGAGTTGGGAATTATCTTCTGTGAGTTGGGAATTATCTCCTGTGAGTTGGGAATTATCTCCTGTGAGTTGGGAATTATCTTCTGTGAGTTGGGAATTATCTCCTGTGAGTTGCGAATTATCTCCTGTGAGTTAGGGAATGTCTTCTGTGAGTTGGGAATTATTTCCTGTGAGTTGGGAATTATCTCCTTTGAGTTGGGAATTATCTCCTGTGAGTTGGGAATTATCTCCTGTGAGTTGCGAATTATCTCCTGTGAGTTGCGAATTATCTCCTGTGAGTTAGGGAATGTCTTCTGTGAATTGGGAATTATCTCCTGTGAGTTGGGAATTATCTCCTTTGAGTTGGGAATTATCTCCTGTGAGTTGGGAATTATCTCCTGTGCGTTGGGAGTTATCTTCTGTGAGTTGGGAATTATCTCCTGTGAGCTGGGAATTATCTCCTGTGAGTTAGGGAATTATCTCCTGTGAGTTAGGGAATTATCTCCTGTGAGTTAGGGAATTATCGCCTGTGAGTTAGGGAATTATCTCCTGTGAGTTGGGAATTATCTCCTGTGAGTTGGGAATTATCTCCTGAGAGTTGGGAATTATCTCCTGTGAGTTGGGAATTATCTCCTGAGAGTTGGGAATTATCTCCTGAGAGTTGGGAATTATCTCCTGTGAGTTGGGAATTATCTCCTGAGAGTTTGGAAAAGTCTCCTGTGCAGGGTGTACATACTGCCTTCACCACCTCTATGGTACCTACCTAGCCTTGCCTCCTCCTACCCTCGGGGATGCGGGCCCTGGGGGGGGGGGTAGGATTACGCTGACCAGGCTTCCCAGGGGGGTACTGGCACCTGCTTCTATTGCCCCCCCCCTATTGCTGGGGATCTTGGTTGGGAAGGAGATTCCTGAAGGGCACAGTGGTGGGGGCGAGACACCTGTGGCCCCTGGTCACCGGGGCAGAACACTGGGAGGTTGGTGATTTCCGGGCGGCTGCCACCCACATGCCGAGCTCGGCTCACCCGCCCTCATTGCTCATCTTTGTTTTGTTATTGTGCGACTATGGTTTAGGACCCGACCCGAGCGCGCCCCCGCCCTGCCGCTTGTCTTCCCTGTCGGCCAATCAGGATCCTCGCTGCTGGGAAACCTGTTTCTCATACATGTCATTAAAGTGGAGCTGTCATTATAATTCCATCTTTGCAGCCAGTTTCTATAAAGATGCCCGCCTCCACCCGCATAGTCTGGCCCCTCCAGCACAGTCTGGCCCCCTCTGGCACAGTCTGGCCCCTCCAGCACAGTCTGGCCCCCACCGGCACAGTCTGGCCCCCTCCTGCACTGTCTGGACCCCACCTGCACAGTCTGGCCCCCTCCTGCACAGTCTGGCCCCCTCCTGCACAGTCTGGCCCCCTCCGGCACAGTCTGGACCCCTCCGGCACAGTCTGGACCCCTCCGGCACAGTCTGGACCCCTCCGGCACAGTCTGGACCCCTCCGGCACAGTCTGGACCCCTCCGGCACAGTCTGGACCCTTCCGGCACAGTCTGGACCCCTTTGGCACAGTCTGGACCCTTCGGAACAGTCTGGCCCCCCGGCACAGTCTGGCCCCCACCGGCACAGTCTGGTCCCTCCGGCACAGTCTTGACTCCTCTGGCACAGTCTGGACCCTCCGGAACAGTCTGGCCCCCCGGCACAGTCTGGCCCCTCCAGCACAGTCTGGACCCCTCCGGCACAGTCTGGACCCCTCCGGCACAGTCTGGACCCCTCCGGCACAGTCTGGCCCCCTCCGGCACAGTCTGGCCCCCTCCGGCACAGTCTGGCCCCCTCCTGCACAGTCTGGACCCCTCCGGCACAGTCTGGCCCCCTCCTGCACAGTCTGGCCCCCTCCTGCACAGTCTGGCCCCCTCCTGCACAGTCTGGCCCTCTCCGGCACAGTCTGGCCCCCTACAGTGCAGTCTGGCCCCCTCCGGCACAGTCTGGCCCCCTCCTGCACAGTCTGGCCCCTCTGGCACAGTCTGGTCCCTTTGGCACAGTCTGGCCCCCTCCAGCACAGTCTGGCCCCTCCTGTACAGTCTGGCCCCCACCGGCACAGCCTGGCCCCTCCAGCACAGTCTGGCCCCCTCCTGCACAGTCTGGCCCCCTCCAGCACAGTCTGGCCCCCTACGGCGCAGTCTGGCCCCCTCCGCACAGTCTGGCCCCTCCAGCACAGTCTGGTCCCTTTGGCACAGTCTGGCCCCCTCCAGCACAGTCTGACCCCTCTGGCACAGTCTGGTCCCTTTGGCACAGTCTGGCCCCCTCCTGCACAGTCTGGCCCCCTCCTGCACAGTTTGGCCCCCTCCTGCACAGTCTGGCCCCCTCCTGCACAGTCTGGCCCCCTCCTGCACAGTCTGGCCCCCTCCAGCACAGTCTGGCCCCCTCCAGCACAGTCTGGCCCCCTCCAGCACAGTCTGGCCCCCTCCTGCACAGTCTGGCCCCCACCGGCACAGTCTGGCCCCTCCAGCACAGTCTGGACCCCTCCGGCACAGTCTGGACCCCTCCAGCACAGTCTGGCCCCCTCCAGCACAGTCTGGACCCCTCCTGCACAGTCTGGACCCCTCCTGCACAGTCACAGTCTGGCCCCCTCCTGCACAGTCTGGCCCCCTCCTGCACAGTCTGGCCCCCTCCTGCACAGTCTGGCCCCCACCGGCACAGCCTGGCCCCTCCAGCACAGTCTGGCCCCCTCCTGCACAGTCTGGCCCCCTCCGGCACAGTCTGGCCCCCACCGGCACAGTCTGGCCCCCACCGGCACAGTCTGGCCCCCTCCAGCACAGTCTGGCCCCCACCGGCACAGTCTGGCCCCCACCGGCACAGTCTGGCCCCCACCTGCACAGTCTGGCCCCCTCCAGCACAGTCTGGCCCCCACCTGCACAGTCTGGCCCCCACCGGCACAGTCTGGCCCCCACCGGCACAGTCTGGCCCCCTCCAGCACAGTCTGGCCCCCTCCAGCACAGTCTGGCCCCCTCCGGAACAGTCTGGCCCCCTCCGACACAGTCTGGCCCCCTCCTGCACAGTCTGGCCCCCTCCTGCACAGTCTGGCCCCCTCCTGCACAGTCTGACCCCTCTGGCACAGTCTGGTCCCCTCCAGCACAGTCTGGCCCCCTCCAGCACAGTCTGGCCCCCTCCTGCACAGTCTGGCCCCCTCCGGCACAGTCTGGCCCCCTACAGCGCAGTCTGGCCCCCTACAGCGCAGTCTGGCCCCCTACAGCGCAGTCTGGCCCCCTCCGGCACAGTCTGGCCCCCTCCTGCACAGTCTGGCCCCCTCCGGCACAGTCTGACCCCTCTGGAAAAGTCTGGTCCCTTTGGCACAGTCTGGCCCCCTCCAGCACAGTCTGGCCCCTCCTGCACAGTCTGGCCCCCACCGGCACAGCCTGGCCCCTCCAGCACAGTCTGGCCCCCTCCTGCACAGTTTGGCCCCCTCCGGCACAGTCTGGCCCCCTCCGGCACAGTCTGGCCCCCTCCGGCACAGTCTGGCCCCTTTGGCACAGTCTGGCCCCTTTGGCACAGTCTGGCCCCTTTGGCACAGTCTGGCCCCCACCGGCACAGCCTGGCCCCTCCAGCACAGTCTGGCCCCCTCCTGCACAGTCTGGCCCCCTCCGGCACAGTCTGGCCCCCTACAGCGCAGTCTGGCCCCCTACAGCGCAGTCTGGCCCCCTACAGCGCAGTCTGGCCCCCTCCAGCACAGTCTGGCCCCCTCCTGCACAGTCTGGCCCCCTCCGGCACAGTCTGACCCCTCTGGCACAGTCTGGTCCCTTTGGCACAGTCTGGCCCCCTCCAGCACAGTCTGGCCCCTCCTGCATAGTCTGGCCCCCACCGGCACAGCCTGGCCCCTCCAGCACAGTCTGGCCCCCTCCTGCACAGTCTGGCCCCCTCCGGCACAGTCTGGTCCCCTCCAGCACAGTCTGGACCCTCCGGAACAGTCTGGCCCCCACCGGCACAGTCTGGCCCCTCCTGCACAGTCTGGCCCCCTCCGGCACAGTCTGGCCTCCTCCGGCACAGTCTGGCCTCCTCCGGCGCAGTCTGGCCCCCTCCGGCACAGTCTGGTCCCCTCCAGCACAGTCTGGACCCTCCGGAACAGTCTGGCCCCCCGGCACAGTCTGGCCCCCCTGGCATAGTATGGCTCCCCTGGCATAGTATGGCTCCCCTGGCACAGTCTGGCTCCCCTGGCACAGTCTGGCGCCCTCTGGCACAGTCTGGCCCCCCACGGCACAGTCTGGCCCCCTCCGGCACAGTTTGGACCCCCCTGCACAGTTTGGACCCCCTGACACAGTCTGGACCCCCCCGGCATAGTCTGGACCCTCCGGCACAGTCTGGACCCTCTTGGCACAGTCTGGCCCACCTTGCCCAGTTTGGACCCCCTGGCACACTCTGGCCCCTCCGGCACAGTCTGCCCCCTGGCACAGTCTGGACCCTCTGGTACAGTCTGCCCCCCTGGCACAGTCTGGCCCCACAGCACAGTATGGCCCCTCCAGCCTAACGCCCTTTCCTAGACTTAGATACAGAGTGGAAGGGTTAGACCCAACATAATGACCTTTCCGCTATCTGGACTTCTATTGGCTTTTTTTTTTTTAATCAAGAAACTACCCGTTGGTGTCTCTGCCGATAGAGCAGCAACAGAAGCGCTGGGATGGTTCTAATCCTTTCCCTCCACATCCAAGCAATGGCTGTCATTGGGCTGAAACAGGTGTAATGCAGGGTGTGTGTGAGGGAAGGTGAGCGTTACGGGAAAGGTGAGCGCTCACCCCCCCCCCACACTCACAGCGAATATGAAGAGGGCTCAGAGTGAAGAGCATGAAACACGGCAGCACAATGGGGAAGATAAACAGTGGCGCACACTCGGCTGCTCAAACACTGAACACAACAATGTGGAAATATGAGAATCTAAGAGCCTTACTTTCACTCTCTTCTCATTGCCGCGATGGCGAAAACACAGCCGCCAACCCGCAGCGCAGGCCAGAGACTATCATATCCGATTGGCCAATCGCATCAGGATCTATGGCGGTCGCCCAATAAGGACTTTCCTACTGCACGTGGTTTTTAAAGAGGAACAAAACCCGCGTTTGTTGACTTTCCTGGGTTTCGTTCCGCTTTCCTGGGGCGACCCTGCTGTGTGAAATCCCCCAAATCACCAGGTTTTGTTCCACTTTAAAGGATTTTGACTATCCTGGGTTTTGGTCCTTGCCCCCGGGCAGAGCCGGATTGAGTGTGGTGGGGGCCCCTGGACACAAAATCTGGTGGAGGCGGCAGAGCACAGCCCCTCACTGATGGTGGCCCCAGCCCCTCACTAATGCTGTAATGGTGGCCCCGGCCCCTCACTGATGGTGGCCCCAGCCCCTCACTGATGGTAGCCCCAGCACAGCCCCTCACTGATGGTGGCCCTAGCGCAGCACTTGCTGGAGGCGGCAGAGCACAGCCCCTCACTGATGGTGGCCCCTTACTGATGGTGGCCCCAGCCCCTCACTAATGGTGTAATGGTGGCCCCAGCCCCTCCCTAATGGTCTAATGGTGGCCCCGGCCCCTTACTGATGGTGGCCCCAGCCCCTCCCTAATGGTCTAATGGTGGCCCCGGCCCCTCACTGATGGTGGCCCCAGCCCCTCACTAATGCTGTAATGGTGGCCCTGGCCCCTCACTAATGGTGGCCCCAGCACAGCCCCTCACTGGTAGTGGTCCCTTACTGATGGTGGCCCTAGCGCAGCACCTGCTGGAGGTGGCAGAGCACAGCCCCTCATTGATGGTGACCCCGGACCCTTACTGATGGTGGCCCCAGCCCCTCACTGATGGTGGCCCCAGCCCCTCACTGATGGTGGCCCCAGCCCCTCACTGATGGTGACCCAAGCAGATGGCAGCCCCGGTGTAGCCCCTCGTTGATGGTGGCCCCGGTGCAGCCCATCACTGATGGTGGCCCCTCGTTGATGGTGGCCCCGGTGCAGCCCCTCACTGATGGTGGCCCCTCGTTGATGGTGGCCCCTCACTGATGGTGGCCCCGGTGCAGCCCTCGCTGGAGGCGGCAGATCGCGGCACCTGTTAGACAGCGCGTTACTTTGTTACTTTTCTGCTTCTGGAGTTGAAGTAATTTGGAAGTTTTTAGAAGCCAAACTTTCTGCATTACTGAGTCCCTGCAGACGGGAGCGAGGAATGCGGCACCTAATCCTTCCCCCCTCCTCCAGTGTGTTTAGTGCTCAGCAGCCATTGTTGTGTGTGGCCACTAAAGTACACAACCCGGCTCAGGAAACAATACAGGAGAGTTTCGTATTGACAAGAGCCGACATTCTTTTCCTCTCGCCAGGTAGCCGACGCTCGGGACTGCCGTGGCCCCTGCGTGTGGCCCCCAGCTGGCAAACTGTCACTCACAGGGGCCATAGGGGCATCCCACAGGAGGGCCAGGTGCTGGGATAATGAGCCCTATTAACATGGCTGTGGGGGGCCAAACCGCAGAGTGACAGCCTGGAATCTGCCGTCCAATCAGCAATATTATTCTGTGGGCTACCCATAAGGCTGTGCAGAGCTTGGGGCCCGATTTATGAGGGGGCCACTCGGGCCCATTATAGCTCAGCACAGCCCAGCGAAGCACGAGACAAATATATATTCGCCCATGTTTCCTACTCTGTGCTGAGTTGTGAGCGCCGGTCAGGGTGCTGCGCAGTGAGGCTCAATCCCATAGAACACAATGGGAAGGTTGTGAAGCAATTTATTAGATCTTCAGTTTGCTAAGCTAAGGAACCCCAGCCCCCTGTACCCACAAGCCAGGGAACCCCAACCCCCCTGTACCCACAAGCCAGGGAACCCCAACCCCCCTGTACCCACAAGCCAGGGAACCCCAACCCCCCGTACCCACAAGCCAGGGAACCCCAACCCCCCTGTACCCACAAGCCAGGGAACCCCAACCCCCCTGTACCCACAAGCCAGGGAACCCCAACCCCCCGTACCCACAAGCCAGGGAACCCCAACCCCCCTGTACCCACAAGCCAAGGAACCCCGGCCCCACTGTACCCAGCCCCACTGTACCCACAAGCCAAGGAACCCCAGCCCCCTGTACCCAGCCCCACTGTACCCACAAGCCAAGGAACCCCAGCCCCCTGTCCCCAGCCCCACTGGACCCACAAGCCAAGGAACCCCAGCCCCACTGGACCCACAAGCCAAGGAACCCCAGCCCCCTGTCCCCAGCCCCACTGTACCCACAAGCCAAGGAACCCCAACCCCCCTGTACCCACAAGCCAAGGAACCCCAGACCCCTGTACCCAGCCCCACTGTACCCACAAGCCAAGGAACCCCAGCCCCCTGTACCCACAAGCCAAGGAACCCCAGCCCCCTGTACCCAGCCCCACTGTACCCACAAGCCAAGGAACCCCAGCCCCCTGTACCCAGCCCCACTGTACCCACAAGCTAAGGAACCCCAGCCCCCTGTACCCAGCCCCACTGTACCCACAAGCCAAGGAACCCCAGCCCCCTGTACCCAGCCCCACTGTAACCACAAGCCAAGGAACCCATCCCCCAATGTTATAGTCCCAGCATCATGGTTGGGTGGTCCTTAGCAGGGCCGGCCAGGGGTTGGGAAAATCCAGGGCTGGTTTTTGGCCCCAGTCTGCCCCTGCCTCTGCCCTGCCTCCATCTCCTAGACCTGAGGCAAGATGGCTGCCCCCAGTGCTGGAATTGCCGGAAGAACAGCGAAGGATAGGGGGTGTGGTAGTTTTCTTAGGGGGCAATTTTGGCAAATGTTTAATTTTCTAAACCTTATATAAGGTGAAACGATATAAAAAGGGCCGAAAAAATATAAAATAAATAATATAAATTAAAAATATATAAAATACCATCTTTAAAACCACAAATGCCATTGTGGGATGTGATTAGTGTTATGTGGTATATGCTAGTGGTATACAGTGCGCTGTTTATGCAAGTCCCGCTATGCCTGCACTAGACTTTACCTCGCACAGGCTTCATCTCCCTGGCATCTCACTGGCACACTTAGTAAATCGGGACCCAAATACTCAGCCTTGCCGGGCCCCTCCATGTGCCCCGACATCTGCCCCTCTGTGTCTGTACAGCCAAACGCCCGCACACAGCATATGGCGGATGAGGCTCCTCATTACTCATTGATGAGCTATGACAGCAGCGTGGGATGACATCTTGTTATGGCGGCTGAGATGCATCGGAAAAAGGCCACCGCGCTGCACATGCTCATTAGCTCAATAGGGACTATATATATATATATATATCATACCTCCCAAGTGTCCAGATTCAGAATGCCCTGGTGTGAAACCCCCCAGGTCCAAAGGCACATGGATGGGGGCCCCATTTCCGCTCACCTGATGGGGCACTGTAATGGCACATGGATGGGGGCCCCATTTCCGCTCACCTGATGGGGTCCTGTAATGGCACATGGATGGGGGCCCCATTTCCGCTCACCTGATGGGGCACTGTAATGGCACATGGATGGGGGCCCCATTTCCGCTCACCTGATGGGGCCCTGTAATGGCACATGGATGGGGGCCCCATTTCCGCTCACCTGATGGGGTCCTGTAATGGCACATGGATGGGGGCCCCATTTTCGCTCACCTGATGGGGTCCTGTAATGGCACATGGATGGGGGCCCCATTTCCGCTCACCTGATGGGGTCCTGTAATGGCACATGGATGGGGGCCCCATCTCCGCTCACCTGATGGGGCCCTGTAATGGCACATGGATGGGGGCCCCATTTCTGCTCACCTGATGGGGTTCTGTAATGGCACATGGATGGGGGGCCCCATTTCTGCTCACCTGATGGGGTCCTGTAATGGCACATGGATGGGGGCCCCATTTCCGCTCACCTGATGGGGTCCTGTAATAGAACATGGTTGGGGCCCCATTTCCACTCACCTGATGGGGTCCTGTAATGGCACATGGATGGGGGGCCCCATTTCCGCTCACCTGATGGGGTCCTGTAATGGCACATGGATGGGGGGCCCCATTTCCACTCACCTGATGGGGTCATGTAATGGCACATGGATGGGGGCCCCATTTCTGCTCACCTGATGGGGTCATGTAATGGCACATGGATGGGAGGCCCCATTTCTGCTCACCTGATGGGGTCCTGTAATGGCACATGGATGGGGGCCCCATTTCCGCTCACCTGATGGGGTCCTGTAATGGCACATGGATGGGGGCCCCATTTCCGCTCACCTGATGGGGTCCTGTAATAGAACATGGTTGGGGCCCCATTTCCACTCACCTGATGGGGTCCTGTAATGGCACATGGATGGGGGGCCCCATTTCTGCTCACCTGATGGGGTCCTGTAATGGCACATGGATGGGGGCCCCATTTCCGCTCACCTGATGGGGTCCTGTAATGGCACATGGATGGGGGCCCCATTTCCGCTCACCTGATGGGGTCCTGTAATAGAACATGGTTGGGGCCCCATTTCCACTCACCTGATGGGGTCCTGTAATGGCACATGGATGGGGGGCACCATTTCTGCTCACCTGATGGGGTCCTGTAATGTCACATGGATGGGGGCCCCATTTCCGCTCACCTGATGGGGTCCTGTAATGGCACATGGATGGGGGCCCCATTTCCGCTCACCTGATGGGGTCCTGTAATGGCACATGGATGGGAGCCCCATTTCCGCTCACCTGATGGGGTCCTGTAATGGCACAAGGATGGGGGCCCCATTTCCGCTCACCTGATGGGGTCCTATAATGGCACATGGATGGGGGCCCAATTTCCGCTCACCTGATGGGGTCCTGTAATGGCACAAGGATGGGGGCCCCATTTCCGCTCACCTGATGGGGTCCTGTAATGGCACAAGGATGGGGGCCCAATTTCCGCTCACCTGATGGGGTCCTGTAATGGCACACGGATGGGGGCCACATTTCCGCTCACCTGATGGGGTCCTGTAATGGCACATGGATGGGGGCCCCATTTCCGCTCACCTGATGGGATCCTGTAATGGCACAAGGATGGGGGCCACATTTCCGCTCACCTGATGGGGTCCTGTAATGGCACATGGATGGGGGCCCCATTGACACTCACCTAATAGATGAGCCCCCCTACCCTATAGGGCAGACGTTGTGGCTGTACGGGTCCCCTATTCCTAGTGGGGCCCCTATATATAGAGCACACTAGCTATAGGGCCCCTGTGTCGCTCGGCATAGGGCGTATTACCATCCTTTGTGCGCTTTTCACTTCCATTAATCCCTAAATAAATCTCGGGATGCTTGGCACAGAAGCCCCATCGGTCGCCCCCGCCAGGTGCCCAACCCCGGGGCCCCAACCTTGCCGCTTGACACTAGATTGGCTGACGTCCACCATTTACATGGCACCCACCTGCGCGCTGACATATATGATTAGGGGACTGGTGATAGGGAGCCAAACACTGATACTCACCACAAAGGTGGGGAGGGGCGCGCGCGCGCGCTACAACTTGTTAGCCCGGGTGCCGGTCACTTGCTGCAGGGAGGTACAGGTACGGGGCCCAGTCAGTCAAGAGGGCCCGGAGGGCGGCCTGGTCACTTCTCACTTTTATTGCAGAGTTTGCGCTGCCGGGTGCAGTGGAGTCAAATCCAGATAGACCTTAGTGATGTAGGTCACATGACACGGTGCATAACACAGACAGGAAATCATAGAGATCGCCTAACACGCTGACCTACCTCCTACATTGAGGTTGTATTGGAGCTTACATCAGATGCCAGGAGTCATGTGACCTTTTTTTTGCTGCTTGGTATGTTCATGATATTCTCGCATTTATTTATTTTGTGCAACTGAGACAAAGGGATTGTTTGGGTTCTAAGTTGCAATATGCAGACGCTCGCATGTATCAGGCGCATGTATCAGCATCACATGACACCTGCTGCTATTGCGCAACTTCGTTTGGGTTGGGTCCGAGTTTCCCCCGAATATAAGACAGGTCTTATATTAAGCCGTGATGTGTCCTCGCCCTCCTTTACAGCCAAGATGTGGCCACTTGGTAGGTAGGTATTAGTGATGGAGGCGGGGCCGGGAGCGGGGGGCGGGGTAATAGAGGAATGTGGAGGGGAAGAAAAACACATTTGCAGAATCTGGATTTTCAGGTTTTTGGTTGTCACGCACATGGGAATAAACCTCCACGACCGGCTCCTTGTCCGGCCCTGGAAGTGGCCTTGTTTTTCCATGTTACACAGGAGACGGCCGCTGGTGGGTTTTGTTCCACTTTAATCCAGGTCACATGCTCTAGGAATATTTGCTCCATGTTTTAGATGCTGCTGGTGGGTTTTGTTCTGCTTTAATTACAGGTCACATGATCTAGGAATATTTGGTCCATGTTTTAGATGCTGCTGGTGGGTTTTGTTCTGCTTTAATTACAGGTCACATGATCTAGGAATATTTGGTCCATGTTTTAGATGCTGCTGGTGGGTTTAGTTCCGCTTTAATTACAGGTCACATGCTCTAGGAATATTTGGCTTATGTTGTAGATTCTGCTGGTGGGTTTTGTTCTGCTTTATTTACAGGTCACATGATCTAAGAATATTTGGTCCATGTTATAGATTCTGCTGGTGGGTTTTGTTCCGCTTTAATTACAGGTCACATGATCTAGGAATATTTGGTCCATGTTATAGATTCTGGTGGTGGGTTTAGTTCCGCTTTAATTACAGGTCACATGATCTTGGAATATTTGGCTTATGTTGTAGATTCTGCTGGTGGGTTTAGTTCCGCTTTATTTACAGGTCACATGATCTAAGAATATTTGGTCCATGTTATAGATTCTGCTGGTGGGTTTTGTTCCGCTTTAATTACAGGTCACATGATCTAGGAATATTTGGTCCATGTTATAGATTCTGCTGGTGGGTTTAGTTCCGCTTTAATTACAGGTCACATGATCTAGGAATATTTGCTCCATGTTGTAGATTTTGCTGGTGGGTTTAGTTCCGCTTTAATTACAGGTCACATGATCTAGGAATATTTGGTCCATGTTATAGATTCTGGTGGTGGGTTTAGTTCCGCTTTAATTACAGGTCACATGATCTAGGAATATTTGGTCCATGTTATAGATTCTGGTGGTGGGTTTTGTTCCGCTTTAATTACAGGTCACATGATCTAGGAATATTTGGTCCATGTTTTAGATGCTGCTGGTGGGTTTTGTTCTGCTTTAATTACAGGTCACATGATCTAAGAATATTTGGTCCATGTTATAGATTCTGCTGGTGGGTTTAGTTCCGCTTTAATTACAGGTCACATGATCTAGGAATATTTGGTCCATGTTTTAGATTCTGCTGGTGGGTTTTGTTCCGCTTTAATTACAGGTCACATGATCTAAGAATATTTGGTCCATGTTATAGATTCTGCTGGTGGGTTTAGTTCCGCTTTAATTGCAGGTCACATGATCTAGGAATATTTGGTCCATGTTATAGATTCTGCTGGTGGGTTTAGTTCCGCTTTAATTACAGGTCACATGATCTAGGAATATTTGGTCCATGTTTTAGATTCTGCTGGTGGATTTTGTTCCGCTTTAATTACAGGTCACATGATCTAGGAATATTTGGTCCATGTTATAGATTCTGGTGGTGGGTTTTGTTCCGCTTTAATTACAGGTCACATGATCTAAGAATATTTGGTCCATGTTATAGATTCTGCTGGTGGGTTTAGTTCCGCTTTAATTACAGGTCACATGATCTAGGAATATTTGGTCCATGTTTTAGATTCTGCTGGTGGGTTTTGTTCCGCTTTAATTACAGGTCACATGATCTAAGAATATTTGGTCCATGTTATAGATTCTGCTGGTGGGTTTAGTTCCGCTTTATTTACGGGTCACATGATTTAGGAATATTTGGTCCATGTTGTAGATTCTGCTGGTGGGTTTAGTTCCGCTTTAATTGCAGGTCACATGATCTAGGAATATTTGGTCCATGTTTTAGATTCCGCTGGTGGGTTTAGTTCCGCTTTAATTACAGGTCACATGATCTAGGAATATTTGGTCCATGTTTTAGATTCTGCTGGTGGGTTTAGTTCCGCTTTAATTACAGGTCACATGATCTAGGAATATTTGGTCCATGTTTTAGATTCTGCTGGTGGGTTTAGCTCCGCTTTAATTACAGGTCACATGATCTAGGAATATTTGGTCCATGTTTTAGATTCTGCTGGTGGGTTTTGTTCCGCTTTAATTACAGGTCACATGATCTAGGAATATTTGGTCCATGTTATAGATTCCGCTGGTGGGTTTTGTTCCTCTTTAATTACAGGTCACATGATCTAGGAATATTTGGTCCATGTTATAGACTCTGCTGGTGGGTTTAGTTCCGCTTTAATTACAGGTCACATGCTCTAGGAATATTTGATCCATGTTATAGACTCTGCTGGTGGGTTTAGTTCCGCTTTAATTACAGGTCACATGATCTAGGAATATTTGGTCTGCTTTAGATGCTGCTGGTGGGTTTAGTTCCGCTTTAATTACAGGTCACATGATCTAGGAATATTTGGACTGCTTTAGATTCTGCTGGTGGGTTTTGATCAGCTTTAATTGAGGGTCACGTCTTTAAAGTGGACCAAAACCCAGGCTTTGAATATTGTATGTGTGGATATATATATATATATATGGGGGAGGTCACATGATCGGCTTTCTGTATATGGGATAAGCAGCCGTCCAGACCTGAGTAATCGCTGAGTCGTCCGTGGCGCGCTCCCGCCAGGTGTGTCATGTGACCGGCGGGGCTTCGCAGAGTAATCAGCTGACTCATCTCCCCGTCGCCCCTTTAAGCTTTTGGCGGACAAGTCGCTGCAGGGACGCGGCGGTGGCATCCCGCCGGACGGGTTCTTCCTGACGACGCGACGCGGGTCATGGGAAAACCTGAAATGCGCCCAAAAGCCTGGGACACCTGATAGGACTGAACGCACTCACCTAATGTGCCCCATGGAATCCCTGAAGACACCCCTGCCTGCCACCCAACCTTCCCTCTGCAACCTAGGTTCCCTTAAGTAAATGGCAAGCAGGGGTGTCTTCAGGGATTCCACCCTGCACTTGTTAACATCAATGGCAATTAAAAGACCCAGAACCGGATTAATTGCTGCCCTTGTTAACATGTTATGGAATCCTTGAAGACACTCCTGCCTGCCATCCAACCTTCCCCCTGCAACCTAGGCACCCCTTAAGTAAATGGCAAACAGGGGTTGTCTTCAGGGATTCCACCCTGGGCCATATTAATTGCTGCTCTTGTTAACATGTCATGGAATCCCTGAAGACACCCCTGCTTTCCATCCAACCTTCCCTCTGCAACCTAGGTTCCCTTAAGTAAAAGGCAAGCAGGGATGTCTTCGGGGATTCCACTCTGCTCTTGTTAACATCAATGGAAATTAAAAGACCCAGAACCGGATTAATTGCTACCTTGTTAACATATTAGGGAGGCCCCAGGGTGGAATCCCTGAAGACACCCCTGCTGCCATCCAACCTTCTCCCTGTAACCTAGGCACCCCTAAATTTAAAGACCCAGAACAGGATTAATTGCTACTCTTATTAACATGTGGTGGAGGCCCCAGGGTGGAATCCCTGAAGACACCCCTGCATACCTTCCAACCTTCCCTCTGCAACCTAGGCACCCCTTAAGTAAATGGCAAGCAGGGGTGTCTTCGGGGATTCCACCCTGGGGCCGAATTAATTGCTGCTCTTGTTAACATGTCATGGAATCCCTGAAGACACTCCTGCCTGCCATCCAACCTTCCCCCTGCAACCTAGGCATCCCTTAAATAAATGGCAAGCAGGGGTGTCTTCAGGGATTCCACCCTGGGGCCGGATTAATTGCTGCCCTTGTTAACATGTCATGGAATCCCTGAAGACACCCCAGCATACCATCCAAAGCTCCAGAAACTGTTGCTATGCCCCGGCCTCTCTATAAATCTATCTATAAATAGTCTCCGCTCGTAGAAGCAGGTGCCAACGCGACGAGAGGCGCGGGCACATCTTACGCAACAATTAACAATGCTGGCAGCCGGGAGAGGACGAGGGCGGGGCCGGTCAGGCCGCTTCCACAGGCTGTGACCCGCTCGCCCCGTCCCATGGGTGTGACCCCACTAATGAGCCCTTTCTTTGTTATCACTTCCTGTGTGCGACGCCTCTCCTGCCCCCCCCCCCCCCCCCCCCGACCACGCCAACGCAGCCCCGTAATCACCAACCTCCCGGCCATCACCGGGGACCAGAAGTCACCCGGGCCCTAAATATCGCCACCCATCGGCCAATAGGAACCCCCATATCATATGCCATTATATATTATACCCACCAGCTATCTCCCCTAATGCCCCACCATGCCCAGAGGGGTATCTGGGGTAAAGAGTCGTTACATTATAGGTTATAGGGGCCCAGCCATCACATTATAGGTTATAGGGGCCCAGCCGTCACATTATAGGTTATAGGGGCACAGCTGTCACATTATAGGTTATAGGGGCCCAGCCATCACATTATATGTTATAGGGGCCCAGCCATCACATTATAGGTTATAGGGGCCCAGCCATCACATTATATGTTATAGGGGCCCAGCCATCACATTATAGGTTATAGGGGCCCAGCCATCACATTATAGGTTATAGGGGCCCAGCCATCACATTATAGGTTATAGGGGCCCAGCCATCACATTATAGGTTATGAGGGGCCCAGCCATCACATTATAGGTTATAGGGGCCCAGCCATCACATTATATGTTATAGGGGCCCAGCCATCACATTATAGGTTATAGGGGCCCAGCCATCACATTATATGTTATAGGGGCCCAGCCATCACATTATAGGTTATATGGGACCCAGCCATCACATTATATGTTATAGGGGCCCAGCCATCACATTATAGGTTATAGGGGCCCAGCCATCACATTATAGGTTATGAGGGGCCCAGCCATCACATTATAGGTTATAGGGGCCCAGCCATCACATTATAGGTTATAGGGGCCCAGCCGTCACATTATAGGTTATAGGGGCCCAGCCGTCACATTATAGGTTATAGGGGCCCAGCCATCACATTATAGGTTATAGGGGCCCAGCCATCACATTATAGGTTATAGGGGCCCAGCCATCACATTATAGGTTATAGGGGCCCAGCCATCACATTATAGGTTATAGGGGCCCAGCCGTCACATTATAGGTTATAGGGGCCCAGCCATCAAATTATAGGTTATAGGGGCCCAGCCATCACATTATAGGTTATAGGGGCCCAGCCGTCACATTATAGGTTATGAGGGGCCCAGCCATCACATTATATGTTATAGGGGCCCAGTCGTCACATTATAGGTTATAGGGGCCCAGCCGTCACATTATAGGTTATAGGGGCCCAGCCATCACATTATAGGTTATAGGGGCCCAGCCATCACATTATAGGTTATAGGGGCCAGCCATCACATTATAGGTTATAGGGGCCCAGCCATCACATTATAGGTTATAGGGGCCCAGCCATCACATTATAGGTTATAGGGGCCCAGCCATCACATTATAGGTTATAGGGGCCCAGCCATCACATTATAGGTTATAGGGGCCCAGCCGTCACATTATAGGTTATAGGGGCCCAGCCGTCACATTATAGGTTATAGGGGCCCAGCCATCACATTATAGGTTATAGGGGCCCAGCCATCACATTATAGGTTATAGGGGCCCAGCCATCACATTATAGGTTATAGGGGCCCAGCCATCACATTATAGGTTATAGGGGCCCAGCCGTCACATTATAGGTTATAGGGGCCCAGCCATCACATTATAGGTTATAGGGGCCCAGCCATCACATTATAGGTTATAGGGGCCCAGCCGTCACATTATAGGTTATAGGGGCCCAGCCATCACATTATAGGTTATAGGGGCCCAGCCATCACATTATAGGTTATAGGGGCCCAGCCATCACATTATAGGTTATAGGGGCCCAGCCATCACATTATAGGTTATAGGGGCCCAGCCATCACATTATAGGTTATAGGGGCCCAGCCATCATATTATAGGTTATGAGGGGCCCAGCCATCACATTATAGGTTATAGGGGCCCAGCCATCCCATTATAGGTTATAGGGGCCCAGCCATCACATTATAGGTTATAGGGGCCCAGCCATCCCATTATAGGTTATAGGGGCCCAGCCATGACATTATAGGTTATAGGGGCCCAGCCATCACATTATAGGTTATAGGGGCCCAGCCATCACATTATAGGTTATAGGGGCCCAGCCATCACATTATAGGTTATAGGGGCCCGGCCATGACATGGTTATATTCCAGGGCGTTTGGATTCCAGGGCTAACGCCGTCTCCTTATTTTCCCTCACAGGATGTTTGGCGGGCTGGATTCCAGGGCTAACCTCGTCTCCTTATTTCCCCTCACAGGGTGTTTGGCAGGCTGGATTCCAGGGCTAACGCCGTCTCCTTATTTCCCCTCACAGGATGTTTGGCGGGCATTGTGAGGACAGACCGGAGCATCTCAGCGGTGCTGGGCGTTGACGTCACCCTCAAGTGTTTCTACGAGGCTCAGGACGGGGAGACGGTGTCCCAAGCCGCCTGGTTTAAGAAAAGCTCCAACGGGCAGGTGATCCAGATGGCCATCATGAACGCCCAGCTGGGCACCTACCTGTACGGCGAGTACGAAAAGCGCCTGACCCAGGTGGCTCCGCTCAACCCCAAGAACAGCACCATCGTCCTGAAGAACGCGGTGCAGGCCGACGAGGGCGTCTACCAGTGTCGGGTCAATACCTTCCCAGCCGGGACCTTCGAGGCCGAGGTGCAGCTCAAAGTGCTCGGTAAGAGGTCAATGGTAACCCCTAGCAACGGGAAACTCACAACAAGTGCCCCCTAGCAACAAGAAACTCCCAAGTGCCCCCTAGCAACAAGAAACTCCCAAGTGCCCCCTAGCAACGGGAAAGCCAACCAAGTACCCCCTAGCAACAAGAAACTCCAATCATGAATCCCCTAGCAACAGGAAACTCACAACAAGTGCCCCCTAGCAACGGGAAAGCCAACCAAGTACCCCCTAGCAACAAGAAACTCCAACCGAGTACTCCCTAGCAACAAGAAACTCAAACCGAGTACCCCCTAGCAACAGGAAACTCCAACCAAGTACCCCCTAGAACAAGAAACTCCAGCTGAGTACCCACTAGCAACAGGAACCTCCAAGCAAGTGCCCCCTAGCAAGCAGAACCTCCAACCAAGTACCCCCTAGCAACAGGAACCTCCAACCAATTGCCCCCTAGCGACCGGAACCTCCTACTAAGTACCCCCTAGCAACAGGAACCTCCATCCAAGTGCCCCCTAGCAACCGCAACCTCCCACCAAGTACCCCCTAGCAACAGGAACCTCCAACCAAGTGCCCCCTAGCAACCGGAACCTCCAACCAAGTACCCCCTAGCAACAGAAACTCCCACCAAGTACCCCTTAGCAACAGAAACCTCCAACCAAGTACCCCCTAGCAACAGCAAACTCCCACCAAGTACCCCCTAGCAACAGGAAACAACCACCAAATACCCCCTAGCAACAGGAAACTCCCACCAAGTGCCCCCTAGCAACCAGAACCTCCAACCAAGTACCCCCTAGCAACAGAAACCTACAACCAAGTACCCCCTAGCAACAGGAAACTCCCACCAAGTACCCCCTAGCAACAGGAAACTCCTGTCTGTGTTCTTACCCAGACTCCTTTGTGTCGGCAGTGCCCCCGTTGCCCACGCTGAACCCGGGCCCCCGGCTGGTGGAGGGAGTGGGCCAGACGCTGGCGGCGTCGTGCACGGCGGAGGGTAACCCGGCACCCGGCCTGTCCTGGGAAACGCAGGTGACGGGCTCCAACACTACGCGCACCGCCATTCACCAGCGCTCAGCATCGGTGACCAGCGAGTTCTACGTGGTGCCGGCCCGAAGCATGAACGGCAAGGCCCTGACCTGCGTCATCGCCCACCCTGGATTCCGGGAGGAGAAGAGGGTCACCCACCTGCTCTCCGTCATGTGTAAGTACAACCAGGCTAATTAGTATAGACGGCACCCACCGATAAATCCTAATTATGGTGCCCAGCTCTGGTAAGTACTGTAATTTATTATTATTTATAATTATTATTATTAATTATTAGTTATTATTATTAATTATTATTTCTATTATTATTATTTATCTAATTAACAGTTTAATTATTTCTAATTGATTCTTATTATTTAATTATTATTTATTATTATTATTTATTATTATTTATTATTATTTATTATTATTTATTATTAATTATTAATTATTATTTATATTATTATGATTTATCTAATTAACAGTTTAATTATTTCTAATTGATTCTTATTATTTAATTATTATTTATTATTATTATTTATTATTAATTATTATTAATTATTATTTATTATTTATTATTATTAATTATTATTTATATTATTATTATTATTTATCTAATTAACAGTTTAATTATTTCTAATTGATTCTTATTATTTAATTATTATTTATTATTATTATTTATTATTAATTATTATTAATTATTATTTCTATTATTATTATTTATCTAATTAACAGTTTAATTATTTCTAATTGATTCTTATTATTTAATTATTATTTATTATTATTATTTCTTCTTCTTATTATTATTTATTAGTTATTATTATTAATTATTATTTCTATTATTATAATTAATTATTAGTTATTATTAATTAATTATTATTATAATTATTATAATTATTATTAATTATTATTATTTATCTAATTAACAGTTTAATTATTTCTAATTGATTCTTATTATTTAATTATTATTATTATTATTTAATTATTATTATTATCATCATCATTAATTAATGTTATTATTTATTATTTTACATACATGTGGTGCACCACTAATAATAAATATAAATATATAAACACAGAGCAGAAAGAATGCCTCTATTAGGTCTAATTAGGAGGTATTGGCTCCTTGGTTGGCTCCTATTCTTAGAGACACTACTCCTTTAACACTTCTAGTGTCAAAATTCAAATTAGGAATACAGAGCTCATTCTTAGAACGCTGCACCTTTAGCACCTCAGGTATCAAAGTTCAAATTGTAAATATAAAACTACAGAGAAATGCTGCTAGCAGTTTTCTTAACAGGTGACACTGGCTCTTTAAATAGTCCTTGTTTATATAGTGGTAGAGTTATAATTCTTCCTCTTCCATTCAAAGTGATATCTGGCTGTAGTTCTTTCTTATACAGTATTTTCAGTGCCCATAAACTTATAAAGTCACCACTGTGCCCGTCACCGTTGCTAGGTACTCTTACCGGCTGGTGAATGAATATAGAGCTGTATATATTAACTCCTCTTAGATCTTTCTCCTCTATGTAGATATCCAATTAGGGGCTATAGGTGCTGGTTGCACTAGATTTCAGCTCACCAGGGTAGTACAGGTGTAGGATAAAACAAAAGAGAGAAAATCTAGTGTATTCCCGCTTTTTAATATTAAAAATTATAAAATGCAACCTACAAGTGCGCACTCACATTTAAAAAGTGACAAATCGCTTGTTTTAAGGATAGGCGAGGCTCTCACCCGACTCCAGTCACCACGGCCGTTGGTGTTACTGTTTAGAAGGGCGGGATAGCTATCGCAAGTGGATCCTCTTTGGTTTCATATGCCTGTCGCCATCAACGCGTTTCACTGCCAGCGGCAGCTTTATCAAGACTGGCGAGGCGGCTGTAAGTCACTGCTGATATAGTTTTGGAGTGTGACATCACTCCTTTTCAGCCCTATTAGAGCAGCTAATTAAGTACCTGTATGCTGCAGCTGATCATCTAAGTCCGGCTGTGTGTTTTCCTGGGATTTCCCTCTCTCTGTCAGTTGGATTTCACTTTGTTTGTTATCCTTTATGTTTAGCAAGAAACTGGGGCTGCATTACCAGCGTCCCTCAGTTTGCTATCTGGTTTTATAATAGGGGAAGCCAAATAAAGCGCCTGTTGACAGGAGCAGGGTGAAAGTCTCTCCTTTACAAAGACATCATTTCTACATAAAATACATAGTCTTCCCGGACAGGTTCCTTATTATTAATTGATGGCTGATGACATAAGCCTCAACTGTACTTGCAATATCTAGCATCTGTTGTAGGACATAATTACTACTTATTTTGTGATATTAATTATACATGTGTCCTCTAAATGACTACTAACATACTCATTGTAATAAAAAATAAAAAATATATGTGAAGTGAATCAAAGTGTTCAATAAGCACCCGTTAATCTTTAAGGGTGTGTGGAAGTGAATTAGGGCTTACCTAAAGCTGTGTGTATATTACAGTTACCATTGGGGGACCGTGATGGGTTCCAAGTGAGTTTGTGTGGATGGATTAAAGCTTACCTAAACCTATATTGCTCCTCAGTGATTGGGATGCTGTGAACTTATTAGGCATTAACCATTAAACCATAATAAAGGAATTATTATACTTATAGTGCATGAATCTAAGAAGTGTCAATGAAACAGTTGAGGTCAAATTCCACATTTAACCCCTTGGGTGCTAAAGTGTCCAACGTGTAAATCCAAAAGCTCTCCCTACGTGAGATGTCCCTAATTAAGTGAGATCCCCTCCAGTGTCGTTCTATTTTATCTATGCCCATAAATGATGCTAGGCTTGGGTTTTGAGAATGATGTGTTTTAAAGTGGGCTGACAAGTTGTGGGTTTCTAGCCCTTTTTTTATATTGTAAAGGTGCTCTCTAATGCGTATCTTAAGTGGCCGGCTGGTTCTGCCTATATATACTGTTCACCACTAATAATAGTCAATGATGGCGTGCTCACCGATGTACTCAACTAGGTAAATTAAATGAAGCCTGGGGTGTAATATTTCCCCAGGGGTCAAGGAAGAGGGAGCACAACCAATAAGTAATCTACAAATTATTTATTCAAAGTACAAGCAAAAAAGACATTTAAAAACAACACATAAGACACATAAAAAAAAACCCCCCATGCTGACCCTAGTAACAATCTTTCCTCAAGATAACCCACATAATACAAAGCTGCGGCCGATATTAAATACGTTATAAATCTATCCCCCTGTCTAGGCAAGTGTAATCCTAAATCAGTGTCCTAAAAATCACAATCAATATCCTAAAAAAAACCCCCATAATCAATAATCCATAATCAACAATCAAGAAACAATGTCTAAAGCCTATATACCTTACATTTTATTTGTGCCAAATACCTATAACCCCACATAATGAATCAATATAATATGTATATAAAGTAAGGCCCTTAACCATCAAAATTAAACATATGTTGTACAGAATATTATCCTATAAAGAAGGGAGAATTTTCATCTAACATCTAAACAATTGGACATATTGTAAAGTGCATAGCGCCAAATAATAACCAAGTGACATAAAAAAAAGCCAGGGGCAGCTGGAGAGAACAGACCACAGCCGAGGAGGAAAGCCAGGGGCAGCTGGAGAGGACAGACCACAGCCGGGGAGGAAAGCCAGGGGCAGCTGGAGAGAACAGACCACAGCCGGGAAAGGAAAGCCAGGGGCAGCTGGAGAGGACAGACCACACCCGGGGAGGAAAGCCGGGGGCAGCTGGAGAGGACAGACCACAGCCGGGGAGGAAAGCCAGGGGCAGCTGGAGAGGACAGACCACACCCGGGGAGGAAAGCCGGGGGCAGCTGGAGAGGACAGACCACAGCCGGGGAGGAAAGCCAGGGGCAGCTGGAGAGGACAGACCACAGCCGGGGAGGAAAGCCAGGGGCAGCTGGAGAGAACCGACCACAGCCGGGGAGGAAAGCCAGGGGCAGCTGGAGAGGACAGACCACAGCCGGGGAGGAAAGCCAGGGGCAGCTGGAGAGGACAGACCACAGCCGGGGAGGAAAGCCAGGGGCAGCTGGAGAGGACAGACCACAGCCGGGGAGGAAAGCCAGGGGCAGCTGGAGAGAACCGACCACAGCCGGGGAGGAAAGCCAGGGGCAGCTGGAGAGGACAGACCACAGCCGGGGAGGAAAGCCAGGGGCAGCTGGAGAGAACCGACCACAGCCGGGGAGGAAAGCCAGGGGCAGCTGGAGAGAACAGACCACAGCCGGGGAGGAAAGCCAGGGGCAGCTGGAGAGAACCGACCACAGCCGGGGAGGAAAGCCAGGGGCAGCTGGAGAGAACCGACCACAGCCGGGGAGGAAAGCCAGGGGCAGCTGGAGAGACCAGACCACAGATGGGGAGGAAAGCCAGGGGCAGCTGGAGAGAACAGACCACAGCCGAGGAGGAAAGCCAGGGGCAGCTGGAGAGAACAGACCACAGCCGGGAAAGGAAAGCCAGGGGCAGCTGGAGAGAACAGACCACAGCCAGGGAGGAAAGCCAGGGGCAGCTGGAGAGAACAGACCACAGCCGGGGAGGAAAGCCAGGGGCAGCTGGAGAGGACAGACCACAGCCAGGGAGGAAAGCCAGGGGCAGCTGGAGAGGACAGACCACAGCCGAGGAGGAAAGCCAGGGGCAGCTGGAGAGAACAGACCACAGCCGGGGAGGAAAGCCAGGGGCAGCTGGAGAGAACAGACCACAGCCGGGGAGGAGGAAAGCCAGGGGCAGCTGGAGAGAACAGACCACAGCCGGGGAGGAAAGCCAGGGGCAGCTGGAGAGACCAGACCACAGATGGGGAGGAAAGCCAGGGGCAGCTGGAGAGACCAGACCACAGATGGGGAGGAAAGCCAGGGGCAGCTGGAGAGAACAGACCACAGCCGGGGAGGAAAGCCAGGGGCAGCTGGAGAGGACAGACCACAGCCGAGGAGGAAAGCCAGGGGCAGCTGGAGAGAACAGACCACAGCCGGGAGGAAAGCCAGGGGCAGCTGGAGAGGACAGACCACAGCCGGGGGGGAAACACAGGGGCAGCTGGAGAGAACAGACCACAGCCGGGGAGGAAAGCCAGGGGAAGCTGGAGAGGACAGACCACAGATGGGGAGGAAAGCCAGGGGCAGCTGGAGAGGACAGACCACAGCCGGGGAGGAAAGCCAGGGGCAGCTGGAGAGAACAGACCACACCCGGGGAGGAAAGCCAGGGGCAGCTGGAGAGGACAGACCACAGCCGGGGAGGAAAGCCAGGGGCAGCTGGAGAGAACAGACCACAGATGGGGAGGAAAGCCAGGGGCAGCTGGAGAGGACAGACCACAGCCGGGGAGGAAAGCCAGGGGCAGCTGGAGAGAACAGACCACAGCCGGGGAGGAAACACAGGGGCAGCTGGAGAGAACAGACCACAGCCATGGAGGAAAGCCAGGGACAGCTGGAGGGAACAGACCACAGCCGGGGAGGAAACACAGGGGCAGCTGGAGAGAACAGACCACAGCCGGGGAGGAAAGCCAGGGGCAGCTGGAGAGAACAGACCACAGCCGGGGAGGAAAGCCAGGGGCAGCTGGAGAGAACAGACCACAGCCGGGGAGGAAAGCCAGGGGAAACCAGAGAGAACACCTGCGCTTCGCAGTTCAGTGACTGCTTCTTGTTCGGGTGAAAATCCAATTGTTTAGATGTTAGATGAAAATTCTCCCTTCTTTATAGGATAATATTCTGTACAACATATGTTTAATTTTGATGGTTAAGGGCCTTACTTTATATACATATTATATTGATTCATTATGTGGGGTTATAGGTATTTGGCACAAATAAAATGTAAGGTATATAGGCTTTAGACATTGTTTCTTGATTGTTGATTATGGATTATTGATTATGGGTTTTTTTTTTAGGATATTGATTGTGATTTTTAGGACACTGATTTAGGATTACACTTGCCTAGACAGGGGGATAGATTTATAACGTATTTAATATCGGCCGCAGCTTTGTATTATGTGGGTTATCTTGAGGAAAGATTGTTACTAGGGTCAGCATGGAGTTTTTTTTTATGTGTCTTATGTGTTGTTTTTAAATGTCTTTTTTGCTTGTACTTTGAATAAATAATTTGTAGATTACTTATTGGTTGTGCTCCCTCTTCCTTGACCCCTGGGGAAATATTACACCCCAGGCTTCATTTAATTTACCTTATTATTTATTATTATTATTTTATTTTATTATTAATTAACGGTCTAATTATGGAGCCCAGCTCTGGTAAGTACCGGTACCAATTTGGACCAATATAATACAAAAAAAGGGGGAGGTGCCCAAACCCCTAACAAGGAACCAAACCAGAGACTTACAATGGCACTCGCTCAATTGAAATACATATAAAGTTTATTAACCCCCTTGGCGGCGATCCCGAGCGTGACTCGGGGTCAATTTGCGCTGTAAGTGGCGGTGACCCCGAGTCACGCTCGGGATCGATTTGGGAGCAAGAGCGGGCGGCGCAGCCTCCTTACCTTCTCCCTGCGATCCAGCGATGTCTCCGCCGCGATCGCAGGTGAGAGCCGCGGCTGCGGCGTCCCTCTCCGCTTCCGGGTTCCGTCTCTGTGAGCCGCAGAGGCTCATGGGGGCGGAGCCGTGCGTGAGAGACAAATGCAATGGCAACGCTTTCGTTGCCATTGCATTTGTCTATATCGCAACGCCAGGAAGGTTAAAGTTTCAAAATTACATTACAGGACGCATTAAAATACCCTTAAAAAAAAAAAAAAAAAATTATATAGTCTGCCATAGGGGGATATGATGTTACCAGGTGGGACCAATAAATATAGAGAGGTAAAAAAAAAATTAATTTTTTTGTTTCAATATTTTTATTAGGCTTTCAACAGTACAGATATGGAAGGCATACAGTCGATATAGCCATCCCTCGCAGGGGAGGTAAAAGGTTGCAATCTGTCTTACATAGAATTGTGCCTTAAAGTGGACCAACACCCAGGGGGGATCTATAATATTCCCGGGCCGATCAGATTCCTCCCCGCGGGGCATCCGAAATCGCTGTGTGAAACCCCGCAGGACGCCCAGAAACCTTACCTTATCCCCATTCCAACGGCGCATGCGCGAGCCGCGGCCGCATCTCGCGCTTCTCTCTAGCAGGGCGCCGTTTGTGAATGGCCTGTTAGAGGGAAGCGCGAGATGCGGCCTCCAGCATGCTCAGAGCCGCTGTGGTTGTCCGTCGTTTGTCGTTGCATACCACAGCGGCTCTGAGCGCTCTGATTGGACGAGCGCTCGCGTAGGAGTGGGGTGAGGTGAGCTTTTTAGGGCGATCTGGGGGGTTCGGGGTGCCCCACGCAAGTGGACCAAAACCCAGGATAGTGAAAATCCTGGGTGTTGGTCCACTTTATCCGTACCTAATTAACATTCTACAAAGTGCATTAGATAAAGGTGAAGCAAGTGGAATGCAGCAAATTCTAAATGGCAGTACGCCCCGAACTGCGACCAGGACAGTGCGGGCTGCAGGGGCCATCATCTCCCGCAGCACGCTCCGCCACCGGAACACCCACCATCCCCTGGTCCAAGTGCCAGGTGGGATGGGGCGTGGTTCAGACTATTAAACGCTTCCAAGATTGTAGACAGAGAGAAATTGTTGAAAACTGTTAAATCCTTAAAATTACAAGAGGAAGAAGAGGAAAAAAAAAGGGGGGGGGGGACCTGGAGTAGAGGGGTCAGGGCTGAGGGGAAAGGTCGTGAATTTATCAATAGAGTCGGTCAGGATGCTGGATAATCTCTCATTAGTGAGGAACCCGTTCATCCTGGCCGACACCTCGGAGATTGGGGTAAATTGTTTTTTCCAGGCTTTAGCTATAGTCTGCTTAGCCGCTGGCAGCAGATATACAAAGAGTCTATGTTGCTTGTTAGTCAGCTCCCGGGGCTTGCAGTGCAGGAGGGCAACCCATGGGTCTCATACTGGTTTGGAAGACCTCATTGGCCATCCTGAACACCTGGCTCCAGAAGCCAACATGGGACAGGTCCACCATATGTGTAAGAAGTCCCCCTCCACGCTGCAGCCTCTAAAGCATGAGCTAGATTGCCCCGGAAATATCCTGCTTTGACGGCCTGGCACCAAGTACCAGCGGAGCATTAGCCTTGTATCAACTGTCAGAAAGTTCACGAAACATTTGGAGGCATATGACCATATCTCTGTCCACCCTCTCTCTCCTGGACAGGGACCTAGGTCCTTCTCCCAGTCCTCCACATAGCCATGGGAATCTGGTTTAATTTGATTTAGTGCCGAATAGATTAAGGATATGGTTCCCATACGGAAGGGATTGTTAGCGCACATTTCCTCGAAGGAGGTCCTAATCCGAAAGAAAGGGCCCAGTTTTGTCAGGGGCAGAATCCAGTACCTTAATTGAATGTAGCGAAAGTATTCCTTATGGGGGATATCATATTTTCCTTGCAAATCTTGGAAGGACCCGAGGTCCTCTCTTGTGAGCAAGTCTGATATTTTGTTTATACCCCTGTTTTGCCACCACCTAAAAGCCACTCTGTTTTGTTCGCCTGGGGGGAGGTTTGGGTTATCCCATAGGTGTGCCAGGGGGGTGTGAGGGGACATAAAGAAGGCAGAGTACCTGACCGAGTCCCACACAGTGAAAGAGTGTTTCATTAAGGGACTCAGCGTTTTGGGTCTGAGTCTCTGGTCCATCCAGAGCAGGCTATCGATGGGTACCGAGGGGGCGCAGTTGGGGCGTTCCAAAAATACCCACAATGGGGGATTAAGGGCAGAGTGCATGGGGACCAGTTGGGCGATCTGTGAGGCCTTGTAATATTTAAAAATGTCTGGCACCCCTAACCCTCCCTGAGCTCCTTGTGCTAGCATAGTGTGTTTGGAAACCCTTGGGCGCCCCCTGGACCATATGAACGTCAAGATCCTCCTCTGCATCACCCGGAGCATGTATAGCGGATTTCTGGTGGGCAACCCCCCCCCCCCCCAAAAAAATTAAGCAGTTTCGGGAGTATTGACATCTTAACCGCGTTAATACGGCCTATCCAAGAAATTGGATCTGATTTCCATGTTTCTAATAAGCGGGTTAGGGATTTGAATAGAGGGGGATAATTAGCCTCATACAAGTCTGTGTACTTGGCAGAGATGCCCACCCCTAGATATGGGAGTGGTTCCACTGACCAGCGAAAGGGGAAACTGGCTTTGATCTGGTCCACCACTTCCACCGGCAGAGACACATTTAATGCCCTCGATTTCTCACTATTTATCGTTAGACCCGAGACCTGGGCAAACTGATTTCGAATTTTGTACAGATTTGGGAGTGATGTGACCGGTTGGGAAATGGCAATCAGGGCGTCGTCAGCGAAAAACATGGCTTTATGGTGAACACCCGCTATCTCCAATCCCTTGATATTAGAGGAATTACGTATTGCTATTCCCAGCGGCTCCATGGCCAGGATAAAGAGGAGCGGGGACAGGGGGCATCCCTGCCGTGTTCCCCTTGAAATATTAAATGCTCCTGAGGTATAACCCAGGTACCACACTCTAGCTGCTGGGGACGTATAGAGGGCGTTCACCCACTCCAAGAATCGCCGACTGAACCCCCATCTCCCAAGAACCCAGAAGAGATAGTCCCAGGATAGGGAATCGAATGCCTTCTGTATGTCTAGTGAGAGCAGGAAGGCCGGGATGCCCCTGGAGTGGGCATGGTGGACCAGATGTGCGACCCTCCTGACGTTATCTCCCACCTGTCAGGATGGGACAAATCCCACCTGATCCCCATGTATAAGTTCTGCCACGAACGTGTTCATCCTAGCCGCCAGGACCTTGGCCAGAAGCTTCACGTCAATGTTAATCAAGGATATTGGCCTGTAATTTGGAATAAGCAAACTGTTTTTGTCTGGTTTAGGGATCATGCAGATGTCCGCCAGAAGTGAACTAGGGCTGAGGGAGGTCTCTGCACACAGAGCGTTGAAAAGGTTTGATAAGTGTGGCACTAGAATGGGGTCAAACTTTTTATAGTACAGACCACTAAACTCATCCGGACCCGTGGTCTTGGAGGTTTTCAGGGATTTAATGGCAAGCAGCACCTCGCTGGGCGTGATAGGTGCCTCCATTCTGTCTATGTAGCGCTGGTCAATATTGGGTAGCTCAACGTGCTCAAAGAATTCCTCCAGTTTGGCCTTATTGGTGCCTACTGGAGCTGAGTAGAGTTTGGACAAGAAGCTCCCGAAGGCCGAAACTATTTTGTCTGGCTCTGCCGTGACTGCCCCTGTGTCAAGCTTCAGTTTTATGGGCTGCTGCCTCTCGAGGTCGGTGGCCTTCAGCTTTCGGGCTAACACTGTGTCCGGCTTATTGCCTCTCGTGTAAAACTTTTGTTTCGACCATCTGAGCCTCTTCTCTGTTTGAACATCCAGGAGCATATTGAGCTCAGTTCTCAGCCTATCAACAACCTTCTTGTTTTTGGTGCTCGGGGCTTCCTTCCATTGCATTTCGGCCTGCTCAAACCTCAGGGTCAAGTCCCTTACCTCCCTTTGCCTTTCTCGCTTCTCGGCAGAGGCTATGGAAATGATGTTTCCTCTCATGGTAGCCTTTTGGGCTTCCCACAGGGAGATCCGGGAGGAGACCGAGTTGGTATTGAGCGTGAAGTATTCCTGAAGGGCCTCTTGAATCTTAGAGCAGGTGGCCCTAGTTGATAGGAGGGAGTCATTGAGTCACCAATTGTAGGAATGCTTAGTTGTGGCCAAGAGATCTATGATGGCCATTACTGGGCTGTGATCAGACCAGGTTGTGCTGTAAATTCTGGAGTTAATAGTGGCAGGCAGTGCTGTTTGGGGTACTAGTATATGGTCTATCCGGCAGAACGTGCCATGAGGATTGGAGTAAAATGTAAAGTCATGGGTATTGGGGTTCTTTTCACTCCAGACATTGCATAGGCTGTGAGAGTTAAGGAAGCTGCGGATTGTCCGTCCGAGGCCAAGTGCGCTGTCGCAGTTTGTCCGGCGCGACGCCTATCCTGCCCGGGATTTATTATCAAATTTGAGTCGCCCCCCATAATCAGGGTGTTGTTCTGGACCACTGTCAGTAGGTGTTTGAAGAACCAGGTCTGAAAAGTGTTGGGCGCGTAGTACGTGACAAGGGTGAGCTCAACGTCATAAAGGGTGCCCTGCAATATGAGATATCTGCCCGTGGGGTCTGAGATTTCTTTAGAGCATATGAATGGGAAGTTCTTGCGGAAGGCAATCAGGACTCCTCTCTTCTTTTCTCTGGAACAAGCAAGATGCGCCAGCGGAAGTGACCACTCAGGTAGTTTGGTCTGGAGGAAGTGGAGAACCTAGTTTCCTGCAAGAAGATTATGTCAGCCCTGCAGGCCTTGTAATAATGGAAGGCCTTGGTGCGTTAAGCCGGAGCATTCAAGCCCTGGACGTTATGTGACACCACTTTAACGTTTAGCCCAACCATGTTGACCTTGGTGGTGTGGGGTTACGGGTATCTGGCCTAGTGGAATGCGGGAGGTCCCAGCGGGGGGTGGGGGGGATCGGGAAGGGGTGGGAAGATTAGGGTAGAGGTTAAAGAACATGAAAAAAGTAAGCAAAAAAAAACTGGAGAACCTTGGGCCAGTGCGCGGTATAATACCGCCAGAGGTCCAACAAAGTTCTGCAATTGCAGAGGAAGGTCCCTCGGTCGGGGCCATATAAGGCCTCACCAGGGTCATTGTGACAACTTGTCCGACAGGGGGAAAACCCCAGGGGCATAGGACAAGGCTTTAAAGAAGCATAACCGTAATTAAAATTGGTCAATCCAGCATTTAACTATATTATTTAGCTTAACATTGAACAGCATAAAACAATGTAACTTGAATATGGAATCCAGCTCATGAGAGGGTTTAAAATCCAAAACTCAAAAAGTGACTATTGACACCATTGGTGGGCCCGTGCAGCTGCTAACAAATGCAGCCGTCGAGGCCGGCAGGTCAGGGCAAGGCCTGGTGTATCATTACTTAACAACGTATAAGCACAACTCGGGCTTCAGGCCCAACACTTATAGGGAAATCAATATGGTGTCCCTACGGGCGGACCACCACCGCGGAGGCCCAATCTGGGTCACCTGGGTCGCTGACCATGGTCTTCTGACTATTAGGGTGTCACTCCCCCAACCCCCCCAAGTCGGCATCTCAGAGGGTCCCAGCAATGTAGGACCAGGCTGACCAGGGGAGGGGGGAGAGGGCGAGACCAGGCAGGAGGCCGGCCAAGCATCCCCCGAGGGTCAGCCCCTCAGGCTAGGCTAAGCGGTCATAAATGGCAAAGAACAGGCGGAAACATGTTACAATTGTGCGGCTCCGTTCTGGTTCCATCGTGCACATGGACCTCAAATTGCGGGGTCGGTGGGACATGCCACCGCCACCAATGGGCCCGCCCAGCCGCAAGTAGGCGCAGCCAGCCAGCCCGCCAAGATGGCGCGAAGCCCAGGACCACGCTACACAACAAAACACAGACCGTAGGCCCAACCACTTTTGTTTGAGATAACTTAACTTGGAGACCCTACAGGCGGACCGCCATCGCGGAGGCCACCATCGGGTGTCCTCCCCTCGAGGGGGGCAAACAAGTATATAACAAGGGCCTAGCAATCAAATTACAATTCTAACTTTAAACTTCAAGTTATACCCATAAAGGGAAAGTCCTCAGGGACTGAACCTGTTACCATTCTGGTGAGCCGAGTCCTCATCCCGGGTTCGGATCAACGCCCGGGGGGGGGGGGCGCCCGGCCACTCGATCTCTTTTCCTGCGGGTCCGCACTTTCTCCCACAGGGGCTGGAGCGTCGGTCGCTTGGGGACCTGCTGAGTAGACACACCAGGCGAGCGGGCCCGGGAGTCAGCAGAAGCCAGGCCCAAGTCCCTCAGGGTGTCCCACAAGTCCTCCGGGGAGCTGGCTCGCATGCGTGAATGCAAGCTTGAAGGGGAATCCCCAGCGGTACTTTATATTGTGGTTCCTGAGTATTTCCAGGCCTGGTTTCATGGCTCTTCTGCGCTGTAGTGTTTGGGGGGCCACATCTGGGAAGATCTGGTAACGATGGCCCTGGAAGGATAGATCCCCTTTTTCTCTGGCAGCCATCAGGATCGTTTCCTTCGTATGGTAGACGGTTGGTTTGATGACAATGTCCCTGGGAAGGCCATCCGTTCTTTTGGGGCCCAGTGCTCTGTGGGCACGATCCAGTTCCAGGCGGTCGATAGGCATGGAGGGGATTAATTCCTGTAATCGGGCCGTGATGGTGGCTGGTACATCCTCTATAGATTCAGGGAGGCCCCGGATGCGAACGTTGACCCTCCTGGATCTATTCTCCAAGTCCTCCAATTTTTGTTGTAAAGAGGCCATATCATCCTTTAGGGCCACAGACTCGGACCCCCTGTGTTCCAGGGCCACAGCCATTTCATCCACTTTATCTTCCAGCGTGCTGGTTCTGTTGCCCAGGTCTTTGATTTCATTGAAGTAGCTGGATGAGAGCTGGATCCTGCTGCAGTAAGACTTTGAAATTTGGCCAGTAGATTAGCGTCTCTTACTATTGGCCTCCGTTCCTGGGCATCCCCGTCCGGCCTGCGACCCACTTTCAACCCCATAGTCAATCAATAGCTGGGATAAGTCACATACTTTCGGTGAAAGCGGCTCTCCAGAAAACAACAGGTCCTCATTAGAAAGTGACAGAGGAGGTTGCTCCGCCTGTAGGGTCTCCAAGTTAAGTCATCTCAAACAAAAGTGGTTGGGCCTACGGTCTGTGTTTTGTTGTGTAGCGTGGTCCTGGGCTTCGCGCCGTCTTGGCGGGCTGGCTGGCTGCGCCTACTTGCGGCTGGGCGGGCCCGTTGTTGGAGGTGACGTCTCCCACCGACCCCGCAATTTGAGGTCCATGTGCACGACGGAACCAGAACGGAGCCGCACCATTGTAACATGTTTCCGCCTGTTCTTTGCCGGGTAGCCTCGCTTGAGGGGCTGACCCTCGGGGGATGCTTGGCCGGCCTCCTGCCTGGTCTCGCCCTCTCCCCCCTCCCCTGGTCAGCCTGGTCCTACATTGCAGGGACCTCCTGGGGATCTGACTTATCTTTCTGCAGGGCCCTGCTTCAGGGTCACTGGTCGTGTGGTGGGTCCCCAGTCCTGGGCCCATGCTGCCCCGCTGGCGTTGCGGCAGTGGCCCATTCCCCTCAGTGATTCCTCCATCCAGGGGGGAGAACGGGGCGGGGGGGTGATATGGATTTTGGTGATGGTGGAGGGGGGGGGATCCTCCCCCACCTCCATGCCCTTAGCTGTGTCGGCCATGTGCGAGGGAGGGGCGCTGGGGGTCCGCCGCCATTGCTGCAGAGGGCGCCTGGGATTGCTGGGAGGGAGAGCTCATGGTCGCCTGTGACCTTTCCCCCTGCACCAATAGGGAGCCCGCCGCCTCTCCTACCTCCCTCCTGTCTTCTGCTGGTCGCTCTGTCGGCATTGTGTTCGTGGGGGAGGTGGGTCCCTCCCCCTCTTCTTCTGAGGCCGTTGCCGCATCATGGCGGGAATGCTGACGTGGGTGCGCTGGGGTCCCGCAGCTCCTGCCTGGGCCGTGTCCCCTCGATTTAACCCCGTTTCTTCCCATGTGAAGGCAGGGGTCTCCTAGGCTGCAGGTTTGAGGCTGTTTAGCGTGCCTCTGCCTGTCTCTATGCCCCTGGTGAGCAGAGCAGCTTTAGAGAGCAGCCATCTCCCTCAGCTGCCGGCCACGCCCCCCCCCAAAAAAAATCTTAATTCATTAATAAAGTGTCAAGTGCTTCCAAAATGCATCAAATCACAAGAATCAACTCAGGTAAGTGCAAAAAAAAATGCAAGAAATGAGGTAGGTGCAAATCACAAAAAGTCTCTACAGCTGCATACTCTGCCTGAGGAAGTGACTGGTAGTCACGAAACGCGTTGCGGGCTCAGTGGTGACCCATTTGATGCACTTTGTGGACATGTAAGATGGGATATACATTTATATATATTTGTTGATCTTACATGTCCACAAAGTGCATCAAATAGGTCACCACTGAGCCCCCCCCCGGACCCCGCAACGCGTTTCGTGACTACCAGTCACTTCCTCAGGCAGAATACGCAGCTGTTGAGACTTTTTTATGATTTGCACCTACCTCATCGCCTGCATTTTTTTTTTTGCACTTAACTGAGTTGATTCTTGTGATTTGATGCACTTTGGAAGCACTTGACACTTTATTAATGAATTAAGATTTTTTGGGGGGGCGTAGCCGGCAGCAACGCGGTTCGTGACTACCAGTCACTTCCTCAGGCAGAATACGCAGCTGTTGAGACTTTTTTGTGATTTGCACCTACCTCATTTCTTGCATTTGTTTTGGACTTACCTGAGTTGATTCTTGTGATTTGATGCACTTTGGAAGCACTTGACACTTTATTAATGAATTAAGATTTTTTCGGGGGGCGTGGCCGGCAGCAACGCGTTTCGTGACTACCAGTCACTTCCTCAGGCAGAATACGCAGCTGTTGAGACTTTTTTGTGATTTGCACCTACCTCATTTCTTGCATTTTTTTTGGACTTACCTGAGTTGATTTTTGTGATTTGATGCACTTCGGAAACACTTGACACTTTATTAATGAATTAAGATTTTTTTACCTTTCTACATTTATTGGTCCCACTAGTAACATTATATCCCCCTATGGGCAGACTATGTAATTGTTATGTGTTTTTTAAAGGGTATTTTAATGCGTCCTGTAATGTAATTTTGAAACTTTAATATACTTTATATGTATTTCAATTGAGCGAGTGCCATTGTAAGTCTCTGGTTTGGTTCCTTGTTCGGGATTTGGGCACCTCCCCCTTTTTTTGTATTATATAAGTACAACGTGCGCCGCGAATATGGAGGCGCAAAGCCAGCGGCTGCCCCTCCTACTGATCCCTGTGTCTCCCCCCCCCTGATCCTTGTGTCTCCGCCCCCCCCACTGATCCCTGTGCCTCCGCCCCCGCACTGATCCTTGTGTCTCCGCCCCCGCTGATCCCTGTGTCTCCTCCCCCGCAGATCTCGCTGAGGCCTCCGTACACGACGGCGATGGCTGGTTTGTGGGGAAAGAAGACGCCCTGCTCCAGTGCGAGTGCCAGGGAAACCCAACACCTGTATACACCTGGTCCAGGTAAGTAATGACATATGTGTGAGATCTATGTATGCAATATAGTTCTTTTTTCCTTGTTTTGACCTTTACAGGGAGAATTGTCGTGGGCCATCCAATATAATCTCAGCTATGGTGGTTCAAGGAACAAGGGGAGGAGAGCGGGATAAAGTACAGGGGGCGGGTTATAGCTGTGCTTTGCTCAGACAGAGCAGAGCTGGGGTCAGGAAAAAGTCAGCAATCCCAGAATGCAGAGCAGCACAGTCAGAAGGCACTTCCTGTTTGCAGGCTGCCTGATGTTCCATGAGCCGCCATCTTGGATGTTTAAAGGCTCATAACATGCAGTAGATGCAGGTAGGATGATTTTTAATGTGAGCAATCTGTATGTACAGGGTGTGGGAAACATATAAGATAGGCTCTTATTCAGGGTGAGGGTCCGGATTAATGTGAGCAATCTGTATGTACAGGGTGTGGGAAACATATAAGATAGGCTCTTATTCAGGGTGAGGGTCCGGATTAATGTGAGCAATTTGTATGTACAGGGCGTAGGAAACATATAAGATAGGCTCTTATTCAGGGTTAGGGTCCGGATTAATGTGAGCAATCTGTATGTACAGGGGGGAAACATATTAGATAGACTCTTATTTAGGGTGAGGGACTGGATTAATGTGAGCAATTTGTATGTACAGGGCATAGGAAACATATAAGATAGACTCCTTTTCAGGGTGAAGGTCCGCTTTAAATGTTATTCCTCTGGTCCACCTAAAACTTTTCCCCTCCCCCCAAGGGGGGAGCAGGCATGTAACAATAAAGCATATGATTCCAGTTAAATAGTTGAAGTTAAAGTAATTACTAAGAGAGAACTGACCCAGGCATAACATTACTTGAGTCTGTGTGTATATACATACACACACACATACACATATATGTATACACACATAATGAATATTGATGCAGCTCACCAAAATAAACCTTATATTATATTATATTATTTGTGTATTATTCCCTTTGAATCAACCAGCCCCGGATCAGAATAATAATAACCAGATAAATATCCACAAATTCCACATTCATCCAAGTTACCTATATACATCAATAATATTAGTGATTTAATAAGAATTCATTAATTATTAAGATCATAAACATTTTATTCTTCTGGAACCTTCTTACAATGTAACCTCACATCCTCTTACCACCGCTGTCACGGCCTGTTCCTAGGGCAGCTACCTGGCCAGTACAGCTATAGTGTAAGCAAAAGCCTGTTGCCGGCCCCTTAAAGTGGACCAAAACCCAGGATTTTGACTATCCTGGCTTTTGGTCCCCGATCGGGGATGCCCTGCTGTGTGAACCCCCCCCCCCCCCGAAGTTAACTCACCTCTTCCCGGTCATACGGCACATGTGTGACCACTCGTCCAATCAGAGCGCGCTGACGGCCGCATCCCCCGCTTCTCTCTAACAGGGAGCCGGCCATTCCTAAATGCCTGGCCCTGCTAAAGGGATAGCGGGGATGCGGCTTGTGCATGCGCCATTGGACCGGGAAACAAGGTAACTGTATAGGGCGACCTGGGGGGTATCACACAGCGAGTCATCCCGATTCTGGATGCCCCTGGGGGGAGGGAATCGATCTGCCCAGAAATCTTACAGATTCCCGGGCTCTGGTGGGTTTTGGTCCACTTTAATGACACCCTACAAAGCGATCCCGTTCCAGCCACAGAAAAATGCAGACGGTGTGTGTTTCTGGAGGGGGGAGAGGGTGCAAGGGGTTAAACGCCGTCCTCAGGTGCAGAGTCTTAGGGAGGCCGGGGGGGGACCCAAATCGAGATGCCCCAGGAATAGTGAAAATCAGGGATTATGGTCCACTTTAAAGTGCCTACAGCAGCATGAACTGGCCCTGGCCATCCCAGGCGGCCATGAAGAGACAGGCTTCAGTGTGATATAAAGAGAAGAGACAGGCATTAGTGAGACAGGCTTCAGTGAGATATAAAGAGAAGAGACAGGCATTAGTGAGACAGGCTTCAGTGAGATATAAAGAGAAGAGACAGGCATTAGTGAGACAGGCTTCAGTGAGATATAAAGAGAAGAGACAGGCTTCAGTGAGAATGCTGCGAGACAATCGCTGACTCAGTGAAAGAGGAGTCGCAACTGAACGCGTCGCCACACGCACCTGTAGTCATGTGACACAGATACAGTGATGATGTCACCGAGCTGACAGGTGATAACACAGATAACAGGTTTAGTCACTGTATGAATAGGACGAGGGGCCCCGGCCTGAGAAATGGCGCCATGCCAATCTCGCCCGAGATTCAGGCCCAACCGGTTCCTGTGATCACACCTAACTCTGCGAGCTGCGGCATGTGCCCGCCTAACCCCTGCATCACTGCTCCATGCCCGCCTAACCCCTGCATCACTGCACCATGCCCGCCCAAGATTCAGGCCCAACGGTTTCTGCGACCACACCTAACTCTGCGAGCTGCGGCATGTGCCCGCCTAACCCCTGCATCACTGCACCATGCCCGCCTAACCCCTGCATCACTGCACCATGCCCGCCCGAGATTCAGGCCCAACGGTTTCTGCGACCACACCTAACTCTGCGAGCTGCGGCATGTGCCAGCCTAACCCCTGCATCACTGCACCATGCCTTCCTAACCCATGCATCACTGCACCATGCCCGCCTAACCCCTGCATCACTGCACCATGCCCGCCTAACCCCTGTATCACTGCTCCATGCCCACCTAACCCCTGCATTACTGCACCATGCCCGCCTAACCCCTGCATCACTGCACCATGCCCGCCTAACCCCTGCATCACTGCACCATGCCCGCCTAACCCCTGCATCACTGCACCATGCTCACCTAACCCCTGTATCACTGCACCATGCCCGCCTAACCCCTGCATCACTGCACCATGCCTGCCTAACCCCTGCATCACTGCACCATGCCCGCCTAACCCCTGCATCACTGCACCATGCCCGCCTAACCCCTGCATCACTGCACCATGCCCGCCTAACCCCTGTATCACTGCACCATGCCCGCCTAACCCCTGCATCACTGCACCATGCCCGCCTAACCTCTGCATTACTGCACCATGCCCGCCTAACCCCTGCATCACTGCACCATGCCCGCCTAACCCCTGCATCACTGCACCATGCCCCCCTAACCCCTGCATCACTGCACCATGCCCGCCTAACCCCTGCATCACTGCACCATGCCCCCCTAACCCCTGCATCACTGCACCATGCCTGCCTAACCCATGCATCACTGCACCATGCCCGCCTAACCCCTGCATCACTGCACCATGCCCGCCTAACCCCTGCATCACTGCACCATGCCCGCCCAACCCCTGCATCACTGCACCATGCCCGCCTAACCTCTGCATTACTGCACCATGCCCGCCTAACCCCTGCATCACTGCACCATGCCCGCCTAACCCCTGCATCACTGCACCATGCCCGCCTAACCCCTGCATCACTGCACCATGCCCGCCTAACCCCTGTATCACTGCACCATGCCCGCCTAACCCCTGCATCACTGCACCATGCCCGCCTAACCCCTGCATCACTGCACCATGCCCGCCTAACCCCTGTATCACTGCACCATGCCTGCCTAACCCCTGCATCACTGCACCATGCCTGCCTAACCCCTGCATCACTGCACCATGCCTGCCTAACCCCTGCATCACTGCACCATGCCCGCCTAACCACTGTATCACTGCACCATGCCCGCCTAACCCCTGCATCACTGCACCATGCCCGCCTAACCCCTGCATCACTGCACCATGCCCGCCTAACCCCTGCATCACTGCACCATGCCCGCCTAACCCCTGCATCACTGCACCATGCTCACCTAACCCCTGTATCACTGCACCATGCCTGCCTAACCCCTGCATCACTGCACCATGCCTGCCTAACCCCTGCATCACTGCACCATGCCTGCCTAACCCCTGCATCACTGCACCATGCCCGCCTAATCCCTGCATCACTGCACCATGCCCGCCTAACCCCTGTATCACTGCACCATGCCTGCCTTACCCCTGTATCACTGCACCATACCCGCCTAACCCCTGCATCACTGCACCATGCCCGCCGAACCCCTGTATCACTGCACCATGCCTGCCTTACCCCTGTATCACTGCACCATACCCGCCTAACCCATGCATCACTGCACCATGCCTGCCTAACCCCTGCATCACTGCACCATGCCCGCCTAACCCCTGCATCACTGCACCATGCCCGCCTAACCTCTGTATCACTGCTCCATGCCTGCCTAACCCCTGCATCACTGCACCATGCCTGCCTAACCCCTGCATCACTGCGCCATGCCCGCCTAACCCCTGCATCACTGCACCATGCCTGCCTAACCCCTGCATCACTGCGCCATGCCCGCCTAATCCCTGCATCACTGCACCATGCCCGCCTAACCCCTGCATCACTGCGCCATGCCCACCTAACCCCTGCATCACTGCACCATGCCCGCCTAACCCCTGCATCACTGCACCATGCCCGCCTAACCCCTGTATCACTGCACCATGCCTGCCTTACCCCTGTATCACTGCACCATACCCGCCTAACCCCTGCATCACTGCACCATGCCCGCCGAACCCCTGTATCACTGCGCCATGCCTGCCTTACCCCTGTATCACTGCACCATACCCGCCTAACCCCTGCATCACTGCACCATGCCCGCCGAACCCCTGCATCACTGCACCATGCCTGCCTAACCCCTGCATCACTGCGCCATGCCCGCCTAACCCCTGCATCACTGCACCATGCCCGCCTAACCCCTGCATCACTGCGCCATGCCCACCTAACCCCTGCATCACTGCGCCATGCCCGCCTAACCCCTGCATCACTGCGCCATGCCCGCCTAACCCCTGCATCACTGCACCATGCCTGCCTAACCCCTGCATCACTGCGCCATGCCCGCCTAACCCCTGCATCACTGCGCCATGCCCACCTAACCCCTGCATCACTGCGCCATGCCCGCCTAACCCCTGCATCACTGCGCCATGCCCGCCTAACCCCTGCATCACTGCGCCATGCCCGCCTAACCCCTGCATCACTGCACCATGCCTGCCTAACCCCTGCATCACTGCACCATGCCTGCCTAACCCCTGCATCACTGCACCATGCCCGCCTAACCCCTGCATCACTGCGCCATGCCCGCCTAACCCCTGCATCACTGCACCATGCCTGCCTAACCCCTGCATCACTGCGCCATGCCCGCCTAACCCCTGCATCACTGCACCATGCCCGCCTAACCCCTGCATCACTGCGCCATGCCCACCTAACCCCTGCATCACTGCGCCATGCCTGCCTTACCCCTGTATCACTGCACCATACCCGCCTAACCCCTGCATCACTGCACCATGCCCGCCTAACCCCTGCATCACTGCACCATGCCCGCCTAACCTCTGCATTACTGCACCATGCCCGCCTAACCCCTGCATCACTGCACCATGCCTGCCTAACCCATGCATCACTGCACCATGCCCGCCTAACCTCTGTATCACTGCTCCATGCCTGCCTAACCCCTGCATCACTGCACCATGCCCGCCTAACCCCTGCATCACTGCACCATGCCTGCCTAACCCATGCATCACTGCACCATGCCCGCCTAACCCCTGCATCACTGCACCATGCCTGCCTAACCCCTGCATCACTGCACCATGCCTGCCTAACCCCTGCATCACTGCACCATGCCCGCCTAACCCCTGCATCACTGCACCATGCCCGCCTAACCCCTGTATCACTGCACCATGCCTGCCTAACCCCTGCATCACTGCACCATGCCTGCCTAACCCATGCATCACTGCACCATGCCTGCCTAACCCCTGCATCACTGCACCATGCCCGCCTAACCCCTGTATCACTGCACCATGCCCGCCTAACCCCTGCATCACTGCACCATGCCCGCCTAACCCCTGCATCACTGCACCATGCCCGCCTAACCCCTGCATTACTGCACCATGCCCGCCTAACCCCTGCATCACTGCACCATGCCCGCCTAACCCCTGCATCACTGCACCATGCCCGCCTAACCCCTGCATCACTGCACCATGCCCGCCTAACCCCTGCATCACTGCACCATGCCTGCCTTACCCCTGTATCACTGCACCATGCCCGCCTAACCCCTGCATCACTGCACCATGCCCGCCTAACCCCTGTATCACTGCACCATGCCCGCCTTACCCCTGTATCACTGCACCATGCCCGCCTAACCCCTGCATCACTGCACCATGCCCGCCTAACCCCTGTATCACTGCACCATGCCTGCCTAACCCCTGCATCACTGCACCATGCCCGCCTAACCCCTGCATCACTGCACCATGCCCGCCTAACCCCTGCATCACTGCACCATGCCCGCCTAACCCCTGTATCACTGCACCATGCCCGCCTAACCCCTGCATCACTGCACCATGCCCGCCTAACCCCTGCATCACTGCACCATGCTCACCTAACCCCTGCATCACTGCACCATGCCCGCCTAACCCCTGCATCACTGCACCATGCCCGCCTAACCCATGCATCACTGCACCAGTGGTTCTTTATATGTGATATTAAGGGGAAACTCCGCATCTTTTTAATTCCCCATTTTTTCTCCAGAGTGAATGGCTCCCTCCCATCCAACGCCAAGTCTGACGGGAACAGGTTGGTCTTCGCGGGGGCGCTTAGCGGTGGCGACGCCGGGACCTACCTCTGCCAGGCCGCCAATGACGTGGGCACAAGACAGGCGACCATCAGCGTCTCCATCGCAGGTCAGTGCATGTCCACCGTGTGTCACCTGACATCACTGCCAACAGGCTCCGCCCACTGACAGGTGCCTACATCCCTTACAGGTGCCCACATCACTGCCAACAGGCTCCACCCACTTACAGGTGCCCACATCACTGCCAACAGGCTCCGCCCACTTACAGGTGCCCACATCACTGTCAATAGGCTCCACCCACTTACAGGTGCCCACATCACTGTCAATAGGCTCCGCCCACTTACAGGTGCCCACATCACTTACAGGTGCCCACATCACTGCCAACAGGCTCCACCCACTTACAGGTGCCCACATCACTGCCAACTGGCTTCGCCCACTTACAGGTGCCCACATCACTTACAGGTGCCCACATCACTGTCAATAGGCTCCGCCCACTTACAGGTGCCCACATCACTGTCAATAGGCTCCGCCCACTTACAGGTGCCCACATCACTTACAGGTGCCCACATCACTGCCAACAGGCTCCGCCCACTTACAGGTGCCCACATCACTGCCAACTGGCTTCGCCCACTTACAGGTGCCCACATCACTTACAGGTGCCCACATCACTGTCAATAGGCTCCACCCACTTACAGGTGCCCACATCACTGTCAATAGGCTCCGCCCACTTACAGGTGCCCACATCACTGCCAACAGGCTTCGCCCACTTACAGGTGCCCACATCACTTACAGATGCCCACATCACTGCCAACAGGCTCCGCCCACTTGCAGGTGCCCACATCACTTACAGGTGCCCACATCACTGCCAACAGGCTCCGCCCACTTACAGGTGCCCACATTTCATACAATAGGCTCCGCCCACTTACAGGTGGCCACATTTCATACAGTGTGTCCGGAGAATCACTGCTGAGAGGCCACCTGACATCACTGCCAACAGGCTCCGCCCACTTACAGGTGCACCACATTTCACACAATAGGCTCCGCCCACTTACAGGTGCACCACATTTCATACAGTAGGCTCCGCCCACTTACAGGTGCCCACATTTCATACAGTAGGCTCCGCCCACTTACATGTGCTCGCATTTCATACAGCATTCTCCGCCCACTTACAGGTGCCTACATTTCATACAGTATGCTCCGCCCACTTACAGGTGCCCACATTTCATACAGTAGGCGGAGTCTATCGGCAATTGACGGCGTCAGTGTTACATGCCTACCAGGAGGGGGCAATGTCTACAGCCAACAATACAATTCATCTCATATAACATCTAAGATATTGATCACGGTAATAGATGGAACGAACTGTATTGTGTCAATAGGAAATGGATATATGTGACCATAGAAGGGTGACGGCAGGAGACCATACGGACCATCTAGTCTGCCCCTGTTGTCTATGGTCTCTTTATCCTCATGTATCTATGGATCCTCATGAATCACATGTCTGTTCCCCTCAGAGCACGAGCCCCGGAAGGTGGACGTGGTGTCGCTGTCCCTGGTGGCGGTGGCGGTGGTGACGGCCATCTTGCTGGTGATCTTGGTGGTCATAGTGTTGCTGGTGAATCGCCATCACAAGAGGAAGACCAAGCGACTTTCCGAGAAAATGTAAGTTCTGAGAAGGGGGGGGGGGGGGGAGGCCTGGATTGGGTGAGGGGCAAATAAGGGCTCCTGCCCCCCGGGGCCTCCACCACTTGGGGACCTCCACTTGAGGCTTCCACTAGCCCTTCTGCCGAGGGGACCTTCACTTGTAACCAAAGACAGGGACTGACCTTCATTTACTTATGGGAGGCTTCCTCTAGACTTTCTGCCACTTGGGGTTCTCCACTTGAGGTTTCCACTAGACTTTCTGCCGAGGGACCTCCACCAACTGGGGACCTCAACTTGAGGCTTCATCTAGACTTTCTACCGAGGGACCTCCACCACTTGAGGATTCCACTAGACTTTCTGCTGAGGGACCTCCAGCACTTGAGGTCCTCCACTTAAGGCATCCACTAGACTTTCTGCCGAGGGGCCTCCACCACTTGGGGACCTCCACTTGTTAACAAGGACGGTGATTGACCTACAGTTACTTATGGGAGGCTTCCTCTAGACTTTCTGCCACTTGGGGACCTCCACTTGAGGCTTCCACTAGATTTTCTGCCACTTGGGGACCTCCACTTGAGGCTTCCACTAGACTTTCTGCCGGGGGATTCCACTACTTGGGCACCTCCACTTGTTACCAAAGGCAGTTATTGACCTCCAGGTACTTATGGGAGGCTTCCACTAGGCTTTCTGCCAAAGGGTTCCACCACTTGGGGACCTCCACTTGTTACCAAAGACAGTGATTGACCTCCAGTTACTTATGGGAGGCTTCCTCTAGACTTTCTGCCACTTGGGGACCTCCACTTGAGGTTTCCACTAGATTTTCTGCCACTTGGGGACCTCCACTTAAAGCTTCTACTAGACTTTCTGCCAAGGGGCCTACACCCTTTGGGGATACTTCACTTGAGGCTTCAACTAGACTTTCTGCCAAGGGACCTCCACCACTTGGGGTCCTTCACGTGAGGCTTCCACTAGACTTTATGTCGAGGGGCCTCCACCACTTGGGGACCTCCACTTATTACCAAAGACAGTGATTGACCTCCAGTTACTTATGGGAGGCTTCCTCTAGACATTCTGCCACTTGGGGACCTCCACTTGAGGCTTCCACTAGATTTTCTGCCACTTGGGGACCTCCACTGGAGGCTTCTACTAGACTTTCTGCCAAGGGGCCTACACCCTTTGGGGATACTCCACTTGAGGCTTCAACTAGACTTTCTGCCAAGGGACCTCCACCACTTGGGGTCCTTCACTTGAGGCTTCCACTAGACTTTCTGCCGAGGGGCCTCCACCACTTGGGGACCTCTACTTGCTACCAAAGACAGTGATTGACCTCCAGTTACTTATGGGAAGCTTCCTCTACACTTTCTGCCACTTGGAGACCTCCACTTGAGGCTTCCTCTAGACTTTCTGCCGAGGGACCTCCACCACTTGGGATACTACACTTAAGGCTTCCTCTAGATTTTCTGCCAAGGGGCCTCCACCAATTGGGAACCTCCACTTGGGGCTTCCACTAGACTTTCTGCCGAAGGGCCTCCACCACTTTGGGACCTCCACTTGCTACCAAAGACAGTGATTGACCTCCAGTTACTTATAGGCTTCCTCTAGACTTTCTGCCACTAAGGGTCCTCCACTTGAGGCTTCCACTAGACTTTCTGATGAGGGGTCTCCACCACTTGGGGTCGTCCACTTGAGGCTTCCACTAGACCTTTTGCCGAGGGGCTTCCACCTAGACTTCACTTAGAAGGTGATCTCATCCCATTTGCCCTATTCAAGGAGATCTCATCCCATTTTCCCCGTACAAGGTGATCTCACCCCATTTGCCCCGTACAAGGTGATCTCACCCCATTTGCCCCGTACAAGGTGATCTCACCCCATTTGCCCCGTACAAGGTGATCTCACCCCATTTGCCCCGTACAAGGTGATCTCATCCCATCAATGATGTCTTTTTCAGTGAGGAGCTCTCTACACTTTCACGACAGACATCGCGGAGAAGACTCTCAACCTCGGCCAGCACAGACACCCGGATGCAGGTAAGCCCTGGCTGCACTCTGGGATGGGTTCCATGGCTTGTGGTTACAGTGGGGCTGAGAAGGGCTGAGAGGGAGACTAAGGGGGCAGGGATTGGATGTGGGTGATGAGTGCTCCTCCTATAGTAATACTTATACTACAAGTTTACCACTACTTACCCGACCCCGCGATGAGCAGTACCCTAAACGCTCCTCCTATAGGGGGACTAATGTTACCTGTCTTCTCTTCCAGCTGGAGGAGAGCCTGCACCTCAGACTCCATCCCGACAGCCTCCGGGACCCGAGCCTCTGCTCCATGATGGTAAGTCATCCTCCTGTATCACTGTGTCTGGCAGGGGCATGAGCGGCAGTGGTGTGTCTGGCAGGGGCATGAGTGGCAGTGGTGTGTCTGGCAGGGGCATGAGCGGCAGTGGTGTGTCTGGCAGGGGCATGAGTGGCAGTGGTGTGTCTGGCAGGGGCATGAGCAGCAGTGGTGTGTCTGGCAGGGGCATGAGCAGCAGTGGTGTGTCTGGCAGGGGCATGAGTGGCAATGGTGTGTCTGGCAGGGGCATGAGCAGCAGTGGTGTGTCTGGCAGAGGCATGAGCAGCAGTGGTGTGTCTGGCAGGGGCATGAGCGGCAGTGGTGTGTCTGGCAGGGGCATGAGTGGCAATGGTGTGTCTGGCAGGGGCATGAGCAGCAGTGGTGTGTCTGGCAGAGGCATGAGCAGCAGTGGTGTGTCTGGCAGGGGCATGAGCGGCAGTGGTGTGTCTGGCAGGGGCATGAGTGCCAGTGGTGTGTCTGGCAGAGGCATGAGTGGCAGTGGTGTGTCTGGCAGGGGCATGAGCAGCAGTGGTGTGTCTGGCAGGGGCATGAGTGGCAGTGGTGTGTCTGGTAGAGGCATGAGCGGCAGTGGTGTGTCTGGCAGAGGCATGAGCGGCAGTGGTGTGTCTGGCAGGGGCATGAGCGGCAGTGGTGTGTCTGGCAGGGGCATGAGCGTCAGTGGTGTGTCTGGCAGGGGCATGAGCGTCAGTGGTGTGTCTGGCAGGGGCATGAGCGGCAGTGGTGTGTCTGGCAGGGTCATGATTGGCAGTGGTGGGTCTGGCAGGGGCATGAGCGCCAATGGTGTGTCTGGCAGGGGCATGAGCGGCAGTGGTGTGTCTGGCAGGGGCATGAGCGCCAATGGTGTGTCTGGCAGGGGCATGAGCGGCAGTGGTGTGTCTGGCAGGGGCATGAGTGGCAGTGGTGTGTCTGGCAGGGGCATGAGCGTCAGTGGTCTGTCTGGCAGGGGCATGAGCGGCAGTGGTGTGTCTGGCAGGGGCATGAGTGGCAGTGGTGTGTCTGGCAGAGGCATGAGTGGCAGTGGTGTGTCTGGCAGAGGCATGAGTGGCAGTGGTGTGTCTGGCAGGGGCATGAGCGGCAGTGGTGTGTCTGGCAGGGGCATGAGCAGCAGTGGTGTGTCTGGCAGGGGCATGAGCGGTAGTGGTGTGTCTGGCAGGGGCATGAGCGGCAGTGGTGTGTCTGGCAGGGGCATGAGCGGCAGTGGTGTGTCTGGCAGGGGCATGAGCAGCAGTGGTGTGTCTGGCAGGGGAATGAGCGTCAGTGGTGTGTCTGGCAGGGGCATGAGCGTCAGTGGTGTGTCTGGCAGGGGCATGAGCGTCAGTGGTGTGTCTGGCAGGGGCATGAGCGGCAGTGGTGTGTCTGGCAGGGGCATGAGCGGCAGTGGTGGGTCTGGCAGGGGCATGAGCGCCAATGGTGTGTCTGGCAGGGGCATGAGCGGCAGTGGTGTGTCTGGCAGGGGCATGAGTGGCAGTGGTGTGTCTGGTAGAGGCATGAGCGGCAGTGGTGTGTCTGGCAGGGGCATGAGTGGCAATGGTGTGTCTGGCAGGGGCATGAGTGGCAGTGGTGTGTCTGGCAGAGGCATGAGTGGCAGTGGTGTGTCTGGCAGAGGCATGAGTGGCAGTGGTGTGTCTGGCAGGGGCATGAGCGGCAGTGGTGGGTCTGGCAGGGGCATGAGCGCCAACGGTGTGTCTGGCAGGGGCATGAGCGGCAGTGGTGTGTCTGGCAGAGGCATGAGTGGCAGTGGTGTGTCTGGTAGAGGCATGAGCGGCAGTGGTGTGTCTGGCAGGGGCATGAGCAGCAGTGGTGTGTCTGGCAGGGGCATGAGCGGCAGTGGTGTGTCTGGCAGGGGCATGAGCGGCAGTGGTGTGTCTGGCAGGGGAATGAGCGTCAGTGGTGTGTCTGGCAGGGGCATGAGCGGCAGTGGTGTGTCTGGCAGGGGCATGAGCGGCAGTGGTGTGTCTGGCAGGGGAATGAGCGGCAGTGGTGTGTCTGGCAGGGGCATGAGCGGCAGTGGTGTGTCTGGTAGAGGCATGAGCAGCAGTGGTGTGTCTGGTAGAGGCATGAGCGGCAGTGGTGTGTCTGGCAGGGGCATGAGCGGCAGTGGTGTGTCTGGCAGGGGCATGAGCGGCAGTGGTGTGCATGGCAGGGGCATGAGCGGCAGTGGTGTGTCTGGCAGGGGCATGAGCAGCAGTGGTGTGTCTGGCAGAGGCATGAGCGGCAGTGGTGTGTCTGGCAGGGGCATGAGCGGCAGTGGTGTGTCTGGCAGGGGAATGAGCGGCAGTGGTGTGTCTGGCAGGGGCATGAGTGGCAGTGGTGTGTCTGGCAGAGGCATGAGTGGCAGTGGTGTGTCTGGCAGGGGCATGAGCGGCAGTGGTGTGTCTGGCAGGGGCATGAGCGTCAGTGGTGTGTCTGGCAGGGGCATGAGCGGCAGTGGTGTGTCTGGCAGAGGAATGAGCGTCAGTGGTGTGTCTGGCAGGGGCATGAGCGGCAGTGGTGTGTCTGGCAGGGGCATGAGCGGCAGTGGCGTGTCTGGCAGGGGCATGAGCGTCAGTGGTGTGTCTGGCAGGGGAATGAGCGTCAGTGGTGTGTCTGGCAGGGGCATGAGTGGCAATGGTGTGTCTGGCAGGGGCATGAGTGGCAATGGTGTGTCTGGCAGGGGCATGAGTGGCAGTGGTGTGTCTGGCAGGGACATGAGTGGCAGTGGTGTGTCTGGCAGGGGCATGAGCAGCAGTGGTGTGTCTGGCAGGGGCATGAGCGGCAGTGGTGTGTCTGGCAGGGGCATGAGTGGCAGTGGTGTGTCTGGCAGGGGCATGAGCGGCAGTGGTGTGTCTGGCAGGGGCATGAGTGGCAGTGGTGTGCTTTGCAGGGGCATGAGTGGCAATGGTGTATCTGTCAGGGGCATGAGTGGCAATGGTGTAGGGGACATTTCTATAAGGACATATATATGATAAGGACATAGGGGCATTTATATGAAGACATTGGGGCATTTATATAAGGACATATATATGATAAGGACATGGGGCATTTATATAAGGATATATATATATATATATATATATATATATATATATATAGGCATAGGGGCATTTATATAAGGACATATATATGATAAGGACATAGGGCCATTTATATAAGGACATATATATATGATAAGGACATAGAGGCATTTATATAAGGACACAGCGGCATTTATATAAGGACATATATATGATAAGGACACAGCGGCATTTATATAAGGACATATATATGATAAGGACATAGAGGCATTTATATAAGGACATAGGGGCATTTATATAAGGACATATATATGATAAGGACATAGGGGAATTTATATAAGGACATAGGGGCATTTATATAAGGACATATATATGATAAGGACAGAGGGGCATTTAAATTAGGACATAGGGGCATTTATATAAGGACATAGGGGCATTTGTATTAGGACATATATATGATAAGGACATAAGGGCATTTATTTAAGGACATATATAAGATAAGGACATAGGGGCATTTATATAAGGACATATATATGATAAGGACATAGGGGAATTTATATAAGGACATAGGGGCATTTATATAAGGACATATATAGATAAGGACATAGGGGAATTTATATAAGGACATAGGGGCATTTATATAAGGACATATATATGATAAGGACATAGGGGAATTTATATAAGGACATAGGGGCATTTATATAAGGACATATATATGATAAGGACATAGGGGAATTTATATAAGGACATAGGGGCATTTATATAAGGACATATATAGATAAGGACATAGGGGAATTTATATAAGGACATAGGGGCATTTATATAAGGACATATATATGATAAGGACATAGGGGAATTTATATAAGGACATAGGGGCATTTATATAAGGACATATATAGATAAGGACATAGGGGAATTTATATAAGGACATAGGGGCATTTATATAAGGACATATATATGATAAGGACATAGGGGCATTTATATAAGGACATATATATGATAAGGACATAGGGGCCTTTATATAAGTACATATATATATAATCCCCCCTTTTTTCTGTAACCAGGGAGAAGAGGCCGACCGTCGCAGTTACTCCACGCTGACCACGGTTCGGGAGAACGAGACCCAGACGGAGCTTCTGTCCACTGTCCCCGATGAGGAGGTGAAGGAGGAGGAGGAGGAGGAAGAGGAAATGATGATGGCGGATAAGGAGCGGGAGCGGAGCGAGCAGGGGAGCACCGGCCTCATCGGGACCCAGCCATTCATCCAGCAGGGCATGACGCACTTCTACCAGGAGAACGGGACACTGAGGGCCAAGCCCACCACCCACAGCATCTACATCAATGGCAGGGGGCACCTCGTATAAACTGTATGTTAGCAGAAACGGGGACTCGCCCCGCTATGGACACGACTATTCCACCCTGATGCTGACCTAAAACCAGGACGTGATAGCTGCTGAAGCACTGCCGCCGCCATGTTTATTCGCTAATGGACCTTCGATCGTGGGCTGTATATGCACAGAGCCGCAATGCCATGTCCAAGGATATCGCGGGGGAGTGGGAGCGGGCACCCACATAATAGGTGTTGGCTTATAGGAGCCATCCACAGGTCATGCCATTGGGGGGAGCGGGCACCCACATAATAGGTGTTGGCTTATAGGACTCCTCCGCAGGGGCAGCGGGCACCCACATAATAGGTGTTGGCTTATAGGACTCCTCCGCAGGGGCAGCGGGCACCCACATAATGGGTGTTGGCCTCTAGCAGCCACCACAGGTTTCTGCACTGCGCCATGTCAGACCCAGTCGGGGCCCATGCCATTGGGGGAAGCAGGCACCCACATAATAGGTGTTGGCTTATAGGACCCATCACAGGGGGAGCGGGCACCCACATAATAGGTGTTGGCTTATAGGACCCATCACAGGGGGAGCGGGCACCCACATAATAGGTGTTGGCTTATAGGACTCATCACAGGGGGAGCGGGCACCCACATAATAGGTATTGGCTTATAGGACCCATCACAGGGGGAGCGGGCACCCACATAATAGGTGTTGGCTTATAGGACCCATCACAGGGGGAGCGGGCACCCACATAATAGGTTTTGGCTTATAGGACCCATCACAGGGGGAGCGGGCACCCACATAATAGGTGTTGGCTTATAGGACCCATCACAGGGGGTGCGGGCGCCCACATATTAGGTGTTGGCTTATAGCCGCCATCCACAGGTTTCTGCACACACAATGGCCACCGTGCCATGTCAGACCCAGTCGGAGCCCATGTCATTGGGGGGAGCGGGGGCACCCACATAATAGGTGTTGTCTTATAGCCGCCATCCACAGGTTTCTGCACGCGCAATGCCCACTGTGCCATGTCAGACCCAGTTGGGCTCATGCCATTGGGGGGAGCGGGCATCCACATAATAGGTGTTGGCTTATAGCAGTCATCCACAAGTCATACCATTGGGGGGAGCGGGCACCCACATAATAGGTGTTGGCTTATAGCAGTCATCCACAGGTCATACCATTGGGGGGAGCGGGCACCCACATAATAGGTGTTGGCTTATAGCAGTCATCCACAAGTCATACCATTGGGGGGAGCGGGCACCCACATAATAGGTGTTGGCTTATAGCAGTCATCCACAGGTCATACCATTGGGGGGAGCGGGCACCCACATAATAGGTGTTGGCTTATAGCAGTCATCCACAGGTCATACCATTGGGGGGAGCGGGCACCCACATAACAGGTGTTGGCTTATAGGAGCCATCCACAGCTTTCTGCACTCACCTCACCATGTAAGACCCAATCGGGGACCATGCCTATGGGGGGAGCAGGCACCCACATAATAGGTGTTGGCTTATAGCCACTATCCACAGGTTTCTGCACCCACAAGGCCCACCACGCCATGTCAGACCCAATCGGGGCTCATGCCATTGGGGGGAGCGGGCACCCACATAATAGGTGTTGGCTTATAGCAGCCATCCACAGGTTTCTACACGCACAAGGCCCACCGCGCCATGTTAGACATCCCTGGTAATCCAGCCCTTGTATCCGCACAGTGCCAGGGCTGCTCCTCTATGGACAGAGCATTGCAAAGTCTGGGCTCCTTATATGCTCACCTATCAGTGGCTCATTATTGGTTTGGATGAAATATAATTGATAGACGTCTTTGTTTCACCCTCAAAAAGTTGCTACTAATCTGAGGTCACATGTCCCTGCAGATGACTCACCTACATCACTCACCTCTTCCTGCAGGTGCATCAGTGGACAGAGACTTTGTGCCCCAGGAAGAGAGAAGGCAAATTCCCCTCATGTGGCAGATGCCACTAAACCCTTCCTACTTGAACCATGATATAACCACTCTCCATGACAGGTCCATGTAGAGTCTTCCAACCAGAGACAGCTTATTCCAATCCTTGACGGCTCAAACCCATCCAAAGACCTACTTGGTGGTGAAGGGCTTTAGAGATGACCTGCTGCCAGTAGCGGGATGGCTGTGCAGGCCTTGGCAGGTCAGGTGGGGTTTGGAGGCAGAGTCACCCCCAAATGCCACCTTACCTGTAAAGTACTGCACAGATGGAGCTGAGGGTCCAAGGATTTAAGATTAAAGCTTCCAGATTAGATGGAGATTTGGGTATCTCTGGTAGATAGATTTGAGAATATTAATCCAGAAAATAGGATCTGGGGGGGGGGGAGGGGGGCAAGATACTTTCAGCCTCTTGGAGAGCTCTTCAGGCAGACATAGAACAGCAGATCCACAAGCAGACATGGTAAAGTAGATATTCAAGCAGATCCTCGAGCAGACATAGCACAGCGAATCTTCTAACAGACATGGCATGGTGGCTTCTTGAGCAGACATGTCATGGTGGCTCCTTGAGCAGACATGTTATGGTGGCTCCCTGAGTAGACATGTCATGGCGGTTCTTTGAGCAGACATGTCATGGTGGCTCCTTGAGCAGACATGTTATGGTGGCTCCCTGAGTAGACATGTCATGGTGGTTCCTTGAGCAGACATGTCATGGTGGCTGCTTGAGCAGACATGGCATGGTGGCTCCTTGAGCAGACATGTCATGGTGGCTCCCTGAGTAGACATGTCATGGTGGTTCCTTGAGCAGACATGTCATGGTGGCACCTTGAGCAGACATGTCATGGTGGCTCCTTGAGCAGACATGGCATTCTGGCTCCTTGAACAGACATGGCATGGTGGCTCCTCAAGTAGACATGGCACAGTGAATCTTCAAACAGACATAACACAGCAGATTCTCTGGTGGACATGGCACAGCAGATTCTTTGGTAGACATGGCACAGCAGATCCTTAAGCAGACATGGCATGGTGGCTCCTTGAGTAGACATGGCTCAGCAGATTCTCTGATAGACATGGCACAGCAGATTCTCTGATCGACATGGCACAGCAGATCCTTGAGCAGACATGGTATGGTGACTCCTCAAGTAGACATGACATGGTGGCTCGTCAAGTAGACATGGCACAGCAGATCCTTGAGCAGACATGGCACAGCAGATCCTTGAGCAGACATGGCACAGCAGATCCCTGAGCAGACATGGCATGGTGGCTCCTTGAGTAGACATGGCACAGCAGATTCTTTGATAGACATGGCACAACAGAACCTTGAGCAGACATGGTACAGCAGATTCTATGGTAGACATGGCACAGCAGATCCTTGAGCAGACATGGCATGGTGGCTCCTTGAAAAGACATGTCATGGTGGCTACTTGAGCAGACATGTCATGGTGGCTCCTTGAGCAGACATGGCATGGTGGATCCTTGAGCAGACATGTCCTGGTGGCTCCTTGAGCAGACATGTCCTGGTGGCTCCTTGAGCAGACATGGCATGGTGGATCCTTGAGCAGACATGTCATGGCGGCTCCTTGAGCAGACATGTCCTGGTGGCTCCTTGAGCAGACATGTCCTGGTGGCTCCTTGAGCAGACATGTCCTGGTGGCTCCTTGAGCAGACATGTCATGGTGGCTCCTTGAAAAGACATGTCATGGTGGCTCCTTGAAAAGACATGTCATGGTGGCTCCTTGAGCAGACATGGCATGATGGCTCCTTGAGCAGACAGGGCATGGTGGCTCCTTGAGCAGACATGTCCTGGTGGCTCCTTGAGCAGACATGTCATGGTGGCTCCTTGAAAAGACATGTCATGGTGACTCCTTGAAAAGACGTGTCATGGTGGCTCCTTGAGCAGACATGGCATGATGGCTCCTTGAGCAGACAGGGCATGGTGGCTCCTTGAGTAGACATGACATGGTGGCTCCTTAAGCAGACATGTCATGGTAGCTCCTTAGGCAGACATGGCATGATGGCTCCTCAAGTAGACATGACACCGTGAATCCTCAGACATAACACAGCAGATTTTCTTGTGGACATGGCACAGCATAACTTTAGTAGACATGGCATAGTGGCTCCTTGAGCACTGTTCTGTTGTGCCATGTCTACTCAAGGTTCTGCTGTGCCATGTCTGAACATACGTGGCACAGCAGATCCTTGAGCAGACATGGCATGGTGCCTCCTCAAATAGACATAGCACAGCAGAACCTTGAGCAGACATGGCACAGCAGATTCTCGGGTAGACATGGCACAGCAGATCCTTGAGCAGACATGGCACAGAAGATCCTTGAGCAGATATGGCACAGCAGATCCTTGAGCAGACATGGCATGGTGGCTCCTTGAGTAGACATAGCACAGCAGATCCTTGAGCAGACATGGCATAGCAGATCCTCAAACAGACATGGCCCAGCAGATCCTCAAACAGACATGGCCCAGCAGATCCTCAAACAGACATGGCCCAGCAGATCCTCAAACAGACATGGCACAGTGGATCCTCGAACAGACATGGCACGGCGGCTCCTCGTCAGACATGGCACAGCAGATCTTCTAGTAGACATGGCACAGCAGATCTTCTAGTAGACATGGCGCAGCAGATCCTCAAACAGATGCTGCACAGCCTATCTTCTAGTAGCCATGGCACAGCGGCTCCTTGGGCACACATGGCACGGCGGCTCCTTGGCCACACATGGCACGGCAGCCAGCACCAGGCTTACACGATGTACATATCTGTGTATTTATGTGTATATATTTTATACTGGCGCCGGGGGTTCTTGTACAACTTGTATTTAACTTGAAGACGGCGCCATCGCCGGGGGTTCTTGTACAAAACTGATCATGACTTGAAAGGGGTGTTTTTGTAAATAAGAAATCACTGAGAGACCGAAAATTGTGTGTCAGTTACTTCTTTACCTACGGCGGTCATGTCTAGCGCAGCATCCCCTGGATTCATGGACTGAAGACCACACTTGGGACGCGACGTCTATCCCCAGCCTTGGGAAAAAGGGGTCACTTTGGATATAAGAAAGGGCAGACACTCTGCATCGAGTAGAGAAAACCCAAAGCATAGTTGAACCTTTAGAGATGTCTGGGGTGTAGCTGGGGCCCAGTGGGAAATCTGAATGGAACGAGAGAGGTTGATTGGCCCCTGTGGGAACCAGGAAGAGGTGCGCTTTGGGTGATACTTGGGGGTACACACAGGGCAGCATCCAAAATCAGAATGTCCCACCAGGCAAAACAACACCCAAGGAAGTTTTTTATTCTTTGGGTCTTGTCCCTGTTTAAAGTGGACCAAGACTGGCCCTGGAGTCTATGAGACCAGCTGATTTCCCTCTCCCTGGACTACTAAAAAGTGGGGCTTATACCACTGGGAAAACTGAATAGCAAAGGGGTTGTGACAGGTGGGGCTTAGATTAATAGGGGCTTGACTTACATGCCAATGACATGAACCCTTCTGGTGGATGTCAGGAGAAACCTTGGGGAACATCATGGTAGTTGTCAGGGAACCGTGGGTCACGTCATCCAACTATCAATCAGGGACCTCCAGACACACAGACCGCTTTTCCAAACCCCAGTCCGAGCACGCCTAGCGAGATTACCAGGCCCAAAGCCTGCGGACACACAGAATTTTGGTTAAGGCAAAAAGATCGCTCAAGTTAAATAAAGGTTTTAATGCAATGAGCGCACACTAGGTAGTGATAACAAACATGAGGCTATGATGAAATATGAATAAATACAAATGTTGTTCTGAGAAGTGGCTTACAGGTTACAGTGAGTTACACACAGAGAGACAACAGTCAGTTACCTTAACATGGAGATGTAGAGTGGTGATAAAGAGCTCCCACATAGAGGTGAGTGGCAAGCTTATTGATGGGCACGCTGCAGCATGACCTCCCCCAGAAGCGACAAAAGACCTGGCCCGAATCATGCCCCTTTATGCCTCGAGACTCTTTTCACCCCCTCCCTTCTGTGGGACGGACTGTCACCTCCCACCGCTGTGGGACCTGCTTTAGAACCTAAAACCATTTGGGGGTTATAACTGTGGGAAAGGGGGTCATATGGTTCTGAATATGGCACCAAACGACTGGACTGGATGGCAGGCATCCAATGAACCCAAAGATGGAGTCCCTAGATGGGTAAGAAACTTAGATCTCCATTTCTAATTTGGGGGTTATAACTGTGGGAAAGGGGGTCATATGGTTCTGAATATGGCACCAAACGACTGGACTGGATGGCAGGCATCCAATGAACCCAAAGATGGAGTCCCTAGATGGGTAAGAAACTTAGATCTCCATTTCTAATTTGGGGGTTATAACTGTGGGAAAGGGGGTCATATGGTTCTGAATATGGCACCAAACGACTGGACTGGATGGCAGGCATCCAATGAACCCAAAGATGGAGTCCCTAGATGGGTAAGAAACTTAGATCTCCATTTCTAATTTGGGGGTTATAACTGTGGGAAAGGGGGTCATATGGTTCTGAATATGGCACCAAACGACTGGACTGGATGGCAGGCATCCAATGAACCCAAAGATGGAGTCCCTAGATGGGTAAGAAACTTAGATCTCCATTTCTCTAGGTTCCGCTTGTCGCATGACCCTGAGAAACCTACCTCTATGTGCGATTTTGTGGGCCCATTCTGGTTCTGTACCTGGCTTGGTGCTGGGACACATAGTAGCCCAGCTATGGTCCGATTTGTGTTGGTGCCGGATGTCTGAGGCGCCGGTGTTTAATGTGAAGAAGCTCACAGCCAGGGGTCACTTTTGTCTCAGGCGGATCGGGGCCTTTTCAGACCAGAGGTGTGAAAGAGTCAGCAGGGAGTCTGTGATCTGTGCTTGGATCACAGATGCTAATTCTCCTGGGTTTCCTGGGTTTATGACTAGAAAGCCTTAATGCTACAGGCGGAAAAAAAGGGGGACAGATAATTTTAAAGGGGAACTCCAGACTTATGTCCGTAGGTTTCTATACATTTAAACAGGATTTTTCCTTCACATGAGTGTTGGAGAAATCAGGGGCGTAGCTGGGGGGAGAAGGGTGCAGCAGGCCAGTGGGGCCTTAGAACAGGTGGGGGGTGCCATTTTGAATCTTTGCCCCAGGTGCCAGAAAGCCAAGCTACTCCTCTGAAGAAGCCCCAGCAAAGAATGTTCTACTTGAGGCAGTTACAGAGGTTTGGATAACTTACACCCCAATGACATGACATATTGATCTAACCCTAACCCCTCTGGTGACACCCATGGACTTTTCTGTTGACAATGACTAAACAGGCAGGTTGGGTAAAAAGGGGACCTCAGCAGCTCCCTCCCTTCCTTACTCCATTTTAAACTAAAAAAAAACTTTTGTCAGAAGATCAACTTCAAATGTTAACTTAGGACGTTGGTGGACGTCAGGAGGAACCTGGGGGAACATCATGGGAGTGTTGGAGAAGTCAGGGGCGTAGTTAGGGTGGGAGCAGGGGGCAGCAGGTCAGGGTGTGCCAAAGGGAGGCCTGAGAACAGGTGGGGGCGCCATTTTGATTCTTTGCCTACTCCTCTGAAGAAGCCCCAGCAAAAAATGTTGTACTTGAGGCAGTTACAAACGTTTGGACAACTTACACACCAAAGACACGATCCTCATATTGATTTAACCCTAACCCTTCTGGTGACACCCATGGACTTTCCTGTTGACAATGACCGAACAGGCAAGTTGGGTAATAAGGGGACCTCAGCAGCTCCCTCACTTCCTTACTCTATTTTAAACAAAAAAAAACTTTTGGCAGCAGATAAACTTCAAATATTAACCTAGGATGTTGGTGGACGTCAGGAGGAACCTGGGGAAACATTATGGGTGCGCCCAGCAAACTATGTTGTACTTGAGGTAGCTACATATGTTTGGATAACTTACACCAAGGATTTTCCTGTTGACAATGACCAAACAGGCAAGTTGGGTAATAAGGGGACCTCAGCAGCTCCTAGGACGTTGGTGGACATCAGGAGTAACCTGGGGAAACATCATGGGTGTGCCAGCAAAGAATGTTCTACTTGAGGGAGTTACTTGACCGAAAAGGGTCTGCCCTAAGTTCCCCCCGAATTATTACTCCGCCTACTTCCGCTGGGCGCCGGTTCACTGCCATCGTCCAGGACCAGTAGGTTTCAGAAGAGCTTCTACCTTATGTTGAACGTGTGCTTGTCGTAGACGACCTGATTCTAGGTCAGGGTTTCGAGGGTGAGAAAGGGACCCCTATATAGCCCCCCCATTGGCCAACTGTTTTGGTTACCGCTCAAACTAGTCATGTGGGGCCTCTCTTAAAGCAGACCAAAACCCACATTTAGAACTAGCATTCCCTGAATTGCTCCGCCCATGAGGAGGACCTTTTGTCAATTTTCCCTGCTCCTGCTTCACTCTAATCCCAGATAATGGCGCCTGTTTTAGCTGCAAAAGCTCCTCATCCTCCATTCGCTGCCATTGTGATGTCATGGCCACACCTATGCAGCGACTGATCCAATGGCGCCTGTTTTAGCTGTAAAGCTCCGCCTCCTCCATTCGCTGCCATTGTGATGTCACAGCGACTGATCCAACAGCGCCTGTTTTAGCTGTAAAGCCCCGCCTCCTCCATTCACTGCCATTGTGATGTCATGGGCAGCGACTGATCCAATGGCGGCTGTTTTAGCTGTAAAGCTCCGCCTCCTCCATTCACTGCCATTGTGATGTCATGGCCAGCGACTGATCCAATGGCGCCTGTTTTAGCCGTAAAGCTCCGCCTCCTCCATTCACTGCCATTGTGATGTCACAATGACTGATCCAATGGCACCTGTTTTAGCTGTAAAGCTCCGCCTCCTCCATTCACTGCCATTGTGATGTCATGGCCAGCGACTGATCCAATGGCGCCTGTTTTAGCCGTAAAGCTCCGCCTCCTCCATTCACCGCCATTGTGATGTCACAGTGACTGATCCAGTGGCGCCTGTTTTAGCTGTAATGCTCCGCCTCCTCCATTTACTGCCATTGTGATGTCATGGCCAGCGACTGATCCAATGGCGCCTGTTTTAGCCGTAAATCTCCGCCTTCTCCATTCACTGCCATTGTGATGTCACAGTGACTGATCCAATGGCGCCTGTTTTAGCCGTAAAGCTCCGCCTCCTCCATTCACTGCCATTGTGATGTCACAGTGACTGATCCAATGGCGCCTGTTTAAGTCGTAAAGCTCCGCCTCCTTTATTCGCTGCCATTGTGATGTCACAGCGACTGATCCAATGGCGCCTGTTTTAGCTGTAAAGCTCCGCCTCCTCCATTCACTGCCATTGTGATGTCACAGCGACTGATCCAATGGCGCCTGTTTTAGCCGTAAAGCTCCCCTCCTCCATTCACTGCCATTGTGATGTCATGGCCAGCGACTGATGACGCCTGTTTTAGCTGTAAAGCTCCGCCTCCTCCATTCACTGCCATTGTGATGTCACAGCGACTGATCCAATGGCGCCTGTTTTAGCCGTAAAGCTCTGCCTCCTCCATTCACTGCCATTGTGATGTCACAATGACTGATCCAATGGCACCTGTTTTAGCCGTAAAGCTCCGCCTCCTCCCTTCACTGCCATTGTGATGTCACAGTGACTGATCCAATGGTGCCTGTTTAAGCCGCAAAGCTCCGCCTCCTTTATTCGATGCCATTGTGATGTCACAGCGACTGATCCAATGGCGCCTGTTTTAGCTGTAAAGCTCCGCCTCCTCCATTCACTGCCATTGTGATGTCATGGCCAGCGACTAATCCAATGGCGCCTGTTTTAGCTGTAAAGCTCCGCCTCCTCCATTCACTGCCATTGTGATGTCACAGTGACTGATCCAATGGCGCCTGTTTTAGCTGTAAAGCTCCGCCTCCTCCATTCACTGCCATTGTGATGTCATGGCCAGCGACTGAACCAATGGCGCCTGTTTTAGCCGTAAAGCTCCGCCTCCTTCATTCACTGCCATTGTGATGTCATGGCCAGCGACTGAACCAATGGCGCCTGTTTTAGCCGTAAAGCTCTGCCTCCTCCATTCACTGCCATTGTGATGTCACAGTGACTGATCCAATGGCGCCTGTTTTAGCCGTAAAGCTCCGCCTCCTCCATTCACTGCCATTGTGATGTCACAGTGACTGATCCAATGGTGCCTGTTTAAGCCGCAAAGCTCCGCCTCCTTTATTCGATGCCATTGTGATGTCACAGCGACTGATCCAATGGCGCCTGTTTTAGCTGTAAAGCTCCGCCTCCTCCATTCACTGCCATTGTGATGTCATGGCCAGCGACTAATCCAATGGCGCCTGTTTTAGCTGTAAAGCTCCGCCTCCTCCATTCACTGCCATTGTGATGTCACAGTGACTGATCCAATGGCGCCTGTTTTAGCTGTAAAGCTCCGCCTCCTCCATTCACTGCCATTGTGATGTCATGGCCAGCGACTGAACCAATGGCGCCTGTTTTAGCCGTAAAGCTCCGCCTCCTTCATTCACTGCCATTGTGATGTCATGGCCAGCGACTGAACCAATGGCGCCTGTTTTAGCCGTAAAGCTCCGCCTCCTCCATTCACTGCCATTGTGATGTCACAGTGACTGATCCAATGGTGCCTGTTTTAGCCGTAAAGCTCCGCCTCCTCCATTCACTGCCATTGTGATGTCGACTGATCCAATGGCGCCTGTTTTAGCTGTAAAGCTCCGCCTCCTCCATTCACTGCCATTGTGATGTCATGGCCAGCGACTGATCCAATGGCGCCTGTTTAAGCCGCAAAGCTCCCCCTCCTTTATTCGCTGCCATTGTGATGTCACAGTGACTCATCCAATGGCGCCGGTTTTAGCTGTAAAGCTCCGCCTCCTCCATTCACTGCCATTGTGATGTCACAGCGACTGATCCAATGGCGCCTGTTTAAGTCGTAAAGCTCCGCCTCCTTCATTCGCTGCCATTGTGATATCACAGCGACTGATCCAATGGCGCCTGTTTAAGCCGTAAAGCTCCGCCTCCTTTATTCGCTGCCATTGTGATGTCACAGCGACTGATCCAATATCCATTTCTAGGTCTACACCCAAGTGTATTTCACAAGCTCAGTGGGTTTTGTTCCGCTTTAAGGGGAAGGTTAAGTGAATGTCACTTATTGTCCAATCAGCAAATTAGAGGAAGATTAATCCGGACCTTCACCAGGATTTAATGAAAAGCCCAAACCCATATAAAACGATTCCCCAGCATCTAAAGTTAATATATTTTAAGTTTTTAGTCACTTTCTTTTCCCCACTGGGCTGCAACTCTGTTCAGGACTATAGGATACGGGCGCCGCCATCTTGATGCAGAAGTATCACACTTACTGAGGGGAGGGAAGTGGGATAAAGTACAGGGGGGCGGGGTTATAGCTGTGCTTTGCTAAGACAGAGCTGATCTGGGGTCAGGAAAAGGTCAGCAATCCCAGAAAGCAGAGCAGCACAGTCAGAAGGCACTTCCTGTTTGCAGGCTGCCTGATGCTCCATGAGCCTCCATATTGGATGTTTAAAGGCTCATAACATGCAGTAGATGCAGGTAGGATGATTTTTAATGTGAGCAATCTGTATGTACAGGGTGTGGGAAACATATAAGATAGGCTCTTATTCAGGGTGAGGGTCTGGATTAATGTGAGCAATCTGTATGTACAGGGGGGAAACATATAAGATAGGCTCTTATTCAGGGTGAGGGTCTGGATTAATGTGAGCAATCTGTATGTACATGGAGTGGGGAACATATAAGATAGGCTCTTATTCAGAGTGAGGGTCCGGATTAATGTGGACAATCTGTATGTACAGGGTGTGGGGAACATATAAGATAGGCTCTTATTCAGGGTGAGGGTCCGGATTAATGTGAGCAATCTGTATGTACAGGGTGTGGGAATCATATAAGATAGGCTCTTATTCAGGGTGAGGGTCCGGATTAATGTGAGCAATCTGTATGTACAGGGTGTGGGAATCATATAACATAGGCTCTTATTCAGGGTGAGGGTCCGGATTAATGTGGGCAATCTGTATGTACAGGGTGTGGGAAACATATAAGATAGGCTCTTATTCAGGGTGAAGGTCCGGATTAATGTGAGCAATCTGTATGTACAGGGTGTAGGAAATATATAAGATAGACTCTTATTCAGGGTGAGGGTCCGGATTAATGTGGGCAATCTGTATGTACAGGGTGTGGGAAACATATAAGATAGGCTCTTATTCAGGGTGAAGGTCCGGATTAATGTGTGCAATCTGTATGTACAGGGTGTGGGAAACATATAAGATAGGCTCTTATTCAGGGTGAAGGTCCGGATTAATGTGAGCAATCTGTATATACGGGGAGGAAACATACAAGATAGGCTCTTATTCAGGGTGAGGGTCTGGATTAATGTGAGCAATCTGTATGTACAGGGGGAAACATACAAGATAGGCTCTTATTCAGGGTGAGGGTCCGGATTAATGTGGGCAATCTGTATGAACAGCGGGGAACATACAAGATAGGCTCTTATTCAGGGTGACGGTCCGGATTAATGTGGGCAATCTGTATGTACAGGGGGGAAACATACAAGATAGGCTCTTATTCAGGGTTAAGGTCCGCTTTAAAGTTTTCAGCCTCCAAACATCGCGTTCTCGCACTACGAATCCGCATAGCGCCCGTACGGCGGCGGGCAGGTGGCCGCTCGGCGCTGTGATTGGGCGCCGTCTCGCTGTAGGTCCTCCTGTAGGTCGGTGACTCTGTTTTCTGTGGTTTGGTGATGCTCGGCACAGGATGTGGTTTTTCGCGACACAACTCGCGCTTCCTCTAAAGTTTGATCATCGGTTTGAGGACGTATCTTGCGTCGGGCGGGGGAATCGTTTCTGTAACGCGCCCGCTTCCTCTAACAACCACTTCCTGTGCCAGAGAGAGAGAGAGGAGACGGAGAGAGAGAGCCCCGGGGGCCGCTGCAGGTGCCGCGTCTCCATGAGAAGGCCCAACGCCAGTCCTCCATCATGTCCATCGCCCTGAAGGCCCGACAGAAGGTCAAGAAGAGGACGGTGAAGGACAAAGTGTTTGGATGCGACCTGATGGAGCATCTCATGATGTCGGGGCAAGAAGGTAAGTGGAGAAAAGAAACTCCTACCTCGTTTCCTGCCCATAGCTCCGCCCTACAGGGCAAACAAGAGTCACGGCCAACCAATCTCAAGAGGCATCTCCATCATCTGCAAGGACCAAAGGTGCCACCACCAACCACCATATAAAGCAACAGTCTCCGACCTACTCAAACTGCCCCAAACACAGATGCCCTTTGCCGGGTAAGCTCTTGCCCACCATATCTTCAAAACTGCCCCCTGGAGGTCTCCAAATGCCCTTTGCAGCTTGAGGTCTTGCCCACCATATCCTTACAGTGGTCCCCAGGAGGTCTCCAGATGCCCTTTGGAGGATTAGCTCTTGCCTACTATATCTTCACAACTGCCCCCTGGAGGTCCCCAAACACCCTTTGCCAGATAAGTTCTTGCCAACCATATTTTCACAATCGACCCCAGGGGGTCTCCAGATGCCCTTTGCAGGATAAGCTCTTGCCTACCATATCCTCACAATTGCCCTCCAGAGGTCTGCAGATGTCCTCTGCCAGATAAGCTCTTGCCCACCAAATTATCACAATTGACCCCAGGGGGTCTCCAGATGCCCTTTGGAGGATTAGCTCTTGCCTACTATATCTTCACAACTGCCCCCTGGAGGTCTCCAAAACGCCCTTTGCCAGATAAGTTCTTTTGCCAACCATATTTTCACAATTGACCCCAGGGGGTCTACAGGTGCCCTTTGCAGGATAAGCTCTTGCCTACCATATCCTCACAATTGCCCTCCAGAGGTCTGCAGATGTCCCTCACCGTATAAGCTCTTGCCCATCAAATTCTCACAATTGACCCCAGGGTGTCTCCAGATGCCCTTTGCCGGATAGGTTCTTGCCCACCATATCTTCACAATTTCCCCCCAGAGATCCCCAGATGCCCTTTACTCAATAGTCTCCTGCCTACCAGAACCTCACCGTTGTTATCTGGACGTCTCCAGATGCCCTTTGCTGATAAGCTCTTGTCTAACATATCCTCACAATTGACCCCAGGGTGTCTCCAGATGCCCTTTGCCGGATAAGTTCTTGCCCACCATATCTTCACAACTTCCCCCCAGAGATCCCCAGATGCCCTTTGCTCTCAACCACAGATGCATCATGGGAAGCTCTCTCATTTTAGCTTTCTCCTGCGCGCACCTACCATGCACTGCTGAGAGAACAAGCGGGTGAACCCCACATTCCTCATATTTTTAGTACCCCTCCCACCATAATTTCCCCCAATAGGTTGGGCACCAGGGCAAGTCTTGATGTATTTTGAGTCAGCTGGCTCTGTGGCCTGTAATGGTCTTCAGATGCAGGGGTAGTATCTCGCCCACCTTTCCTGGAGATCCCCAGATGCCCTTTGCTGGATAAGCTTTTGCCCACCATATCTTCACAACTGCCCCCTGAAGGTCTCCAAATGCCCTTTGCCGGATAAGCTCTTCCCACCATATCTTTACAACTGCCTCCCAGGAGGTCCCCAGATGCCCTTTACTCAGTAGTATCTTGACCCACCAGAACCTCACCGTTGTTACCTGGACGTCTCCAGATGCCCTTTGCTGGATAAGCTCTTGCCTACCATATCCTCACAATTGCCCCCAGGAGGTCTCCAGGCTCCCTTTACCGGATAAGCTCTTGCCACCATATCTTCACAACTGCCCCCCGGAGGTCTCCAGATGCCTTTTTGCAAGATGAGGTCTTGCCTACCATATGCTCACAATTGCCCCCCAGAGATCCGCAGATGCCCTTTACTCAATAGTCTCTTTTCCACAAGAACCTCACCATTGTTACCTGGATGTCTCCAGATGCCATTTGGCGGATAAGCTCTTGTCTAACATATCCTCACAACTGACCCCAGGGGGTCTACAGATGTCCTCTGCCGGATAAGTTCTTGCCCACCATATTTTCACAATTGCCCCCGGAGGTCTCCAAATGCCCTTTGCCAGATAATTTCTTGCCAACCATATCTTCAAAACTGCCCCCTGGAGGTCTCCAAATGTCCTTTGCAGCTTGAGGTCTTGCCCACCATATCCTTACAGTGGCCCCCAGGAGGTCTCCAGATGCCCTTTGGAGGATTAGATCTTGCCTACGATATCTTCACAACTGCCCCCTGGAGGTCTCCAAATGCCCTTTGCGAGATAAGTTCATGCCAACTATATTTTCACAATTGCCCCCTGGAGGTCTCCAAATGCCCTTTGCAGGATGAGGTCTTGCCCACCATATTTTCACAATTGCCCCCCAGAAATCCTCAGATGCCCTTTACTCAATAGTCTCTTGCCCACCAGAACCTAACCATTGTTACCTGGATGTCTCCAAATGCCCTTTGCAGGATAAGCTCTTGCCCACCATTATTTTCACAATTGCCATCCTGAAGTCTCCAAGTGCCCTTTGCAGGATGAGGTCTTGCCTACCATATGCTCACAATTGCCCCTGGAGGTCTCCAGATGCCCTTTGCTGGATAAGCTCTTGCCTACCACATCCTCCTAATTGTTCCATGGATGTCTCCAGATGCCCCAGTACACACATTTGCCCACCTGATCCTCTCCACAGTACCCTCTCAGATGCCCGTTGCCTGATACTTGCTTGCCCACTTTACCTGCACAATCATTTGTTGCAGGTTTACAGATGCCCTTCAGCTGATAAGCTCTTGCCCACCAGACCCTCATCACCGTTACCTGGACGTCTCCAGATGCCCTTTGCCATATAAGCTCTTGCCCACCATATCCTCACAGTTGCTACCCGGATGTCTCCAGATGTTTGCCCGGTAGGCTTTTGCCCCCCATACCCTCACAATCAGTCCATGAAGGTCTCCATATTTCCTGGTAGTTTTATGCCCACCTGATCGTCACCACAGTACCCTGGAGGCCCTCAGATGCCCATTGCCTGATACTTGCTATATTATATTGTTGCAGGTCTACTGATGCCCTTTGGCTGGTAAACTCTTTCCCACAAGTCCTTTACCACTGATACCTGAAGGTCTCCAGATGTTTGCCCGGTAGACTTTTGCCCACCATACCCTTGCAATCATTCCCCGAAGGTCTCCATATGCCCTGGTAGTCTAGTGCCCACCTGATCCTCTACGTAGTACCCCGAAGGTCTCCAGATGTTTGCCCAGTAGACTTTTGCCCACCATACCCTTGCAATCATTCCCCAAAGGTCTCCGTATGTCCTGGTAGTCTTGTGCCCACCCAATCCTCTACATAGTACCCTGGAGGTCCCCAAATGCCCATTGCCTGATACTTGCTCACCCACTATACTATATTGTTGCAGGTCTACAGATTCCCTTCGGCTGATAGTCTCTTGCCCACCAGACCATAATTGCTGTTACCTGAATGTCTCCAGATGTTTGTCCAGTAGGGTTTGGCCGACCATATACTCACAATCATTCCCTGAAGGTCCCCAGACATCCCGGTAGTCTTGTGCCCACCTGATCCTCTTCATAGTACCCTAAAGGTCTCCAGATGTTTGCCCAGTAGACTTTTACCCACCATACCCTTGCAATCATTCCATCAAGGTCTCTGTATGTCCTGGTAGTCTTGTGCCCACCTGATCCTCTCCATAGTACCCTGGAGGCCCTCAGATGCCTGTTGCCTGATACTTGCTCACCCAATATACTATATTGTTGCAGGTCTACAGATGCCCCTCGGCTGATAGTCTTTTGTCCACCAGACCCTCATCACTGTTACCTGAAGGTCTCCAGATGTTTGCCCAGTAGGGTTTGGCCCACCATATACTCACAATCATTCCTGACTGCTACTTGCTGGCCCACTTTACCTGCACAATCGTTTTTTGTAGGTCTATAGATGCCCTTCAGTTGATAATCAAAATTGCTACCCGGATGTCTCCAGATGTTTGCCCGGTGGGCTTTTTCCCACCATACCCTCACAATCAGTCCATGATGGTATCCGTATGTCCTGGTAGTTTAATGCCCTCCTGATCTTCTCCACAGTACCCTGGAGGCCCTCAGATGCCCATTGCCTGATACTTGCTATATTATATTGTTGCAGGTCTACAGATGCCCTTTGGCTGATAGTCTCTTGCCCACCAGACCCTCATCACTGTTACCTAAAGGTCTCCAGATGTTTGCCCGGTAGACTTTTGCCCACCATACCCACATAATCATTCCCTAAAGTTCTCTATATATGTCCTAGTAGTCTTGTGCCCACCTGATCCTCTCCTGATCCCCCTCCACAGTACCCTGCTAATGACCTCACCTGTGCATTGCTGGGGAGAGCTGCAGCTCCAATGGCCTCACCTGTGCATTGCTGGGGAGAGCTGCAGCTCTAATGACCTCACCTGTGCATTGCTGGGGAGAGCTGCAGCTCTAATGACCTCACCTGTGCATTGCTGGGGAGAGCTGCAGCTCTAATGACCTCACCTGTGCATTGCTGGGGAGAGCTGCAGCTCTAATGACCTCACCTGTGCATTGCTGGGGAGAGCTGCAGCTCCAATGGCCTCACCTGTGCATTGCTGGGGAGAGCTGCAGCTCTAATGACCTCACCTGTGCATTGCTGGGGAGAGCTGCAGCTCTAATGACCTCACCTGTGCATTGCTGGGGAGAGCTGCAGCTCTAATGACCTCACCTGTGCATTGCTGGGGAGAGCTGCAGCTCTAATGACCTCACCTGTGCATTGCTGGGGAGAGCTGCATCTCTAATGACCTCACCTGTGCATTGCTGGGGAGAGCTGCAGCTCTTATGACCTCACCTGTGCATTGCTGGGGAGAGCTGCAGCTCTAATGACCTCACCTGTGCATTGCTGGGGAGAGCTGCAGCTCTAATGACCTCACCTGCGCATTGCTGGGGAGATCTGCAGCTCTAATGACCTCACCTGTGCATTACTGGGGAGAGCTGCACCTCTAATGACCTCACACGTGCATTGCTGCAGCTCTAATGACCTCACCTGTGCATTGCTGGGGAGAGCTGCAGCTCTAATGACCTCACCTGTGCATTGCTGGGGAGAGCTGCAGCTGTAATGACCTCACCTGTGCATTGCTGGGGAGAGCTGCGGCTCTAATGACCTCACCTGTGCATTGCTGGGGAGAGCTGCGGCTCTAATGATCTCACCTGTGTATTGCTGGGGAGAGCTGCATCTCTAATGACCTCACCTGTGCATTGCTGGGGAGAGCTGCAGCTCTAATGACCTCACCTGTGCATTGCTGGGGAGAGCTGCTGCTCTAATGACCTCACCTGTGCATTGCTGGGGAGAGCTGCAGCTCTAATGATCTCACCTGTGCATTGCTGGGGAGAGCTGCAGCTCTAATGATCTCACCTGTGTATTGCTGGGGAGAGCTGCAGCTCTAATGACCTCACCTGTGCATTGCTGGGGAGAGCTGCAGCTCTAATGACCTCACCTGTGCATTGCTGGGGAGAGCTGCAGCTCTAATGATCTCACCTGTGCATTGCTGGGGAGAGCTGCAGCTCTAATGACCTCACCTGTGCATTGCTGGGGAGAGCTGCAGCTCTAATGACCTCACCTGTGCATTGGTGGAGAGAGCTGCAGCTCTAATGACCTCACCTGTGCATTGTTGGGGAGAGCTGCGGCTCTAATGACCTCACCTGTATATTGCTGGGGAGAGCTGCAGCTCTAATGACCTCACCTGTGCATTGGTGGAGAGAGCTGCAGCTGTAATGACCTCACCTGTGCATTGCTGGGGAGAGCTGCAGCTCTAATGACCTCACCTGTGCATTGCTGGGGAGAGCTGCATCTCTAATGACCTCACCTGTGCATTGCTGGGGAGAGCTGTGGCTCTAATGACCTCACCTGTGCATTGCTGGGGAGAGCTGCAGCTCTAATGACCTCACCTGTGCATTGCTGGGGAGAGCTGCAGCTCTAATGACCTCACCTGTGCATTGCTGGGGAGAGCTGCATCTCTAATGACCTCACCTGTGTATTGCTGGGGAGAGCTGCAGCTCTAATGACCTCACCTGTGCATTGCTGGGGAGAGCTGCAGCTCTAATGACCTCACCTGTGCATTGCTGGGGAGAGCTGCATCTCTAATGACCTCACCTGTGTATTGCTGGGGAGAGCTGCAGCTCTAATGACCTCACCTGTGTATTGCTGGGGAGAGCTGCAGCTCTAATGACCTCACCTGTGCATTGCTGGGGGGACCTGCTGCTCTAATGACCTCACCTGTGCATTGCTGGGGAGAGCTGCAGCTCTAATGACCTCACCTGTGCATTGCTGGGGAGAGCTGCATCTCTAATGACCTCACCTGTGCATTGCTGGGGAGAGCTGCATCTCTAATGACCTCACCTGTGCATTGCTGGGGAGAGCTGCATCTCTAATGATCTCACCTGTGCATTGCTGGGGAGAGCTACAGCTCTAATGACCTCACCTGTGCATTGCTGGGGAGAGCTGCATCTCTAATGACCTCACCTGTGCATTGCTGGGGAGAGCTGCGGCTCTAATGACCTCACCTGTGCATTGCCGGGGAGAGCTGCAGCTCTAATGACCTCACCTGTGCATTGCTGGGGAGAGCTGCAGCTCTAATGACCTCACCTGTGCATTGCTGGGGAGAGCTGCATCTCTAATGGCCTCACCTGTGCATTGCTGGGGAGAGCTGCAGCTCTAATGACCTCACCTGTGCATTGCTGGGGAGAGCTGCAGCTCTAATGACCTCCCCTGTGCATTGCCGGGGAGAGCTGCAGCTCTAATGGCCTCACCTGTGTATTGCTGGGGAGAGCTGCAGCTCTAATGGCCTCACCTGTGCATTGCTGGGGAGAGATGCAGCTCTAATGACCTCACCTGTGCATTGCTGGAGAGAGCTGCAGCTCTAATGACCTCACCTGTGCATTGCTGGGGAGAGCTGCAGGTCTAATGGCCTCACCTGTGCATTGCTGGGGAGAGCTGCAGCTTTAATGACTTCACCTGTGTATTGCTGGGGGGAGCTGCAGCTCCAATGACCTCACCTGTGCATTGCTGGGGAGAGCTGTGGCTCTAATGACCTCACCTGTGCATTGCTGGGGAGAGCTGCAGCTCTAATGGCCTCACCTGTGCATTGCTGGGGAGAGATGCAGCTCTAATGACCTCACCTGTGCATTGCTGGAGAGAGCTGCAGCTCTAATGACCTCACCTGTGCATTGCTGGGGAGAGCTGCAGGTCTAATGGCATTGCTGGGGAGAGCTGCAGCTTTAATGACTTCACCTGTGTATTGCTGGGGGGAGCTGCAGCTCCAATGACCTCACCTGTGCATTGCTGGGGAGAGCTGTGGCTCTAATGACCTCACCTGTGCATTGCTGGGAGAGCTGCAGCTCTAATGACCTCACCTGTGCATTGCTGGGGAGAGCTGCAGCTCTAATGACCTCACCTGTGCATTGCTGGGGAGAGCTGCAGCTCTAATGACCTCACCTGTGCATTGCTGGGGAGAGCTGCAGCTCTAATGACCTCACCTGTGCATTGCTGGGGAGAGCTGCAGCTCTAATGACCTCACCTGTGCATTGCTGGGGAGAGCTGCCGCTCTAATGACCTCACCTGTACATTGCTGGGGAGAGCTGCAGCTCTAATGACCTCACCTGTGCATTGCTGGGGAGAGCTGCAGCTCTAATGGCCTCACCTGTGCATTGCTGGGGAGAGCTGCAGCTCTAATGACCTCACCTGTGCATTGCTGGGGAGAGCTGCAGCTCTAATGGCCTCACCTGTGCATTGCTGGGGAGAGCTGCAGCTCTAATGACCTCACCTGTGCATTGCTGGGGAGAGCTGCAGCTCTAATGACCTCACCTGTGCATTGCTGGAGAGAGCTGCAGCTCTAATGACCTCACCTGTGCATTGCTGGGAGAGCTGCAGCTCTAATGACCTCACCTGTGCATTGCTGGGGAGAGCTGCAGCTCTAATGACCTCACCTGTGCATTGCTGGGAGAGCTGCAGCTCTAATGACCTCACCTGTGCATTGCTGGGGAGAGCTGCAGCTCTAATGACCTCACCTGTGCATTGCTGGGAGAGCTGCAGCTCTAATAACCTCACCTGTGCATTGCTGGGGAGAGCTGCAGCTCTAATGACCTCACCTGTGCATTGCTGGAGAGAGCTGCAGCTCTAGTGACCTCACCTGTGCATTGCTGGGAGAGCTGCAGCTCTAATGACCTCACCTGTGCATTGCTGGGGAGAGCTGTAGCTCTAATGACCTCACCTGTGCATTGCTGGGAGAGCTGCAGCTCTAATGACCTCACCTGTGCATTGCTGGGGAGAGCTGCAGCTCTAATGACCTCACCTGTGCATTGCTGGAGAGAGCTGCAGCTCTAATGACCTCACCTGTGCATTGCTGGGGAGAGCTGCAGTGCTAATGACCTCACCTGTGCATTGCTGGGGAGAGCTGCAGCTCTAATGACCTCACCTGTGCATTGGTGGAGAGAGCTGCAGCTCTAATGACCTCACCTGTGCATTGCTGGGGAGAGCTGCAGCTCTAATGACCTCACCTGTGCATTGGTGGAGAGAGCTGCAGCTCTAATGACCTCACCTGTGCATTGTTGGGGAGAGCTGCGGCTCTAATGACCTCACCTGTATATTGCTGGGGAGAGCTGCAGCTCTAATGACCTCACCTGTGCATTGCTGGGGAGAGCTGCATCTCTAATGACCTCACCTGTGCATTGCTGGGGAGAGCTGTGGCTCTAATGACCTCACCTGTGCATTGCTGGGGAGAGCTGCAGCTCTAATGACCTCACCTGTGCATTGCTGGGGAGAGCTGCAGCTCTAATGACCTCACCTGTGCATTGCTGGGGAGAGCTGCAGCTCTAATGACCTCACCTGTGCATTGCTGGGGGGAGCTGCAGCTCTAATGACCTCACCTGTGCATTGCTGGGGGGACCTGCTGCTCTAATGACCTCACCTGTGCATTGCTGGGGAGAGCTGCAGCTCTAATGACCTCACCTGTGCATTGCTGGGGGGAGCTGCAGCTCTAATGACCTCACCTGTGCATTGCTGGGGGGACCTGCTGCTCTAATGACCTCACCTGTGCATTGCTGGGGAGAGCTGCAGCTCTAATGACCTCATCTGTGCATTGCTGGGGAGAGCTGCAGTTCTAATGACCTCACCTGTGCATTGCTGGGGAGAGCTGCAGCTTTAATGACCTCACCTGTGCAATGCTGGGGAGAGCTGCAGTTCTAATGACCTCACCTGTGCATTGCTGGAGAGAGCTGCAGCTCTAATGACCTCACCTGTGCATTGCTGGGGAGAGCTGTATCTCTAATGAACTCACCTGTGCATTGCTGGGGAGAGCTGCGGCTCTAATGACCTCACCTGTGCATTGCTGGGGAGAGCTGCGGCTCTAATGACTTCACCTGTGCATTGCTGGGGAGAGATGCAGCTCTAATGACCTCACCTGTGCATTGCTGGAGAGAGCTGCAGCTCTAATGACCTCACCTGTGCATTGCTGGGGAGAGCTGCAGCTCTAATGACCTCACCTGTATATTGCTGGGGAGAGCTGCAGCTCTAATGACCTCACCTGTGCATTGCTGGGGAGAGCTGCGGCTCTAATGACATCACCTGTGCATTGCTGGGGAGAGCTGTGGCTCTAATGACCTCACCTGTGCATTGATGGGGAGAGCTGTGGCTCTAATGACCTCACCTGTGTATTGCTGGGGAGAGCTGCAGCTCTAATGACCTCACCTGTGCATTGCCGGGGAGAGATGCAGCTCTAATGACCTCACCTGTGCATTGCTGGGGAGAGCTGCAGCTCTAATGACCTCACCTGTGCATTGCTGGGGAGAGCTGCAGCTCTAATGACCTCACCTGTGCATTGCTGGGGAGAGCTACAGCTCTAATGACTTCACCTGTGCATTGCTGGGGAGAGCTGCAGCTCTAATGACCTCACCTGTGCATTGCTGGGGAGAGCTGCAGCTCTAATGACCTCACCTGTGCATTGCTGGGGAGAGCTGCATCTCTAATGACCTCACCTGTGCATTGCTGGGGAGAGCTGCAGCTCTAATGACCTCACCTGTGCATTGCTGGGGAGAGCTGCAGCTCTAATGACCTCACCTGTGCATTGCTGGGGAGAGCTGCAGCTCTAATGACCTCACCTGTGCATTGCTGGGGAGAGCTGCAGCTCTAATGACCTCACCTGTATATTGCTAGGGAGAGCTGCAGCTCTAATGACCTCACCTGTGCAATGCGGAGAGCTGCATCATTAATGACCTCACCTGTGCAATGCGGAGAGCTGCATCATTAATGACCTCACCTGTGCATTGCTGGGGAGAGCTGCAGCTCCAATGGCCTCACCTGTGCATTGCTGGGGAGAGCTGCAGCTCTAATGACCTCACCTGTGCATTGCTGGGGAGAGCTGCAGCTCTAATGACCTCACCTGTGCATTGCTGGGGAGAGCTGCAGCTCTAATGACCTCACCTGTGCATTGCTGGGAGAGCTGCAGATCTAATGATCTCACCTGTGCATTGCTGGGGAGAGATGCAGCTCTAATGACCTCACCTGTGCATTGCTGGGGAGAGCTGCAGCTCTAATGACCTCACCTGTGCATTGCTGGGGAGAGCTGCAGCTCTAATGACCTCACCTGTGCATTGCTGGGGAGAGCTGCAGCTCTAATGACCTCACCTGTGCATTGCTGGGGAGAGCTGCAGCTCTAATGACCTCACCTGTGCATTGCTGGGGAGAGCTGCAGCTCTAATGGCCTCACCTGTGCATTGCTGGGGAGAGATGCAGCTCTAATGACCTCACCTGTGCATTGCTGGGGAGAGCTGCAGCTCTAATGACCTCACCTGTGCATTGCTGGGGAGAGCTGCGGCTCTAATGACCTCACCTGTGCATTGCTGGGGAGAGCTGCAGCTCTAATGGCCTCACCTGTGCATTGCTGGGGAGAGATGCAGCTCTAATGGCCTCACCTGTGCATTGCTGGGAGAGCTGCAGCTCTAATGACCTCACCTGTGCATTGCCGGGGAGAGATGCAGCTCTAATGGCCTCACCTGTGCATTGCTGGGGAGAGCTGCAGCTCTAATGACCTCACCTGTGCATTGCTGGGGAGAGCTGCAGCTCTAATGGCCTCACCTGTGCATTGCTGGGAGAGCTGCAGCTCTAATGACCTCACCTGTGCATTGCTGGGGAGAGCTGCGGCTCTAATGACCTCACCTGTGCATTGCTGGGGAGAGATGCAGCTCTAATGGCCTCACCTGTGCATTGCTGGGAGAGCTGCAGCTCTAATGACCTCACCTGTGCATTGCCGGGGAGAGCTGCAGCTCTAATGACCTCACCTGTGCATTGCTGGGGAGAGCTGCAGCTCTAATGACCTCACCTGTGCATTGCTGGGGAGAGCTGCAGCTCTAATGGCCTCACCTGTGCATTGCTGTGGAGAGCTGCAGCTCTAATGACCTCACCTGTGCATTGCTGGGGAGAGCTGCAGCTCTAATGGCCTCACCTGTGCATTGCTGGGAGAGCTGCAGCTCTAATGACCTCACCTGTGCATTGCCGGGGAGAGATGCAGCTCTAATGGCCTCACCTGTGCATTGCTGGGGAGAGCTGCAGCTCTAATGGCCTCACCTGTGCATTGCTGTGGAGAGCTGCAGCTCTAATGACCTCACCTGTGCATTGCTGGGGAGAGCTGCAGCTCTAATGACCTCACCTGTGCATTGCTGGGGAGAGCTGCGGCTCTAATGACCTCACCTGTGCATTGCTGGGGAGAGCTGCAGCTCTAATGGCCTCACCTGTGCATTGCTGGGGAGAGATGCAGCTCTAATGGCCTCACCTGTGCATTGCTGGGGAGAGCTGCAGCTCTAATGACCTCACCTGTGTATTGCTGGGGAGAGCTGCATCTCTAATGACCTCACCTGTGCATTGCTGGGAGAGCTGCAGCTCTAATGACCTCACCTGTGCATTGCCGGGGAGAGATGCAGCTCTAATGGCCTCACCTGTGCATTGCTGGGGAGAGCTGCAGCTCTAATGACCTCACCTGTGCATTGCTGGGGAGAGCTGCAGCTCTAATGGCCTCACCTGTGCATTGCTGGGAGAGCTGCAGCTCTAATGACCTCACCTGTGCATTGCCGGGGAGAGATGCAGCTCGAATGGCCTCACCTGTGCATTGCTGGGGAGAGCTGCAGCTCTAATGACCTCACCTGTGCATTGCTGGGGAGAGCTGCAGCTCTAATGACCTCACCTGTATATTGCTGGGGAGAGCAGCAGCTCTAATGACCTCACCTGTGCATTGCTGGGGAGAGCTGCAGGTCTAATGACCTCACCTGTGCATTGCTGGGGAGAGCTGCGGCTCTAATGATCTTACCTGTGCATTGCTGGGGAGAGATGCAGCTCTAATGACCTCACCTGTGCATTGCTGGGGAGAGCTGCAGCTCTAATGACCTCACCTGTGCATTGCTGGGAGAGCTGCAGCTCTAATGACCTCACCTGTGCATTGCTGGGGAGAGCTGCAGCTCTAATGACCTCACCTGTGCATTGCTGGGGAGAGCTGCGGCTCTAATGATCTTACCTGTGCATTGCTGGGGAGAGATGCAGCTCTAATGACCTCACCTGTGCATTGCTGGGGAGAGCTGCAGCTCTAATGACCTCACCTGTGCATTGCTGGGAGAGCTGCAGCTCTAATGACCTCACCTGTGCATTGCTGGGGAGAGCTGCAGCTCTAATGACCTCACCTGTGCATTGCTGGGGAGAGCTGCAGCTCTAATGGCCTCACCTGTGCATTGCTGGGGAGAGCTGCAGCTCTAATGACCTCACCTGTGCATTGCTGGGGAGAGCTGCATCTCTAATGACCTCACCTGTGCATTGCTGGGGAGAGCTGCATCTCTAATGACCTCACCTGTGCATTGCTGGGGAGAGCTGCAGCTCTAATGGCCTCACCTGTGCATTGCTGGGGAGAGCTGCAGCTCTAATGACCTCACCTGTGCATTGCTGGGGAGAGCTGCAGCTCTAATGGCCTCACCTGTGCATTGCTGGGGAGAGCTGCAGCTCTAATGACCTCACCTGTGCATTGCTGGGGAGAGCTGCAGCTCTAATGACCTCACCTGTGCATCTCTGGGAGAGCTGCAGCTCTAATGACCTCACCTGTGCATTGCTGGGGAGAGCTGCGGCTCTAATGACCTCACCTGTGCATTGCTGGGGAGAGCTGCGGCTCTAATGACCTCACCTGTGCATTGCTGGGGAGAGCTGCTGCTCTAATGACCTCACCTGTGCATTGCTGGGGAGAGCTGCATCTCTAATGACCTTACCTGTGCATTGCTGGGGAGAGCTGCAGCTCTAATGACCTCACCTGTGCATTGCTGGGGAGAGCTGCAGCTCTAATGACCTCACCTGTGCATTGCTGGGGAGAGCTGCAGCTCTAATGACCTTACCTGTGCATTGCTGGGGAGAGCTGCAGCTCTAATGACCTCACCTGTGCATTGCTGGGGAGAGATGCAGCTCTAATGACCTTACCTGTGCATTGCTGGGGAGAGCTGCAACTCTAATGACCTTACCTGTGCATTGCTGGGGAGAGCTGCAGCTCTAATGACCTTACCTGTGCATTGCTGGGGAGAGCTGCAGTTTTAATGACCTCACCTGTGCATTGCTGGGGAGAGCTGCAGCTCTAATGACCTCACCTGTGCATTGCTGGGGAGAGCTGCAGCTCTAATGACCTCACCTGTGCATTGCTGGAGAGAGCTGCAGCTCTAATGACCTCACCTGTGCATTGCTGGGAGAGCTGCAGCTCTAATGACCTCACCTGTGCATTGCTGGGGAGAGCTGCAGCTCTAATGACCTCACCTGTGCATTGCTGGGGAGAGCTGCAGCTCTAATGACCTCACCTGTGCATTGCTGGGAGAGCTGCGGCTCTAATGACATCACCTGTGCATTGCTGGGGAGAGCTGCAGCTCTAATGACATCACCTGTGCATTGCTGGGGAGAGCTGCAGCTCTAATGACCTCACCTGTGCATTGCTGGGGAGAGCTGCAGCTCTAATAACCTCACCTGTGTATTGCTGGGGAGAGCTGCGGCTCTAATTACCTCACCTGTGTATTGCTGGGGAGAGCTGCAGCTCTAATGACCTCACCTGTGCATTGCTGGGGAGAGCTGCAGCTTTAATGACCTCACCTGTGCATTGCTGGGGAGAGCTGCAGCTCTAATGACCTCACCTGTGCATTGCTGGGGAGAGATGCAGCTCTAATGACCTTACCTGTGCATTGCTGGGGAGAGCTGCAACTCTAATGACCTTACCTGTGCATTGCTGGGGAGAGCTGCAGCTCTAATGACCTTACCTGTGCATTGCTGGAGAGAGCTGCAGCTCTAATGACCTCACCTGTGCATTGCTGGGAGAGCTGCAGCTCTAATGACCTCACCTGTGCATTGCTGGGGAGAGCTGCAGCTCTAATGACCTCACCTGTGCATTGCTGGGGAGAGCTGCAGTTTTAATGACCTCACCTGTGCATTGCTGGGGAGAGCTGCAGCTCTAATGACCTCACCTGTGCATTGCTGGGGAGAGCTGCAGCTCTAATGACCTCACCTGTGCATTGCTGGAGAGAGCTGCAGCTCTAATGACCTCACCTGTGCATTGCTGGGAGAGCTGCAGCTCTAATGACCTCACCTGTGCATTGCTGGGGAGAGCTGCAGCTCTAATGACCTCACCTGTGCATTGCTGGGGAGAGCTGCAGCTCTAATGACCTCACCTGTGCATTGCTGGGGAGAGCTGCAGCTCTAATGACCTCACCTGTGCATTGCTGGGAGAGCTGCAGCTCTAATGACCTCACCTGTGCATTGCTGAGGAGAGCTGCAGCTCTAATGACCTCACCTGTGCATTGCTGGGGAGAGCTGCAGCTCTAATGACCTTACCTGTGCATTGCTGGGGAGAGCTGCAGCTCTAATGACCTCACCTGTGCATTGCTGGGGAGAGCTGAAGCTCTAATGACCTCACCTGTGCATTGCTGAGGAGAGCTGCAGCTCTAATGACCTCACCTGTGCATTGCTGGGGAGAGCTGCAGCTCTAATGACCTCACCTGTGCATTGCTGGGGAGAGCTGCGGCTCTAATGACCTCACCTGTGCATTGCTGGGGAGAGATGCAGCTCTAATGACCTCACCTGTGCATTGCTGGGGAGAGCTGCAGCTCTAATGACCTCACCTGTGCATTGCTGGGGAGAGCTGCGGCTCTAATGACATCACCTGTGCATTGCTGGGGAGAGCTGCAGCTCTAATGACCTCACCTGTGCATTGCTGGGAGAGCTGCGGCTCTAATGACATCACCTGTGCATTGCTGGGGAGAGCTGCAGCTCTAATGACATCACCTGTGCATTGCTGGGGAGAGCTGCAGCTCTAATGACCTCACCTGTGCATTGCTGGGGAGAGCTGCAGCTCTAATAACCTCACCTGTGTATTGCTGGGGAGAGCTGCGGCTCTAATTACCTCACCTGTGTATTGCTGGGGAGAGCTGTGGCTCTAATGACCTCACCTGTGCATTGCTGGGGAGAGCTGCAGCTTTAATGACCTCACCTGTGCATTGCTGGGGAGAGCTGCAGCTCTAATGACCTCACCTGTGCATTGCTGGGGAGAGCTGCGGCTCTAATGACCTCACCTGTGCATTGCTGGGGAGAGCTGCGGCTCTAATGGCCTCACCTGTGCATTGCTATGGAGAGCTGCAGCTCTAATGACCTCACCTGTGCATTGCTGGGGAGAGCTGCAGCTCTAATGACCTCACCTGTGCATTGCTGGGGAGAGCTGCAGCTCTAATGACCTCACCTGTGCATTGCTGGGGAGAGCTGCAGCTCTAATGACCTCACCTGTGCATTGCTGGGGAGAGCTGCAGCTCTAATGACCTCACCTGTGCATTGCTGGGGAGAGCTGTGGCTCTAATGACCTCACCTGTGCATTGCTGGGGAGAGCTGCAGCTCTAATGACCTCACCTGTGCATTGCTGGGGAGAGCTGCTGCTCTAATGACCTCACCTGTGCATTGCTGGGGAGAGCTGCTGCTCTAATGACCTCACCTGTGCATTGCTGGGGAGAGCTGCAGCTCTAATGACCTCACCTGTGCATTGCCGGGGAGAGCTGCAGTTCTAATGACCTCACCTGTGCATTGCTGGGGAGAGCTGCAGCTTTAATGACCTCACCTGTGTATTGCTGGGGAGAGCTGTAGCTCTAATGACCTCACCTGTGCATTGCTGGGGAGAGCTGCAGCTCTAATGACCTCACCTGTGCATTGCTGGGGAGAGCTGTAGCTCTAATGACCTCACCTGTGCATTGCTGGGGAGAGCTGCAGCTCTAATGACCTCACCTGTGTATTGCTGGGGAGAGCTGCATCTCTAATGACCTCACCTGTGCATTGCTGGGGAGAGCTGCAGCTCTAATGATCTCACCTGTGCATTGCTGGGGAGAGCTGCCGCTCTAATGACCTCACCTGTGCATTGCTGGGGAGAGCTGTGGCTCTAATGACCTCACCTGTGCATTGCTGGGGAGAGCTGCAGCTCTAATGACCTCACCTGTGCATTGCTGGGGGGAACTGCAGCTCTAATGACCTCACCTGTGCATTGCTGGGGAGAGCTGCTGCTCTAATGACCTCACCTGTGCACTGCTGGGGAGAGCTGCAGCTTTAATGACCTCACCTGTGCATTGCTGGGGAGAGCTGCAGCTCTCTGTATGTTCTCTGTATCTTATGTATATACTGTATGTGTATACATCTATAAGGTCAGTGTCTGGAGGTCACATACATCTATAAGGTCAGTGTCTGGAGGCCACATATATCTATAAGGTCAGTGTCTGGGGGTCACATACATCTATAAGATCAGGTCCTGGAGGTCACATACATCTATAAGATCAGTGTCTGGGGTCACATACATCTATAAGGTCAGTGTCTGGAGGTCACATACATCTATAAGGTCAGTGTCTGGAGGGGTCACAAACATATATAAGATCAGTGTCTGGAGGTCACATACATCTATAAGATCAGTGTCTGGGGTCACATACATCTATAAGGTCAGTGTCTGGAGGGGTCACATACATCTATAAGGTCAGTGTCTGGAGGGGTCACATACATCTATAAGGTCAGTGTCTGGAGGTCACATACATCTATAAGGTCAGTGTCTGGAGGGGTCACATACATCTATAAGGTCAGTGTCTGGAGGGGTCACATACATCTATAAGGTCAGTGTCTGGAGGGGTCACATACATCTATAAGGTCAGTGTCTGGAGGGGTCACATACATCTATAAGGTCAGTGTCTGGAGGTCACATACATCTATAAGGTCAGTGTCTGGGGGTCACATATATCTATAAGGTCAGTGTCTGGAGGTCACATACATCTATAAGGTCAGTGTCTGGGGGTCACATACATCTATAAGGTCAGTGTCTGGGGGTCACATACATCTATAAGGTCAGTGTCTGGGGTCACATATATCTATAAGGTCAGTGTCTGGGGTCACATACATCTATAAGGTCAGTGTCTGGGGTCACATACATCTATAAGGTCAGTCTCTGGAGGGGTCACATACATCTATAAGGTCAGTGTCTGGAGGTCACATACATCTATAAGGTCAGTGTCTGGAGGGGTCACATACATCTATAAGGTCAGTGTCTGGAGGTCACATACATCTATAAGGTCAGTGTCTGGAGGTCACATACATCTATAAGGTCAGTGTCTGGAGGTCACATACATCTATAAGGTCAGTGTCTGGAGGGGTCACATACATCTATAAGGTCAGTGTCTGGAGGGGTCACATACATCTATAAGGTCAGTGTCTGGAGGGGTCACATACATCTATAAGGTCAGTGTCTGGAGGTCACATACATCTATAAGGTCAGTGTCTGGAGGTCACATACATCTATAAGGTCAGTGTCTGGAGGTCACATACATCTATAAGGTCAGTGTCTGGAGGGGTCACATACATATATAAGGTCAGTGTCTGGAGGGGTCACATACATCTATAAGGTCAGTGTCTGGAGGGGTCACATACATCTATAAGGTCAGTGTCTGGAGGGGTCACATACATCTATAAGGTCAGTGTCTGGGGGTCACATACATCTATAAGGTCAGTGTCTGGAGGGGTCACATACATCTATAAGGTCAGTGTCTGGAGGGGTCACATACATCTATAAGGTCAGTGTCTGGAGGGGTCACATACATCTATAAGGTCAGTGTCTGGAGGCCACATACATCTATAAGGTCAGTGTCTGGAGGGGTCACATACATCTATAAGGTCAGTGTCTGGGGGTCACATACATCTATAAGGTCAGTGTCTGGAGGGGTCACATACATCTATAAGGTCAGTGTCTGGAGGCCACATACATCTATAAGGTCAGTGTCTGGAGGGGTCACATACATCTATAAGGTCAGTGTCTGGAGGGGTCACATATATCTATAAGGTCAGTGTCTGGAGGTCACATACATCTATAAGGTCAGTGTCTGGGGGTCACATACATCTATAAGGTCAGTGTCTGGAGGGGTCACATACATCTATAAGGTCAGTGTCTGGGGTCACATACATCTATAAGGTCAGTGTCTGGAGGTCACATACATCTATAAGGTCAGTGTCTGGAGGTCACATATATCTATAAGGTCAGTGTCTGGGGGTCACATACATCTATAAGGTCAGTGTCTGGAGGCCACATACATCTATAAGGTCAGTGTCTGGAGGGGTCACATACATCTATAAGGTCAGTGTCTGGGGGTCACATACATCTATAAGGTCAGTGTCTGGAGGGGTCACATACATATATAAGGTCAGTGTCTGGAGGGGTCACATACATCTATAAGGTCAGTGTCTGGAGGGGTCACATACATCTATAAGGTCAGTGTCTGGAGGGGTCACATACATCTATAAGGTCAGTGTCTGGAGGGGTCACATACATCTATAAGGTCAGTGTCTGGAGGGGTCACATACATCTATAAGGTCAGTGTCTGGAGGGGTCACATACATATATAAGATCAGTGTCTGGAGGCCACATACATCTATAAGGTCAGTGTCTGGGGGTCACATACATATATAAGGTCAGTGTCTGGAGGCCACATACATATATAAGATCAGTGTCTGGAGGTCACATACATCTATAAGGTCAGTGTCTGGAGGGGTCACATACATCTATAAGGTCAGTGTCTGGAGGGGTCACATACATCTATAAGGTCAGTGTCTGGAGGGGTCACATACATCTATAAGGTCAGTGTCTGGAGGGGTCACATACATCTATAAGGTCAGAGTCTGGAGGTCACATACATCTATAAGGTCAGTGTCTGGAGGTCACATACATCTATAAGGTCAGTGTCTGGGGGTCACATACATCTATAAGGTCAGTGTCTGGAGGGGTCACATACATCTATAAGGTCAGTGTCTGGGGGTCACATACATCTATAAGGTCAGTGTCTGGAGGGGTCACATACATATATAAGGTCAGTGTCTGGGGGTCACATACATCTATAAGGTCAGTGTCTGGAGGGGTCACATACATCTATAAGGTCAGTGTCTGGAGGGGTCACATACATATATAAGATCAGTGTCTGGAGGCCACATACATCTATAAGGTCAGTGTCTGGGGGTCACATACATATATAAGGTCAGTGTCTGGAGGCCACATACATATATAAGATCAGTGTCTGGAGGTCACATACATCTATAAGGTCAGTGTCTGGAGGGGTCACATACATCTATAAGGTCAGTGTCTGGAGGGGTCACATACATCTATAAGGTCAGTGTCTGGAGGGGTCACATACATCTATAAGGTCAGTGTCTGGGGGTCACATACATCTATAAGGTCAGTGTCTGGAGGGGTCACATACATCTATAAGGTCAGTGTCTGGGGTCACATTCATCTATAAGGTCAGTGTCTGGGGGTCACATACATCTATAAGGTCAGTGTCTGGGATCACATACATCTATAAGGTCAGTGTCTGGAGGTCACATACATCTATAAGGTCAGTGTCTGGAGGCCACATACATATATAAGATCAGTGTCTGGAGGTCACATACATCTATAAGGTCAGTGTCTGGGGGTCACATACATCTATAAGGTCAGTGTCTGGAGGTCACATACATCTATAAGGTCAGTGTCTGGAGGCCACATACATATATAAGATCAGTGTCTGGAGGTCACATACATCTATAAGGTCAGTGTCTGGAGGCCACATACATCTATAAGGTCAGTGTCTGGAGGTCACATACATCTATAAGGTCAGTGTCTGGAGGGGTCACATACATCTATAAGGTCAGTGTCTGGGGTCACATTCATCTATAAGGTCAGTGTCTGGGGGTCACATACATCTATAAGGTCAGTGTCTGGGATCACATACATCTATAAGGTCAGTGTCTGGAGGTCACATACATCTATAAGGTCAGTGTCTGGAGGCCACATACATATATAAGATCAGTGTCTGGAGGTCACATACATCTATAAGGTCAGTGTCTGGGGGTCACATACATCTATAAGGTCAGTGTCTGGAGGTCACATACATCTATAAGGTCAGTGTCTGGAGGTCACATATATCTATAAGATCAGTGTCTGGAGGTCACATACATCTATAAGGTCAGTGTCTGGAGGCCACATACATCTATAAGGTCAGTGTCTGGGGGTCACATATATCTATAAGGTCAGTGTCTGGAGGCCACATACATCTATAAGGTCAGTGTCTGGAGGTCACATACATCTATAAGGTCAGTGTCTGGAGGGGGTCACATACATCTATAAGGTCAGTGTCTGGAGGTCACATACATCTATAAGGTCAGTGTCTGGAGGTCACATACATCTATAAGGTCAGTGTCTGGGGGTCACATATATCTATAAGGTCAGTGTCTGGAGGCCACATACATCTATAAGGTCAGTGTCTGGGGGTCACATATATCTATAAGGTCAGTGTCTGGAGGCCACATACATCTATAAGGTCAGTGTCTGGAGGGGGTCACATACATCTATAAGGTCAGTGTCTGGAGGTCACATACATCTATAAGGTCAGTGTCTGGGGGTCACATACATCTATAAGGTCAGTGTCTGGAGGGGTCACATACATCTATAAGGTCAGTGTCTGGAGGGGTCACATATATCTATAAGGTCAGTGTCTGGAGGCCACATACATCTATAAGGTCAGTGTCTGGAGGTCACATACATCTATAAGGTCAGTGTCTGGAGGTCACATACATCTATAAGGTCAGTGTCTGGAGGTCACATACATCTATAAGGTCAGTGTCTGGAGGGGTCACATACATCTATAAGGTCAGTGTCTGGAGGGGTCACATACCTGTATAAGATCAGTGTCTGGAGGTCACATACATCACATACATCTATAAGGTCAGTGTCTGGGGGTCACATACATCTATAAGGTCAGTGTCTGGAGGCCACATACATATATAAGGTCAGTGTCTGGAGGTCACATATATCTATAAGGTCAGTGTCTGGGGTCACATACATCTATAAGGTCAGTGTCTGGGGGTCACATACATCTATAAGGTCAGTGTCTGGAGGTCACATATATCTATAAGGTCAGTGTCTGGAGGCCACATACATCTATAAGGTCAGTGTCTGGGGGTCACATATATCTATAAGGTCAGTGTCTGGAGGCCACATACATCTATAAGGTCAGTGTCTGGAGGCCACATACATCTATAAGGTCAGTGTCTGGGGGTCACATATATCTATAAGGTCAGTGTCGGGGGTCACATACATCTATAAGGTCAGTGTCTGGGGGGTCACATACATCTATAAGGTCAGTGTCTGGGGTCACATACATCTATAAGGTCAGTGTCTGGGGGGTCACATACATCTATAAGGTCAGTGTCTGGAGGCCACATACATATATAAGGTCAGTGTCTGGAGGTCACATACATATATAAGATCAGTGTCTGGAGGTCACATACATATATAAGGTCAGTGTCTGGAGGCCACATACATCTATAAGGTCAGTGTCTGGAGGTCACATACATCTATAAGGTCAGTGTCTGGAGGTCACATACATCTATAAGGTCAGTGTCTGGAGGGGTCACATACATCTATAAGGTCAGTGTCTGGAGGTCACATACATCTATAAGGTCAGTGTCTGGAGGGGTCACATACATATATAAGATCAGTGTCTGGAGGTCACATACATCTATAAGGTCAGTGTCTGGAGGTCACATACATCTATAAGGTCAGTGTCTGGAGGGGTCACATACATCTATAAGGTCAGTGTCTGGAGGGGTCACATACATCTATAAGGTCCGTGTCTGGAGGTCACATACATCTATAAGGTCAGTGTCTGGAGGGGTCACATACATCTATAAGGTCAGTGTCTGGAGGTCACATACATCTATAAGGTCAGTGTCTGGAGGGGTCACATACATATATAAGATCAGTGTCTGGAGGTCACATACATCTATAAGGTCAGTGTCTGGAGGTCACATACATCTATAAGGTCAGTGTCTGGAGGGGTCACATACATCTATAAGGTCAGTGTCTGGAGGGGTCACATACATCTATAAGGTCAGTGTCTGGAGGTCACATACATCTATAAGGTCAGTGTCTGGAGGGGTCACATACATCTATAAGGTCAGTGTCTGGAGGTCACATACATCTATAAGGTCAGTGTCTGGAGGTCACATACATCTATAAGGTCAGTGTCTGGAGGGGTCACATACATCTATAAGGTCAGTGTCTGGAGGTCACATACATCTATAAGGTCAGTGTCTGGAGGTCACATACATCTATAAGGTCAGTGTCTGGAGGCCACATACATATATAAGATCAGTGTCTGGAGGTCACATACATCTATAAGGTCAGTGTCTGGAGGTCACATACATCTATAAGGTCAGTGTCTGGAGGGGTCACATACATCTATAAGGTCAGTGTCTGGAGGTCACATACATCTATAAGGTCAGAGTCTGGAGGTCACATACATCTATAAGGTCAGTGTCTGGAGGGGTCACATACATATATAAGATCAGTGTCTGGAGGTCACATACATCTATAAGGTCAGTGTCTGGAGGGGTCACATACATCTATAAGGTCAGTGTCTGGAGGTCACATACATCTATAAGGTCAGTGTCTGGAGGGGTCACATACATCTATAAGGTCAGTGTCTGGAGGTCACATACATCTGTAAGGTCAGTGTCTGGAGGTCACATATATCTATAAGGTCAGTGTCTGGAGGCCACATACATCTATAAGGTCAGTGTCTGGGGGTCACATATATCTATAAGGTCAGTGTCTGGAGGCCACATACATCTATAAGGTCAGTGTCTGGAGGCCACATACATCTATAAGGTCAGTGTCTGGGGGTCACATATATCTATAAGGTCAGTGTCGGGGGTCACATACATCTATAAGGTCAGTGTCTGGGGGGTCACATACATCTATAAGGTCAGTGTCTGGGGTCACATACATCTATAAGGTCAGTGTCTGGGGGGTCACATACATCTATAAGGTCAGTGTCTGGAGGCCACATACATATATAAGGTCAGTGTCTGGAGGTCACATACATATATAAGATCAGTGTCTGGAGGTCACATACATCTATAAGGTCAGTGTCTGGGGGTCACATATATCTATAAGGTCAGTGTCTGGAGGCCACATACATCTATAAGGTCAGTGTCTGGAGGTCACATACATCTATAAGGTCAGTGTCTGGAGGTCACATACATCTATAAGGTCAGTGTCTGGAGGGGTCACATACATCTATAAGGTCAGTGTCTGGAGGTCACATACATCTATAAGGTCAGTGTCTGAAGGGGTCACATACATCTATAAGGTCAGTGTCTGGAGGTCACATACATCTATAAGGTCAGTGTCTGGAGGTCACATACATCTATAAGGTCAGTGTCTGGAGGGGTCACATACATATATAAGATCAGTGTCTGGAGGTCACATACATCTATAAGGTCAGTGTCTGGAGGTCACATACATCTATAAGGTCAGTGTCTGGAGGGGTCACATACATCTATAAGGTCAGTGTCTGGAGGGGTCACATACATCTATAAGGTCAGTGTCTGGAGGTCACATACATCTATAAGGTCAGTGTCTGGAGGGGTCACATACATCTATAAGGTCAGTGTCTGGAGGTCACATACATCTATAAGGTCAGTGTCTGGAGGGGTCACATACATATATAAGATCAGTGTCTGGAGGTCACATACATCTATAAGGTCAGTGTCTGGAGGTCACATACATCTATAAGGTCAGTGTCTGGAGGTCACATACATCTATAAGGTCAGTGTCTGGAGGGGTCACATACATCTATAAGGTCAGTGTCTGGAGGGGTCACATACATCTATAAGGTCAGTGTCTGGAGGTCACATACATCTATAAGGTCAGTGTCTGGAGGGGTCACATACATCTATAAGGTCAGTGTCTGGAGGTCACATACATCTATAAGGTCAGTGTCTGGAGGTCACATACATCTATAAGGTCAGTGTCTGGAGGGGTCACATACATCTATAAGGTCAGTGTCTGGAGGTCACATACATCTATAAGGTCAGTGTCTGGAGGTCACATACATCTATAAGGTCAGTGTCTGGAGGTCACATACATCTATAAGGTCAGTGTCTGGAGGGGTCACATACATCTATAAGGTCAGTGTCTGGAGGTCACATACATCTATAAGGTCAGAGTCTGGAGGTCACATACATCTATAAGGTCAGTGTCTGGAGGGGTCACATACATATATAAGATCAGTGTCTGGAGGTCACATACATCTATAAGGTCAGTGTCTGGAGGGGTCACATACATCTATAAGGTCAGTGTCTGGAGGTCACATACATCTATAAGGTCAGTGTCTGGAGGGGTCACATACATCTATAAGGTCAGTGTCTGGAGGGGTCACATACATCTATAAGGTCAGTGTCTGGAGGTCACATACATCTATAAGGTCAGTGTCTGGGGGTCACATACATCTATAAGGTCAGTGTCTGGAGGTCACATACATCTATAAGGTCAGTGTCTGGAGGTCACATACATCTATAAGGTCAGTGTCTGGAGGGGTCACATACATCTATAAGGTCAGTGTCTGGAGGTCACATACATCTATAAGGTCAGTGTCTGGAGGTCACATACATCTATAAGGTCAGTGTCTGGGGGGGTCACATACATCTATAAGGTCAGTGTATGGAGGGGTCACATACATCTATAAGGTCAGTGTCTGGGGTCACATACATCTATAAGGTCAGTGTCTGGAGGTCACATACATCTATAAGGTCAGTGTCTGGAGGTCACATATATCTATAAGGTCAGTGTCTGGAGGTCACATACATCTATAAGGTCAGTGTCTGGAGGTCACATACATCTGTAAGGTCAGTGTCTGGGGGTCACATATATCTATAAGGCCAGTGTCTGGAGGTCACATACATCTATAAGGTCAGTGTCTGGAGGTCACATACATCTATAGGGTCAGAGTCTGGAGGTCACATGATCACTGACTCCTCTTCCTAATCAGTTCCCCAGGTGCTGAAGAGCTGCTCGGAGTTTGTGGAGGAACACGGGGTCGTGGACGGTATCTACAGACTTTGCGGGATCTCCTCCAATGTGCAGAAGTTACGGTGAGCACCCTGGAGCTGGGTGGGTGGGATGTTAGGCGGTCACGTGACCTGGGTGCAATGGGCCCCTGTCCTCATCTATCTCTTTCCCCTATGCAGGCAAGAGTTCGACATCGAGCGCCCCCCTGACCTAAATAAGAGCACCTACCTGCAGGATGTGCATTGCGTCAGCTCCCTGTGCAAGGCCTATTTCCGGGAGCTCCCCAACCCTCTGCTCACCTACCAACTATATGACAAGTTCGCGGTAAGTACCCCAATGGTATTTTCTTCCACCACCCGCCATATATCTGCCCCACTAGCCAATGCGCTGCGGCCATAAAGGTCTCTAAACCATGTTATTGTCTATGAAGGAGGCCGTGGCCATCCAACTGGAGGAGCAGCGTCTCATCAAGATACGCGACGTGTTAAAGGAGCTTCCTATCCAACATTACAGGTACTGCTCCCTGCCTGGACCCGGGCATTGATCCCACCATCACCACCTACACCGTCCAACTATGGAGAGGCCCCACTACTCCATTACTTATTCATTAGAGGGACCTACCACTCAACCATCATAGGACCCAACCACATTACCATCATAGGACCCTACTACAGGGACCCACCACGCATTCATAATAGGGCCCACCAAATAATCTTGATATATATATATATATATATATATATATATATATATATCCATCATAAGATCCAACCACACAACCATTATAGGACCCAACCACAGGGACCCAACCACGCAACCATCATAGGACCCTACTACAGGGACCCATCACCCATTCAGCATAGGGTCCACTATTTATTTGTGATATGGTCCCACAACTCAACTTTCATAGGACCCAACCACACAACCATCTTAGGACCCTACTACAGGGGCCCACCATGCATTCATCATAGGACCCACCATATATTCTTGATAAGGCCCCATCACCATTATAGGACCCAACCACACAACCATCATAGGACCCATCATATATTCTTGATAAGGTCCCACCACTCAACCATTATAGAACCCAACCACGTAACCATCATAGGACCCTACTACAGGGACCCACCACCTATTCATCATAGGACCCACCATATATTCTTGATAAGGTCCCACCACTCAACCATTATAGAACCCAACCACACAACCATTATAGGACCCTACTACAGGTATCCACCACACATTCATCATAGAGCCCACCATGTATTCTTGATAAGGTCCTACCACTCAACCATTATAGGACCAAACCACACAATTATCATAGGACCCTACTACAGGGACCCACCACGCATTCATCATAGGACCCACCATACATTCTTGATATGGTCCCACCACTCAACCATTAAAGGACCCTACTGCAGGAACCCACCACGCATTCATAATAGGATCCACCATATATTCTTGATATGGTCCCACCACTCAACCATTTTAAGATCCAACCACACAACTATTATAGGACTCAACCGCAGGGACCCAACACGCATTTGTCATAGGGCCCACCATATATTCTTGATATGGTCCCACCACTCAACCATTATAGGCCCCATCACACAACCATCATAGGACCCTACTACAGGGATCCACCACACATTCATCATAGGGCCCACCATATATTCTTGATAAGGTCCCACCACTCAACCATTATAGGACCCCACTACAGGGACCCAACACACATTCGTCATAGGGCACACCATATATTCTTGATAAGGTTCCACCGCACAATCATTTTAGGAACCAACCACACAACCATCATAGGACGCTACTACAGGGACTCACCACCCATTAATCATAGAGCCCACCATATATTCTTTATAAGGTCCCACCGGACTACATTTTAGGGCCCTTAAACTTAATCATTAAAGGACATTACTAGTCCCTCCTTGAAGGGTCCCACCGTTAAAGTACCCAACCACACAATTATAGGGTCCACCACTCATTCATTAGAGGAAACCACGCCTTTATGGGGCCCTACCACTCAACTATTATTGGGTACTACCACACAATCTAGTACAGCCCCCCTCCCTCCCATGCATTTATGATATGGTCCCACCACACAATTCTAGGGCTTTATCATCCATTCATTAAAGTACCCTACTACTCCCTTATTATAGGGCCTCAACACTAGTACCCAACTGCACAATCACCATGGGGCCCAACCTTCATTCATTAGAGTGACCCACCACCATTATTGGGCCCCAGAAATCAACCATCAGAAGGTCCCACTGCTCAACTATTATGGGATCCTACCACTCATAATTGGGTACCACTCACATGTACTATAGACTCCCAGTACTCATTCACGGTAGGGCTGCACCACACATCATTTAGAGCCTTAATATTTACTCAATTATCATAGGCCCTACCACTCATTCATTAGGAGACCCACCACCAGGGTCGGCTGGCCATAGGAAGACCCAGGCAAATGCCTGGTGGGCCGGGCTGCTTTGGGGCAGTATGGGCTGCTGCATTTACTAACACTCCCATCTAATCCCAGCCCCCCCATCCCCTTCCCCACTCTAACCCCTCACCAAAGCATTCCCAGCCCATGTCCTAACCCTTATGATATAGCCTTAGTCGGGGAGCACACTGGTTTAATGGCCAGAAAGCAGCAGAGATGCCCCTGGCCTGCCAGGTTTTGGTAAAATGCTGGGCTGATTTTTGGTCCCTGTCCACCACTGCCCATCACTGCCCACCACTCAACCATTATGGGGTGATACCACTCAGTCATTGTCCCACCACGCAATCGTAATAGGGTCCCGTCATCTTTGTTAAGATGAACCAAGACTTTGATTGGTCTTCCCCTCTACCAGGACGTTGGAATACCTGATGAAGCACTTGCTCCACATGGCCTCATTCAGCGCACAGACCAACATGCACACCAGGAATTTAGCCATCGTTTGGGCTCCAAATCTACTGAGGTATGAAGAACCAGCCTTCCATTACCTAGCGTCGCTTTGCCTCTGTTATTATCTGTGTCTGGAGAATGAGAAGGTGAGACCTAAATGACCTGTTGCTCCCCTGGCAGATCCAAAGACATTGAGTCCTCAGGGTTTAATGGCACATCTGCTTTCATGGAGGTTCGGGTCCAGTCCATAGTGGTGGAGTTTATCCTCACTCACGTGGATGCGCTATTTGGAGACGGCTCTTCTGATGGTAAGATGTTCCCTCGGGTATCCCACACACTGACACTGCCCTTACACCATCTCTGAAGTGATGTTATATTGGGCACTGATACTGGTGATGTCTTTCTACAGGAAATGTGAGCAACGCATCGACTATGATGAACTGGCCGACCTGCGTTCCTGAAGATTACTATCGCTCCTTATCCTACAACCTACCTAGCATGCTGAACCATGGCGATGGCCCTCCACAGATACGACCATACCACACCATCATTGACTTGAACGAACACAAGTAAGTCTCTGTAGTCTCTTACTAACTGGCCTGAACTGAATATGACTTACCCTTCATTTGTCACCGCTATATGCTTCTTCCATTTGTCACCACTATATGAATGGGTGGTGGGTCCCTGTAGTAGGGTCCTATGATGGTTGTGTGGTTGGGTTCTATAATGGATGAGTAGTGGGACCATATCAAGAATATATGGTGGGCCCTATGATGAATGCGTGGTGAGTGGTGGGATCTTATCCTTGCATTAAAACGTCCTAATCCTGTCAATGCCGGGATCTGGGGAAGATCCAGAGACTGGGGAAACTCAGCAGAGGGGAGGGCTGGAGTGTCACATGGGAAGATGATGCAGAATCAGGAACACTAGGCTTGAACTGAAGGAGATCTGTAAAGCAATAGTGAATTAAAGCTGACTGTAACTGAGGGGAGCCAGAAGGGAGTGACTGGTAGAGTGCTACACCATGCACTGGATTCAGCATGGGAGGTCTGCCGACAGATCTGTTTTTTTCCCCCATCCACAAGGAGGGTCGGACTGTGCTGCAGAAAAGTCAGGGTCCCACTACCATCACCAGCGGCCAGTGAGCCCAAATATGGGAAAAGTCCAGTCGGGGTTTTGGGCGAAGCTGATGCAGGGAAGTCAGAGAGTCCAGAGCCAAAGAAAGCCATAGTCCAGTGCCCAAGATCAGAGAACCAAAACAGGTAGTCGGGGCAGGGGGTCATGTGCCAGAAAGAGGTCGGTAAACCAAGAGCCAGGGGGTCAGAGCCAGAGCGGGGTGGTAATCCAAGAGCCAGAGGGTCAGAGAAAGAACGGGGTCCCAATCCAAGAGCCAGAGGGTCAGAGCCAGAACAGGTTCAAAATCCAGAGGGTCAGAGCCAGAGCGGGGTCATAATCCAAGAGGCAGAGGGTCAGAGCCAGAGCGGGGTCATAATCCAAGAGCCAGGGGGTCAGAGCCAGAGCAGGGTCACAATCCAAGAACCATAATCCAAGAGCCAGAGAATCAGAGTCAGAGCAGGGTCATAATCCAAGAGCCAGAGGGTCAGAGCCAGAGCTTGGTCATAATCCAAGAGCCAGAGGGTCAGAGCCAGAGCAGGGTCATAATCCAAGAGCCAGGGGGTCGTAATCCAAGAGCCAGGGGGTCAGAGCCAGAACGGGGGTTGTTCTCCAATAGCCAGAGGGTCAGAGCAGGGATGTAATGCAAGAGCCAGAGGGTCAGAACCAGAGCAGGGTCATAATCCAAGAGCCAGAGTAGGGTCATAATCCAAGAGCCAGAGGGTCAGAGCCGGAGCGGGGTTGTAATCCAAGAGCCAGAGGGTCAGAGCCGGAACGGGGTCATTATCCAAGAGCCAGAGGGTCAGAACCAGAGCAGGGTCATAATCCAAGAGCCAGAGGGTCAGAGCCAGAATAGGGTCATAATCCAAGAGCCAGAGGGTCAGTGCCGGAACGGGGTCATAATCCAAAAGCCAGAGGGTCAGAGCCGGAGCGGGGTCGTAATCCAAGAGCCAGAGGGTCAGAGCCAGAGTAGGGTCATAATCCAGGAGCCAGAGGGTCAGAGCCGGAGCGGAGTTGTAATCCGAAAGCCAGAGGGCCAGAGAAAGAACGGGTCCTAATCCAAGAGCCAGAGGGTCAGAGCCAGAGCGGGGTCGTAAGCCAAGAGCCAGGGGGTCAGAGCCGGAGCTGGGTCATAATCCAAGAGGCAGAGGGTCATAGCCAGAGCTGGGTCATAATCCAAGAGGCAGAGGGTCATAGCCAGAGCGGGGGGTCATAATCCAAGAGCCAGGGGGTCAGAGCCAGAGCTGGGTCACAATCCAAGAACCATAATCCAAGAGCCAGAGAATCAGAGTCAGAGCAGGGTCATAATCCAAGAGCCAGAGGGTCAGAGCCAGAGCTTGGTCATAATCCAAGAGCCAGAGGGTCAGAGCCAGAGCAGGGTCATAATCCAAGAGCCAGGGGGTCGTAATCCAAGAGCCAGGGGGTCAGAGCCAGAACGGGGGTTGTTCTCCAAGAGCCAGAGGGTCAGAGCAGGGATGTAATGCAAGAGCCAGAGGGTCAGAACCAGAGTAGGGTCATAATCCAAGAGCCAGAGGGTCAGAGCCGGAGCGGGGTTGTAATCCAAGAGCCAGAGGGTCAGAGCCGGAACGGGGTCATTATCCAAGAGCCAGAGGGTCAGAACCAGAGCAGGGTCACAATCCAAGAGCCAGAGGGTCAGAGCCAGAATAGGGTCATAATCCAAGAGCCAGAGGGTCAGTGCCGGAACGGGGTCATAATCCAAAAGCCAGAGGGTCAGAGCCGGAGCGGGGTCGTAATCCAAGAGCCAGAGGGTCAGAGCCAGAGTAGGGTCATAATCCAGGAGCCAGAGGGTCAGAGCCGGAGCGGGGTTGTAATCCGAAAGCCAGAGGGTCAGAGCCGGAACAGGGTCATAATCCAAGAGCCAGAGAGTCAGAACCAGAGCAGGGTCATAATCCAAGAGCCAGAGGGTCAGAGCCAGAGTAGGGTCATAATCCAAGAGCCAGAGGGTCAGAGCCAGAATAGGGTCATAATTCAAGAGCCAGAGGGTCAGAGCCGGAACAGGGTCATAATCCAAGAGCCAGAGGGTCAGAGCCAGAGCAGGGTCATAATCCAAGTGCCAGGGGGTCAGAGCCAAAGCGGGGTCATAATCCAAGAGCCAGAGGGTCAGAACCAGAGCGGAGTTTTAATCCAAGAGCCAGAGGGTCAGAGCCGGAACGGGGTAATAATCCAAGAGCCAGAGGGTCAGAACCAGAGCAGGGTCATAATCCAAGAGCCAGAGGGTCAGAGCCAGAGTAGGGTCATAATCCAAGAGCCAGAGGGTCAGAGCCAGAGCGGGGTCGTAATCCAAGAGCCAGAGGGTCAGAGCCAGAGCGGGGTCGTAATCCAAGAGCTAGAGGGTCAGAGCCGGAGCAGGGTCATAATCCAAGAGCCAGAGGGTTGGAGCAAGAGCAGCGGTGTAATCCAAGAGTCAGAGGGTCAGAGCCGGAACGGGGTCATAATCCAAGAGCTAGAGGGTCAGAGCCGGAGTGGGGTCGTAATCCAAGAGCCAGAGGGTCAGGGCCGGAATGGGGTCATAATCCAAGAGCTAGAGGGTCAGAGCCGGAGCAGGGTCATAATCCAAGAGCCAGAGGGTCAGAGCCAGAGTAGGGTCATAATCCAAGAGCCAGAGGGTCAGAGCCGGAACGGGGTCATAATCCAAGAGCTAGAGGGTCAGAGCCGGAACGGGGTCATAATCCAAGAGCTAGAGGATCAGAGCCGGAACGGGGTCGTAATCCAAGAGCCAGAGGGTCAGGGCCGGAACGGGGTCATAATCCAAGAGCTAGAGGGTCAGAGCCGGAGCAGGGTCATAATTCAAGAGCCAGAGGGTTGGAGCAAGAGCGGCAGTGTAATCCAAGAGCCAGAGGGTCAGAGCCAGAGTAGGGTCATAATTCAAGAGCCAGAGGGTCAGAGCCAGAGCGGGGTCATAATCCAAGAGCCAAAGATAAAAGCCAGAGCGGGGTCATAATCCAAGAGCCAGAGGGTCTGAGTCGGGGCGGGACGATTCAGAGCCAGGTGAGGATTCTTACTCCTTTGTTTTAGAGAAAGCTGCCATTCACTTTTATTGGGGTCGATTTACACTCAGTGAAAGTCAATGGCAGTTTTCTCTCCTAAAAATGTTTGTCCGATGAAGTTACTGATGATGCCAAAAAAAAAAAACTCTTCACAGGAGAAAAGGCTCCTTGAAAGCCAAGAAATGGAAATCCATCTTCAACCTCGGACGATCGAATAACGACCCCAAGCGCAAGTCCACCAGACAGGAAGAGAAAGGTTTGGTGGGGAAGGGAAAGGCCGGGGAGTCTGGTGGTGGCGGGTTTATGGGTGGCTGGGGTTGGAATGGGGTGGGAGGGTCTATGATATCACAGCAGCTGCTGCAGAATTAGCGCGCTCAGCTCCATCCAGAGATGTGAGACGCCATGACATCACACACAGGGGTGGGAGGGGCTGTGACATCACAGCAGCTGCTGCAGAATTAGCGCGCTCAGCTCCATCCAGAGATGTGAGACGCCATGACATCACACACAGGGGTGGGAGGGGCTATGACATCACAGCTGCTGCTGCAGAATCAGCGCACTCAGCTCCATTCAGCGATGCTAGACGCTGTGACATCACATCCAGGGATGGGAGGGTCTATGACATCACAGCAGCTGCTGCAGAATCAGCGCGCTCAGCTCCATTCAGTGATGCTAGATGCTGTGACATCACATACAGGGGTGGGAGGGTCTATGACATCACAGCAGCTGCTGCAGAATTAGCGCACTCAGCTCCATTCAGTGATGCTAGACGCTGTGACATCACATCCAGGGATGGGAGGGTCTATGACATCACAGCAGCTGCTGCAGAATCAGCGCGCTCAGCTCCATTCAGTGATGCTAGACGCTGTGACATCACATCCAGGGATGGGAGGGTCTATGATATCACAGCAGCTGCTGCAGAATTAGCGCACTCAGCTCCATTCAGAGATGTGAGATGCCGTGACATCACACACAGGGGTGGGAGGGGCTGTGACATCACAGCAGCTGCTGCAGAATCAGCGCACTCAGCTCCATTCAGTGATGCTAGACGCTGTGACATCACATCCAGGGATGGGAGGGTCTATGATATCACAGCAGCTGCTGCAGAATTAGCGCACTCAGCTCCATTCAGTGATGCTAGACGCTGTGACATCACATCCAGGGATGGGAGGGTCTGTGACATCACAGCAGCTGCTGCAGAATCAGCGCACTAAGCTCCATTCAGTGATGCGAGATGCTGTGACATCACACACTGGGGTGGGAGGGTCTACGACATCACAGCAGCTGCTGCAGAATCAGCGCACTCAGCTCCATTCAGTGATGCGAGATGCTGTGACATCACACACTGGGGTGGGGGGGTCTGTGACATCACAGCAGCTGCTGCAGAATCAGCGCGCTCAGCTCCATTCAGTGATGCAAGACGCTGTGACATCACATACAGGGATGGGAGGGTCTATGATATCACAGCAGCTGCTGCAGAATTAGCGCACTCAGCTCCATTCAGAGATGTGAGACGCCGTGACATCACACACAGGGGTGGGAGGGGCTGTGACATCACAGCAGCTGCTGCAGAATCAGCGCACTCAGCTCCATTCAGTGATGCAAGACGCTGTGACATCACACACAGGGATGGGAGGGTCTATGACATCACAGCAGCTGCTGCAGAATCAGCGCACTCAGCTCCATTCAGTGATGCGAGATGCTGTGACATCACACACAGGGGTGGGAGGGTCTATGACATCACACACAGGGGTGGGAGGGTCTATGACATCACACACAGGGGTGGGAGGGTCTATGACATCACACACAGGGGTGAGAGAGTCTATGACATCACACACAGGGGTGGGAGGGTCTATGACATCACACACGGGGGTGGGAGGGTCTATGACATCACAGCATCTGCTGCGGAATAAGAGCAATCAGCTCCATTCTGTGATGCAAGATGCTTTGACATCACACACAGGGGTGAGAGGGTCTATGACATCACACACATGGGTGGGAGGGTCTATGCCATCACACACAGGGGTGGAAGAGTCTATGACATCACACACAGGGGTGGGAGGGTCTGTGACATCACAGCAGCAGCTGCAGAATCGGCACGCTCAGCTCTATTCAGTGATGCTAGACGCTGTGACATCACACACAGGGGTGGTAGGGTCTATGACATCACAGCAGCTGCTGCAGAATCAGCGCACTCAGCTCCATTCAGTGATACAAGACGCTATGACATCACACACAGGGGTGGGAGGGTCTATGACATCACAGCAGCTGCTGCAGAATCAGCGCGCTCAGCTCTATTCAGTGATGCTAGACGCTGTGACATCACACACAGGGGTGGGAGGGTCTATGACATCACAGCAGCTGCTGCAGAATTGGCGCGTTCAGCTCCATTCTGTGATGCAAGACGCTGTGACATCACACACAGGGGTGGGAGGGTCTATGACATCACACACAGGGAAATGGGAATGGCCAAGAGCATTAACCAGTGGCTAAGGGCGAAAGGATTGGTGAAGGGAAAGTGACTGGAATAAAGGTCTGGTGGTGGCAGCATTACATTTGGCTGGAACTAGGGTGACCCATTGGCTGCGCGGGGTCAGGGGCGGGGCTTATCATTTCTTGGGCCCCATGTAAAGTTGTGTCTGGGGGCCCCAATCAACAAAATACAATAATAAAGAGGAACCAATGATGGAGAGAAGCAGCTTTCTTTCTCATGTAGCCTCAGAATTGACAGTATCATCAGTATTATACACCAGCCGCTTCCAGTGTTCACTTAGTAGGGTTCTTGGGGGCCCCATGCAATTGCATGGGTTGGCGGTGGCCACTGAGGGTTGCTTAGAAGATTATAAAGAGTTAATGATCCATGTTTCTTGCAGAAGAGAAGTCGGAGAATATGCACCTGCGGCCGGCAAAGAGCATGGACTCCCTGAGCTCAGCCAGCTGTACGACAGAGGGTGAGTGATATTGGAACAACACGTGGTCCCTCCACCATAGAGCCAAACAGAGCAGTTTTCATATCGTTTTTAGACCCATGGAGGGGAGTTTTGTTTATAATATGCCCCTAATACCAGTAAACCAAAACAAGAGTAACTGGGCTGCCTGAGCTCGGCCAGCTGTATGACCGAGGGTAAGTGGTATTAGCACAACACGTGGTCCCTCCACCATAGAGCCGAACATAGCAGTTTTAATATTGTTTTTAGACCCATAGAGGGAGGTTTTTTTAATAATACGGCCCTAATACCAGTAAACCAAAACAAGAGTAATTGGGCTGCCTGAGCTCGGCCAGCTGTATGACCGGGGGTAAGTGGTATTTGCACAACACGTGGTCCCTCCACCATAGAGCCAAACATAGCAGTTTTAATATTGTTTTTAGACCCATAGAGGGTTTTTTTTTTAATAATATGCCCCTAATACCAGTAAACCAAAACAAGAGTAATTGGGCTCCCTGAGCTCGGCCAGCTGTACGAAAGAGGGTGAATGGTATTAGCACAACACGTGGTCCCTCCACCATATAGCCAAACAGAGCAGTTTTCATATCGTTTTTAGACCCATGGAGGCAGTTTTTTTTTATACTATGCCCCTAATACCAGTAAACCAAAACAAGAGTAATTGGGCTACCTGAGCTCGGCCAGCTGTATGACCGAGGGTAAGTGGTATTAGCACAACACGTGGTCCCTTCACCATAGAGCCGAACATAGCAGTTTTAATATTGTTTTTAGACCCATAGAGGGAGTTTATTTTATAATACGCCCCTAATACCGGTAAAATAATAGCCGGGAAAAACACTCCAGGGGTCTCTGCAAGTTCTTCCTTCTGGACCATTTAGCATTGGTTGCAAGAAATAGGAGGATGAAGCATCCTGATGCCACATACAGACACAGGTCCTTATGCTTCCCCTAAAAGCCCTGCCCTGCACATTCAACCTAACTTAAGCGGAACAAGACTCACTAGATAAAAGATTCCAGGGCCGGCCGCTGGATTTTCTCCGAATCGGGATGCCCCGCTGTGTGAAACCCGACCTAGGAAGCCCTGGATAACTCACCTTGCAATGCTCCAACGGAGTGTGAGCGGGCTCTCGTCTACTGAGAGCCACCTGTGGTGACATAATTCGGCAGGCCGCTCTTATTGTCTACAATTGGGGGCGTGCGCTGCCACATCCCCAATTGCGTGCGTGCCCCAGCTGTTCAGATAGGTTGGAGCAGGAATGTATGCACGACGGGATGCAGGGGATGCGTCAGCTTGCGCTCCCCATTGATTTGTATGAGAGCTTCCTGCAGAATGAAGTTGTCATAGCAGGTGGCTCTCATTGGACAAGAGTCGTTGGAGCGTGGCAAGTTTTTGGGGGCTTCCTGGGGTGTTTCACACAGCCATGCAATAATGGAAACTTTAAAAAATGCCATCGAAAGTGGAGTTACCCTTTAAATACTGATAACAGGTCTACATTGAGAGTAAGAAGAGGGATCGCCTGCAGGTGTGGTGACACCACAGGTGAGATTAGGAGCTCCCTATTGTCTCCAGACTTTTACTCTCACTCTCCCAGGGTCGGAGTCCTCCCACAACAGCGACTCATGACGCAGCTTCACAAACACCTAAGACCTATGATTTCACCACTGAAAGTCCCCGAGGGCTAATTGACACCTTTGTGCCGCACTGTGTCGTTGGCAGTTTTCTCACGGCTACGGAGGAGCTGGAGCGCGCGTAAGTCTTTACGTGTCTCCCAGCGTGGAGCTAAAACGCAACATGCAAGAGTGCGGCGGGAGCGCGAGCACGCAAAGCCGCAATCGCAATGAAAGTGGGGGTCGTTGCATTCAGATCAAGTCTATGGAAGCACATCTGCAATTAGGGGCTGACTGGCCATAGGGCATACGGGGGCACTGACCGCTAGGCCACCACGCCCCCTGCACTGGCCAGCAGCAACTGCATCCCCAGCTTCCAGCAGCGGCAGCATCCCCGTCTTCCAGCAGCTGCAGCATCCCCGTCTTCCAGCGGCTGCAACATCCCTGGCTTCCAGCAGCTGCAGCATCCCCGTCTTCCAGCAGCTGCAACATCCCTGGCTTCCAGCAGCTGCAGCATCCCCGTCTTCCAGCAGCTGCAACATCCCTGGCTTCCAGCAGCTGCAACATCCCCGTCTTCCAGCAGCTGCAACATCCCTGGCTTCCAGCAGCTGCAACATCCCTGGCTTCCAGCAGCTGCAACATCCCTGGCTTCCAGCAGCTGCAACATCCCTGGCTTCCAGCAGCTGCAACATCCCTGGCTTCCAGCAGCTGCAACATCCCTGGCTTCCAGCAGCTGCAGCATCCCTGGATTCCAGCAGCTGCAACGGCATCCCCGGCTTCCAGCAGCAGCGGCCTCCCCGGCTTCCAGCAGCGACAGCATCCCCGTCTTCCAGCAGCTGCAACATCCCCAGCTTCCAGCAGCAACAGCATCCCCAGCTTCCAGCAGCAACAGCATCCCCGGCTTCCAGCAGCAACAGCATCCCCGGCTTCCAGCAGCGGCAGCATCCCCGGCTTCCAGCAGCAACAGCATCCCCGTCTTCCAGCAGCGGCAGCATCCCCGGCTTCCAGCAGCTGCAACATCCCCGGCTTCCAGCAGCAACAGCATCCCCATCTTCCAGCAGCTGCAGCATCCCCGGCTTCCAGCAGCTGCAGCATCCCCGGCTTCCAGCAGCTGCAACATCCCTGGCTTCCAGCGGCAGCATCCCCGGCTTCCAGAGGCTGCAAAATCCCCGGCTTCCAGCAGCAGAGGCATCCCAAGCTTCCATCGGCTGCATCCCCGGCTTCCAGCATCGGCTGCATTCCTGGCTTCCAGCGTTTGCAAATCCCCGGCTTCCAGCAGCAGAGGCATCCCAAGCTTCCATCGGCTGCATCCCCGGCTTCCAGCATCGGCTGCATTCCCGGCTTCCAGCGTTTGCAAATCCCTGGCTTCCAGCAGCAGAGGCATCCCAAGCTTCCATCGGCTGCATCCCCGGCTTCCAGCATCGGCTGCATTCCCGGCTTCCAGCGGTTGCAAATCCCCGGCTTCCAGCAGCAGAGGCATCCCTAGCTTCCATCGGCTGCATCCCCGGCTTCAAGCATCGGCTGCATTCCTGGCTTCCAGCGGTTGCAAATCCCCGGCTTCCAGCAGCAGAGGCATCCCTAGCTTCCATCAGCTGCATCCCCGGCTTCCAGCATCGGCTGCATTCCCGGCTTCCAGCGGTTGCAAATCCCCGGCTTCCAGCAGCAGAGGCATCCCTAGCTTCCATCGGCTGCATCCCCGACTTCCAGCATCGGCTGCATTCCTGGCTTCCAGCGGTTGCAAATCCCCGGCTCCCAGCGTCTGCATCTCTGGCTTTCAGCATCGGCTGCATCCCCGGCTTCCAGGGGCTGCAAAATCCCCGGCTTCCAGCAGCAGAGGCATCCCTAGCTTCCAGCAGCTGCAGCATCCCCAGCTTCCATCAGCGACAGCAGCATACCCGGCTTCCAGCAGTTGCAACATCCCCGGCTTCCAGCGGAGGCTGTAACACTTTATGTCCCCCTGCAGGGGGGAGGACTGGCCATAGGGAGACCCAGGGCATATGCCCGGTGGGCCGCATTGCTTTGGGGGCAGTCTGGGTTGCTACTCACATCCAATCATAGTCCCTTCCCACCCAGTGGATGACTGGCCAGGAAGCAGCAGAGATGCCAGGGCCGACCAGGTGCTGGGAAAATCCTGGGATGACTTTGGCTCCAGTCTGCCACTCCCACCCACATCCAACCCCATCCCCTTCCCCACTCTACCCCCTCACCCAAGCACTCCCAGCCCATGTCCTCCCCCTAATGATATAGCCTCAGTCTTGGAGCCAGAGGAGTAACTAGGCTTTCTGCCACCCAGGGCAAACTTTCAAAATGGATCCCCCCACCTGTTATCAGGCGCCCCCCTAACCTGCTGTACCCAGGGCAAGTGCACACCCTGCTCCCCCCTAGCTACTCCCCTGCTTGGAGCACACAGGTTGACAGGCCAGGAAGAAGCAGAGATGCCACGGCCAGTCATGCGCAGGCCAGTTGCTGGTCAAATCCAGGGCTGATTTTGGCAACACCCTAAAGCTTGAGTGGCAGCAGTGCCTGGTTCTCACCATTTGAGGAACTCGGGGGGTTAAGGAGGAACATGGGAGGAAGTTAAAACCTCCCCCAAACCTCACTGGACTACTCCCCCCCCTTCCGGTTTTGCCATAGGGCGCTATGTACTCACAAGCAAACAAAATCAGTGGTACCAGTAAACCACCCAAGGGGAACAAGTACTTAAGGGCACCAGCTATCTGCTAACCATAAAAAACACTAATAATTCATCAAAAATAGATTTATTAATCCATAACTATATAAAACATCAACATACAACATACAAAACAATCACCTACATTTAAAATCCACAAACATATAATTATCATCCAGCAGGAGTGACCCTATAGAAATGCTACCTACCTAAACAATATATATACAAAATGAAAAAAATCTCTGGAAAATTCATCATGTCCTTGAAACCAAAGTGCTATAGTGCAATGGAAGATAAAGTGCTGAGTGCTAAGTAAATATGTGCACTATGTGTACAAATATAATGCCAGGCCGACAAGACCGACCTGCACCTCAGTGTAATAAGCTTTCTCACCCCTGCTGGAAGAACCCTCACCCACGCGTTCCGTGCCCACCTGCCACTTTCTCAAGGACCTGCCCACCTTGAGAAAGTGCCAGGTGGGCACGGAACGCGTGGGTGAGGATTCTTCCAGCAGGGGTGAGAAAGCTGATTGTGATGGTGATTGTTTTGTATGTTGTATGTTGATGTTTTATATAGTTATGGATTAATAAATCTATTTTTGATGAATTATTAGTGTTTTTTATGGTTAGCAGATAGCTGGTGCCCTTAAGTACTTGTTCCCCTTGGGTGGTTTACTGGTACCACCGATTTTGTTTGCTTATTGGTACATATTGGGGGTATCTTTGTGGCACAGCAGGTCTGCATTAATAAAAATTAATATAGCACTTTTTGTGCAAGTGTTTGTGAGTGTACTGTGTGTACTCACCTCGCTGGGTCCCTCGGTTTCCGGCTGAAGTTCTAACAGGCGGCGTTATCTTGCATCCTATCAGGCACTGCACTGCGAGACTTCACTGAGCTGTGGGGGACTTTGAAGAGCATGGCTAATCTCCTGCTGTCACTAACAGACAGCTAAGCTGGTGCAGTGTCCATAGGATGCAATGGGGCCACCCGAAATCCCGAGAGACTTCGCAGAGTGGCGTGGGACTTTGTAGAGTACGGCTAAAGACCCTGAAGCTGCCGGACATCCAAAAGGTAAGTAGGGGCTGGTGGAGGGGGAATCTGCCCTTTTTTTCTTTCCTTCCGATGTTCCTCTTTAAGAGAAGGATGGTCAAACAGTAAGTTCACTAAAGCACTTCTTTTTTACTTGCAGCAAATGATTTCGAGCATCGAGCTCTGTCCAGAGGATCCTTCAGACTCCCCTTTCGCAGGCAGAGCATTGACGAAGAGTCGGACGAGTCCAGGCAAAAGGACGACGCGTTTCCAGATGTTGGACAGCATGCGCACGCAGCACCAGCCGACGGCAGAGACGTTAAGGACGACGGCCAACCGAAATCAGAGCCGACAACACCAAAACCAGGAAGGTCCTCTGTTGTGGTGAATCCTCAGGGCAGGTCCCCGAAGAGCAACAGGAACCGGGCCGAGAAATGCGTTGGGGTTCACATCTCCGGGCCTTTCTCTGTAACGTTGCCGTTCCATATAACTTCCAACCTGTCCCGACTGACCCGAGGCATGGAGTGCCCCAGCCTGAACTATTCTGTGCTGCACCGCAGCTCCGAAAGGCTCTTCTCACCAGAGGGCCACGTCTCCATGGGCAACAATGATACAGACCGGGTGAAGCTCACTATGGTGTCTCACGTGGGCAAGGAGAGCAGCCAGCAACAGGGTAAGTGGAACCGATTCTGTGATCAATTCTGATTGGCCCACTAGGGACAGAGGTCGAGTGGTGTAATTAGGGGGCACTGGCACAGTGAGAGGTGGCAGGGGCAAACATACCACAGAGGCAGTACAAGCCCGTGGAACTGGGGGCCCAGCGCAAGCTACCATACCTCCCAAGTGTCCCTGATTTGGAGTAACTGTCCCTCTATTGAGTCCGTGTCCCACTGTCCCTCGTTGTTCCCATTTGTCCCTCTTTGAGGTGTAACATGCAGATCTGCAGCAATAAATGATTTATTTGCCTATTCAAAGTGTTTCTATTGTTGTAACTGTTACATCCTATCTCCTATCCATCTCTCAATGAGGGGGCGTGGCTTCATCCATCCCTCAATGAGGGGGCGTGGCTTCATCCATCCCTCAATGAGGGGTGTGGTTTCATCCATCCCTCATTGAGGGGTGTGGCTTCATTTACATATTGTCCCTCTTTGAGGTGTAACATGCAGATCTGCAGCAATAAATGATTCATTTGCCTATTCAAAGTGTTTCCATTGTTGTAACTGTTACAATGTATCTCCTATCCATCCCTCAATGAGGGGGCGTGGCTTCATCCATCTCTTAATGAGGGACGTGGCCTAAATTAACAAGTGTCCCTCTTTCCCACCCTGATAAGTTTGTAGGTGTGCGGATCATATTCTGATTCCATTGCCTTCTCTCTCTATCTCTCTATTGATTGGTATCATCTTGTTCCTTGTACAGAAAGTGCCATAAAGGAGGATCCCGAGCAGAACCCAGAGAGCGAGCGGATGTCGCTGGAGGTTCAGGACTCGTTTTCTTTCCTGGACAATCAGGATCCAAATCCGGAGGAGAGCAAGGATGGCGCCGCTGGGTGCTCGCCCGAGGGGTGCAGATCCACAGAGGAAATCCCCGAATACACAGCTGGGTGCTCGCCCGAGGGAGGCAGATCCACAGAGGGAATCCCCGAATACACAGCTGGGTGCTCGCCCGAGGGAGGCAGATCCACAGAGGGAATCCCCGAATACACAGCTGGGTGCTCGCCCGAGGGAGGCGGGTCCACACAGGGAATCCCTGAATACACAGCAGACAGCGACATGATGGGATATGATCTGCAGCACAAGCAGGTAAGTGAGCGGCGCGCTAGGCTTTCTGGCACCTGTGCTCAGGACCCCCTTTGGCGCCCCCTGACCTGCTGCACCTGGCGCACCTGCCCCCTCCGTCCCCCTCCCTAGCCATGCCCCTGGCAGAGGAGTAGTTAGGCTTTCTGGCACCCGGGGCAAAGATCAGAAATGGCGCCCCCTATCTATGCTTTTCCCTTTGGTGCCCCCTGACCTGCTGCACCCGGGGCACCTGCTCCCCACACCCCTGGCAGAGGAGTAACTAGGCTTTCTGGCGCCCTTGGCAAAGATTCAAAATAGCGCCCCCACCTGTTCTCAGCCTCCTTTGGCGCCCCCTGACCTGCTGCGCCCGGGGCACCTGCCCCCCTGTCCCCCTCCCTAGTCAGGTCCCTGGCAGAGGCATAGCTAGGCTTTCTGGCACCCGGGGCAAAGATTCTGAATGGCGCCACCCACCTGTGCTCGGCACCCCCTTGGCGCCCTGCTTGACCTGCTGCACCCGGGGCACCTGCCCCCTCTGCCCCACCTAGCTATGCCCCTGGTAGAGGTGTAGCTAGGCATTCTGGCTCCCGGGGCAAAGATTCAAAATGGCACCCCCACCTGGTCTCAGGACCCCCTTTGGTGCTCCCCCTGACCCACTGGGCACATGCCCCCCTCAGCTACACCCCTGCATTATAGGTTACCCAGAAACATGCTGGCTCTGCTGTTCGCCTTCTAATCTTTGAAGGTTCCGATAGTTTAGTATATTTAAAACAAGGAGCAGGTGAGTATTTGGATAAGTTTTGGGTTATGGAGAGAATTCAGTATATTGAAACCTACACCTGAGTCTGTGTTCTGCTGAGCTCAGCTGTAAGATTGGGGTCGGTCTCAGCTACATAACCGAGATAAGTATTGTAGGGTGCTCTCCAGGGAACACCCGAGCGGGTGGCTCCTGGGGTCTGTGGTTTACACCCAGTGACTAGGGTTGCCACCTGCATGTTTTTTTTTTCTATTTTAAAGTGGACCAAAACCCAGTATTTTGACTATTACAGGTTTTGGTCCCCGATCGGGGATGCCCCGCTGTGTGAAACCCCCAGGTCACCCAATCTGACGCACCCTTCCCTTGTCCTATGGCCCCTGTGTGGCTTCTCGTCCAATCAGCGTGCTCGGATACGCTCCTGCCCCTTCGCCCAAGAGCCGGAACGGGGATACCCCGCTGCAGAGGTGTAGCTAGGCTTTCTGGCACCTGGGGAAAAGATTTGAAATGGCGCCCCCCTACCTGTGCTCAGGCCCCCTTTTGGTGCCCCCTTGACCTGCTGCACTCTAGCTATGCTCCCTGCCCTGCACCCACGCTAGCTATTCACAAGTGCCTGGAGCGGACATGCGCCTTGCTAAAGGGATAACGGAGATGCGGTTTCTTCTCGCACATGCGCCACTGGACCGGGGGAGAAGGTGTGTTTCTGGGTGCCCTCAGGGGTTTCACACAGCGGGGCGTCCCAAATCTGGATGCCCCAGGGGGGAGGGAATCAAGCGGCCCTGGAATCTTATAGATTCCCAGGACCGATCTTCTTGGGTTTTGGTCCACTTTAAGGGATATTTGAGTGCAGGAAGTGAGAAAATAGTATATTAGGAATGTGCTACACCAGAGGTTCTCAGGCGTTTGACCCCAAATACCCCCTAGCGACAGGAAGTTACTCCCAAGGAGGAGATTCTTTACTAATGTTACCATAATAAGTGGGTCAGGGGCCTTGTGTTTTTTTTTAAGGCAAGAAAGAATAATGTTTTACTTTTAAATTAATATCCCAGACCCCAAATAACCCCCCTTGGTGCAGTGGCCACCAAGAAACTAAGAGCGGAGCTGGAGCATGGTGAAGGTAAGGATTTTCTTTTTTATCCCAACCCGGGGGGTTGTTTTTGGGTGGAATTCCTCTCCATTGTTACGTCCAGTCTGTGGCTGTTTTATAAACGTCTCATTATTTTTGTCACTCAGCTGGAGGAGTTCTCGGTGGAGCCGCCCCCGGATGACCTCTGCACCACGGACGATGAGCCCGATCACATGTACTACACTCCATCAGGCTGCCTGGACGGCGACGACTCGTGGCGGGACTTACATGATAGCTTAGAAGACATCTATCTGAGCGCTTACGACGACCTCAGTCCCTTATTGGATGAGTCACATGATCGGTGGCTGCAGCTGGGCGGAGAACATGAAGGAACTGGGAAACCAACCGAGGGTGAAGGAAACAAGCTCAACACATCTTTTCCAGATCAGCTTGAGGAATGTATTCAACAGGAAATGGCTGATGGACCAGAGACTCGCCGCAGCAGCCAACAAGCCATTGTGCCAGATACAACTATAGGAAGGGAGGTGGCTTCCAGTGTAGAACCAGAAAACATAGACGAGGAAGCGTCTGGAGATAACCCTGCCGCTGGAAATGTACAATCGGCTGGTCTTCAAGGTCAACAAGAAGATCTGGAAGCCAAAGGTATATCCAAACAGGGTTCTGATCGGAGTCAACATGAAGATCTGGAAGGCAAGGGTATGTCCAACCATTGTTCCGATCAGAGTCAACAAGAATATCTGGAAGCCAAGCAGGATTCTGATCAGGGTCCACAAGAAGATCTGGAAGCTAAGAGTACGTCCAAGCAGGGTTCCAATCAGGGACAACAAGAAGATCTGGAAGCCAAGGGTACATCCAAGAAGGGTTCTGATAAGGGTCAACAAGAAGATCTGGAAGCCGAGGTTATGTCCAAGAAGGGTTACGATCAGGGTCAACACGATCAGGGTCAACAAGAAGATCTGGAAGCCAAGAGTTTGTCTAAGCAGGGTTCCAATCAGCATCAACGAGAAGATCTGGAAGCCGAGGGTATGTCCAAGCAGGATTCCGATCAGGGTCAACGAGAAGATCTGGAAGCCAAGGGTATGTTCAAGCAAGGTTCTGACCAGGGTCAACAGGAAGCTCTGGAAGCCAAGGGTGCGTCCAAGCCGGGTTCCTATCAGGGTCAACGAGAAGATCTGGAAGCCAAGTATACGTCCAAACAGGGTTCCGATCAGGATCAACAAGAAGATCTGGAAGCCAAGTGTATGTCCAAGCAAGGTTATGATGAGGGACCCTCTCAAAAGGTAGACAATGGATGTCATGATCATGAACTACATGATGGAGGTATCGATGACGAGGATCTTATCCGATGCAATGGAACAATATGTTCTTCAGATTTCCAGGAGCTTAGTGTTGAACTCTGGAATTCTTCAGAGCCAGACAAGGAACTGAACAGTAACGTAACTGTTCAATCTGCTGTTCTAATTACAGACCACCCCAAACCATCAGAAGACACCCTGGCTTTCGAAACTAGGAGCTTTCAAGGCATTTTGGAAGCTGCTCAAGATCTAAATAAGACCAACCTGTGGATATCCAGTGGGATGGGACATCAACGTTGCGAGGATAATACTCTCCAATATCAAGACTCTCCTTTGATTAGCAAAACAGAGAGTTTAAAAAGTGACCACTTGTCAGACCACTGTGTGCAGATAGATGAAGACCACCATCAGGAGAATGAAGGAGGACCATCCAATGGCGGGAGCCCGGTGCATCCCAGCGAGCAGCGTACATCCAATCAGAATCCGGAGACTATACAATATAATAACGTAGACGCGGCTCGTCTATCAGACCACCGGGATCCCGTGACCCATCATGGTGGACCCAACCCTCCAAATGATCACTTAAGCTCTTCCCCTGTAGAAGAAGCCAATTCACCAAGTGTAACTGATGCTGTCACGAACCCAGATGGAAGTGTGACCGTAAGGTTGACCTACATCACAAATAAAATCCAGCAAGTTAAATCGGTGCCGATCGTGCCGCCAAAGCCCCAGTTTGCCAAGCTGCCCCCGGCCCTGAAGAGTAAGATCCATGCCAGCTCGTCATTGACCGCGAACAAAGGCCACAAGGACGACCGCTCAGAACCGGTGCAGCCGTGCGGCGACCACGCCGTAAAACGCTGCAGCAGCTGGAGGAACGCTACCAGCGTGTCCTTCGACTCGGCAATGACTCTCGCCAAGGAGTGCCGGCAGCCGCAGAGTCCCGTCAGGCGCATGCAGACGTACTGTGCGGGAGATTCTTATGACATTCCGGACTCCAAGACGGAACATGCGCCCAACATTCCTAAATTTACCATCAAGCCGGCCAGCAGCAGCAGGGCGTGCCGACCCCTCAGCTGCATGTCCTTTGCAGACACAGACCTGAGAGGGGGCCATTCTGGGCGAGAGGATGCCACCACCGGGGGGCAGGCTTATATTCACCAGGAAGCCGAAGCCTACGCTAAAGAGCTGCCCCATAAAAACAGACTGAGCATGCCGCGGATAGGCAGGCGTGCCAGTGAAGATAATGACCACAATGATCTCACCAGCGCAGCTCACCACCAGCGAAGATCGTTACTCTGACTGTCAGGGATTTCTCGACGGAGAAATCCCTATTGTAGAAAATTACCAGAAATTGAGGCTGAGACGAAGGCGGATATGCGGCAACCGTGTTTAATAGTGACAGTGCACACACAGATCAGACTGCTGTACAGATTTACATAAGTGTACATATAACAAACATGTGCTGCAACAACTATACAGGAATAAAGGTGATCACTGAGTGCTACGGCTGCTGTACAGATTTACATAAGTGTCCATTTAACAAACACGTGCTGCAACAACTATACAGGAATAAAGGTGATCACTGTGTGCTACGACTGCTGTACAGATTTACAGGCAACAGCAATTGCTGTGGCAGGAGTCCTGGGTTCAGAATTCGCGGCAGGAGTCCTGGGTTCAGAGTTTGCGGCAGGAGTCCTGGGTTCGGAGTTTGCGGCAGGAGTCCTGGGTTCGGAGTTTGCGGCAGGAGTCCTGGGTTCGGAGTTTGTGGCAGGAGTCCAGGGTTCAGAGTTTGCGGCAGGAGTCCAGGGTTCAGAGTTTGTGGCGGGAGTCCTGGGTTCAGAGTTCGCGGCAGGAGTCCTGGGTTCAGAGTTAGCGGCAGGAGTCCTGGGTTCAGAGTTAGCGGCAGGAGTCCTGGGTTCAGAGTTCGCGGCAGGGGTTCAGGGTTCAGAGTTCGCGGCAGGAGTCCAGGGTTCAGAGTTCGCGGCAGGAGTCCAGGGTTCAGAGTTTGCGGCAGGAGTCCAGGGTTCAGAGTTTGCGGCAGGAGTCCAGGGTTCGGAGTTTGCGGCAGGAGTCCTGGGTTCAGAGTTCGCGGCAGGAGTCCAGGGTTCAGAGTTCGCGGCAGGAGTCCAGGGTTCAGAGTTTGTGGCAGGAGTCCTGGGTTCAGAGTTTGCGGCAGGAGTCCTGGGTTCAGAGTTTGCGGCAGGAGTCCTGGGTTCAGAGTTTGCGGCAGGAGTCCTGGGTTCGGAGTTTGCGGCAGGAGTCCTGGGTTCGGAGTTTGCGGCAGGAGTCCAGGGTTCAGAGTTTGCGGCAGGAGTCCTGGGTTCGGAGTTTGTGGCAGGAGTCCAGGGTTCAGAGTTTGCGGCAGGAGTCCAGGGTTCAGAGTTCGCGGCAGGAGTCCAGGGTTCAGAGTTTGTGGCAGGAGTCCTGGGTTCAGAGTTTGTGGCAGGAGTCCTGGGTTCAGAGTTTGCGGCAGGAGTCCTGGGTTCAGAGTTTGCGGCAGGAGTCCTGGGTTCGGAGTTTGCGGCAGGAGTCCTGGGTTCGGAGTTTGCGGCAGGAGTCCTGGGTTCGGAGTTTGTGGCAGGAGTCCAGGGTTCAGAGTTTGCGGCAGGAGTCCAGGGTTCAGAGTTTGTGGCGGGAGTCCTGGGTTCAGAGTTCGCGACAGGAGTCCTGGGTTCAGAGTTTGCGGCAGGAGTCCTGGGTTCAGAGTTTGCGGCAGGAGTCCTGGGTTCGGAGTTTGCGGCAGGAGTCCTGGGTTCGGAGTTTGCGGCAGGAGTCCTGGGTTCGGAGTTTGTGGCAGGAGTCCAGGGTTCAGAGTTTGCGGCAGGAGTCCAGGGTTCAGAGTTCGCGGCAGGAGTCCAGGGTTCAGAGTTTGTGGCAGGAGTCCTGGGTTCAGAGTTTGTGGCAGGAGTCCTGGGTTCAGAGTTTGCGGCAGGAGTCCTGGGTTCAGAGTTTGCGGCAGGAGTCCTGGGTTCGGAGTTTGCGGCAGGAGTCCTGGGTTCGGAGTTTGCGGCAGGAGTCCTGGGTTCGGAGTTTGTGGCAGGAGTCCTGGGTTCGGAGTTTGTGGCAGGAGTCCAGGGTTCAGAGTTTGCGGCAGGAGTCCAGGGATCAGAGTTTGTGGCAGGAGTCCTGGGTTCAGAGTTTGTGGCAGGAGTCCTGGGTTCAGAGTTTGCGGCAGGAGTCCTGGGTTCAGAGTTTGCGGCAGGAGTCCTGGGTTCAGAGTTTGCGGCAGGAGTCCTGGGTTCGGAGTTTGCGGCAGGAGTCCTGGGTTCGGAGTTTGCGGCAGGAGTCCTGGGTTCGGAGTTTGTGGCAGGAGTCCAGGGTTCAGAGTTTGCGGCAGGAGTCCAGGGTTCAGAGTTTGTGGCGGGAGTCCTGGGTTCAGAGTTCGCGGCAGGAGTCCTGGGTTCAGAGTTAGCGGCAGGAGTCCTGGGTTCAGAGTTAGCGGCAGGAGTCCTGGGTTCAGAGTTCGCGGCAGGGGTTCAGGGTTCAGAGTTCGCGGCAGGAGTCCAGGGTTCAGAGTTCGCGGCAGGAGTCCAGGGTTCAGAGTTTGCGGCAGGAGTCCAGGGTTCAGAGTTTGCGGCAGGAGTCCAGGGTTCGGAGTTTGCGGCAGGAGTCCTGGGTTCAGAGTTCGCGGCAGGAGTCCAGGGTTCAGAGTTCGCGGCAGGAGTCCAGGGTTCAGAGTTTGTGGCAGGAGTCCTGGGTTCAGAGTTTGTGGCAGGAGTCCTGGGTTCAGAGTTTGCGGCAGGAGTCCTGGGTTCAGAGTTTGCGGCAGGAGTCCTGGGTTCAGAGTTCGCGGCAGGAGTCATGGGTTCAGAGTTTGCGGCAGGAGTCATGGGTTAGGAGTTTGCGGCAGGAGTCCAGGGTTCAGAGTTTGTGGCAGGAGTCCAGGGTTCAGAGTTTGCGGCAGGAGTCCAGGGTTCAGAGTTTGCGGCAGGAGTCATGGGTTCAGAGTTTGCAGCAGGAGTCCTGGGTTCAGAGTTTGCGGCAGGAGTCATGGGTTAGGAGTTTGCGGCAGGAGTCCTGGGTTCAGAGTTTGCGGCAGGAGTCCTGGGTTCAGAGTTTGCAGCAGGAGTCATGGGTTAGGAGTTTGCGGCAGGAGTCCTGGGTTCGGAGTTTGCGGCAGGAGTCCAGGGTTCAGAGTTTGCGGCAGGAGTCCTGGGTTCGGAGTTTGCGGCAGGAGTCCTGGGTTCAGAGTTCGCGGCAGGAGTCCAGGGTTCAGAGTTTGCGGCAGGAGTCCAGGGTTCAGAGTTTGCGGCAGGAGTCCAGGGTTCAGAGTTTGCAGCAGGAGTCATGGGTTCAGAGTTTGCGGCAGGAGTCATGGGTTAGGAGTTTGCGGCAGGAGTCCAGGGTTCAGAGTTTGCAGCAGGAGTCATGGGTTCAGAGTTTGCGGCAGGAGTCATGGGTTAGGAGTTTGCGGCAGGAGTCCTGGGTTCAGAGTTTGCGGCAGGAGTCCTGGGTTCAGAGTTTGCGGCAGGAGTCCTGGGTTCGGAGTTCGCGGCAGGAGTCCTGGGTTCAGAGTTCGCGGCAGGAGTCCAGGGTTCAGAGTTTGCGGCAGGAGTCCAGGGTACAGAGTTTGCGGCAGGAGTCCAGGGTTCAGAGTTTGCAGCAGGAGTCATGGGTTCAGAGTTTGCGGCAGGAGTCATGGGTTAGGAGTTTGCGGCAGGAGTCCAGGGTTCAGAGTTTGCAGCAGGAGTCATGGGTTCAGAGTTTGCGGCAGGAGTCATGGGTTAGGAGTTTGCGGCAGGAGTCCTGGGTTCAGAGTTTGCGGCAGGAGTCCTGGGTTCAGAGTTTGCAGCAGGAGTCCTGGGTTAGGAGTTCGCGGCAGGAGTCCTGGGTTCGGAGTTCGCGGCAGGAGTCCTGGGTTCGGAGTTTGCGGCAAGAATCCTGGGTTCGGAGTTTGCGGCAGGAGTCCAGGGTTCAGAGTTTGCGGCAGGAGTCCTGGGTTCGGAGTTTGCGGCAGGAGTCCTGGGTTCAGAGTTTGCGGCAGGAGTCCAGGGTTCAGAGTTTGCGGCAGGAGTCCAGGGTTCAGAGTTTGCGGCAGGAGTCCAGGGTTCAGAGTTTGCAGCAGGAGTCATGGGTTCAGAGTTTGCGGCAGGAGTCATGGGTTAGGAGTTTGCGGCAGGAGTCCAGGGTTCAGAGTTTGCAGCAGGAGTCATGGGTTCAGAGTTTGCGGCAGGAGTCATGGGTTAGGAGTTTGCGGCAGGAGTCCTGGGTTCGGAGTTTGCGGCAGGAGTCCAGGGTTCAGAGTTTGCGGCAGGAGTCCTGGGTTCGGAGTTTGCGGCAGGAGTCCTGGGTTCAGAGTTCGCGGCAGGAGTCCAGGGTTCAGAGTTTGCGGCAGGAGTCCAGGGTTCAGAGTTTGCGGCAGGAGTCCAGGGTTCAGAGTTTGCAGCAGGAGTCATGGGTTCAGAGTTTGCGGCAGGAGTCATGGGTTAGGAGTTTGCGGCAGGAGTCCAGGGTTCAGAGTTTGCAGCAGGAGTCATGGGTTCAGAGTTTGCGGCAGGAGTCATGGGTTAGGAGTTTGCGGCAGGAGTCCTGGGTTCGGAGTTTGCGGCAGGAGTCCAGGGTTCAGAGTTTGCGGCAGGAGTCCTGGGTTCGGAGTTTGCGGCAGGAGTCCTGGGTTCAGAGTTCGCGGCAGGAGTCCAGGGTTCAGAGTTTGCGGCAGGAGTCCAGGGTTCAGAGTTTGCGGCAGGAGTCCAGGGTTCAGAGTTTGCAGCAGGAGTCATGGGTTCAGAGTTTGCGGCAGGAGTCATGGGTTAGGAGTTTGCGGCAGGAGTCCAGGGTTCAGAGTTTGCAGCAGGAGTCATGGGTTCAGAGTTTGCGGCAGGAGTCATGGGTTAGGAGTTTGCGGCAGGAGTCCTGGGTTCAGAGTTTGCGGCAGGAGTCCTGGGTTCAGAGTTTGCAGCAGGAGTCCTGGGTTAGGAGTTCGCGGCAGGAGTCCTGGGTTCGGAGTTCGCGGCAGGAGTCCTGGGTTCGGAGTTTGCGGCAAGAATCCTGGGTTCGGAGTTTGCGGCAGGAGTCCAGGGTTCAGAGTTTGCGGCAGGAGTCCTGGGTTCGGAGTTTGCGGCAGGAGTCCTGGGTTCAGAGTTTGCGGCAGGAGTCCAGGGTTCAGAGTTTGCGGCAGGAGTCCAGGGTTCAGAGTTTGCAGCAGGAGTCATGGGTTTAGAGTTTGCGGCAGGAGTCATGGGTTCGGAGTTTGCGGCAGGAGTCATGGGTTCGGAGTTTGCGGCAGGAGTCCTGGGTTAGGAGTTCGCGGCAGGAGTCCTGGGTTCGGAGTTCGCGGCAGGAGTCCAGGGTTCAGAGTTCGCGGCAGGAGTCCTGGGTTCAGAGTTCGCGGCAGGAGTCATGGGTTCAGAGTTTGCGGCAGGAGTCATGGGTTAGGAGTTTGCGGCAGGAGTCCTGGGTTCAGAGTTTGCGGCAGGAGTCTAGGGTTCAGAGTTTGCGGCAGGAGTCCAGGGTTCAGAGTTCGCGGCAGGAGTCCAGGGTTCAGAGTTTGCGGCAGGAGTCATGGGTTCGGAGTTTGCGGCAGGAGTCCAGGGTTCGGAGTTTGCGGCAGGAGTCATGGGTTCGGAGTTTGCGGCAGGAGTCCAGGGTTCAGAGTTTGCGGCAGGAGTCCTGGGTTCGGAGTTTGCGGCAGGAGTCCAGGGTTCGGAGTTTGCGACAGGAGTCATGGGTTCGGAGTTTGCGGCAGGAGTCCTGGGTTCGGAGTTTGCGGCAGGAGTCCAGGGTTCGGAGTTTGCGACAGGAGTCCTGGGTTCGGAGTTTGCGGCAGGAGTCCTGGGTTCAGAGTTTGCGGCAAGAATCCTGGGTTCGGAGTTTGCGGCAAGAATCCTGGGTTCGGAGTTTGCGGCAGGAGTCATGGGTTCAGAGTTTGCGGCAGGAGTCATGGGTTAGGAGTTTGCGGCAGGAGTCCTGGGTTCAGAGTTTGCGGCAGGAGTCCAGGGTTCAGAGTTTGCGGCAGGAGTCCAGGGTTCAGAGTTTGCGGCAGGAGTCCAGGGTTCAGAGTTTGCGGCAGGAGTCCAGGGTTCAGAGTTTGCGGCAGGAGTCCAGGGTTCGGAGTTTGCGGCAGGAGTCATGGGTTCGGAGTTTGCGGCAGGAGTCCAGGGTTCTGAGTTTGCGGCAGGAGTCCTGGGTTCGGAGTTTGCGGCAGGAGTCCAGGGTTCGGAGTTTGCGACAGGAGTCATGGGTTCGGAGTTTGCGGCAGGAGTCCTGGGTTCGGAGTTTGCGGCAGGAGTCCAGGGTTCGGAGTTTGCGACAGGAGTCCTGGGTTCGGAGTTTGCGGCAGGAGTCCTGGGTTCAGAGTTTGCGGCAAGAATCCTGGGTTCGGAGTTTGCGGCAAGAATCCTGGGTTCGGAGTTTGCGGCAGGAGTCATGGGTTCGGAGTTTGCGGCAGGAGTCATGGGTTCGGAGTTTGCGGCAGGAGTCATGGGTTCGGAGTTTGCGGCAGGAGTCCAGGGTTCAGAGTTTGCGGCAGGAGTCCTGGGTTCAGAGTTTGCGGCAAGAATCCTGGGTTCGGAGTTTGCGGCAGGAGTCCAGGGTTCGGAGTTTGCGGCAGGAGTCCAGGGTTCGGAGTTTGCGGCAGGAGTCCAGGGTTCGGAGTTTGCGGCAGGAGTCATGGGTTCGGAGTTTGCGGCAGGAGTCCAGGGTTCGGAGTTTGCGGCAGGAGTCCTGGGTTCGGAGTTTGCGGCAGGAGTCCAGGGTTCGGAGTTTGCGGCAGGAGTCCTGGGTTCGGAGTTTGCGGCAGGAGTCCAGGGTTCGGAGTTTGCGGCAGGAGTCATGGGTTCGGAGTTTGCGGCAGGAGTCCAGGGTTCGGAGTTTGCGGCAGGAGTCATGGGTTCGGAGTTTGCGGCAGGAGTCCAGGGTTCGGAGTTTGCGGCAGGAGTCATGGGTTCGGAGTTTGCGGCAGGAGTCCAGGGTTCGGAGTTTGCGGCAGGAGTCCTGGGTTCGGAGTTTGCGGCAGGAGTCCTGGGTTCGGAGTTTGCGGCAGGAGTCATGGGTTCGGAGTTTGTGGCAGGAGTCCTGGGTTCGGAGTTTGCGGCGGGAGTCCTGGGTTCAGAGTTTGCGGCGGGAGTCCTGGGTTCAGAGTTTGCGGCGGGAGTCCTGGGTTCAGAGTTTGCGGCGGGAGTCCTGGGTTCAGAGTTTGCGGCGGGAGTCCTGGGTTCAGAGTTTGCGGCGGGAGTTCAGGGTTCAGAGTTTGCGGCGGGAGTCCCGGGTTCAGAGTTTGCGGCGGTAGTCCTGGGTTCAGAGTTCATGGCGGGAGTCCTGGGTTTAGAGTTCGTGGCGGGGGTCCTGGGTTCAGAGTTCTGGGATCAAGACGACAATTCAATGCTGATCCATGGCTGAATGGGTGGATCAGCTTATATAGAGCAGGAAGTCACACAGGTGCTGGCTGATTACCTACACCTCTGCAGGACAGAGCCACCTGCTGGTGGAGCGGCAAATAGCAGGAGAAAGTCCCAGGCAGGGAGCCAGTTGAAAGCAGAACCGAAGAGAGACATGCTCCCAAGCTGTGGAGGAACTCCAGACCTGACACTGACCTTCCGGCCAACGTCCAGCCCAATGAGAGCTCACGGGATTAGTCCTCTACATGGTCTTTCATACATTGTGCCCAACTATTTATCTAGATATTTCTAGATATGCTCAAGAGACTGAGAGATGCCCATGAAACAGAGAGATGCCCGAGAGACAAAGAGATGCTGATGCCCAACAGACAGACAGATGCCCGAGAGAATGAGAACTGCTCAACCGATAGAGAGATGCCCAACAGACGGAGAGATGCCCAAGAGACTGAGAGCTGCCCAACAGACAGAGACATGTCCAACAGATAGAGAGATGCCCAACAGATAGAGAGATGTCCAACAAATAGAGAGATGCCCAACAGACGGAGAGATGCCCAAGAGACTGAGAGCTGCCCAACAGACAGAGAGATGTCCAACAGACAGACAGATGTCCAACAGATAGAGAGATGCCCAACAGACGGTGAGATGCCCAAGAGACTGAGAGCTGCCCAACAGACAGAGAGATGTCCAACAGATAGAGAGATGCCCAACAAATAGAGAGATGTCCAACAGATAGAGAGATGCCCAACAGACGGTGAGATGCCCAAGAGACTGAGAGCTGCCCAACAGACAGAGAAATGTCCAACAGATAGAGAGATGCCCAACAGATAGAAAGATGTCCAACAGATAGAGAGATGCCCAACAGACGGAGAGATGCCCAACAGATAGAGAGATGCCCAACAGACCAAGAGATGTCCAACAGACCAAGAGATGTCCAACAGACAGAGAGATGTCCAACAGATAGAGAGATGTCCAACCGATGGAGAGATGTCCAACAGATAGAGAGATGCCCAACAGATAGAGAGATGTCCAACAGACAGAGAGATGCCCAACAGACAGAGAGATGTCCAACAGATAGAGAGATGCCCAACAGACCGAGAGATGTCCAACAGACAGAGAGATGTCCAACAGATAGAGAGCTGCCCAACAGACAGAGAGATGCCCAAGAGACTAAGAGATGCCCAACAGACAGAGAGATGCCCCACAAAAACAGACATATCTATGTATCTAGATATTTATAAGAGAGATGCCCAAGAGACTGAAGAGGCAGTGCCGTACCGCGGTGCCATGCCAGAGGGTGTCCAACCAGGTGCCCTAAACACATCCTCTGAGACATTACCACAGCATGGAGGGGCCCTAACCCAGAGGTATAATGGCGCCCCCTACCTGTTCTCAGGCCCCCCTGACCTGCTGCACCCGGGACAAATGCCCCCCTAGTTATACCCCTGCCCTAACCACCCATTACAGAAGGAATCCATAACTAAAGGGGTGACTCCACCCAATGAGGGCCCAGCTTTTCTAATGTACACATAAATACATATCAATAAAGCAACGTCTCCTCAATGTGTCCTGCTGAAGCCTGGTGTCATGTGACTGTGCGCAACCAATGAGCACATCCGCATTTTCATTGACATGGACAAGGTTTGTTTTCATGATGGCGTTTCATATGCAAACATTTGCTTTCCTTAAAGAGGAACAAAACCCTCCTTGCCCTTGGGGTACCCCGATTGGGGATTCCCTGCTGTGTGAAACCCCCCACCAGGTCGCCCGAACAAACTCACCTCTCCCCGGCTCCTATGGTGCATGTCCGGCCTCTCGTCCAATCAGTGCTCTTGGATCGGCTCTCACACCTTCGTCTAAGCGAGGTCTGAGGTATGCTGGGGAAGTGGCGCAGGTGAGTGGATCTGGGGGCAGGGGTGTACATAGCCCTGATAAGACCCCAAAGCAGGGCCCCCCGGTGGACACTCACCGGCCAGGTTCCAAAGGTGCCCGCGCGTGGTGCCGGCAGAGAGGCTGAGCCTGAGCATGGCGCCGACAGCGGGAAGGAGGCGGCATGGCTAGGTAAGTATTTGCCAGGTACATACAGCAGAGGCAATGGAGACAGCGTGTTCCATGGGCCGGGTGGTGTAATATAGTTAATTTCCTTGTTCTAACTTTTAACAAGGACTAATTTGGGCCATCCAGAAATTATCTCAGCTATGGTAATTTAAGGAACTGTATTCCTTAAATTAAGTAAGTATTGGCCGAAACCAAAAATCGATAAGTGGATAAGAGCCGGTTACATTACAGAAAAATAATAATATGAGCGGCATAAATATGATGTAAAGTTACAATGTCCAGAAATGTAAGCAGTGTCCATACAAAATGCAACAATTCTCTCTCTCAGGCTAATTCAAATAGGACCTGACCTTCCGCCCAACCCCCGCTGGGGTTGGTTAAACTGTCTGGCAGTCTCATGTCGGCTGTGAGCCCGCAGAGAGAAGACAGAGCCCTTCCCCCACATTCTCTCCTTAAATATAGTTTCTCTGATCCCTTAAATTCCTTCTCACAATTCCAGCCTTCTTCTTTTTATTACAAGGAAGTCGTCATGAAATATCTCCTTAGCCTAGAGAACATATGGTTTCAGTTAAATAGTCAAAAGACCATTATCAAATAATATATATATATATATATATATATATATATATATATATATATAATGAATATTTATGCAATTCACCAAAATAAACCTTATGTTATATTATATGTGTATTATTTCCTCTGAATCAGCCAGCCTGGATCAGAATCATAATAAACAGCAGGTAAACATCCACAGATTCCACATTCATCCAAGTTACCTATATGCATCAATAATATTAGTGATTTAATAATAATTCATTAATAATTGAGATCATAAACATTTTACTCTTCTGGAACCTTCTTACAGGTGGCACGCCCCTGCACTGCCCCTATGATATGTATGCCCCTATCTGGGGGATTTCACACAGCAAAGCATCCCATTTTAGGAGGCCTCATAACGAGGTAGGTCGTCCCCCCGAAGCCTCTTATAGACACAAGGTGGGTTTTGCCCCCCTTTAAGAGGCTGGTAACTTTAGCCGCTCCCCCAGCATTGCAAGGTGGTAGAATTTAAAGCGGACCAAAACCCAGGATTTTGACTACCCTGGGCTTTGGTCCCCGATCGGGGATGCCCCGCTGCCCCTCTGTGTGAAACCCCCCAGATCGCCGTTCCCAACTCACCTCTTCCCGGTCCTCTGGCGCATGCGTGACCACTCATCCAATTAGCGTGCTCGGAGCCGCTGACATCACGTTGTCTAAGCCTTAGTCTAAGGCCAGCGGCTCCAAACATGCTGGCGGTCGCATCCCTCGCTTCCCTCTAACAGGGAGCGTGCCCGTGTCGGCCATTCACAAATGCCTGGTGCCCTGCTAGAGGGATAGCGGGGATGCGGCTCGCGCATCCGCCATTGGACTGGGCAGCAAGGTAAGTGTATGGGGTGACCTGGGGGGTTTCACACAGCGGGGCATCCTGATTCTGGATGCCCCGTGGGGAGGGAAAGGATCAGCCCAGGAATCTTATATATTCCCAGGCCGATCGCGCTGGGTTTTGGTCCACCTTAAGAGATTGGTAACTTTAGCCCCTCCCCCAACAGCATTGCCAGGTGGTAACATTTAAACCGGACCTTCAGCCTGATTTAATCAAAAGCCCAAACCCTTAAAAAACGATTCCCCAGCATCTAAAATTAATATATTATACGTTTTTAGTCACTAACTTATTATTCTTTTCCCCACTGGGCTGCAACTCTGTTCAGGACTCTAGGATACGGGCGCCGCCATCTTGGCTCAGATGCATCACTTACTGAGGAGAGGAGAGCGGGATAAAGTACAGGGGGGCGGGGTTATAGCTGTGCTTTGCTCAGACAGAGCAGAGCTGGGGTCAGGGAAAGGAC